>JALGBA010004186.1:655000-1855000 GCA_023970755.1 Azemiops feae
CTGAAAGAAGACACCAGCATAATAATCCTACCAGCAGACAAGGGCAACGCCACGGTGGTTATGAACACATCTGACTACCAAACCAAATTAACCAACCTGCTCCAGGACTCCACATACAAACCCCTAATCACAGATCCCACCACCTACCTGGAAAAAACCACTAGATCCAAAATAAAAGCCTCCCCCATCAGCGAAGAGATCCAGCAAAGAATCATCCCCAGAGAAAAATCATCCAGATGCCCTAAGCTCTATGGTCTCCCCAAGATACACAAAGAAGGAACCCCACTTAGACCCATAGTCAGCTCCATAGGCTCACCTCTACAAAACCTAGCCAAATTTCTCGCCAAACAACTACAGCCCTATTCAGAATCCATCACCTCACACGTAAAAAATTCATTCCAATTCATAGAGATCATAAAGAAACAAACCTTACAGCCCAGCGACCTACTCGTGAGCTTTGATGTCATTTCCCTCTTCACCCAAGTGCCAATCCAAGAAGCCTTGACAGCTATCCAAAACAAATATAACCCACCCAAGCACATCCTAGATCTGACCAACCATTGCCTATCCAACACATACTTCATCTATAACGGACAAAAATACAAACAAATAGAAGGAGCACCCATGGGGTCACCCCTCTCACCTGTCATTGCAAACCTCTACATGGAACACTTTGAAACCCAAGCTCTAGAAAAATCTGATCACAAACCCAAACTCTGGCTCAGATACGTAGACGACACCTTCATAATCTGGCCACATGGGAAAGAAAAACTAGACAACTTCCTCACACACCTCAACAGCCTACACCCCAAAATACAGTTGACCATGGAAACAGAAGCTAACAAGCAACTTCCTTTCCTGGATGTCTTAGTCTACAAGAAATCCAATGGCTCCCTAGGACACACCATCTACCAGAAGAAAACACACACAAACCGCTATCTGCACGCACTCTCACACCACCACCCAGCACAGATCAACTCCGTAGCAAAGACACTCATCTCGAGAACAAAACGCTTAGCTGACGAACAACACCTAAAAACCGAACTACACACTCTCACTAATGTACTAACATCCAACGGATTCCAAAGAAATAAGATTACCAACTTAATCCAAAAAGAACCCCCCACCAAAATCCAAGACATAGAACAAGAAAACGGCAAAGCCCTCCTCCCATACATAAAAGGCACCACAGACAAAATCAGCAAGATCCTCCACAAACACAACATCAAGACAGCATTCTGCACAAACCGAAAAATATCTACCATCCTAAGAAACCCCAAAGACAAAATTGAGTTAGAAAATCAAGGAGTATATGAAATCCCATGCACCGCCTGCCCCACCACATACATCGGACAAACCAACAGAAGAATAAGCGCACGCATTGAAGAACACAAGAACCCAGTCAGAAAAGAGGAACCAACTTCCTCCCTGGTCCAACACCTCAAAGCCACAGGACATAAAATTGACTTTAAAAATACCAGAACTATTGCCAAAACTGAACACTTTAACAACAGAATAATCAGAGAAGCCATCGAGATAGAAAAATGCCCACACAGCATGAATAAACGAGATGATACCTCCCGCCTACCAGCCATTTGGAAACCCAGCCTTATTGACAGACGAATCCCTAGCACAAGGAGCAACACTGGACCCACACTCACAAAGACCACACATGATGTCACCACCACACACCCACACAAAAAGCAGACTCAAACCCGCACCGATGATGAGGCACGACCGCGGACCAGAAACCAGACCACAGCTGCATCATTGGCCATTTTAAACCCCTCCATTCCATACGTGAAGCAAACTGACACCCACCTTGAAGATGTGGCACGACTACGAACGCGAAGCCAAACTACAGCAATGCAGCTCTCCATCTCAAATTCCCCTGCAACTCAGACTAATCCTAGCACAACAGGGCCCCCACCCAAGCAGAGCACACCCCCATCCAATCAGAGCACAGCCAACCCCCCATCCAATCAGAGCACAGCCAACCCCCCATCCAATCAGAGCACAGCCAAGCCCCTAACCAATCAGAACACACCTCCACCCAATCAGAACACAGCCAAGCTCCCATCCAATCAGTTCATACCTCCACTGGCAGTTAAAAAGAAGAAACAGCTGCGATCACACATTGCTCCTAGAAGCACGAAGCCGAAGACACCAGCCTGAAGATGACGAATGGGACTTCGTCGAAACGTTGCCAAGACACTTTAAATTTTACACGGGAGAAAACCCGAATTACCAAAGACCTACATACAAACACCCGTGAAAACCTCAGAAAACATATCTATCTATCTATCTATCTATCTATCTATCTATCTATCTATCTATCTATCTATCTATCTATCTATCTATATCTATCTATCTATCTATCTATCTATATCTATATCTATATCTATATATCTATATCTATATCTATCTATATCTATATCTATATCTATATCTATATCTATATATCTATCTATATATCTATATATCTATATCTATATATATATATATCTATATCTATATATCTATATATATATATATATATATATATATATATATATATATATATATATATATATATATATATATATATATATATATATATATATATATATATATATATATATATATATATATATATATATATAAAAAGCAAAGTTAGGTTTCTGATTTTTTTGGAACTCTTTCCAAATCAGTTCTGCAAACAAAACAAATTTTAAAAAATCTAATATCTAAATATTTCTACATATTCACCTAAGACTATAACTGGTGAAAAATTAAATTCCTAAGTAGCTATTGTAATTAAGTTCATTTAATTGGAAATGGCATTGAAATGGTTGCCACAATTCCTTTTAAGCCAAGTGAAACATAACATGACATAGCACATGCATCATTTCCTGATTAAATTTGATGAACCTCAAGTCATTACCCAGTAAATTGGAAATGCTACTTGGTTAATGTAACCCAAATAGACAGCTTTCATGAGTCATAGGATTTATGGCTGCTAGTACTTGACATTGATAATCAAATGCCATATTTTCCTGTCCCTTGGAAATAAAATATAACACCCTGCTACAATTAGGCATCCTTTGCTTTATATAAGAGGACAGCTAGTTCTGTATTTGTTTATTTTATGAATATTTATTTGAGAAATAAATGCAAAGAGTCACACTGCTAACAGGAGAGTGCCTCTATATTTTTGAATTTAAACTTTTTAGAGAATGTTTAAAAATGTTCTGAATACTTTAGATAACCAAGTTAAAACATTTATGATCAGGTTAGACCTGTTAATTTCCTTATAATCTTGTTAAAGAAGGCAATATTATATTACGTGTTTAAGTGTGATTTTGATTCTGTCAGCAGAGAAATATATTAATTAAATATTATATTCTACTAGGTACTATAACTGAGAAAAAGAATTGCCTAAATTTATTTTATAAAATTAACAGATCAGATATACTTACAAATACTAACCTAGTTGATGTATTACATTAAAGTATCATTTACTGAATAAGCCACAAGTAGCTGAGTTTATACAACATGCTAAGCCATAAAATATTTGTCTTTTAAAATCATTTTTAAGCTATACAAAATGTGTTTTATAAAATACGGCTTAAAATGCAGTACTGAAGCTAATTTCAGTAGTATTAAGTCATAATATGTAGCTTATTGTACTATTTCAATCCAGTCTCTGTGTATGTCACATTGGAGACAATTTAGTAAAATTCCAGAGTTTTCCTGAAACAATTTTCTTCTCATCCAATTTTGCTTCTATCAGTACATAAATTATTGTTACTGGAAGACAGTGACTGCATTGATATTTATATGACTGAAAATGTGAGTAGTAGTCATAAAACACATGAAGAATGAAGAATCTTTTATTATAATTTTATTTATTTATTATTAGAGTATAAAATACAAATGAAAATGAGAATAGTGGAAAAAAGGAAAAGAGAAGTGTAGAATGAAGGGGAAAAAGAAAAAAATCATTAATTTCATACTCTTTTCAGCGCAGTAGAATGAACATAATAACGTTACAGCCTCAGTTTTTTACTTTACATACTCAGTATACACTAGCCATTTCTATAACAAAAAAACTCAAAACACAAAATCTCAATAAAGGAGAATATTTTTCGCTCAAGGTTGAAATGAGGGCTCCTTGGTGCTCTCTGAAGAAAACAACCAAGCTCAGAGAGCACTAAGGACCAAGACTTGTGGACTTGCAGACATTTCATCAGCCAAACTAGGTTTGGATAACGAAAAACATCTGCAAGAAAACAACCAAGCTCAGAGAGCACCAAGGACCTCTCACAAAATCCTGAAGCACTTTCCAGATAGATACAAAATTAGATGTATTCTTGATTTAAGCAGTTAATTTTCCCATCTCCACTAGTTCCATCAGTTTTTCCAACCATTCTTCCATTGTAGGGATTAGTATATCTCTCCATTTTCATGCATAAAGCATTCTCACTGCTGTAAATATGTAGAACGACAACGTTCAGATACAGAAGATTCTTCAAATGAATATGCAAATTAAACCAGAGACTTTTCTCCTAGGTTTAATGGACAAAGAACTTGAAAAAAAAGTGAGGAGTGAAGAATCAATTAATCTAGCTTTAAAATTGTTTAGAAAAAAGTTTTAAAACTCATTGCAAAGTGAAAAATGAAATTTTAAGCAGGTATTTTGGTGAAAGAGAAGTAATTTATTAGATGTAAGATGAAAAGCTGTGAAAGTAAACATCAGTCTCATCTTAGACAGATGTCACTGATTGATGTTTTCTCTGCACATCTGCCTAGAGGTAAAGTCTTTGAAATAGCATAGTAGGTATTTTGTCTAAGGGAAAGAACACTTTTGTTTCGTTGTTGCATTTTTGATATCAGGCTATGTCTTTATTTTCAATCAAAGGAAAAACAATAAATCAGAATAATTGTTTTGCCCTGTGGCATTTCTGTTTGTAAAGGGAAGAAAAATAATGTAGAACCTTCAAATTAACTTTCATTTGAACTAGGTAAAAAGTCTAAAAAATTACTTGCATCCCAATATAGCATTTTATTAATCATGTCACCACCCTGTGAAAAGCTGGTCTATTACTTTTATGTGCACTGCAGTATATGTTTTCATTTAGAAATATTTTTAATATTAATGACTAGAAAGTCATCACTATCATAAAAAGTCATATACACTATTAAAACAGCAAGTTTTTAAGGAGATGTTATTTTTCTTTAATTAAAAAGAAACTGACTTAACTATTAGCTATACAGTAAAAGAGAATAGGCATATCTGAAAATTATGAAACGCCTGCTGTCAAGGGAATGCTGGGAGTTGAAGTCCACACATCTTGAAATGACCAAGTTTAAAAACCACTGTCTTTAGCTGCAGTCCTGTTAGAATAATCCTGACTTCTGGGACTAATATGAATTTGGACCTTTCTGCAGCAATGCTGTTATCCTTGTCCTTGATTGCTCTTTGATACGTGCCTTGTGTTGTTATTTTGTTATGCTGAAACTGTTTTTAATAATACAATAGGTAGATAGATGTATAGACAGGCATATAGCCAGCCATCTCAGAGATGTGACTATGGACAACACATAACAAAATACAGTTAAAAATAAATACATAGGAGCATAAGCCACTCAACGTCATATATGTTTTTGAAGCAGTTTGTAGGTTTTAGTAAATAAAATAAACTCTGTGAGAAAGAGAATGTATGTGACAGAAATTATTAAGGCAGTATAAATGCTTCTAGGAACTTGAGTGAAGATTTTGACAATGGTATAACTGGCTTATGCAGACAATGCAGCTGTCTTTCCACAGATGGAAGTCAGCTTTGGGAGACCTCTGAAAGTCCTTATTTATGCTACAAGGACAAGTATTTTATTATAAACTATATGAAAATAATGTTTTTACATAGTTAAAGTTAAATGCAGGGACACTGCGACAGATGTAAGTGCAAGGACCAGTTACTTTTTCAGTGTTGTTATAACTTCAAATGGTTGCTAAAGAGTGCAGTCATTGAGTGAAGACAACCTGTATAGCAGATAGCACTGTTGTATGGATCAGAGTTTCTTTGATGATAGTAAAGCTACTGCTATTATAGACCAATAGTATTGGTGCAAATATATGTATTGTTCCTGGAGCCATTCTGACTTAGATGGAATCAAGAAGAAAATTCAGTAAGGTTGAAAAGGGAGGACTGCAACAGAAACACAGTCAAAATTTCAAGAGGTATCAAAAAACAGAGAAATTCACCAGCTTGTCTTAAACTTTGCTGAGCTTTTATCAGAGCTTGTTTTAGTGCCCTCCATTTAACAGTTCTAGAGGAAATATTTACTAATACTGCAACCATGCAGAAGTTAGGTCCTTGTGAATTTGGGGGAAATGGGGCCAATTGAAAACAGGTAAATTAAAGTGATCTCCAGTTGAGATTATTGTAGGCCGTACTAATAAAGATGCCCAGTCACCTTCATGATTTTATATTTATCACCTTTTGTGGACAAAAACCTGAAGATGAGATACAGAATTATCAGATACTGCTTTCTAGTTTCAGCAGTTTGCCCCCTTATGTTAACTTTGGGAGGTAGGACTAATGCATATGACAATTGTAGCATTCTTATTTGGAATTTATTGGGAGTATTTTATGTAGGTATACCTAGTCTAAGACAATAATAAGCTTTTCTTCCTTCCTTATTATACTGTATATTAAATCCCTTGATCAAACTGGCATTTTTTGAGGTATCATCTTGTCAACTTTATCATTTTTTGGGATCTTGGTTTGCACTTAAGTACTGCCACCAAATTTGATTTGTTTTTGTTCTTTTTTTGGTGCAGTGTCTATGATCTTGACAGAAATATGCTACGCAAAAAAGAATGGGAAAGGAGAAATCAGGAGACCCAGCATGAAGATCGCATATTTAATACCAGTTATTCTCTCTTCAGTGAACCATACAAGGTATGTACTGTATACTTTATCTATATCCTTCCCATCTGTTAGATTGACTTGTTTATGGAATAGTGAAATAGATTAGATATAACTTTTATAAGGCAAAGGAATATAATATTTGCCCATTTTTGTTCATTGTGCCTTCCAAGTTGCATTGATTCATCTGCCTCATCAGTTCCAAATGTTATGCAGTTTTTTGTGACCTAAAATCATTTCAACTCCTTTTGCCTAGGTAAAGGTTCCTAAATATTTCTATCAAGATCACCTTCTTTGCCCCCTGCATCAATCCTTGAATGGATCAAGATTGACAGTATCTCACTGATCTCATGGTTAATTTTTTAAAAAAATTACTAATTAATTTCTTTTTCGTTGCCCTCCATCTCACAAAGCCACTTGTGAGAATGACTGCTCTCTTAATTCTTTTGAACAGTGTAAGTCAAAATCAAATAATTTGATCCAGTAAAACCAACTATATTAATTATTTTATGTTCTTACTTTAATTGATCTGTAGAAATAGGTTATTGTAGATAAGTTTCTATAGTTTCACATAATGAACTGACTTCATAATGCATGCATTTATGATGATGATTAATTAAGTTTAGGTGCATGTTATTTGGAATAGAAGAACATTAGGGCAGCATTATATTCAGCTACAGGTACTCAACTTACAACCATACTTGGGACCAGAATTTAAACAAATTAAATTATTAATTGTTAAACAAATCCACCTTCACCAGTTGACTTTGCTTGTCAGAAGCTAGCCGCAAAGGTCATAAACCACAATCATGTGAGTGTAAGACACTGCAACCATTGTAAATGTGAGCCATTTACCAAGCATCCAAATTGTAATCATTTGCCCATGGGGGTGTTGCCACAATTGCAATTTTGAAAACAGATCGTAAATCACTTTTTCTGAAGTCACCATATCTTCAAACCATTAAATGAGTGGTCATAAATTGAGAACTACCTGTACATTTAAAAAAATAAGCTGTTTTAAAATGAGATTACACTTGTATAGTGCCTAGTCAATATCTTTCCTCTCCCTTTAAGGTAAACCTTTCAGATAAGTTGACAAACTATGCAGATTCAATCTGGTCATATAGAGAGCTAAATGTTAACCTGTTTTTCAGGAACCTAACATCATTCTTGTTTTTTGCAGGATTATGTTATCATCCACCGCACATTTTTATTCAGGATAGGTTATTGTTTATTCATGTACTTTTGCATGGAATAATTAAATATTTTCCTTAACCAAATAAGACAAGCATACCTTGGTCTCTACACTGCTTTGAATCTGTATTTGCCTATGCCTTGATCTCATCCCACAGTGCTAATTAATGCTATGAGCAGAACTTCTTCTTGTTTCCTTTTCTTCTATAGCAGGGGTGTCAAACTCGCAACGTCACGTGACGTGTTGCGACATATCACGACTTTTTTTTGCCATTGCCGGCAATGGGGTGGACGCGGTTTTGCTATGATGCATCCGGCCCATGGACCGGCAGTTTGACACCCCTGTCCTATAGGTTTCTATATCACAGCAATAGAAACTGCTTCTTAAGAGATATTATACAGAGCTAATAGGTGGTTAAAGACACTGAGCTTGTCAGCTGGAAAGCTGACAGCACAGGTTCCAGATCCGAATGCTATGCAACGGGGTGACCTCCCGTTACTTGCCCCAGCTCCTGCCCATCTAGCAGTTCCGATGCAAATGCGAGTAGATAAATAAATACCTTTTCGGTGAGAAGGTAACAGCATTTCGTGTGCCTTAGTGTATAGCACATGACCACGGAAGTGTCTTCGGATAATGCTGGCTCCCTCAGTTAAGAAATAGAGTTGAGCACCGCCCCCTAGAGTCAGATATAACTGGACAGGGGAAACCTTTGCCTTTACCTTTAGCTAAAGAAATGGCATCTATAAAATAGGCAGGTCAATAAGGATGCTGTTTCATTACTTATGTAATAAATACTTAACTACTTATATATTTAAAGTATATTTATTTATTTATTTCTTGAATAATGAAGAATTACAAAGAAACATATTTACCTGAGCTAGGATTCTTTTGAACTGGAAAATTACATTATGTTTTCAGAACATATGTAATTAATCTGCATTGTGGGTTGCACAATATCTTGAAATATAAATTAACCAAAATAGCTGAATTTGCAGAACATCTAAAAAGAAGATTGTAGAGACATACAGATCGTAGGTATTTAACTAATCTGAATAACTATATAGTGTGACTGCTGTTGTTTTATAGAGTTTGAATTTATTTACAAATACATAAATACTATGAGTTTGTGGGGCAATAGATCTATGTGACTTACTTAACCTTTGCTATATGTTCCCTGTCTAATGCTTACCCACATTCAGAATAAATAGAATTATTAGATACTCAAACAATAACATTTATTTTTTAAATCATCGATCCTACACTACAAAATTACTGCACATTCATGATTTTCAGTGATTTTATTTCTTGACTTTTTATTTATTTCGATTATTTCTTTTACAGACAAATAAGGGGGATGAACTGTCTAGTCGTATCCAGAATACACTGGGTAACTATGATGAAATGAAAGAATTGTTGACCGATCACTCCAATCAAAGCCAGCTTGTTGGTGTTCAAAAGGTCTGTATGTCACAAGGATCTATGAACAAAATGGAGGAGCACTTTGTTGCTGAAACAATGACTCATACTCAGACTTCTATTTGCAGTCCTCAGTCTTTGCCAGTGACACTGTCTGGACAGCTAAACAAGAATGCAATGGGTCGGCAGAAATCTGGGCGTTCCTTAGAGAATCAGCAGAGGGGAGGCAAACATAGGCATGGATTGCCAGATTCACAGAGTAATGATTTCAAAATAGCTAACCAAAAGAGCAGCTTGGAAAAGATTATGTATTACGTACACAGTCCTTCACCACCATCTTCATCCAGTACTATTCAAGGTCCTTTACCATCCTTATTTGTAGAGAACATTCAAACACAACAACAGTCAAAGTTGAGCTGTACCACAGAGACTGGAGTCCAAGCTCAAGAAAGACCAGCTATGCATAGCAATGGACACTGTGTACAAAATTTTCATCTTGCACTTGCTTCAAAACCAAATATAATTCAGCAGAAACCAACAGCTTATGTGAGACCAATGGATGGTCAAGATCAGGCTCCTGATAAATCTCCAAGATTAAAGGTGCCGGATGAAACCAGCATGCTCTGCACCTCATACAGAGAGATGTCTTCTGTTAAAAATGAATCAGCTAGGATCAAGTCAAAAGTAACAAAGTGTGGCATGTCCAAACAAGAAGAGGTAAGTTTAATGATGCACCTTTCATAAAAAACCAATAAAGAATCACTTTTCAAATATTTAGGGTGATATCCCATGTAGCCTTTTACTTTCAGGAAGAATGTTTTGAATTGCATTTCCAGTGTTTTATAACTCAAACTGTAAGTGGCAAACATACACTATAGTCAATATTTTGATATAATAAAACTCAAATTATTGCTTAGTAATGAGATGACTTCATTCAATATGTGCTTTCAACTGTTCAATTGTTCAACTATTCATATTTCTGTGAAAAGATGTCTCTGATTTGACAACTCCTTTCAAGAGTTTCTGGTAAATGACTTTTAGTGAATTGATTTTTTAAAAAATGGAACTACTGTATATAGAGCTAGCAAGGATTTACATTAGAAATGGGTAATATCTTCCTATTTGAGGACTTCCCTTGGCCTTGGAATAGATTGCTGGGAGTTCACTGCTGAAAGAAGCAATAGGAAAGAGCAAAATATGAACTGAGCTAGGTAAAAACTCGGTTAATTTTTAAAAATCCATTTCTCCAAAGAATACTTCTAAATTGAACGAAATCACATAGCCAAAATGCATCATCAAATGTTATGACACTATTCAAGGATATTCTAGGAAGCACAAAGTCTTACTGGCAAATGCAGATTACTCTGCCAGGCAGCTATGATGAAAATAGCAAGTTAAAAATTATTTGCTAGTCTTTTTCAGAAGCCAGATATCCAGACAGTTTGGTCAGGAGGAATTCTACATAGTAAGGATAGTATTAAGCTATGATCTTTCTACTCATAGTGTATGTATATCCTTTCAGGTGTTGTACGCAATGTATGCATATACAAGTATTGAAAACAGCATTCTCCAAGCCTATAATCTATTATTTTTTATTTCTATAGTTTTAAAGTTCTGTTGTTGCCAGGAAAAACACAATTTAGTATGGCAAACACAACCTGTGATTGCTCAATACCCTTATTTATTCTAAGTACATCTGCTAAGGCAGGGCTTTTCAACCAGTGGTACGGGTACCACCTGTGGTACATTGGCACCTGGCAGGTGGTACGCGACCATCCTAGAAAAGCGGTAGCGGGGGAGGGGAATGAGCTGAACCGGTGGCAGCACTGCACCAGCCTGAGCGAGAGATGGCTGGAGCTGCAGGGCTGTCAGGGCTCAGTGGAAGCGCCAGGATCAGCGCCAGGCTCCAGCTGGAGCTCGCGCTGATCCTGGCGCTTCTGCTGAGCCCAGAAGAAGCGCCGATCAGCTGGAATGTTGCAGCATCTCCAGGGTCTTGTGATTTACATTCAGATGCTTGGCAACTGATTCATATTTATGATGGTCACAGTGTCCCAGGGTCATGTGAAGTGACCAAAACCTGCTGCAACTACCCAGCAGATGGGGGGAATAAAAACCAAACACCCCCCACCCCACCCCCGCTGCCAATCCTCAACAGAAATGCTCACAACAATGAAAACCTCGGACAGGAGGAAGAGCGCCGCCGGGTGGGCAGGCAGGTATCTTGCTCGGCTGTGGCTTGGGGGGCACTTTTTTCAGTGCCATTGTAACTTCGAACAGTCACTAAGCAAACTGTTGTAAGTCGAGGACTACCTGTACTTTATCACTTTTTTCCTTTTTTTTTTTTGGTCATCAGGTTTTTAACACCTTGCTAGGCGACTGGTGGTACTCGGATATTGCCATATCCTAAAAGTGATACAATGGGTGAAAAGGTTGAAAAGCCCTGTGCTAAGGCATTAGCTGTAGTTTCCAGTTTCCTAGGTTTAAGCATGTTGAGTCGTCATAACATTGCTTTAAATCTGATCTTAAATAGTAAACTTCTAAAAATATAGTTATTTCTGCACTGTTTAAGTTATTTCTTTTATCTCCAAAACCTGATATGTCTTCAGTTCATGAAGTTGACTTCAGTACAATGAATCACAGGAAATACATTTGAATACAAGTCACAGGACATTATTTTTAAATTTTCAGGAAAGGTTGATTTCCTCTACAGATCTATCTTGTATTTAATATTGTTAATCAGTTTTAGAAGGTTCTTGGTAGCATGACATAAAATTAATCATAACAATTTCCAAAATTTAATGTAATGAAATATGTTTATATATTAAATATAGCAAGTATATTTCATTAAATTAATTTTTGAGATGTTCATTCAAGATTTGATTTTTTGAGTCATTTTCATCAGCATTAATCAGAATGCATATTCAAATATCCTCCACCTTTCAAAAATTATCCTACTTCTCAGTGTAAGTTATAGTCTCTCAACTCAAGGATTGCTGTTTCTCATGTAGAATTTTACTGTAAGCAGCTTACAAAATATATTATTAGAATGATGTACCGAATAGGGGGGGAAAAAGGTAATAGAGAAAATCTGCTTTCTAGTATTTTCCTTTAAAATTATTTGCTGTTATCACATTTGTTCTCATTTATCTCCAACTTCTGATTTATACAGTTATAGATAGAATAACAAGCCAAGATTCAAGGTTTGGAGTAAAAAAATCAGATTATGACAAGAAATATGCATTGTCACAGGGTATGTCAAAAGATCCCTTGGATAATGTGAAGGTACTCAGATACCTTGAAAGAGTTGCATCTTTTCCCAGGATTGTGTGAGTGTTCTTTGCAGCTGCAGTGCAGTCCAAGAAAAAACCCACTTGTTGTACCTGTACATGTATCCTTCAGATACAACTCAGAACAGATTTGCCTTCAAATCTGAAGTTAAAATGTGCTTGTTGAAATGGACAGCCATGTAAATTGAAAAAACAAGCAAACAAATACTTAAATCTAAAGCAGTAATTTAAAGCTTAAAAAGCTGCGTAGTATGCAGTTAGAAATTGTAGCATATAAGGACACTTTTTGTGATTTCCCCAACTTCCACACCTTAGTTTGGTGTAAATTGTCATTTTTTGAAATGACTAAAAAGTTATACCATGTTTCGCAAGAACATTATATTGTGATAAGTTAGTTGGTACTTTTTGGGATTCTGAACAATTGTGTCAGGTTAAATTATACTATATTGGGACCATATGATTGACTATTTAAAGCTGCAGCTTAATTATTCTAGATAAGGGGTGTCAAACTGCTGGCCCGCGGGCCGGATACATCATAGCGAAGCCGCGCCCACCCCATTGCCGGTAATGGCAAAAAAGTTGCGATACGTCGCAACACGTCACATGACGTTGCGAGTTTGACACCCCTGTTCTAGATTTATATTAGTAGGATCAAGGAGCTTATGAATGAAATGATGGATCCTAGAATTAAGTAAATGTACTAATAAAGAAAGGGAATGAGAAATTGCACACTATATGAAAAGCTCTGTCAGGTTACTCACTGAAATACATATCCTTTGTGTCAGACTAGATTTTCTTGTCAGTGTGTTATTTTCTGCACTGTGTGTGTTTGTGTGTTTTCTGACTGCTTTTGGCTGCTTTTTTACTCCACAAAGCCCAATCTGGTCCAGCAGCTAAGTCTGGTCAGTAGTTGAGGCAAGAAGATAGTGAAGGTCAGTGGCAGCAGGGCAGCAGAGGGCCAAAAGGTCATAGATGGGGGCAGATAGGCATGTGGGGGAAGTTAAAATACCCCGTAAACATAAATGTGGGCAGGCTGCTAAGCACCCAAATTTTGATTACGTGACCAAGAGGTCACTGCAACGGCTGTAATTCTGTGCACAGGTTGTCCATTCAGCACTGTCATATTTTTGAACTGTTGTTGAATGAATGGTGGTAAGACGAGGACTATCTGTACTTATTTCCATTAAGTTCTTTGCAATTTCTTGGATCAATATATAGTAAAAAAAAGTTGTTTCTTGATTTATGAGCAGTTAAATATATTTGGCCCTACTGGGACTTAGATTAGATTTTGATGCCCATGTAATAAATTCTTTGTGGAATTCTACTTTAAAAATAGGTGATGAGATGTTGGAAAAGTTGGGCAGAGTCTGGAGTAGTTGCTTTAAATCAATTATTTTGTAATGATTATTTTAAGGAATTTCAGTGACTTAAGACTTAATTTTTTAAATTTAATATGCAACAGTGGTGTGACTATATAACCAACTCAAACACATATTTATAAGTCAATATGGAACTTGATCTCAAAAAAGCTTCTTTCAACATGTAAAAAACAAGAAAAAAGTTAAGGAAATGATTGGTCCATTAGTGGGTGAAAGTGGCAAGAAGGTGACAAGCAACAGGGAGAAAGCAGAACTATTTAACTCGTTTTTTGCATCTGTCTTTACACAAAGGGAAAAAACAGACCAACCTATCAAAAATAGTGCCATAAAAAACAGAATAGAAACACAAGTTAAGATAGGCAAGAAAACGGTAAGTGAGCACCTGTCCAGCCTAGACGAGTTTAAATCACCAGGACCAGATGGATTACACCCCAAGGTTCTCAAGGAACTGGCAGATGTGATCTCAGAACCATTGAACTATATTTTTCAAAGATCCTGGAGCACTGGGGAACTACCGGAGGACTGGAAAAGAGCTGATGTAGTTCCCATCTTCAAAAAAGGAAAAAAAATGGATCTAGGAAATTACAGACCTATCAGCCTGACCTCAATACCTGGGAAGATTCTGGAAAAGATAATCAAACAACGAATCATCGAACACCTCCTAGAGGCAAACAAAGTCATTACTAAAAGCCAGCATGGGTTTGTCAAAAACAGATCATGCCAGACAAATCTTATTGCATTCTCTGAGCAAGTGACAAAATTAGTGGATCAGAGGAATGCTGTGGATATAATTTACTTGGACTTCAGTAAGGCATTTGATAAAGTAGATCACAACCTACTACTTGATAAGATAGAAAAATGTGGGTTAGACAGCATCACCACCAGATAGATTCGTAGCTGGCTGACCAGCCGTACTCAGCATGTGGTCCTCAATGGAACTGCATCTACATGGAGGGAAGTGTGTAGTGGGGTGCCCCAGGGCTCTGTTCTGGGCCCAGTGCTCTTCAACATCTTCATCAATGATTTGGATGAAGGGACAGATGGGGAACTCATCAAATTTGCAAACGACACCAAGCTGGCAGGAATAGCCAACACTCCAGAAGACAGGCTTAAGATACAGGAGGATCTGGACAGACTTGAACACTGGGCGCTATCTAACAAAATGAAATTCAATGGTGAAAAAAGTAAGGTTCTACATGTAGTAACTGTGAGAGGAACCTCAGAGTCCTAGTGGACAATCACTTAAATATGAGCCAGCAGTGTGCTGCAGCTGCCAAAAAAGCCAACACAGTGCTAGGCTGCATTAACAAAGGGATAGAATCAAGATCACATGAAATATTAATATCACTTTACAATGCCTTGGTAAGGCCACACTTGGAATACTGCATCCAGTTTTGGTCACCACGATGTAAAAAAGATGTTGAGACTCTAGAAAGAGTACAGAGAAGAGCAACAAAGATGATCAGGGTGCTGGAGGCTAAAACATATAAGGAACAGTTGCTGGAATTGAGACTGTCTAGTCTAATGAAGAGAAGGACAAGGGGTGACATGATAGCAATGTTCCAATATCTCAGGGGCCGCCACAAAGAAGAGGGAGTCAAGCTATTTTCCAAAGCGCCTGAAGGCAGGACAAGAAGCAGCGGATGGAAACTAATCAAGGAGAGAAGCAACCTAGAACTAAGGAGAAACTTCCTGACAGAACAATTAACCAGTGGAACAACCTGCCTCCAGAAGTGGTGAATGCTCCAACACTGGAAGTTTTTAAGAAGAGACTGGACAGCCATTTGTCTGAAATGGTATAGGGTTTCCTGCCTGAGCAGGGGGTTGGACTACATGACCTCCAAGGTCCCTTCCAACTTTTATTATTATTATTATTATTGTTGTTGTTGTTGTTGTTGTTGTTAAGCCTGATATTCTTTCATTTTTGATAGTCTATTTTTGAAATAAAATTTAATTTGTATTTGTATCAGAAATTTGAAAACATCTTAAAAATTGAAATTAGTGGCATTTATGGAATAAAGTGTTGGAATAGCCATGAAGGAACATAAATGGATGCAGGTCTTTAAAAATATTATTTCTTCGGATTTAAGATTGAAATTAATTCACCAAAAGATTTTATTCCAAGTTTATTGAGTGGTTTAGAGAATGCATCAGAAAAGATGGAACAGAGATTTCCTTTGTAGGTGATATAAGAAATTCAAGCATACTGTACATTACATTAACATACATTAACTCCTCTGATTTGGTACAGTTTTTATTGTTTACTTTTTGGAATAAGTAGATTTATGGGTAAATGTTTTCATGGTAGAGATGTGAATTCTATTTTAAATTGTATTTCAAAATCATGGAATTTGACAATTTGTAAGGATTTTTTTGTTACATCAGTCATGAGGCATAGCCAAGATAATTATGCTGAGAGACTGGAAAAGTATTACTATAAACTTCAAGGACTGTTTTAATAAAACATGTAATTTATCATTTTTTAAAAAGGCACTTCACTTCTGCTAATCCAAAAACTATACAAAATGTTTCCCTTTGCTGAAGATTTCATAATATTTTGCAAGAAAAGACAAATCCTTAGGTGTAATTTGGGGTATAGTTATTAAATGTATGTAATATAATCAGGTGATTTATATCAATTAATATATTAATATTCAACTTTGATTTTGTTTTACTTGTCAATATAATTTAACAATTAATTAGATTATCTGTTGAACAGTTGTATATTATCTTTTTGAAATCTGTTTTTGTTCATTGTTCTGTACTTTTTTTAAAATTCAATTAAATATTCTTCATGATAATTGTTGTAAAACTAATGGCAAACAGAATATAAAAATAGTTGAACCAAGTACAAATATAATCAGTCATTTAGATTGTTATAATTCAATGTGAAAATATATTTTGATAATTAATTTTCTATACAAATTCATTATTTCATTTGATGACCCAGTGAATTAGGGTCTTTTAAGTAACCACATTTAACTAGATATTAAAAATAGTGATGATGGCTTATCATTTTTTAACCTCAGTCATATTTTTCTAGTTGAGGGAGAAATCAGAACACTGGTTAGATCCAGTGGTTAAGGCACTAGGCTTAGGAAAACTAGGAGAAAGGAGTACTAGATATGTTTGCTGTCTTGAATTATTTATATAAATAATAAATGTGGGATAAAAAAACCTTTTAAAAAATCAGAAGTAGGCATGCTTGATTTGAACCATTACCTTAATTAAAATGTATATTAAACTAAGGATATAAGTGTGGTTACAGTTTGAAGGAATTTTGGAAGTTTGCTATGGATTTGAAAAGTTGTAATCCCAAAATATCTGGAGGCTGGCCAGTTGGAGCCGATCAGAATACACGCTTGTTTCAGTTGTGGCTGAAATAATATTTGGTTTTCTACCTTTTATTGTCAGTGATGTATTCATCAGCTTCATTAGCTATATCATCTATTTCAGAAAATTCATTTGATATGCTGCTTTCCTAAATATTTGTCAGCAACTCTTTATTAAAGTAGGTAATTAAGTTAGCAATATGAAAGAAGCAGATTAAGGCACAGAATGTTTATCAAACATTTGCATAACTTTGCCTTTTGCACAATTGTGCCTGTTTCTGGATAGGGAAGTCTTATTTATAGTCACTCATCCTTTTGTCACGTCTTGATTGGATTACTGTCCATTCTTGCAAAGCATTCTGAAATTACTTGTTCAGAATACAGCCATGTAATAGTAGTAATAGTGAGTCGGATCTTGGAGTCCTAGTGGACAATCACTTAAATATGATCCAGTAGTGTGCTGCAGCTGCCAAAACAACCAACACAGTGCTAGGCTGCATTAACAGAGGGATAGAATCAAGATCACGTAAAGTGTTAGTACCACTTTATAATGCCTTGGTAAGACCACACTTGGAATACTCCATCCAGTTTTGGTCACCACGACATAAAAAAAGATGTTGAGACTCTAGAAAGTACAGAGTACAGAGAAGAGCAAAGAAGAGCAAAGAAGATGATTAGGGAACTAGAAGATAAAACCATAAAGAATGGTTCCAGGAATTCTAGTTTAATGAAAAGAAGGACTAGGAGTAACATGATAGCAGTGTTCCAATATTTGAGAGGTTGCCACAAAGAAGAGGAGGTCAACCTATTCTCCAAAGCATCTGAAGGCAGGACAAGAAGCAATGGATGGAAATTAATCAAGGAGAAAAGCAACCTAGAACTAAGGAGAAATTTCCTGACAGTTACAACAATTAATTACTGGAGTAACTTGCTTCCAGAAGTTGTGGGTGCTCACTGGAGGTTTTTAAGAAAAGATTGGACAACCATTTGTCTGATGTGGTATGGGGTTTCCTGCCTAAGCAGGGGATTGGACTAGAAGAGCTCCAAGCTCCCTTCCAACTCTGTTATTCTGTTAATACCTCTTGTTTTGCAAGCTGCACTGGCCCCCAATTCAAGATGCTTCTTATCACATTGCTTTGTTTTTGTGATTTGAAAGGCAATGTTTTTCTGTGCAAAATGCAATAAATCTTTACTGAAGACAACAGACCAGGATACGTAAGAATGCATTTTTTTTAACACTATGTGAAACACACATAGTGTGTTTTTCCAGGTTATGCAAGAGAGAAGAACAAGCTTCCTCATTTTTGTCTGACACATCAGTTAAGGGAATGGCAATTTTTTTAGACAATTTTATATTTCTTGATTCTTTCATTGCTAATAACTGATAAACTTAAAAGTGTCTTCAAGTATCTTTTGGCTTCCAATGACCAATGTGGGATTTATGTAAGTTTAGGATGTTCTATTGCTAAAATTGTATATTGATTTTGATTTGTTTGTATGCATTTTCTCATTTAAAATTGTTGAATGAAAATGCAATGTTGGAATAACAATACTCGAAGAGACTTGAATAGCAATGTTTCCCCTTTTTAAATTTCAGTTTGCCTCTGATTTGGAAATAATATTAAAAATGTTTTTCCTGTTAGTAGAGATAAGTCAAAAGTTATACTGTAGTATATGAAATCAGACTCTTTTTTTAAAGGAGATATGTTTAGCAAAAAAAAGAGACTTGATATATATTTCTAACAGTGTAATGATAGCAGTATTCCAGTATTTGAGGGCTGCCACAAAGACGAGGGGTCATGTTATTCTCCAAAGCACCAGAGGGCAGGACAAGAAACAATGGTTGGAAACTGAACAAAAAGAGAAGCAACCTAGAATTAAGGAGAAACTTCCTGACAGTGAGGACAATTAACCAGTGGAACAGCTTGCCTCCAGAAATCATGGGCACTCCATCACTGGAGATTTTTAAACAGGGGGCTGGACTAGATTTGTAAGCGGGGGGCTGGACTAGAAGACCTCCAAGGTCCCTTCCAGCTCCTATTCTATTCTATTCTATTCTGTTTCGTTCCGTTCCATTCCATTCTATTTGCCTAAAGTACTCTGTTTCAAATGTATCTGAGACCAAGTAACTGAATATCAAAACAATATCTATTTTAAGCAAAGTCTGAAAAAGGCTTGTTTATAAAAAATATTTATTAAATTGGTACGCTGGCAAATCTAACCAAACTCTCCATAGGTAATACAAAACACATGAAGCAATGTCACAACATGGAAGAAACACATACTGTGATTGCTAATGTATACCATTCCACACAGTGTTCTAGAAAAGCTCCATTTTCATCAATTTCTGTAAGATGTTCACAGAAAGAGGTAGTCTCAAGAGGGCAGTTGTTCCAACGAATTGGTGCCACAATTGAAAAATAACATACCCTGGCTTTAGTTCCTTTACTGCACAGCAACAGAGGACTATTAGCAGTTTCTGACAGGAGGAATACCTTAAATAGATTAACTTTGGTTTAATAAGATTCCTAGGTCCCAGCTGTAAAGGTTAAAATCAGCAGCTTGAATTGTATGTTAGAATGATACAGCTTTGAACTTTATAGCACCCTGGTAACTCTAATCTCCAAAGTGCCCTACCTGAAGCAGAGCAGAGTCTTGACTTCTTGTTCCTACTGAGGTAGGATCTAGATAATATGAGATTTTTCTTAAAATCCATGTCATATATAGTTAATCTGGCAAGTCAGTGCTGAAAATGTATGTGGGGGAGCCATTATGATATAGTAGTAGATATGATATAACTATATCCCATATAGTGGTAGAAATAATGGAATATCTATTTTGCTATTGAAGTAAGTAACAAAAATCAAACTGCCCTAATCAATCAGAAATTCAGATTGAGATTTTTATGGATGAAGAGGCTACCAAGCAGTAGTGCTAAGTATTAAGAGAAGACCAGATAAAGAGACAATTTTTGCACCTGTATACAGCTGGATAAGGCAGTTATCTGATCCTATCATGAAGAGTTGAAGTCCAAAGATGTTCTTGGAAATATGAGGGCCTAGACTAATCAGAGAGAAAGAGATTTTAAGACAGAGCCTGGACCTGAAGCATGAAAGAAAACCTAGTGTTGAGAATCAGTAGTGGAATTCATTATGAGAACTGTTTGTGCATCTTCCACTCAGTCTCTCTCTCTTTTTTTTTTAAACAAGTTTTATTGGTTTTTTTTTATTTTACATCAAAGTGCTTAGGAATCATCGTGGAGATAGGGTAATCAATCATCCAAAAAAGAAAAAAAAAAGCATAGTCATACATATATAATTCAGGTTAATTCTTTAAAGGTTCCCTCTCTATTTCCCTCAATTGATATAACATAGTCGAATTAATACATTTCTAAATAGAATTTAGTCAATCAAAAAAAATATCAATAATATTTCACTTATATCAGTCCAAATCCTGTTTTTAAGCTTAACTAACTTACAATTACCATGTTCCAATTTAGCCTTAACTAAACACATAGTTTACACTTCGGGTATCCCAATTTCCCTTATTTCATAAAATAATAATTATTTCTAGAATATACATATTATTCCAACCATTATATTTTTATACTTCCCAACTATATTCTATTTCTTATTCTACTCTATTTCAAATATATATTTTATAAATCAATCCATATCTCTAAAAAACTTTTTTAACTCATTACGTAAAGTTTAAATCCCATCAAAATAATTATACCTAAAAAAAACATTATTCCAGAAAATACCTTCTTATTTCATTTCACGTCTATATTCTATTTCTTCTTCTATTAACTTCTTGTTTACCACCTTTTCCGTATTACAATTCCAAACCATAATCAAATCAATAATTTTCATCTCAGTAGTATTAACTCAGTCAAAATCTCTAAAAGCCTTTTTAACCCATCAGGTAAAATTTTAACTCTCATTTTTAAATCTAATTCTAGCTTTCTTTTTGTGCCAAGCAGGTTTCCATAAAAGAGCCTCTAAATCATCAAATCTCAATATTTGATTATACATATTTCTCAACAATTCAGTCTGATCATATTTCTCTTCTCTTTTTTCCAATATTGTCTGCGCTGTATAATCAGTTTTGTTCAATGTGGTGGTTACTCGTTGATTATCCATGTTGTCACAGTTCTCAATGCCTCGTATTTGCAAATCAGTTCCTATTGCTTTTGGTATTGTAGATGTTTTAATTGAAATCCATCTTTGGTCGTTGAGGTTCTCAATGACTTGTATATGGGATTGTATGATAACTTCCTCTATGTTGATTTGTTCCTCCTCTATTATTGTTTGAGTTGTGGGGTAGTCAGTTGGAATCTGGAAGTCAATTTGAAGTTTTGTAATAAAAGCATTTATTCTAGCATTCACTTGCTCAGTAATTTCCTAAATTCTTCCCAGCATAAGTTTACAAATAGATTGTGGATGAGATTCCTCCATCTCATTAAATTGTATATGTAGTTGCATGCAGGCCTCTTTGGAGTTGATCTGTTCTTCCTCTGTTGTTCCTTGGTCTATAAGTTGATCAGTCAAAATTTGAGGTTCAATTTTTAGTTCTGGAGCATCACCTTTAATGTTCATTCTAAAAATCCTTTGTTCTTTAAGTTCCAAGATTTTTTCTAGTATAAGTCCATAGCCAAGCTGTGGGTAAAACTCCATTTCAGTAATAAGATAATCTTAGTTTTTTGGTGGAGGCTCAGCTTAAAAAGTAAATACAACAATAAAATTCTATAATAGGGATATTATAGAATATAATCTCCAAACAAAAGAAAAAAAGCAAAAAGGCCAAAAAAGAAAAAAAGCAGAAAAAAGAAAACCAAAGTCAATACTAAAAGAAAAAAAATTTCCAATTTGTAATCCAATTTATAGTATCTTCGCAAAAAAAAGGATAATAAAAAAGTGCCTTGAAAATCAATTCTTCATAAAAATGTTTGTAATCCAAGAAAAAGAAAGAGTCCAAATACCATATATCTGAGATATATAGTCTGTACTGTGAAGCCAAGTTAAAATAATGGGAGAGAGAAAAAGAAAAAAAACCCTTCTTTCAGCTGGTTTCAAAGTCAGATAAGCCAAGTTGTTAATCTAAATAAACACCAGACAAAGGAAAGAGAAAGTTCTCAGGGTCGCCACCAGATACAATGTTGCCAAAGCTTAGAGAGGAAAAAGGCAGCCCAGAGTGAAAGAAAAAACGTTTTAAAATAGACAATACAGTTAGAATGGCTTTTCTAAACGTAGAAAAATATCTTTGAAGAAATAAGCTTCCCAAATTTCTGTTGGAATTTAAACAGTTTTGTCATTTTTTAAAGAAATTCATCTTCAAAATATAAAATAGCTTAAACCGCCGCTTATATACAAGAGGGGGGAGAGGAAAAAAAAACACTCCACCCCCCCTCCCTAAAGGCTTCTGCTTAAGCTAAAGACAGGCAGGCAGAAAAAAAATCCATCTTCACAGGCAAGATTTTTTCAGGATCCCCGAAATCCAACAACAAAAATAGTCAGTAAAAATTAATTATTTTTCTCAGAGCTCGTTTTCCCAAGTATCCAAACGCCGCTCTCTTAAAGTAGGAAATAATTCCAGGGGCTTTTCACAGGGAGGTAGTTAGGGTACAGAGAGGGAAGGAAAGGTCTCACCCAGATCTTCCACGGTGGTTCTTTTCGCTTAGCTGTTCTTGTGACTTTTGGCTGGAGCAGCTAGATGATCGGCCATGTTAATGACCGATCTTTTCCCCGTCGGCCCAAAGGAGCTGTCTCGGACTGTCGACTGCGCTCCCTCCGCAGTTGACGAGTGTCCTCAGCAGTGGTCGCCCCTCCAGGGCGACTTTCGACCCTGTCCAGGGTCTACCGGCGGAGGGAAACCGGCCGGCGAAGAGAGAAGACTCTTCGGGCAACTGCCAGTGCTGCAAACCGGAACCGGAAGTCTTCCACTCAGTCTCTTGATAAGATCCCTCATCTTCATCTTCTTGAGAATGTTGGAATGATTGCGCAATATCTGGCTTTAAGGTGTTAATAAGTTGTCTTTAAGATGGAGTAGCCGAATAACATGATATTTTGTTAAGAAAAAATGTCACTGTTTTCCTCATCTCTTGTTGAAATACCTTTTGTCATATATAACTAAAGAATTTTTGTTTTTAGTAAATTGTATATATTTGGTATCTGTAGTTTCTTGTACCAGAACCTGGAACAGATTTGTGTGTATGAAGCATTCATTAAGTATATAAAGGCTTGAATGTTTGAGTTTTCTGAATGACCTATGAGTCTCAATCTGACAGAAGTTGAATAAACCTTTATATATGCATGTGTAGGAATAATGCTATGGAAACCTATCTAGGAAAAGTTTATTTTCTGAGAAATAAGTTCCGTAAGATGTGCTTCCACGTTACTATGGGCCAAAGCTCTATCATACTAATCAGGAATTACTTCTGTGTAGATATATGTCAGATTGCATAGTTATTAATTTTTTTCTTCTTGAAGGCAAACTGACATAGCATATATAGAAATTGACAGGTGAGCCTTGTGGACTATACTAGGGTTGAACAACTTTTTTTATTCCAAGCATACTGCTATTCTGGCAGCTGGGTTGGGGCCAAACATATATTCATATTTATCATCTGTAGATAAGATGACCCTTATCATATTCACGTACCATACTTAGTGTTACTAGAGGAGGAGGTGAAGAGATTTAGTTTTTTCTCATTTCTATTAACCCCACTTTCCACTGATGATGTTATTAACCTATAGACAATCACAGAGTTACTCAGACCCTAAAAGTATTATTGGCTGTTCTGACAACTATTCTGAGATCATTTTTGATTGATAGCAATAGCGACAGCACTTAGACTTATATACCGCTTCACAGTGCTTTACAGCCCTCTCTAAGTGGTTTACAGGGTCAGCATATTGCCCCCAACAATCTGGGTACTCATTTTACTGACCTTGGAAGGATGGAAGACTGAGTCAACCTTGAGCCGCTCAGAATCGAACTTGTGGAGTGAGCAGTGAGTTAGCCTGCAGTACTGCATTCTAATCACTGCACCACCATTATCACATATCTTCCAATCTAAAAATCTAAGACAATGGTTGTTGTGTCCTGAGCATTGCTGAGTCAATCAGCAAGGCACAGGCAAGCTGCAGGGTAACTGCAGAGACCCGGGCAGACCACGTGTTTGCCCGGGACCGGTTATATAGACCCAGGCAGCCCATAAGTTGCCCGGGACCCAGACAGGCTGTCTCCAGCCTCGTGCGCATACACGAGACGGGAGAATGGCCTGCATTCATTGGTTGAGCCTCCCCTTGCAGGGGAAGTATATAACGGCATGTTGCCATTATCGCTTGCTTCTGTTCAGTGCAAGTACCAAATAAAGAACATCTTTTTTGCATCAACTGCCTCGTCTTCATGTCTGTGTTGCGAACAGAACATTGGCGACGAAGGTGGGATCCGCCGTTGGGGATCCCGAAGAAACAGAAGTAGGCCTACTCACCTAGGCCAGGAAGAGAAGTGCGGCGTCCAGGAGGAGCAGCCGCCGGCCAGCATACATACGCTGGAGGCGGGCTTGGCTTCGTCGGACCCCTTCTCAATTCCTGACGGCGAGAGGCGTGGACGAGGCCATCTAGTTGAAGATGTCCAAGCTGGGCCGTCTGGGCGAATTCGACATCGCGCATCCTGAACGCTGGAGCTCGTATGCGGCTTGCGTTGAAAATTACTTTAGAGTAAACAAAATCCAGGAAGACGGCCTGAAAGCGGCTACCCTACTTTGTGTGTGCAGGCAAGAGACATTTGAAATCTTGTCGCACCGGCACCATTAGAATCAATCGCATATGCCGATTTGAAAAAGATGCTGCGAGAGCACTTTGAGCCCAAGCTCTCGATCATTGCGTGGAGGCATCAATTCGAGCAAAGGGACCAACGGCCAGGTGAATCAGCTGCGGATTTCGTCGTGGCCTTGAGGCAGGCCGCACGCCCTTGTGCATTTCAAGACTTGGAGGAAAGGCTCCGAGATAGACTGGTGTGCGGGTTGCAAAGCCGCGAAGTACAGCAGAAACTGTTTGCGAGGACGGACGTCACCTCCAAGACGCCCTCCGAGAGATCGCAGCAGAAGAAGCAGCTGGAGGCGCCGTGAAGGCCTTGCGGTCTACGAAGAGTCATTCAGTGACCGTCCCGATCCACCAGGAAGCCGCCCGGGAGGCCTCGGGAGAAGACTCCGAGGAGGAAGAGGTGGACAAGATCCAGCCATCGACGGAGAGACGACTACCGGGTCGGAGAGGGCCACCGCCTGCATCCCTTCGATGTTTCGGCTGTGGGGGTCGCCACAGGAGGGCCGACTGCTGATTTCGATCTGCCGTCTGTCGAGCATACGGAAGGCAAGGCCACATTGCATCGGCCTGCATGGGCCGTCCAAAGAACAGGTCCCCAGAATTGCCTCTGAAAGGTACCAAGGTCCCCAGCCAAAACAGGGTGGGTTTTTGCGCGTCTAGGAGGGGGGTGTTCAAGACAGGAACGCATAGCCCCCTTAAGAAAAAGCTCCGCATTGACGTAAAGTTGCAGGGAGTTCCCCTGGCTATGGAGCTGGATACAGGCTCCGCGTTGTCTATTATTTCAATGGACACGTTCAATAAGATTTGTTTCCGGAGTGGCTCAAGAGTAAAGCTCAGGCCTTCCAACCTTGTCCTTACGGATTTCCAAAATACGCGAGTAAGGGTAAAAGGGGAAGCCACGCTCAGAGTGCAGCGAAAGGGCTTCAACGGTGCATTGGATGTAGTAGTTGTTGGGGGTGACAGAACGAGTCTCATCGGACTCGACTGGTTCGAGGCACTTGGGATCCAGGTGACCGGTCTGAACCAGCTGAAAACGGCTAGCCTTGCGGGCGTATGCAAGGAGTTTGCAGATGTGTTCAGCTCGGAACTTGGATCGTACAAGGGGCCTCCCATTACATTAAAATTGGATCCAGGCATTACACCCATAAGGGTCAAGCCTAGAAGGGTGCCTTTTGCCTTAAAAAGTAAGATTGATGCCGAGTTGGACAAGCTGCTCCAGCAGGGCATTCTGGAACCCGTGGACTCTAGTCCGTGGGAAACCCCCATAGTAACTCCCTTAAAATCCAATGGGGAAGTCCGCATATGCGCGGACTATAAGTACACGCTGAATAAGGCCTTGCAGCAGCATGCTTATCCCGTGCCCGTGGTGAGCCACATTCTGGCCTCACTGAAAGGAGGGAAGTACTTTGCTAAGCTTGATTTGGCTCAAGCTTATCAACAGTTGCCTGTTGATGAGGCGACTGCTGAGGCCCAAACCATAGTCACGCACAGAGGTGCGTTCAAAGTAAAGAGGCTGCAGTTTGGGGTCAACGCAGCCCCTGACATTTTCCAAGGGGTGATGGAGCGAACGCTCCGAGGGATTCCCGGGGTTTGCCCCTATTTTGATGACATCCTCATTGCAGGAGAATCATCAGGAAACTTAGCCGAAAGGCTGAGGGCTGTCTTGTTGAGGTTCCGCCAAGCTGGGCTGAAGCTTCAGCAGGACAAGTGTCAGATCGGTGTGCCATCCACCGAGTTCTTGGGGTTCCTCATCGATGCAGATGGCGTCCACCCCGCGGAATCCAAATTCAAGGCCATCCAAATGGCCCCTAGTCCCCAGTCAAAAACTGAGCTTCAGGCTTTTTGGGGCCTTTTGTTTCTCCCAAACAAAGCTGCTGTGGCTGAGCCGCTTCACAGGCTCTTAGACAAACAGACTCCGTGGGCATGGACAAAGGTCCATGAGGAGGCCTTTACAAAGATCAAAGCCTTATTATCCTCAAATGCTGTACTGGCTCACTTCAATGAGCAATTGCCAGTGTGCATCGCATGTGATGCTTCCCCTTATGGGATAGGAGCAGTGCTAAGCCATCTCAAGGAAGATGGAACACAGGTCCCTGTGGCCTATTATTCTAGGACCCTCTCATCTGCAGAGCGAAATTACGCACAGATTGACAGGGAGGCCTTGGCAATAATCTCAGGCATAAAGAAATTTCATGATTTCTTGTATGGACGCCATTTCACAGTCTATACCGACCACAAGCCTTTGCTAGGGTTGTTCACAACCAACAAACAAACTCCCCAGATAATATCTCCTAGTATGCTGAGATGGTCTATATTCTTAGCAGCGTATGATTACACACTGGTTCACAAACCAGGTACTGAGATGGGCCATGCAGATGGCCTAAGCAGGTTACCTCTTAAGCAAAAGAGGCAGACCCTGCCCCAGCTGTACATATTCTGTCCATTCAGGTGCTGAATTCCAGAGTTTCTGGCGTAGGAAGCACGAATTATCCACATTTAAGGGGTGCATCCTGTGGGGCAACAGAGTAGTCATCCCGGCCTCATTGAGGACTAGAGTATTGCTCTCTCTTCATGAGGGACAGGAATAGTGAGGATGAAGGCGCTTGCGCGCAGCCATCTTTGGTGGCCTGGTCTCGATAAAGACATCGAGGCCCAGGTTCAGGGATGCCAAGTGTGCCAGCAATCACGGCCAGAAATGCCCGAAGCCCCTGTACATAGGTGGGAGGAGACACTCACTCCTTGATCACGTGTTCATATTGATTATGCTGGGCCCTTTCAGGGGCAATTCTTCCTCCTCCTCGTGGATAGCCATTCCAAATGGCTAGAGGTCGTTCCTGTGTCTTCTACTACTACTGCCACGACCATCCAGGTGCTCAGAGGAATCTTCGCTTTCCATGGCCTTCCTGATGTTTTAGTTTCAGACAATGGTCCACAATTTACCTCTTCTGAGTTTCAGGCATTTCTACATGCCAACATGATCCGGCACGCCACATCTGCTCCTTTTCATCCTGCCACCAACGGTCAGGCTGAACGCATGGTGCGTACCACTAAAGACGCATTAAAGAGAATCACTCAAGGACCCTGGCATCACAGGTTAGCTGATTTTCTTCTCACACACCGCACCACACCACGCACAGCCACTGGAAAGAGCCCAGCTGAACTCCGCTGGGGTCGCAGACTTATCACAAAGCTGGACAGGCTTCACCCAGACCGGGTGGCTTCACAGGTGTCGCAGCCACGGGCACCTAGGAGACTTCAAGTGGGTGATCCGGTTTGGACCAGGAACTATGGGCAGGGGCATCTCTGGGTACCTGCTGTCATCTCTAAGGTCTCTGGGCCTCTGTCATACGAAGTGGTCTTGGATGATGGGCGTGTCCTCCGGCGCCACATTGACCAGCTGCGTTGGCGGCTGCCAGGCCGGCATTCCTCCCCTGACTCCGCTATCGGGGGGCAGGGAGACCCCAATTATGATTGTGGATCACAGTCTCTCCAAGCAGAGGGTTCTCCACATGCTCCAGATGAGGGTCTTGCCATGGAGGCGAATCCTGACTCTGGCATTGAAGCAGGGAGTTCTGCCTCGGAGGCGGCTCCTGGCTTAGGGCAAATGGCCGTAAATCGGCTACTCAGGGCACCCCTGCTGCTGGCCTTCGGCCCGAAGGACATTGCTCCCTAGGGGAGTTCCAAGGGTTTTCGGGGAACTCCACCCCACCGAGGAACTCGGGGAACTCCACCCCACCAAGGAAATCTGGTTTGGGTTTAGCGGCCCCAGCCAGTCAGCAGTTAGGGGGAACCCCTGAGTCTTCTGGGCAACAAAGTCCTGGTTTGTTGTGCGCAGACCGGGAGCCAGCACTCCAGGCACCTGAGTTAATTCCCCCACATGTCATCACACCTGGCCCTACCTTGGATCCGCGAAGATCGGGGCGGATTAAGGTCCCGCCTAAATACTTGCAGGAGTATGTGCAGTCCCTAGAGGCCGATTGTTGTCAAAAACTGAAAGACCGTGGATTAATTTGAATCCCCAGGGAACCAGGTTACGAAGGGGTACGGGAAATAGCCAGGGTGACAATTGGATTAAATGTTACATGGTACTGGTATAGGCTGGGACGGCATTGTCTCAGCCTAGGGGGGAGGGGTGTTGTGTCCTGAGCCTTGCTGAGTCAATCAGCAAGGCACAGGCAACCTGCAGGGTAACTGCAGAGACCCGGGCAGACCATGTGTTTGCCCGGGACCGGTTGTATAGACCGGGGCAGCCCATAAGTTGCCCGGGACCCAGACAGGCTGTCTCCAGCCTCGTGCACATGTGCGAGGCGGGAGAGAATGGCCTGCATTCATTGGTTGAGCCTCCCCTTGCAGGGGAAGTATATAAGAGCATGTTGCCATTATCGCTTGCTTCTGTTCAGTGCAAGTACCAAATTAAGAACATCTTTTTTGCATCAACTGCCTCGTCTTCATGTCTGTGTTGTGAACAGAACAATGGTGTTTCAAAAAGTATGTTCAGTTCAGGTTTTATTTAAGTGATAAGTGTATATATGCTTCAGACAACTGAGGAAATTGGTTTATCTCTCTGCATAGCAGAGCAAACTGCCACCAAGTAGACTTAAGCCTCTTTGTAATTTCCTTGTTCATTTATATATTGTTGATCTGCTGAGGCATGTTCAGATATTCTTTGCCATGCAAATAGAATTTAGGGTGGGGAGAGAGCAGTCAGTTGCTGTGTTCACACTATTAGCTGCTCCCTCCTCAATAGCTGCATATTTGATATTAATGAGAAAGATCCCCATTCACAAGATTCTTTTTCTCAGCCAGAAACCTGATCCAAGTGTATAGCCATGTCTCATTAATATTTTTCCTCATTATTAGGGAGTTCATTAGGGAGATTGTTTTAATAGCTGGATCTTCTTGTTGATAGTTCTCCTAAGTTAGTATTTATTAGCCCTTAGATTCTCCTCTGAAGCTTTCTGCTTACAAAAAGTGCACAAGTGACTAGAAATAAGGCATTATTTTTGTATATTAAATATTGTTTTCTAATGTATATATTACCAAGTAAATTATATACAGCGAACATTTGAAATTAAATATCTTTGTATTCATTTTCATTTTTGAACCTTTATTTCAAAATAAAATATAATTATTTCCATATTGAGGAAATGTCACATGCCTTGTAGATAAACACCAAACAAATTCAAGAGCCCTAAAAATAAAAGTGAAAGAGGCAGACTAGAAAAAAAATAAGGTCAGGCATTTCTATATATGCTGAATGTTTCATCTCAATGATTTTATCATGAACATATTATTGGGTTTTGAAAATGATCTTAAAGCAGAATATAGTGTTAGATGTAGAACTAAAAACATCCTTGCAAAAATTCCTGTTTTTCTCAGGCATTTTGGCACTAGTTAAATAATTACTATAGATTTCAGTACATTTTAATGTTGTGAAAAACATTATGTTTAAATCATTTTCTTTTCAGAAGATTTGGTTGTTAACATTTAATGCCTTGATTAATCTAATTAATCTACAAGAGTGTTTTCCTATTGTATCTTGTCATTAAGGTTGCCAACATGATAAGGTGTAAATTGATTATAGTGTGATAACTTATAGCTTAGAAAATATGCTGAAACTACAAAGCAAGGTGAAATGCCTGTATACTCTAATAATTTATATTCTAAAGATACATCATGTACTGATTAATATTAATGCACATTGATGTCAGTATTGTTTGAAAGGTCAGAACACAGAGATTCATAAAACAACCCCCCCTCATATATCTTTAATAAAGAATGCAAAATGTATTAAATTTAAAACTCTAACTATAATGTATCTTAGTAGTTTTATGTTGGACATTAGAAAGAATCATATCTGACATTGGAAAGAATCATACGTGACCTAGGAAGGTAGTAGCCACTGAAAGAATTAAAGGTGGGTTGGTTTACTTTATTGTGCACAAAAATGCTGCTTAAAATGGTAGAGCTGTAAGTTCACTTCTGATTTAGAGATAACAATTTAGGTTATTCCCTTTTTAGCAAGACGGCATAATATCTATAGTATCAACTGGTTTCAGTAAGTTAAAATAGCATGCAATTATCATTATCATTATGACTATTCACTGATCATTATATGTTTGCAATGGATGGGCATCTTGGCTGGAGAAAGTGTCTTTCAACTGTGCCCTTCTGCCTTCCTTCCTTCCTGTCTAAATGTAGTACAGTAGTTTCTGGTTATGGGGAAGATACTTCTGCTGCTACCTCCTATCTCCCTGGAGAAAGAAAATGCCTTGACCAGACTCTTCTTCCCCAACACTAGAGAAGGGGAGGAGTCCTCTTTCTGCACATCTTACCTAGCTACAGGTAATCTTGACTTAAAACAGTTTATTTAGTGACTGTTTGGACTTACAACAGTACTGGAAAAAGTGACTTATGGTCATTTTTTACACTTACAGCAATTGCAGCATCCTCATGGTCACATGATCAAAATTCAGATGCTTGTCAACTGACTCATATTATGATAGTTGCAGTATTCTGGGATCATGTGATCATCTTTTGCAACCTTCCGACAAGTAAAGTCAATGGGAAGCCAGATTCACTTAACAACTATGTTACTAACTTAACAACTACAATGATTCAGTTAACAACTATGGCAAAAAAGGTCATAAAATGGAGCAAAACTTACAACAGTCTCACTTAGCAACAGAAATTTGGGGCTCAGTTGTGGTCATAAGTCAAGGACTACCTGTACAATCCATCATAATAATAGTAGTAATAGTGATAGTAATAAAATAATAAAGATGAAAAAGTGAAGCCAATTCTATAGGATATTCCCTAGCTCTAGAATAAGGGTGTTCAATCTTGGCAACTTTAAGACCTGTGGACTTCAACTCCCAGAATTCCTCAGCCAGAGGAATTTGCCAAAAAGTTGCCAAGTTGGACACCCCTGCACTAGATACGATTATATTATTATTACTATGCTAGGCCAAAGAATAGCAGCCCTGTTTTTTTTTTTGAAGAAAGAAAATAAAAGCATCAATCATAGCTAAGAATGAGTTTTACTTAAAATAAGAAGAAAGAAAATTTTCCTTTAGTTTGGGTAAAATAGTATGAAATAAGGCATTTAACACTGCTGAAAATAAAGCAGCATCTCAAACATCAGTCTCCCATAGAATGCTATAGATATACTCTGTCACTTTCGTGTTGGAAGCACCAAGGCGCTTCCAGGTTGAAAGGATTGCTGGTGACATCATAGTTGCCCAGAGGACGTCCATATACAGAGACTGAACGTATACATATACAGAGAATGTTACGTGTGGGATCTCAGCTCCAAAAATTTAAGATGGTACAAAATTTACAAGGCTTGAATTAGCACAAAAATAGTATACTTGCAATACAAAATCAGAGGCAAATTACTTGAAACCGTAACCAGATGTTCTCCAAATATCAGATTTCATTAAACAAAGTAGCACAACTGAATACAGATCCTTGCTTACAGTTTTTATTTTGGAAAATTTTCCCCCAAGCTTGCTTCTCCAGCTGGTTGGTCCTAGCTAATCCCTGACTCCTATAGAGTTGCAATCATCAGTCAACATTTTAGTAGCATATTTTTCTCATATCTCACCTTTTTCCCTACATGTTATAAAGAAAATTATTAATTAATATTAAATGTACAGGAACAGTTCATCTCATGTGGTTTTGGACCAGTAGTTTTATAATTAGAACTGTGAACCATCTTGGCATGTTGTCAAGAATCTTGCCTGCAGATCAGTTATATCAAATCATATTAATATAATAATAGCTAACATTTCATAATATACATTCAAGTTTTCAAATCAAATAATTTGTTAAATTTTAAAGTTAGTCCTGCGTGATGGCACAGTGGTTAGAATGCAGTACTGCAGGCTACTTCTACTGACTGCTGCCTGCCAGCAGTTCAAAACTTCAAATCTCACTGGCTCAAGGTTGACTCAGCCTTCCATCCTTCCAAGGTCAGTAAAATGAGAACCCAGGTTGTTGGGGGCAATATGCTGACTTTGTAAACTGCTTAGAGAGGGCTGTAAAGCACTGTGAAGCGGTATATAAGTCTAAGTGCTATTGCTATTGCTATATGTAATCTAGTTTCAAATATTAATGATGATATATTGCTTAAAAATAAATATTGCTATTTAGTGAATGGTACAAATGGTAATTCTTGAAACAAATTTACCAAGGTTGTTCTTCATTTCTTATATTGTAGGATATTTATCTTTCTAATGCCTATTTCAGTCTCATGCCTTTTCCTCCACTTCCTGGCAATATATAGGCATGGTTACATTAGTCAAACTGAGTGCATAAGCAGCAAAGAGAGATATATTAGCAAAAATTGTAAGTGTATGACAAGTTTTTACTATGCAATCATCACTGTAGTGATTCATCTTTAAAAAAAGAGAGGGGGCGTATATCAGGACCCATTGTTATAGGAAAAATGCCAGTCAGGCTTTTCATATTAAACAAGATTACCTCTGAAAATACTACAACATGATTTTTTTTCTTCAACAAATCTTAACAACAGGAAAGCAGTTTCATTACTGCATTCTTCTTTATTAAAGCTTTGGTAACCTAACAGGATGGATTTGATCCTTTAAACCTTCAAAACAGTTCTGTAAGGAAGAATCTTGATTTTTGAGCATTGTTTTAAATGACACCAAAAAATAATTTATTCTTTGTATAATACTAGATGATTTTTCTCTGAGAAATTCTAATGCATTATTCCTAGCTACAGATTTCTGTTTTCATTTTCTTCACTTATAAATAGAATATTTTCAAAATATATCAATTTTCCTTTAAGTGGAGTTGATTGATTTTGCAAAATTGTATAAATAATCTAATATTATCTAAATTGATGATGTCCTTACAATTTAATGCACAGCTACTACTGCCCAATTAGATTCAGTTGGAATTAAGTATATTAGTATATTCCTGGTTAGAGATTGGATTAGAGCAGGGCTCCCCAACCCCCGGTCTGTGGACCGGCACCAGTCCACGGCATGCCAGCACCGGGCCGTGCAAACAAGCGAAGCCCCATCTGCAGGATGTAGGCAACATGCAAAACCATGCTCCTTCCGGTCCGTGGAAAAACCTTTCTCCACAGAACTGGTCCCTGGTGCCCAAAAAGTTGGGAGCCTCTGGACTAGAGGATCTAGCAAGTCCCTTTCAATTCCTATATTTATATGGTGCTCAGATAGATTTATATTTTTAATACAAAATTTGATAATTGTGATAAAATATTATTTTGTACTTGGAAGAATAGTACAGACAAACTTGAGTAAGAGATTATGATAAAAATATACACCATCAAGGTTTCTAATGAGCCTAGGTCTTTGCTACAATAACAAATGCAATCATTTGTATGACTGTAGTTCTTTTGCTGGTAATCTTTTCATGTTGCTACTAATGATATCATTTTGTATAATTCTTTTTATGGTATGCAGTGTCTCATCAAGTAAATTATTTCTCATAGTAGCTGTCATTTACTATTTTCATTTTGTTCATATGCTATAGAGTGAATTCATGCATATTTAAATATTCTAATTAGGATATGTGTATGTGTGTTTAAGAGAGGGAAGAAGGGAGATTATCTAGGTAATTATCCAGACACAGCAACCGGTGGAGTTTATTTTTATTTATTTATTTGTTTATTTGAATCTTGTCTATTACTTTTACAAATAGTCATGGTAGCGAACATATCCAATACAACTTCCTTCTCTATTTTTCCCACAACAACCCTGTGAGGTAGGTGGGCTGAGAGAAAGTGACTGGTTTAAAGTCACCCACCCAGCTGGCTTACAAGCATTGAGGATTAAGTATCACACCATCTATGTTATGCTATTTTTTTTTCTTTTCAATGCACTTTTTAAATGTCTTGATTGTTTTGTGAGGGGTTTTGTGGCTTTTGGGGTGTGTTTTGGTTTTTTTTATATTTTTTTTGGAGTTTTGTATTTTAACTTTCTTTTGAATAAAAATAGAAAAAAGAAAAAATGAAGCATACATGTGTGAAGCAAAACCAATTCACATTTAGATAATAAATATTTTGTCCTTGTGGAATATGCGTCTGCAACAAAATTCTGCTCTAATGCTAGACTGCATTGTTTTCAGTATGTAAATGTGAAAAAAAAAATAGAATTGGCCTCTACTGCTTGTGAGCCAAAATGTTAAATGCAATCCTGAACAGCGACAGCCAACCTTTATCAGCTTGATAATTCTATTCTGCCTGTTTGGTATCACGGAAATGATGACATTGTCCTTCTCCAGTGAACATAATTATTGGGCTGCATTCAAGTTGCTATTGGACTGAAAAGGAATAGCAGTCAAATTAAAACAAAAAAGGTAAATAAGGCAGAATTATATAACAAAGAGAATATGTCATGTACATTTTCACTACTAATAATTCCAGTACCTGGTGTATCCATTTAGCTTTGTTACTAACAAGTCAGAAATCCTGAAAATAGTCACAGGAATTTTTGTTGAATGTGAGGAGGTTTTTTTCTCCTTCCGTTCAATCATGTCTTGGAGTCTGCAGAAGTCCCTGCAGTTTTCTTCCCAGGTTTTTCAGAAGTGGTTTGCCATTGCCTCCTTTCTAGAACTGGGAGAAAATGACTAGCTCGAGGTCACCCAGCTGAGTTTTTTCCTAAGGCAGGACTAAGATTCACAGTCTCAGAGTTAATCACTGGACTATACTGGCTCTCTGGTGTGCAGTGAGTAGAAATAAATTCAAACGTCACAAGTTACTTTTAAGGTGGGACAAACTCACAATGGAAAATCCCTTATACAAAATATGAAATGCTCCAGATTATGTCTTTTAGAGCAGTGCCCCCCAACCTTTTGAGTACCAGTGACTGGTTCTGTGGAGAGAAGTTTTCCGTGGACTGGAGGGGGCGCAGTTTCACACACTGCCTGCAATCCACGCATGTGCGGGTGGGACTATGCTCACTTGGGCAGCCCAGTTTCTGGCCTGGAGCTTGGGGACCCTTGTTTTAGAAGGTTGTGGCTGCTTTTAAAACAAAGTTATCCCGATTTTTTATTGCTGAGGATATTAATGTTACTAATTATCAGAATTTGAATTTCTGTCCTGTGACTTAAGTGTCTTTTGTTTATATCTTAAGTAATGGTGTATGATGCTTGCATAGCTTCTAATTTTGTGTATTTTATGTATTTTATTGTAAGCTGCTTAGAGTCACATGAAAATGAGACCGGCGGCTATATAAATAGAATAAATAAATAAATAAATTGCCATAATTTGTAGAGATGGTTGAGGAAGGAAAATGGATTATATGATGGATTATAGTGTTTTATCATAATTAATAATAAAACTGGCTGTGATGGATAAAGCTCTTATGTCTTCTTCTTCTTCTTGTACCATATCCGTTATTGGACGTTGGCAATCATGTTGGCGATCCTGTTTTTATCGGCAGCCGCACGAAAAAGTGCTGCTGAGTTTTGTTCAAACCAGTCCCTTAGATTTTGAAGCCATGATGTTCTTCTTCTGCCTGGACCTTGTTTGCCTTCAATCTTTCTCTGGAGGATTAAATGTAGTATGCCGTATTTTTCTGGGTGTCGCATCACATTTCCGAAATATTCTAACTTTCGTTTTTTAATTGTTTTGATGATTTCCCTTGGCTTTCCCAGGCGGCTTATCACCTCCTCATTTCTGATCTTGTCAATCCAGCTTATATGTAACAGCCACCTGTAAATCCACATTTCAAATGCTTCTAGTCTCTTCAGGTGGCCTTCTGTCAGAGACCAACTCTCTACTCCATAGAGCAGGATAGAAAAAATATAACATCTGACAAGCCTGATTTTCAATCTTAGGCTTATGTCGTGACTGCAGAAGACTTTTTTCATTTTGAAGAATGCTGTTCGAGCTTTCTCTATCCTTGTCTTTACCTCAGTGGTCATGTCCCAGCTTTCATGTAAATTAGAACTGAGGTGCGTGATCCTTTCAACTTTTTCTAATGGTATTCCTTCTGAATTTATTGGTGGTAAATTAACGGGTTGTTTGCTGACGACCATGGTCTTGGTTTTTGAGGTGTTAAGCTTCAAGCCGTATTTTTCAGATATTTCTGTGACTCTGTTGATGAGGAGCTGAAGGTCTTCATGCTTACTGGCAAGCAGAACTGTATCATCAGCATATCTTAAATTGTTGATCCAAACACCATTTACTTTGATGCCAGCATCGATGTTCTCCAGTGCCTCGTTGAAGATTGACTCAGAGTAGATATTGAACAACAGTGGAGACAGAATACATCCCTGTCTGACCCCTCTTCGTATTTCTGCATTAACTGAGTATTTTTGGCCTAGTCTCACATTTGCTACTTGATGCCAATATAGATTCTTTATGATTTGGATGTCTTTGTCATCTAGTCTCCCTTGTTTCAGGATTTCTAATAGTTTGCTGTGTCTTATTTTATCAAATGCTTTTTCAAAATCAATGAAGCACATGTAAACACTGTGATTGACATCTCTACAATGCTGTACAAGAACTTGAATGCTGAATAGCGCATCTCGTGTACCAAGATTGTTTCTGAAACCAAATTGTGTGTTGCCTAGACGCTCCTCAATTTTGTTGTATATTCTTGTGTGAATTATTCTCAGGAATATTTTCAGGGCATGACTCATTAAGCTTATTGTTCTGTATTCGGTACACTTCTTTGCGTTTATTTTTTTTGGGATTGTCACAAAGGTTGATTTTAGCCAATCATTTGGTATCTTTCCTGTTTCATATATTCGATTGAAGAGCTGCAGTAAAAAATTCTTCCCATTGTCTTCCAGCAATTTTAAAATTTCTACTGGGATATCATCAGGTCCTGTGGCTTTTCTTGTTTTTGCTATTTTTATTGCATGTTCAACCTCCTCCATAGTGATGTTTGGTCCAGTTGTTATACTTCCCATATCTATATCATCCCTAGTGTCCTCAAAAAGTTCTTCAATATATTCCTTCCATCTTTTTAGTTTTTTGTCCTCATCTAAGATAATTTCCCCCTCTTTGTCAACTAAGTTGTTGGTTTTCTTTTTGTAGAGGCCTGCTGCTTCTTTCACTTTTTTGTGTAAATTGAAATTATCATGCATACGTTCTATCTCTTCTATTTCCTTGCATCTCTTTGCAAACCACTTTTCTTTTGCCAGTCGAATTTTTCTTCTAATTGTTTTCTGCAATTCATTGTATTTTTCTTTGTTTTTATTTTTGTAAGATCTTCTTTCATCCATGAGATGAAGAATTTCCTCCGTCACCCACTGTTGTTTCTTGTGGTACCCCTCTCTCTGTTTTGAATTTGTTACCTCTACTATTGCATTTTAAAATTTATTCCAGTTCACTTCTACATCTTCATCATTCAGGTTGTTGGTTTCCCTTAAATGATTTTCTAGTTCTTCTTTAATCTTACCTCCATGTTTAATGATGAAGTCTCTGTCAATTCTTGGTTTACCAGGGTTCGAGTTTTTCATCCTTTTTAGTTTCAGCTGGACTTCGGCAAGTAGTAGATTATGATCGGATGGTACATCTGCACCTGGGTATGTCTTTACTGATTTTACTGAGTTTCTAAATCTTTTGTTTATTGTAAAATAGTCAATTTGGTTCCTTACTACATTATGTCTTATGTCTAGCAGTGAGAATATTGCCATCTCTTCTTTTTAAAAGAAATAAATGGCTCTATCAAAACCCCTCCCAAATGCCTAGTCCAGGGAACCAATCCAGAGGTGCGAAGGTGTTATGAGAACTCTGAGCTGAGAAGGCGATAAGAATTTGTTCTCAGGCACCGTGAACTTGTTTCCATGGAGTTGAGACAAAACAGATGACCCCCAGGCTCATCCCCTCCCCCTCCCATTCCGAGGAAGATACAGCAAAGCAAAACAGGAACAAAGTAAAAATAAATACATCACAGGAAGCCCCGAGGTTACCCCTCCTGCCAGAATGGTAGCGCCCTGATAGGAATCTATGCGGACCTGGCAGTATCTTTGCTCTGATGAATTAAGTGATGTCATTGATGTTTTGTCCTGATGCCTGGAGGCTGTGGAGATCTGGACAGAGTGGCTCTAGATTTTAAGGCCTTTTGGATCTGGGAACTTACAATCCTTGGTACTGGATGGGGTTGCATTACCCAGTCCTCCTAAACTCTTAACTCCTGCTGAGTTGTGGCAGTTGTGGCTAAGAGGGCTTTTGCACAGCCTAGTGTTGTGCACCAGTTACTCTCCTTCCTGGACCATGAGGCTCTACTCACTGTCATTCATGCCCTGGTAACTCATAGAATGGATTTCTGGAATGCGCTCTACATGGGGCTGTCCTTGAAGTGCATCCAGAAGCTTCAACTAGTGCAGAATGAGGTTGCACAGACAATTATGCTTCCAGGACAGCACTCATTACAGTTCTGCAAGCTGCATTGGTTGCCAATTTGCTTTATGCAATCAAATTGCTGTGTTTGACCCCTAAAGCCCTACATATCCCAGGTTCAGCAGAAGACGTATGCTCCAAGTCCCATCTGCGAAGGAGTTCCATCTGGCTGGACTCAGGATATGTGCCTTTCCTGCTATAGCCCGTGCTTTCTGAAATATTGTGCCCCATCATGCCCCAGAGGTGAGGTTATCCCTATCTCTATTAGGCTTCTGGAAAAACCTTCAAAACATGGTTCTTCCCTCAACCCTGGAGATCCTGTAAGGTTTTTAGGTGGCAGCAGGAATCTGAGTCTCTCAAACAGCCAAACAGGAACTCAGACGGAGGCTTCAGGAGCAGGGAAGACAACTTTTTATTCGGCCGAACAAAACAGCTGGGTGGTTAATCTCTTGGCACATGGGCAGCAGCGTGCAAGGGAAGAGCCACATCTGAGGGGGGATTGGCTACATTTTTATATAAAGTTCTGTCCAATTGCAACAGAGCAAAATTCAAAAGGGGACACGGAGGTGCGTTGATTGGCTTCAAAAGGTAAGACAGTCATCAGTTCACCTAAGCATCATCGCTTCATTTGCATACAGGTACGTGACTCTCTTTGTTAAAAGTAAATGGTGTTTTTCCTTTCATTTCCCCCCTTTTTAAATTGTCAGTATGCTTACTGCTATCTGGACATTAGGGGGGGCATATTCCTTTGAGACTGTGGTAAGGATCATTACTTTTGCCAGTTTCTCTTTGGTTGGGTTGGTGGGAGAGGCTATCACAGTCATCCCTGATAAGGTGGAAGTTATAAGCTTCTGGACCAGGGGAATGAGACAGGGGATTATTAGTAATCCTCCAAAAGCTAGCAGGACAAGGAATCCAATTCTCTTCCAATCAGTGAAAATCCCTGAGAACCAGCTGGTGTCCATGACTCCAGTCCAAGTCTGGATGGGGACATGGGCAATCTTTCTCATTTTAGTGGTGATTTCCTCAATAGCTTTACCTTGGTCATCTATTTGTAAACAGCAGTTTGTTAAATTAAATTTTCCACAGACACCACCTTCTTTTGCGAGCAGATAGTCCAGGGCGAGCCTATTTTGATAAATGGCCATCCGGAGCTTGGTATTTTGTTGGGCAAGAAGGTTCAAGGCAAGGGCAGTTTCGTTGGTTATTATCTCTAACACAGCTTGCAAACGAATTATTCTATTGAGCATATAGATGGGGGTGCAGTATCCCCAAGACCCATCCTCGGCCCAAATTGCGGGACCATATACTTGAATTGATTCATTCTGGGGCCATTCATCATCCTTCCAGGTTCCTATTTTCAAAAACTGCTTTGCCCGATAACCTATCTCCTCATAGATTGGGATTCCCAGGCGTTCACCCTGGGCGATTGGTAGGAAGAAGCTGAGTTTTATGGTCCCTAAAAGACAGGTACCCGCCCAATTCTGGGGAAGGACTGCATAGGCATATCTCCCACAAATCCAATAAAATCCATCCGGAGCAAGCCATGTATAGGAGGGATTATATGGCTGATCCCATAGGGCTTTGAGTTGGGCATAATTTCCAAAAGGGTTGGGTGGTTTGGTTATATTTGCTCCACTCCACCAGATGGAGCTTGTACCATTGGCCACAACCATACTTTCACATGATGACACTCCTACCTATAAGGAGAAAGTCTCAGATTCCTCTCTTGTGAAACAGAGCTGACCTATGATGGACATTTGAGTCATCCATCGGGGAGGACGGTCAAGAGCGGTCCACGTTAAGTTCAAAGACCCAAGACTGGATGTGTTGAGCTCCCTGGTTTCCCATGGCCATTGTTCTCCCATGTTGGTCCCCCCACAAACATAGTAGTTGGTAACATTTAAAGAACCAGGGATTTGTTCCGCTAGATCAGTAAAAAGGTTCTTGGTAATAGGAGGAATTTCAATTTTGCTCTCCAATTCCTCGTAGAAGGAGTGGAACAATCTCCTTTCTATTGGGGTCAGATTATTTCTGGTCACATTGATGGTGATGTGGGTAGTTGGCTCCCTCCCCGTACCCTCAATTCCCAATCCGTACTCTTGTGATCCTTCTCCAGGAACCACAAAATGCAAGCATATGGGGGTACAGTGGTCTTCTGAACAATCGGATTGCCCGACACCCTTGGTTAGATTGAACCAACTGCTCTGCCCTGGCCAAACTCTGGGCGGACCCCTACCATCTGCATACCAATAGGTTTGGGAGCATGAGAGCTTCCTCTCTGTTGTTGTAAACTGAAAACATATCTTTTGTGTGAGGTAGCTTCGTTGCCAGCTCAGGTAGTCCAAGGACTAAACTTCATGGCATAGCAGGCATCGAAGCAGATCTCACTTTTGTGATTAACAGAGCTGCTGGTGTTTTGTCCTATTAAGAGCCCCTGCCCCTTCCCGCTTTGAAATGCTTTGAAATGGATGGTTTTCTGGTATTTTACACTAGAGGGGTCAATGCATGTGATCTTTCCTGTACCATTACAAAGGGAAAATCAGGTGGCATAATGGACACACGTCCCAAAAACCTCCTTGCAGCTTATCTGAGTATGGTATATCAGGGTCCTCATAAGCTCATTCCCTGATCTGGTAGTAATGGTACACGCAGAACAGTCAGATGGGGGGTTAGTAGATCCCACCATTTGGGGAGCCAAAAGCATTAAGACAAACAGTATAGCCATGCCAGAAATCAGGTCCATCTTTCCCCTTTCAAGGAAGGTGTGGGGGAAATGACAATGACACAAGGCAAAAAGGCCACAAAAGGAGCAACAAAATGGGGCAGTTTATCTAAATGGAGTCCAGTTCATGGTTCAGGCAGTCATCTGGGTTGTCAGAAGATGGGAACAGGTCAGCTGGTGACGCCAGAACCTTGCGGAGTTTCAGCTTCAGTTCATCTAGCCGTTGGACTTGCCACTGGGCGGATGGAGGTAACATCTTCTTTATTCTAGATCCGTGGAACCACGCCTTTAATCCCTCAACCTTTACTGCTGTGGGGGTGCTGAGCAGCACTTGTTGAGGCTCAGACCACTTCGGATCGACAGAGGAAGGTGACAGTTCTTTAACTCGGACCCACTCTCCAGGTTCAGCAAGCAGAGGGTTGTCCAAGACTGGTGGCAGGGCAGCTTGAGCCTGTTTAGAGATAGACAAGAACACTTGCGCCAGATAATACAAATATTTAGTCACATTCTTTTCCCCAACATCACAGTTCATGTGGGAAGTGGCAGCTAAGGGCCTCTCATATAACATCTCAAAAGGGGAAAGGTCGAGTTTCCCTGAGGGCAAAGCTCTTATGTGAGTGAGGGCACAGGTAAAATCTTTGGCCAAGGTAGGCTGGTTTCTTCACAGGGTTTAGCCACATGGATTTGAGGGTTCTATTCATGAGTTCAACCTGAGCTGAGGCCTGAGGCCGGTAGGCCGAGTAGAGATGCCATGGGATGTCAAGGAACTTGCTGGCATCTTGGGTGATTTGAGAGGTGAAGTGCCGGCCATTATCAGATTCCAGGCCTTTAGGCACTCCGAACCTGGGTATTATAATTTCAATCAGGCCCTGCACTACTTCCTGGGCCTTTTGGGTAGCTTCTGGGATGGCCTCTGGCCATCCTGTGGAAAGGTCCACAAACACGAGCAGGTTGGACTTAGCTCCATGCTTGGGCATTTCAGTAAAACAACCTGCCAGGCTTCTCCTGGGTATTTGGTGGTACAAATGTGGCCCGGTGGGATAGCATTTCCCCCTCTGGGATTGTTTCTTTGGCAAACCTCACACTGCTGTACAACTGCTCTACAGGCCTGCCAGATGCCTGAGTTACACTGGCAGCTATTTAGTCACGAGCCCAAGGTACTGAATGGGAGGCTTGGTGGCTTCTTGTGACAACCTTCCAGAGCAGTGTATGGGAAATTGCACTCAGCCATTCACAACCCACCACCCATTTTCCCATGCCCCTCCTGGGAGCAATCTGTCCTGTTGGTCATATAAAGGAGGCATGTCTTGGGCAGGATGAGTGAGAACAAGGGGCAAAACATTTCTTGCCGGGTCTTGTTCTCCTAGCAGGGCTGCTTCCTTCGCCCAATAGTCAGCTGTGTAGTTTCCTTGAGCAACCTCATTGGCATCTGATTGGTGACCCTTGCAATGAATTATGGCCAGTTCCTTGGGCTCCATGACAGCAGTAACAAGTTCTTCCAGGAGGGGTCTCATTTTCAATGTCTTCCCATTCCCGGAAAAACCTCGAGCCTTCCATAATGCGGTGTGGGTGTGAGCAGCAAGGAAGGCATAGCAGCTGTCCGTATAAATGTTAACATGGTGTCCTTTCGACAGCTGGCAGCCTCAATGATAGCCATTAATTCTGCAGCCTGGGCCGAGTAATGGGACGGAAGTCGCTGCGTACTCAAGGGGCCGTCTTCTGTCACCACTGCCAGGCCTGTGTACCTCCTCCCATCCTTCACAAACGATGAGCCATCTGTCCAGAGTTGGCCATCTGGGCGTTGTAGGGGGTCAGCTTTGAGGTCGGGTCGAATTCCCACAACCTCCTCCAGGACTTCAAGACAATCATGTGGCTCCCAGTCAGGGTCGGGGAGGAGTAGCAGTAAAGTGGCAGGGTTCAACCGTTTGCAGTGATATAGTCATATGTTCTCTTGCTCCAGTATAAGGCTGGGAATATACTGGGAAACGCGGTTTGAGGTGGCCCATGGAGGGAGCTTTTGCTCTAACAAGGTCTGTACTGAGTGAAGGGTGTAAACATCTAGGGGAGCTTCAAGGATGATCTTTTGAGCTTCCTGGATCAAAACGGCAGTGGCAGCAACAACACGCAAACATGCAGGCCACCCCTTCACCACATTGTCCAGTCCTTTTGAGAGATAGGCAACTGGGACTCTCTCAGGGCCTAATCTTTGAAGGAGAATGCCCAGGGCACACCCTTTCTACTCCATTAAAAATAATTCAAACCCACGGCTTTGATCAGGTAGGGCCAAGCTGGAGGCCATGGCCAGAGATTGTTTTAGAGTCTCCCAGGCCCGTTGGTGTTCACCAGTCCAGTTCCAGGCCATATCCTTTCTGGTCAGTTGGTACAAAGACTTAGCGAGAAGAGAATACATGAGGATCCAGAACCGAGCATAGCCCATGATCCCCAGGAAAGTTCTTAACTGTTTCTGGTTCTTAAGCACTTGGAGAGAGGCTATTGCCTGTAGGCGGCTAATGTGGAGGAGTCTTTTGCCTAGGTATGAGAATGTAGCCTAGGTATTGAACTTCCTCACCCATTGCACCTTCTTTTGGGGCACTGTGTATCCATTCTGGGCAAGGTGGTTCAGCAACATTACTGAGATCTCGGTGTGTTCCTGGTCGCAGCCTGCGATGAGATCATCCACATATTGGAGAAGGATGGTTTGTCCAGAAGAGAAGTCACGCAGGTCCTGGGCAAGCGCAGCAGCAAAGATGGTGGGACTATTGCAGTAGCTTTGGGGAAGGCGAGTCCAGGTAAGTTGGCATTTGAGGTTAGTGTCTGGGTCTTCCCATTCAAAGGCAAAATAGGGTTGGCTTTCCTTTGCCAAGGGGATGCAAAAGAAGGCATCTTTAAAGTCAATCATGGTGTACCACATCTGGTCACTGGAAAGTGTGGTCAGGAGGGTGTAAGGGTTGGCCACAAAAGGGTGCAAGGGTTGAATCTGAGCGCTTGTCTCCCGGAGACTGTGCACAAATCTCCAGGAGCCATTCGGCTTCGGGGCTGGGAAAATTGGGGTGGACCAAGGCGATTGGATGGGGCAAAGGACATTGTTCCTAAGGAACAACTCAATCTGAGGCTTGATCCCCATTTGTACCTTCTGTTTAATTGGGTATTGGCGGATGGAAACTGGCTCAGCATTGGGTAGCAATTAGGCAAGATGTGGGGTGGCGAAGAGCGCTAAACCAGGGGTCCCCTGGTACCAAACCTTCGGGTTGATATTCAGGTAATCAGGGGGCCCTTTGGCAGACCCCATAGGAAACAGAAATAGGCACGGTTTGGGGCAATGCTCAAGCTGACCCCCTTTGGGCAGCACTCGAGGGTGGCTCCCAGCTTCCCTAGCTGTTAAAGGCTGTTTGGATGAGGGTTTTGAAATTCTGCATGGTTGGGGCCGAAAACTTCTGGAGTTTCCTCCTAATGTTGTGGGCACTTTGCCCAACAAAGGACATTTTTAACATTACTTCATTGGCAGGAGCATCAGGGTCCAAATCAGTAAACCTTCTGAACCCGTCCTTAGGCGGTTCAGAAAGTCTGTAGGGGACTCTTTGGGCTCCTGAATAATTTGGTGGACCCGGTGAAAATTGACAGTCTTAGGGATTCCAGTCCGGAGACCATGGATGAAGGCATCCTGAACATGGCGCAGCACCTCATGCCATGGTTGGTGTTTGGATCTGCCTCGTAAATGGGGACAAGAACGACATCAGGGTCAGCTGGATCTCTTTCCTGCAGGCCTTGGGTTCGCGCAGCCTTGTAATGGGCGCTGGCCGCTTTCAGGACTTGGCAGTCCACTGCTCCGAGGAGGGCGGAGAGGAGGGTGAACATATCTGGGACGGTTGGCCGATGGGTGGTGACAATACGTTGGATTAGGTCTACATATTTTTGGGGTGCCTCCCGATAGGGCAGCAGATCTTTCTTCCAATTGAACACCTGGTGGTGAAGGGTGTATGGACGAAGGCTAGTCTGTTACCTATGGGGACCTGTTGGAGAGGCGCCAAAAGAGATGGCTCCAGTTGTGGGTCCCTCTCCCCATAGGGCTGTCCCGTCCGGGTGTGTGGGGGACTAACGGGGCTGGTTTGGGCTGGTCAGGGAGCAGCATAGGTGCTGGCTCAGACCCCTGGGGGACCGGTGGTAATGGGGGCGGGGTTGGTGGCACTGCTGGTGGAGGTGGGGCGATCGAATATGGGGCAGAAACTCTTCCTCTTCTTCGGATTTGTATTTCCCATGCTGCTGGGAAACCAGCGGACATACAGTCCGCAAAAGTTTTGAATATTGGGACTCTGGGCCAGGTGTAAAAAGAAGCCCGCATAAAGTTCTTCCTCTGTTTTTCCCTGGGTGGCCAGGGAGTCTGTCAAGTTGTTAATGATCTCGAGGTCAATGGTGCCCTCTTGTGGCCAAGGCTTTTGGTGGTAGCTAAGAGAATAAGTTGGCCAGACTACATTCCACAGATTGCACAAGTTTTTTCTCTTAAAGTTAACCTTTACTGCCACTTGGGGTTTTAACGTGCTTCAGTGGGTCAATACGCAAGCCAATAAAGTGCACGGCCTTAACTTCCTGCTTCCCGTTTCATTTGCTGCAAGTAAACTATTACAGTTTCCCATGATTCTCAGGAGATTTCTTGGACCTTTCCTTCGGTTCGGGGCGGGAATAGGGCTCTCCTACTCTATCCTCCTCCTCCTATGTGAGAATCTCAAATGAGTGTCACCAAAAAAAGGGGGAAAAGCCCCCTTTTTTCCAACTTTTTTTTTCAACTTTCACTCAGGGCTAGCCTCGGTTGCCTCCGGCTGCGTTCCTCGCGAAAGAGGAGATGCAGGCCGAACCCCCCTCGCTTTGCTGGCAGTTTTCTGCTTCTCAGACACAGACACACGCACATGCACGACACTCCCCGACCTCCCTTTTCCCTCGGAAGTTCCAATTTTTACTTACACAGGCTGGCAGGGTTGCTATGGGGCAGGGTTGAAGCCTCCTGCAGACGTTCAGGTCCAGACTGAAGGCAGGGTCTGCCGGTCATGAACCGGGCCGATGTCACTGGAATGAAGAGGGTTCTGGAGCGCTCTTGACATCGTTCCTGGTGCAGATCGGCTTCTCCCGACAGTCATGCCGAAGGTCTCCACAACAGGGCTTGCATGTGGGGAGCCGGGGGTGGCTTCTTCGAAGGGATGGAGCCTTTGAGAGGCCCCATGTTGAGCGCCAGAAAATGTAAGGTTTTTAGGTGGCAGCAGGAATCTGAGTCTCTCAAACAGCCAAACAGGAACTCAGACGGAGGCTTCAGGAGTGGGGAAAACAACTTTTTATTTGGCCGAATAAAACAGCTGGGTGGTTAACCTCTTGGCACACGGGCAGCAGCGTGAAAGGGAAAAGCCACACCTGAGGGGGGATTGGCTACGTTTTTATACAAAGTTCTGTCCAATCGCAATAGCACGAAATTCAAAAGGGGACACGGAGGTACGTTGATTGGCTTCAAAAGATAAGACAGTCATCAGTTCACCTAAGCATCATCACTTCATTTGCATACAGGTACGTGACTCTCTTTGTTAAAAGTAAATGGTGTTTTTCCTGTGTAAGCATGGCTCCTAAACACGAGATGCCACTAGCCTGAAATTGGTTTAATTTTCCCTTCAATCCCATGATGAATTTTCAAAGTAGTTGACTGAGGCTAAATGATAGTTGTCCTCCCACCATCTTGGGGACTCTTTCATGTTTTATTCCTTTATGTTTTTTATGTTTTATTTTTGTATTATTGACATTTGGTATTTTTATATTGTGATGGTTGATTATTTTGTTTGTAAGCTACCCAGAGTCAAATAAATTAGAATTAAAATTAGAATAACAGAGTTGGAAGGGATCTTGTAGGTCATCTAGTCCAACCCCCTGCCCACGTAGGAGACCTACACCATTTCTGACAGTTGCTGTCTATCCCACTTTTTTTTAGTTTTCCAAGATTGTGTATTTACATACACAAAAATATCTTTTCACTTTATTTATTGTGGTCTACTAATAAATAAAGTGAAAATATATCTTTGTGTATGTATATATAGATAGTCCTTGACTTACAATCATTCGTTTAGTGACCATTCAAAGTTACAATGAAACTGAAAAAAGTGACTTAGGACCATTTTTCACACAACCGTTGCAGCATCCCCATGGTCACATGATCAAAATTTTGACACTTGGCAACTGGCTTGTCTTTACGACGGTTGCAGTGTCCTTGGGTCATGCGCTCACCTATTGCGACCTGACCAGCAAAGTCAAGGGGGAAGATAGATTCACTTGAACAACTGTGTTATGAAGTTAACAAATGCAGTGATTGACTTAACAACTATGGAAAGAAAGGTTGTAAAATGGAGCCAAACTGACTTAACAACTGTCTCTCTTAGCAATGGAAATTTGGGGCTCAAGTTGTGGCAGTAAGTTGAGGACTACTTGTATATTAGGGCTGCACAAAGGATTTGATTTCCAAAAAGGGTTTTCAGAGCTTGTATGAACATGAACTTAACATCTGTCTGCAATATTCAAAACTATTCCCGCATTTGTTCAGGAGATATTGCAAGTGTGTGCAAGTCTATATGAATAATATAAATAAAGTAAAAAAATTATATAAATGGATAATAAATATTAATGTAATGGATCAGGTAAAAATATCTTGCATTAAAATTCATTACCTAATAATTTAGAATTGAATATAAAATACACTCAAGTCATACAACTGTTAGATTATTCTGCCCAAATTTTGAATAGGTTAAACTTTGTAATAAATGTTTCAATTATTTCTGACCTGCCTGCAGGTATCTAAATCAGACAGGTTCTCCCTATTGGATACCAGAAGACAAAAATTGTGAGCTTTGTTTCTGGAGATTTTCTGCTTAAGGAACAGAGGAGGAGCCTAGCTTTGACAACTGAGAATATGCATGCAGACAAAGAGAAATATGTTCACTATTAAAAAATTACATACCAAAATATAGAAATATATATAATGTTGTCTTATGACTTCTACATAGCATCCATAGCTATTGTCTGGTTTATGAACGAATTCCGACAAAAACGATAAACACAAACACCAAAAAATTCAGAATATTTAGTTTTTTAAGAAAACAAAGGCTGAAGATTCAGATGTGTGCAATGATGGACTGAGATATATTTTCAAGGGTTGTGGAATTCTATGAAAATAAATCTGTGTTTGTATTTGAGCTCTGTGAAATTTTGCTTCATACATAATATATAAAAACTTGTAAAAAGGAATGGATCCAGTGTGGAGCCTCCATATTCAGAGAACTTATAAAAGTGAAAGTCACAAGAGAAATCTGCTTAAGGGCACTTGGAGATTTCAGGTTGGTTAAAATGGAAAGTATCTAGCAGGATCACATTGGCCAGTGAACAATTTATATAGGTACAGGTACAGATACAGATTTGCATCCATAGAAGGTTTACTGCTAGATTTCTTTTTTAATGCAAATGAAGACAGGTACTTTTATCTTAGACTTAGTAAGTTCTGCATTTTTATTTCTTAGTGAGATTTTATAATATATATTTTATCTGCATTTATATTGGCACATAATTAAAATTATTTTTAAAGGTTTTAAATTTTTTTGGATGAAGTAAACAATGGCATCATTAAATAAAAAAATATTTTCTTTATGTGATTGATTATATGGCATCGAGTTGATGTCAGCTCTTAGCAACCACATGGATAGATTTTTTTTCTGGAATTATCTGCTCCCACCCTGGGCCTTTGAGGTCATTCAACAGTCTACTTATTGCCATTGTAGTCAAATCTATCCATCTTGCAGCTGGTTATATTCTCTTTTTCTGTTCCTTTTCAACTTTTCCAGCATTGAAGATTTTTCAAGAGAGCTAATACGACTAACAATCAAGAAATGCATTGCAGACTAGCATTTGTCTAAGTAGAAATTAAGGCTTTGACCAATATACTTAGATGCCTTATACCTTATATCTACAAAAATCAAAATCATGCAGAGATTTTTTTTCCCTCTGACACTCTATGGCAGCAACAGCAGGATAGAAATAGTATTGACATTTTAGTACCTTTAGCATTGGAGAAGACTCCTTAGAATATCATGCATAGAAAAAAATCCTTGAACAAATCAACCTAGAGGTCTCACTCAAGGCACAAATGAACAGGGTTAAATTACAATACTTTGGACACATAATGCAAAGGCTGAACTCTCTATAAACTCAGTAGTCTATAATAGTGGGAAATAAATAAATAAAAAAGATACATATTCAGTAGCAAGATAGATGAACTCAATTATAGCAAAGGTGCACCACTGGAAGACCTGAGGACAGATTGTCCTGGAGAAAATCTATCCATGTGGTTGTTCAGAGTTGATATTGACCTGATGGCACATAATCAATTAATCAAATTTAAGATAACAGATATTTAGAAATGTATATTTTAAATTATTTATAAAATGCAGGTTGAAAGCTAGCTATAGGAAGATTTATGCTGACTAAAAATATAACAACAACAATAATAATAAAGTTGGAAGGGACCTTGGAGGTCATCTAGTCCAACCCCCTGCTTAGGCAGGAAACCTGACAAATAATAAAGAAAGAGGATAGATTTATAAATGAATATATATCATAAATGAACATATATCAGATGAACAAACACAGCCAGCTATGAAAATATATTTATTTTTCACCATGTGAAAGCCCCAAGAAAAACTGAAGAATAATAGCAATAGCAATAGCACTTAGACTTATATACCGCTTCATAGTGCTTTACAGCCTTCTCTAAGCGGTTTACAAAGTCAGCATATTGCCCCCAACAATCTTGAGTCCTCAGTTTACCGACCTCAGAAGGATGGAAGACTGAGTCAACCTTCCCATATTTGTAGTAACCTGTTTTAAAATGTTGAAGTCCTTCATTGAGCTACAGATTGTTTTTGAAGCCAGGATCCAAAAAAATAATAAAAAAAAATGCTAGAAGAGCTGTCCCTTTATATAAGACTTCAAGAGATTCCACTGATAAACAAGAAAGTTATAGCACAATTTAAAAGCTATTACAGAAGAAATGGAACATAAATTCTCTAGGCAGTAATGATTTTCTTGCACATGCTTGTACCTTTGAACTCTCAGTAGTTCTAATTAATATTATTGGTGGTGGTATAGCGTGGTATAGATTATATCCAGCACATGAGACAGCTGTAATTTTGCTTCATTATTTAATTTTTTTACTAATTTAAATTTAATTTTTTTAAAATTATTTCTTTCTTTGATTTTGTAAACTATTGCTTTCTTCAAAGCAAGGAATCTTCTCAACTGTAAGCTCAAGAAGTTATTTTGAAGAAACAACTAATTATGGGTGTTATTTTAAGTTTAAATTAACAAAAAGGTTTTTAGATAATGACAGTTACATTTGTCGGAAAGAAACAACTAATGTAGGATTTTTAGTTATGTCAATAGTGTACCACGTTTGTTAATAATCTTACACTAATGCAAAATATAAAGTGACATTTATGAACTACCTTTGGCATCCTACATAAAATTCCAATTAAGTACAGAGATATCGATCAACTCTTTTTATGAGCCAATACTTTTCCACAGGTCAAACTGGCTTTGCCCTGAATCCTCAATAATGCAAGATTGTTAAAAAAATGGGAGATTTTAAATTTTATAGACTAATCACTTGGCGTAATCAAAATTTATTCCACTTTAAAAGAATATTACATTTCCTGTCCCTTGCTATAAAAAGGACATTAAACTTCATCATTTCTATTAAGTTTTGAAATCTTACTAAATAGGAATAGGGACAGTATTTCTCTCAAATCTGAGCAAATAAACAGTATAGATCTATGTTTTTATACATGTGTGAATGCATATATACATATACATCAGCATAGATACCACAAAAAACCTTGAATATATTATTAATAATAATAATAATAATAACAATAATACTAATACTACTACTACTACTATTACTACTACTACTACTAATAATAATAAAGTTGGAAGGGACCTTGGAGGTCATCTAGTCCAACCCCCTGCTCAGGCAGGAAACCCTATACCATTTCGGACAAATGGCTATCCAGTCTCTTCTTAAAAACTTCCAGTGTTGGAGCATTCACCGCTTCTGGAGCCAGTGGAACAACCTGCCTCCAGAAGCGGTGAATGCTCCAACACTGGAAGTTTTTAAGAAGAGACTGGACAGCCATTTGTCCGAAATGGTATAGGGCAGTGGTGGCAAACCTATGGCACGGGTGCCAGAGGCAGCACTCGGAGCCCTCCCTGTGGGCACACATGCTGTTGCCCCAGCCTTGCCTCCCCCCATGACATCCTCCTCACCAGCAGCCCTCCTGGAGAAGGTTCGCCCCCGAGCGTGGCCCACATGGAGCAGTGCAGTCAAGGACATGGCAGTGAGGCAGCGTAGACAAGACTCTGCCCTCACGCCCCATCGTGCACAGTTGATGCTGCGGGGCGTGGGCAGAGGGCGTGGCTGCCATGGCGCTGCTGGGCGATCTGCAGCGGGCCCTGGAGGCGGTGAGTGGCCCTGCGGGCAGGCGGGGTGGGGGTGGAGCGGGGGTGGGGCCAGTTTTTGGGCACTCGGTCTCTAAAAGGTTCGCCATCACTGGTATAGGGTTTCCTGCCTGAGCAGGGGGTTGGACTAGATGACCTCCAAGGTCCCTTCCAACTTTATTATTATTATTATTATTGTTATTGTTGTTGTTGTTGTTATTAATAGTAGTATATCCAAGGGTTTTTGTGGTATCTATGCTGATGTATATGTATATATGCATTCACACATTGTTGGGCTATTGTGTACAATATGGTAGAACTTCAGTAAAGTTTTATTATTAGACATTTAGCACAACTAAAGAACAAGTTTGAAAATATAACTGAGATAAATAGGTAGCTTTTTTGAAAAATTCAGGATTGTATCAAAATATCATTCACCAATAGAATGGCATCTACCAGTAGAATTCAGAAGTGATTTAGATGAAATGCATGTAAGTTTTAATTAAGTATTTTAATTAACCTTAAGTGTTTAATATGTTTATATGATTATGTTACAGTATGTTCTTCTTAGAAAAAGTAAGCTTTTATTTATGTTGTCATGATGAAATCAAGTTTCTTTGATAAAGAGATTGGTGGAACTTTTTCTAAGTTTGAGAACCATAGCCTAGAACACTTTTGTTTCTTCCTGTCACTCTGTCAGAATCCAGTTATACTTATTTTCTATCGACCTACTCTGATGTAAAACCAATTCTTACTCCCTTCTGGATTCTGTCATACTACTAAGGGGGAGGAGGGTAAGCATGGGGGTTTTATGACTTTCACTTCCTGCACTACAAAGTAACCTTTTGTTGATTCTCTTCGAGAGTACTAACCATAACAATGTGGCCATCTGCCTTTCATCCTACTCCCTCTGAATTTCTCCCCTTTACCGGCAGCGAGGGAAAAGGGGGGGGGGAAATGCAACGCCTGGGATCTGGGTAGAGAGAGAATGAATGATCGTGCCGATGGAATGGACTGACCATATGTCTCCTGGACTTAATACCTAGAAGTCTGCAGGATTGGATCACCTGAAAGAACTATGGGGTGGGGGCTGCTTGGGAACACTTTGAAACATTGAATGGTGGGGGGGATCCCTCAGATCCTGTCTAGCATGCCTGCAGTCAATTTCTCTTAATAAAAATTCCTGTTGGAAGAGACGTTCCAAGAGTCCTGTTTTCTTAAGATGTAAATTGAGGTGGGTCCTTACATTAGACAGGATCTGCAAAATTAGTCAACCTGGAAGGGAGAACCTTGCCAGGGGACTTTGCAAAAAATACCATGTCAGACGATGAAGCAGGGAAGGGAGAGAGCCCCCCGGAGAGGGAGCCGTTGCCCCGACTGAAAACCTGCCAGATGTTGGGATCTGAAAGGTCAGATTCCTCAGGAGAAGAGGTGGTGGAGACGCGTAACCACAAACCTCGGTGGTCAATGGGCGTTGGGAAGGCGAGTGGGAAAAGAAATCAAGAAAGGTGACCCTGAGACGGGGGGGCCAACCAACCAGAATGGAATCAGGAGATGGAGAAATCCCTGCACGCAAGCGAAGAGGAAGGAAGCTGGGCACAGCACTCGGACTGGATCCTAGAGAAAGCTATCGAATTAATGAAGAGAACCCTCGGCTCCCTAGGAGAGGAGAATTCTGAGCCCCACGGCCGCACCAACTCCTGGAGCCGCAACTGGAGAGACACTGAGGGGGAATTGGAACCTGCAGCCCCGGGGACGTCCGCTGATCCAGTAGTCCCCACTCCCCACCGACCCGCAGATGGCGATCCGGATGGAAGACAATACCACCAACGACGAAGGCACCGATCCATTCAAAGACTCCCGCTGCTGGACGTGAAATTCAACGGGGAGCCGATACGCTTGGGGTTTTTCCTAACCCAAGTCCTCAGCTACATGGAGGAACATGGGCGGCACATCCCTAGCGACAAAGCCCGTATCCGGATCGTGCAATCTGCTCTGGATGGGCCGGCCGCAGATTGGGTGGTGAATTTGCATGAGTCCGATGCCCCAGTTTCATGTCCTTCAACCGTTTCATGTCCTCTCTGAGAAGGCGATTTGAAGACCCCCTGGCTGATCACAAAGCCCACAAAAGGATCAAAACGATGAGGCAAGGCAGACGCCCGGTAGCCGAATATACGCAAGAATTCCGGGCCATTGCCAGCAAGCTGAACTGGCCGGAAGACATCCTCCTTAGCCATTTCAAAGATGGCCTAAATTACGACCTATATGACGCTTGCCTGCCCCGGGGGGACCCACACCAACTCAATGAATGGTACGTCCTGGCAGAGGAAGCAGAGATCGACCTACTGAAGAGGCACCGCCGAGGAAAACAATGGAGCTGCTCACCGCCTGAGCCGACGTGCGAACCAGCGAAGCCATCGGCTATGGCCAAGAAGCCAATGGGCTGTTTCAAATGTGGGAGAGAGGGGCATTGGGCTGTAGAATGTCGCTCGAAAGCCCCCCAGCACAACCCTGACAGATCACTGGCCAGCGAATCCGGGAAGTCCTCAGCTAAGTCAAAAGAATCTGCCATGAGAGTGATAGAGGCTGTGGAATCCCCTACCTCCGCCCATTGTGGGGAAAGAACTCCAGCCTACACCGCAGGGCTGGTGGTCGCCCCAGACGACAGCTCGGAGGGCGAACCCCTGATAAGTGGATCCATCCCACCCATCCTCAAGACAGTGACTATATTAGCCCCCTCCATGCCCGAAGCTGTCAAAGTGAAAGCCTTAATAGACTCTGGATGCACCCACTGCCTCATTAGCCCGACGCTAGTGGGAAATTTGGGCATTCCGGTGAGGAGGCTGGAACAACCAATCTCATTTGGCCAGTTAGATGGGTCCATAGCAGGGGGGGGGTGCCAGCTACCCTAGCCACGTTACCAGTCCACCTATCCCTGGGAAATCATGAGGAAGACATAATGTTTGTAGTGACCCCAGGCATGGAATGCCCAATGATCCTAGGGCTGGAATGGTTAACAAAATGGAACCCCTGGGTAAATTGGAGGACAGCAGAAATCAATTTCCCGAAGGGGGACCCTACAGACTTAAAACCCCAAGGGGATCTACCAAAATTAAGAACGGAAAAAGCATCCGTGGGAGAAGAAAAGGGGCTGCCCGAAATACCCGAGGAATACAGAGATCTTGCTGAAGTTTTCAGTGAGGAGAGGGCAGATGAGCTCCCCCCCCCACCGACCCACGGACTGTGCCATAGAATTCAAGCCCAGGGCAAAACTCCTGAAGCCCAGGTTATACTCCATGAGGCCAAAAGAGAAGGAGGAAATGGAAAGATTCATAAAGAAAAACCTAGAAAGGTGGTTCATTGAACCAGCCAAGCCTAAAGTGGCCGCTCCGGTCCTCTTTAGAGAGAAGAAGTACGGCTCTTTACGCTTATGCGTGGATTATAGGCTCTTAAATACAATCAGTGAAAGTAACCTATACCCCCTACCCCTCATGAAGGACATGTTATCACACCTCTCGAAAGGAATTTTTTTTACTAAACTAGATCTAAGGGAAGCATATTACTGCGTGAGAATTAAGGAAGGGGATGAATGGAAAACCGCATTTAACTGCCTAATGGGGTGCTACCAATTCAAAGTTTTGCCATTTGGATTACAAGGGGCCCCCGCAGTATTTATGCAATTAATCAACGAGGTATTAAGGAGCACCTATTTAAGGGGGTCCTGGTTTACTTAGACGACATCCTTATCTTCACCGAATCAAAAGAGGAACATGTCAACCTAGTCAGAGCGGTTTTAAAGAAACTGCGAGCTGCCCACCTATATGCCAAATTATCAAAATGCGAATTCCACCAGGAAAGAATAGACTACCTAGGTTATCGCATATCCCCACAGGGCATTGAAATGGACCCAGAGAAGGTCAGAGCAGTATTAGAATGGGCATCATCTCACACAAGAAAGCAACTGCAAAGTTTCCTGGGTTTCGCAAACTTTTACCGCCAATTCATCCCCTCATTTGCCCAGATAGCCCTGCCCCTCACAAACTTACTAAAAATGAAGGGAGCATCCTCAGTAAAACCTAGCCAGCCACTAAAATGAACAATGGAGTGCCAAGCGGCGTTTGAGAGATTAAAGAGACTCTTTTCTGCCGAACCAGTACTGAGGCATCCAGACATGGATAAGCCCTTCGTAATACAGGCGGATGCAAGTGATGTGGCAGTGGGAGCTGTAGTATTACAAGAAAACGATGAAGGGGTATTGCAACCCTGCGCGTATACATCCAAGAAACTCACCAAAACGGAACAGCGCTGGCCCGTGTGGGAGAAAGAGGCATACAGGATACGTTGGTCATTACTTACATGGTGCCAGTTCCTTGAAGGACATAAAATCCCTTTCCAGGTGTGGACAGACCACAAAAATTTGGAAGCCTTGAAAACGCCCAGGAAGCTCAACCCCAAGCAAGCCCGCTGGTCCCAGCATTTTCACCAATTCCACTTTACACTCAAGCATTTGCCGGGGGGGGAAGAACTTCCTGGCAGATGCACTATCTCGCATGCCCCAATATAACAGCATGCGAGCCACCGACTCTAAACCGATTATGGTGGAATCACAACTGGCAGCGCCAGTAACTACCAGAGCCCAAGCTAAATTAAAACCGCAGCTGGGGAGCCAAGCCGGAATTGAATTCCGGAAAAGTTTGGAAACAGATGAATGGTTCCAGAAAAATAAACATGTGTGCACAATGAAAGACGGACTGCCTTGGGTGGGGGAAAAGTTATATATTCCAACCACCCAAAGGATCATATTCATGCAGCTTTGCCACGACACAAAATCAGCAGGGCATTTTGGATTTGTAAAAACATTACACTTAATTAAACGGCAATTTTGGTGGCCAGCCATGAAAAAGGACATAGAAAGTTACGTGGCCAGCTGCCCAAAGTGTGCAACTGCAAAGAGGTTGCAAGGGAAATCGCCCGGACTGTTACAAACAGTGGCAAATCCCTCAGCCCCCTGCAGGGAAATAGCCATTGATTTTATAGTGGAATTACCAGAAAGCAATGGGAATACTGTCATCTGGATGGTCACGGACTTGTTTTCCAAATAGGTGCACTTTACCCCTTGCCAAAAGATTCCCACTGCAAAAGCGTTAGCGAAACTTTTTGTGCAGCATATTTACAGATTGCATGGGGCACCCCAACGCATCATATCTGATAGGGGAGTGCAATTTACGTCTGTATTTTGGAAAGAATTTTTATCCCTTTTAGGGACCACTCAGGGACTGACATCTAGTCATCATCCTCAGGGGAACGGTCAATCAGAGAAATCTAACTCAGTACTTGAGCAATATTTAAGATGCTTTATTAATTTCCAGCAGTCGATATTGGACGGACCTACTCCCTTTCGCAGAAGTTGCCTACAATAACGCAATCCACTCCAGCACAGGTTACACTCCTTTTCAAATAGCCAACGGTCAAAGTTTCAATCCCATGCCAGAATTAATCCCAAACGAACCAGCAATCCCATCACTGAAAGAGTGGATAGAACAATTACAAAACACCTGGCCAATAGTTAGAAAAGCCTTAGACGAAGCTAGGCAAGCATACAAAATACAAGCAGATAAAAAAAGGATGGAACCCACACCATTCATTGTGGGAGAAATGGTTTATTTGTCTACAAAATACTTAAGATCGCTACAACCTTGTAAAAAACTTGGACCAAAATGTATAGGACCTTTCCTAATTAAAAGAATCATAAACCCAGTAACAGTAGAATTAGAATTACCCAAAAATCTAAGGCAAATACACCCAATCTTTCACTGCAGTCTGCTGAAAAGAGAACAACAGTCACCCTTATGGCTAAGAATCCCCCCCACCACCTCCAATCATGGTGGAAGGAGAACAACACTTCGAAATAAAGGAAATCCTGGACTCTAGAAAATATCATGGGACAAGTCAATACCTAGTAGCATGGAAACACCTCCCCTCCTCACAAAATGAGTGGGTTCATAAACATCATGTCAGAGCCCCGAGACTGTTAAAGAAGTTTCATACAGAGTATCCTAACAAGCCAGACTAACTTTTATACCTGTTTTGTTTTCTCTACAGGTGGATGTCTCTTATTTTTAAGGGGAGCAGGATGTCAGAATCCAGTTATACTTATTTTCTATCTACCTACTCTGATATAAAACCAATTCTTACTCCCTTCTGGATTCTGTCATACTATTAAGGGGGAGGAGGGTAAGCATGGGGGTTTTATGACTTTCACTTCCTGCACTACAAAGTAACCTTTTGTTGATTCTCTTCGAGAGTACTAACCATAACAATGTGGCCATCTGCCTTTCATCCTACTCCCTCTGAATTTCTCCCCTTTACCGGCAGCGAGGGAAAAGGGGGGGGGGAAATGCAACGCCTGGGATCTGGGTAGAGAGAGAATGAATAATCATGCTGACGGAGCAGACTGACCATATGTCTCCTGGACTTAACACCTAGAAGTCTGCAGGATTGGATCACCCGAAAGAACTGTGGGGTGGGGGCTGCTTGGGAACACTTTAAAACATTGAATGGTGGGGGGGGATCCCTCAGATCCTGTCTAGCATGCCTGCAGTCAATTTCTTTTAATAAAAATTCCTGTTGGAAGAGACGTTCCAAGAGTCCTGTTTTCTTAAGATGTAAATTGAGGTGGGTCCTTACACACTCTGAGCTTCTCTGTTCAGTAATGTTTATATTAGAGCTTTGTGGAGGACAGCGACATGATTAAGGAGTTGTAGGAAGCATTTTATACTAGAGATATGCCTTTTGGAATTACATCTGAAACGTAGCATGACTCTAAAAAATTTTTTTGTTTTCATACCATATTTTCAGGATGCTTGAGAAAGTGAGCAGCAGTTCTTGGAATTAATGTTTGACTCATAGTGAGATGTGGAATAATTGACATTTTGAGAATGAATGATGAGTTTTAATACACATTACAAAGTCTTTGTACTATGGCTTCTGATGGTCACCAATCTTGGTTGCCATAATTTGATTCTAACTCAAGTTACTTATAACTGCAATAAGATTAAGAAAGAGTCTAATGTGATTATTAAAATAAGTATCAGTATTAGCTTGACTCAGTTTAGTAGGGAAGACCTTTTCACTAATTCAGAAAAATATTTTCTGAAAGTAAAGAATCTAAACAGTTTACACTCTTATATTCAGGTGGCAATATCTAATGAAGGCTAAAGGAGTGCCGTGTGGATTGCTTAATTTCATAACTTTTAATAAAAGTAATATTTCTGGATAATTTTCTAGAAAAATATATCATTGAAATTATCTTGAAAATTATGAGCAGAGCATGTATAATTATAATGATACAAGTTGAGATCTGCATATAGTTTTTTTAAAGAGTTGTGATTGACACATATAATTAGTTTCAATTAAAGGACTTTTTTTCTCAAGGTGAAAGTTTAAAACATATCCCCATCATTCAGTGAAAAACATGTTTCAGGAAAAATTACAAACATGGTAGTATAAGATTTTAGTTGTATATTTTTAAAAGAAAGACCAGTTTAGGTTTTATATCTTATATGTATATATAATACATTTCAAATATTATTTATTAATAAAATACAACAGTATATTTACTCAATGCCATGAAGCTGTTTTCAACCTTGATTTATGCAATCTACTAGGAATTTGATAAAGTTGTAAAAGCAAGGGTGATTGTGAAGCAATTATGAATAACAATAGCTTGTCATCCCATCAAATTTCAGTGACAAGATGATGATTATTGCCCTCAAGCCATTTCTTTTTGCAAACATATAAAAGAAACTTGGGAGGAAAGGCTGAGCCTTTGTTGCTTTTGCCCTGTTTCACAAAACATTATTCGGTGCCTTGATACCAATCCTAAAAGATAAATCTATTGCCTTTCTGCCCTTAACAATTGGAATCAATCCAAAGACATAATTAAAAATAAATTCTTCACTGTTTGTTAGGGTTCATCCCCACTTCTTGCTAACACATTTTCTTAAATGATGTATCTTTGTTTCATCTCCCAGCCATCAAAAATGCATTTCACTAATTTGAAGTTAAAATAGTGCTCTCTTTTCTGGCCACAATTTATACCTTGATGATGATATAATTGATAATACAGCTGATATGCAGCTCCCATTGTCCATTATAGGCTGCTGCAGACACTTTCCCTTCTATTTCTGTGCACTCTTTTGCAGAATAATTCTCCTTTAATTTTATTGTTTTATACCTTGTTTTTTCCCTATACTAAATAGCCATCTTTCCTCATTTCACCTGCCATCAGAGTAATCATAGACCTGGTCCTGCTCCCTTCCTTCCCATCTTGATAATTGTAAATTATTATTATGAGTATTTATTGCTTTAATGTTTAATTGGTTTTTAATTATTGTAAGCCACTGAGAGTTGCCTCTAGGTGAGATGGGCAGTAAACAAGTCAAATAAATAAATAAATAAATAAGAAAATGTTGATTAGCCACAGCAGCATCCAAAAGCCTGCCCATGGAGCAGATGACAGAACTCTTGAAGATGCATGGTGAAACGGGAAAGACCTTCTTTTTTTTTTTATAATATTTTATTAATTTTCCAGTTTTACATTTGAATATTTAAAAAGCAACCTAGTGACTGGGTTACAATAGTTCAATAACAAAATCTTAGTGCAAATCTCAGGTTACAACATCAAATATTTCTTCTCTTTTTCCCTTAACATTTACTGTCTCATATTCAGGTTAGTACATTTCTAATTATATCAACTCAATAAGAACATCATTATTTACATTTATCAATAAATTTTTAGCTTATACATATCTTAATTACATTCAATCTTCATAAACAATCCATATCCTATTATTGATTTTTACTCAGTTTTTAATTTCTTATCAATATTCCAATTTAACCTTTGATATTTATAATTTTCAGACTTTGGGTAACCAAAATTTCCCTTATCTCACTTCATAACAAACTACAATATCCAAATACATACTTTATCTTGAATATAATCTTGTTCTATTTCCTAAAAGTTATCTATTTCCCATCATATTAAACCATCTACTTAATAACACAATATCCCTTTTAATAAATCAAAACCATTATATATATTGCCTGGGTTAATCAATAAATCAAACATATTCATAATATTTAACTTTCTTTTCCCTTTTAAGTCTAATTTTTAAATATTAAGCTGATAAAATCCTTATTTTCAACTAGTTTCCAAATATTACAAATCTAATAACCCAAATTCCCCTTATCTCAACATCTCCCTTTAACCCTCTAATTAGCAATATAAAATCCCCTCTAATGAGTCAAAATCCCAGTTTTTTCAACCTTATTCTAGCTTTCTTCCTTTGCCAACTAGGCTTCCATATCAGCGCCTTTAAATCATCAAATAGATCTCCCTCTATTCTTACATATGTTATTTGAATTAAAGGAGACCATTTGATTGCCAGTTTTCTGGAAGGACTAGCCCAGTGGGATGAACCTATGGCACGCGTGCCAGAGGCGGCACTCAGAGCCCTCTCTGTGGGCACACACGCTGTCGCCCCAGCCCCACCTCCCCCCATGGCCCCCTCCACCAGCAGCCCCCCTGGAGGAGAGTCGCCCCCAGGCGCGGCCCTCACGGAGCAGCGCAGCCAAGGACATAGCTGGCAGCAGGGACAAGACTCCGCCCTTGTGCCCCATAGCGTGCAGATGATGATGCGGGGTGTGGGCAGAGGGCGTGGCTGCCATGGCGCTGCAGGGCTGCCTGGGCGATCTGCGGCGGGCCATGGAGGCGGTGCGTGGCCCTGCGGATGGGCGGGGCAGGGGGTGGGCGGGGGCGGAGCAGGCAGGGCGGGAGGCGGAGCAGGGGCGGGGGGTGGTTTTTGGGCACTCGGTCTCTAAAAGGTTCGCCATCACTGCCCATTTGTATTCATTAAATTGTCTCCCTGTTATTCCAGTTCCCCATGTTTGCTCTAATATATTTGTCTTCAATTCAATCTGTTCTACTTCTTTCTCAAATTTCTTCTGGTTTATATAGAAAGTCAGTTCCATTTTCAATGTTGTCACTTCCTTTTCTGGATTTTCCATCAGGTGTATTTGTTGGTCAATTGAGTCCTCTGTCTTCATATTTGATTGTCCCACTTCTTCTGTTATCTTCTGCATTGTTGGTTCTTTGATTGTAGTCAAAATGTGCCCTTTGTGATCTAAGCTGGCATCTTGATCTTTTATTTTAGGTCTTATTTTATCACAAGCTAAAAGAATGCTTTCATGTATTGCTTTCAACATAGAAAGAATCTTTTCCTGGTCTTCATCCATCTCTTTCACTTATTTGTAAATAGTCTTTCTAGTAAAAGTTATTTGTTAAGCAAAAGTCAGTAAAGGTTTACATTCACAGTTCAAGTAGGCCAATTTTGCTGCCCAGCTGTTCTCTTACAGCTAAATCTTCTCACAGATGGTTCCAAGGTCAGGAAGGTCTTATCTAAGGTCTGGGCTTTGAGCCAAGTCTCTTTTTAGGAAATAACAAATTGCAATACCAAGCTTCACCACAAGATGTCACCAATGCCATTTAGAGTTTTTTAAGTCCCGAATTTTTCTAATTCTTTTTCCAATTTTATTTCTTTTTTGTAGATAAAAACAAAACTCTCCAATAGAAATAGGAAAATTTTTAGTCCCCAAGTTTCAGGAACATATAAATCCAATTAGATTAAAGTTGTTCTTTTTAATGCTTTGATCCCCCTGGGTAGTCAGACGCCGCTATTCTTAGAGGGTGGGATAGAAATTCCTTTCCCTCTCTCCTCACAGGGGAAAGATACTTCAAATAGCCTTTACAGGAAAAGAAGGTACTTGGGGTAAAAAGAAGATCAGATCTCACCCAGTTTCATCTGCGTTGCTTTCAAAGTGCTTGATAGTAGATTTGACTTCAGCTGTCTGCAGCCTAATGACGAGCCATATTGTTATGGCCGGTCTTTTCTCCGCCAGTTTGGAGGGCTGCCCCGGATTGAGTGGAAGGGCTGCCGCCCTCCTGCGATCAAGTGGGAGTCCCCTCCTTGCTCGTCGCCCCTACAGGGTGACTTTTGACCCTTTCCAGGGTCCCCCAGTGAAGGAAAATCGGATGTGGAAGACGGAGTCACCTTCCAAACGGCCGCAGCGGCCACAGCAGCAAACCGGAAGTCGGGAAAGACCTTCTTTATGACACAGCCCCCATAGTGCATGTTCTGAGTTTTGAGCTACTTTCAAAGACAAATTTAGTAATGTTCCAGAATAGGACTACTACTCTGGAACAAGGCTGAATCTGTGTCCAAAAATGTTGAATGTTTTGAACAATCTTCATGAATACTTGAACATAACTAGATAAAGGACTAAGCCATTAATTTAGCTATTCTCTTCCTCTCCATCCCAGTCCTATACACATTGTAAAGTAAGTGATGGATGCTCTTCCAACCAGGTAATGATGTTTGCTGGGAGAATAAAAGAAGCCAAGGACCCTACAGCTTCTTCCCTTGCCTTGTCCCACATTAAAACTGGAAACATAGCACCATCCCTTGGTCTCATTTTAGAGGAAAAATATGTTATACTTCAGGCTTCAGAAATTGAAATGGCTTTTATACTTTCCATGAAAAATGACACGTAAAGAGGTCTTTTTTTTATATTTGTATCACAAATTTCTCTGTATATGTATCACTGTATGTGTGTACGTGTGCATGTGCATGTGTGTGTGTATATATATATATATATATATATGTTTTCTGAGGTTTTCACGGGTGTTTGTATGTAGGTCTTTGGTAATTCGGGTTTTCTCCCGTGTAAAATTGAAAGTGTCTTGGCAACGTTTCGACGAAGTCCCATTCGTCATCTTCAGGCTGGTGTCTTCGGCTTCGTGCTTCTAGGAGCAATGTGTGATCGCAGCTGTTTCTTCCTTTTAACTGCCAGTGGAGGTATGAACTGATTGGATGGGAGCTTGGCTGTGTACCAGAACTATTGCCAAAACTGAACACTTTAACAACAGAATAATCAGAGAAGCCATCGAGATAGAAAAACGCCCACACAGCATGAATAAACGAGATGATACCTCCCGCCTACCAGCCATTTGGAAACCCAGCCTTATTGACAGACGAATCCCTAGCACAAGGAGCGACACTGGACCCACACTCACGAAGACCACACATGATGTCACCACCACACATCCACGCAAAAAGCAGACTCAAACCCGCACCGATGATGACGCATGACCGCGGACCAGAAACCAGACCACAGCTGCATCATTGGCCATTTTAAACCCCTCCATTCCATACGTGAAGCAAACTGACACCCACCTTGAAGATGTGGCACGACCACGAACGCGAAGCCAAACTACAGCAATGCAGCTCTCCATCTCAAATTCCCATGCAACTCAGACTAATCCTAGCACAACAGGGCCCCCACCCAAGCAGAGCACACCACCCCGCAATCAGAGCACAGCCACCCCCCATCCAATCAGAGCAAGGCAAGCCCTAACCAATCAGAACACACCTACAACCCAATCAGAACCACCAAGCTACCATCCAATAGGTAATACCTCCACTGCAGTTTAAAAGGAAGAAACAGCTGCGATTCACACATTGCTTCTAGAAGCACAGAGGCGAAGAGGACACCAGCCTGGGGAAGATGACGAATGAGACTTCGTCGAACACGTCGCAGGACACTTTCAATTTACGCGGGAGAAACCCGGAATTAACAAAGACACTACATACAAAACCACCCGTGAAAACCTAGAAAAACATATATATATATATATATATATATATATATATATGTTTTCTGAGGTTTTCACGGGTGTTTGTATGTAGGTCTTTGGTAATTCGGGTTTTCTCCCGCGTAAAATTGGAAGTGTCTTGCTCCTAGAAGCACGAGGCCGAAGAGACACCAGCCTGAAGATGACGAATGAGACTTCGTCGAAACGTCGCCAAGACACTTCCAATTTTACACGGGAGAAAACCCGAATTACCAAAGACCTACATATACACACACACACAGACACACACACACACACACACACACATATCTGCACACTTAAAACAGGGAAGAACAGAAAGGAAAACTGAATTATATTAGTTCAAGAGGGTTAGCCACAAATCAGATACTTTCTTTGAAATTCTGGTCTCTTGAACAAATTTGTTAATCTTTGACTTCCTAAAAATATATTTTAATATTTCTAAATTATTCTAGATGTCTGTTCTAGTTGCAAAACACTACATAAGTACACTCTGCAGTGTAAAAAATATACATTTTTAAAAGAAAAAAAATGCCATTTTGATGGCTGTGGATCTCTCTTGATAGCTACTCAAATCAAATAGCACATTTATATGTTAATGAGATATTAAATATTACAGCTCTTTAAACTATTCAGAGGAACACTTCACTCCTGAGAATGCCTTTCCAGATTGCTCTTTCAAGTATTAGTGATGAAGGCTTTCTGAAGACTCAATTCAATCAGTTTGAGGGCTTTCTGAGGTAGTTTGCATATGGATGCACAGAAGACTGTCTACCTGTCCAAATAGTTACACAGACTGATCAATATTACTTCAGTGTATTTCTGGTGAAATTTGATGTAGCTCTGTATGTATTGCCATAGTCCTCAATGGGAGAAGAAGCTTTTGAATTACAGATTGTCAATTACTTTGCATTTCTCTAAATACCTTTGAGGTAGTTTCTAAAATAACTTATGTTCTGCAGGATCTTTATTTTCCAGTTCTTTGTTTGTGCATCAAGTTTGTAGAGAAGAGTGAAGAATTTAGAATTCCTGTGTCTTTTTCGACAATACCAGTGATGGTGAACCTTTTAGAGACCGAGTGCCCCAAAACTGGCCCCGCCCCGCTCCACCCCCTGCTCCGCCCCACCCCGCCCCAACCCCACCACCCCAATTCACCGCCTCCAGGACCCGCCGCAGATTGCCCAGCAGCGCCATGGCGGCCATGCCCTCTGCCCACGCCCCGCAGCATCAACTGTGCGCGATGGGGTGTAAGGTAGAGTCTTGTCTACGCTGCCTGGCTGCCATGTCCTTGGCTGCACTGCTCCGCGTGGGCCACGCTCGGGGGCGACTCTCCTCCAGGGGGCTGCTGGTGAGGGGGTCGTGGAGGGAGGCAAGGCTGGGGCAACGGCACGTGTGCCCACAGAGAGGGCTCCGAGTGCCGCCTCTGGCACCCGTGCCATAGGTTCGCCACCACTGGACTATGCTGTACATTTTCAGTCTGTAGCTCTTTAGTATTACTCTCTTCCTTTATCCAGGTGTCAGAGATATTTATAAGCCTTAGCAAAAATCCAGGCCAGAGACACAAAATTTACTTCTCGTCATGAAGCCCCCCCCCACTTCCCAGGTTAAAACTCTATGTGATTAATAGGCAACAGCTACTGGTAGCAGTGTGGGTTTAGCAATATCTTGGAAGGATATAGACAACAGAATGAGTAATAAAAGTATGCAGTTGCTAGGACAACATTTCCTTCTGTCCAGCTCCTGGCTAGCTGTTCTTGTATTGATTCAGGCCTTTTGCCTCTGAAGCAGTTCTACAACTGTTGTGTTGCTACTTTGGTGAAGAAGTTTTAATAAAATTGCTGATGGATAATGGATTCTTTCAAAGGTAGGTGTGTGCGTGTGTGTGTGTTTCTGTAGGTGGGGTGGATGGGTGAGAATGTATACACATAAATATACTCCTTCCTTCCTTTTTTCTTTCTTTTCTTCTTTCCTCCCTCCCTCCCTCCCTCCCTCCCTCTCCAGCAGTGGGAAAAAAACCGATCTCACATATGCGTAATCTGCACCGCCTGCCTCCCCCCCATGCCTTCACTTCGCTAAATTGATCTAGAAGTGAGGTTTACGGTAGTAGGCTGAGCATGCAGTCAGAGGCATGGGGGGAGGCGGGTGGTACAGATCCCCCGTACGTGATACCGGGGTTTTTTCCCCCACTGCCAGATTTTCACTGCCATACTGTTTAACTTTCTTTAACGTTTACTTGATGCAGACGGGAAGGATCCGCATTCTGTACCAAGTAAACTTTAAAGAAAGTTATACGGTATGGCAGCGAAAATCTGGCAGTGGGAAAAAAAACCCCGTTTTTTTGAGACGCCAGACTAGCGTGCATTCATGTGCCTCCAATCCCCTTGCTTGCTGCAAAGCCAGATTTGACCCCTGGGGTCACTCCTTCCAGCCAATTTCGGAGCCAGTCCAAAAGCGAAGGGAATGGTTCCCACCACACACCTGATCGCTGCGGGGCTTCGTTTCTAAAGACCTCTGCACAGACTCCAGACAAACTGAGATCCGGGACTGAAAAAGCAGCAATGAGAGCGAAGGGCTGTTCAAAGTAGAAGGAAGAAGGAGAAAGTGGGAGAAGCCACAGGCAAAATGCGACAGATGTCGGGGCATGGTAGGCCTAGCTGCAGGGGCCCTCCAGCACGGTATGCGGTTGCAGGGTGCGTGGGGAGGCTCCCCCAGCCTCCCCCTCCCCCACCTCATGTCTACCAAGCAGACGGTGTGATGGAATGGGCGGCCAGTTGCGCAGGCTCTTAAGTAGGGCTAATTTTGGCGGTAGGGCTTATATTAGGCCCAACCCCAAAAATTAAGCTAGGTCTTATTTTCGGGGTAGGTCTTATTTTTGAGGAAACCACGGTATATGCATGCACAAATGTTTTTTAACTTTGTGAAGATTGCATCTGTGCATGACAATCAGAAGAATGTTGTTTCTCTGTACAAATTAAAAAAATAACTTAAGAATGACTGAAAAAACAAAAGAAGGATTGGTGAGGTAACTATGCCTGGCAAGGCATTTGGCAGCAGTCTAATTAAACAGCACAAAAGGTGACTATAAGCATCAATTGGAAAGTGTAATGTAACAAAAAATAAAGTTTATTGTACATTGATTGGTTTACAAAAAGTGCATGAGAAAAGAGATAGGTTTGAATTATTGATGTTACACTAATATGGGTTGAAGGTTGGTTGGGGAAGGTAGGAAGACTAGTATATGACAAATATAAAGCATGTATGAAAGTAAATGGAGTGCATAGTGAACGGTATCCTGCTCTTAGTTCACAATTCTAATGATTGATATTATATATTTGTTTATATAATGCAATTAGTTGTATATATCAGCGGCCCCCAACCTTTTAGGCACCAGGGACCGGTTTTATAGAGAGAGGTTTTCCATGGACTGGGGAGGAGGGGTGGTTTCATGTGCTGCCTGCATCCTGCAGATGGGGCTTCGCTTGTTCGTGTGGATCAGTTTCTGGCATGTCGTGAACCGGTGCCAGTCCACGGACGGGAGATTGAGGGCTCCCACTATCTATTACAGAATTAATGTATCAAAGAACGAAGTTGATGGATATGAAGAAGAAAATTGAATGAGATCAAATTATGCATTAAAGATTAGATCTGCTAGAATAATTTTTGTATTTTGAAAAATGTTGATTAAAGATGGCTAAATGGATATAAGATGTGCAAATGCTAAGAAAAAATTAGTATTTGCAGGATCTGTTGCACTTAAAAGAAATCAAAACGGTTGTGTGTAAGCATCTTTGTTATATGTAAGTATGAATCAGATATAAGGTGAAACATATAAGTAAGACAAATATAATAAGAATTATTTAAGTGTGCAATGAAACAACTGAATGAATATGAATTCATTATTCATATAGTGAATGGATAGTGAATGAATATGGATTGAATACAAAAGTGAGTGATCAATATAAAACTATTGGTGTGTTGGTGAGGATTTAAACAAAATGAACAAGAACAATTAAAAATATGCAAAGCAAGAATATACAGGTAGAGGGGAGGAGGGAGACTGAAAATGTTATAGCTGGATGGAGCTGATGTGATCATCATTGGCACTATTACTTTGAATTGCGATTGACGTGTTATTACATGTTATGAGAAAATTCTGCATTATATTATTGTAAACCACTATGAGTGATTACGGGATATGTAAGTTTGAAAATTATATTCAAAATTATATTAAATTAAAATTATTTAAAAAATATGTATTTAAAATATTTGTATTGATGATCTTTCTGCTTATAAGGCTCTTAGACTAAAGTGATTCAAGTAGCATAAAATTATTTAAGTATAACATAAATAAGTTACTGGAAAATTGACCTAGCTCTTACATTTTATTAATTAATAAAATTTATACACCAATCATCTCACTATTGCAGTGACTGTAGGTGGTTTACAACTAAAAACTATAAAATCTATATAAAAAAATACAAAGATGAAAAGACAAAATTAAAAAATTAAAAACAGTTTAAAAGATGGATGGAGCATCCTCAAGTCACCAAACATCCCCAGGCACCATGCTAAGACACGGTTTATAGCTTATTTAACAAGCCATAATTGACTGAGTTCACATAATAGACTTTGCAAGCACTTTTAGTGCTTTATAGGACTATGTTGTGTTAGTCATGCTTTGATGAAATACTTCTTTGACATAGCACTCCACTTAGAGATTTGCATCTGAGCTTCTATACTGCATCAAATCAGCCACTTCATTGATTTTCATCAGTCTTGTATGAAATACAAAGCTTTGTGTGACCCTAACATTACAATGTGTGCAAGCTGTTGTATAATATTCATAAATGCACATGCCAGCAAAATAATACTTCAGTGCAGATTAGAGCTCTGTATGGATAAGGATATGCCTGATGTTCAAGCTGGTTTTATAAAAGATGTAGCAAAATATATTATTGCTGATTCATGCTGTAAAACTGAGAAAGCCAAAGAATAACAAAAAGTAATTATGTTGGTAATTGATCATACAAAACCCTTTAGTTGTGTTGACCATGTCAAGTTATATAATATCTTTAAGAAAATAGGAATACCAGAACATTTCACACATACCTCTACAAGGAATGATACAAAGTTATGTATTCTCTCCTTATTTATTCAGCTTATATGCTGAATATATATTGAGGAGCTGGATTGCAAAAAAATGAACATGATTTTAAAATTGGAGGGAGAAACATCAATGACTTGCATTATGCTGATGACATTGTTCTGATAACTGAAAATACAAATGATCTGGATGCTCTAGTAACGAGAGTCAAGGAGCACAGTGGAAAAAAGAAACTAATATTAATAAGGTCGAATTAATGAACAGGTGCCTCAAGCAGCCATAGCACTGACAGTGAAAATGCTGAAATGGCTGATAGTTTCTGCCTTTTAGGATTGACTTATCAACTGCAAGAGAACCAGCAGTCAAGAAATACCTTGCAGACTAGCATGTGGTAGGCAGCAAAGACCACAGAAATGTCACGTAGTGTTTTTGCATTGTTTTTGCATGGACTTTGAAGAAGTAGAATAGAAAGAGAATTGATGCTTTTGATCTTTGGTGTTAGACAAGACACTGAGAATGCCAAAGCTTACCAAGAAAACAAAATTGTAGCTCTTTTGAAAGGTTTACAAATTTGGGGAAAGTGGAAGGAAGGAGATGAAGAGAATGACCAACAGCAAAGTGGATGGATTTAATTACAGTGGCAGTGGGTTCACCTTTGGCTGGGGATAATTAAGAATCAACACTGACTTATGGCACATAATCAGTCAGTCACTATTTATAAGCCATTAGGGCTCTGTAATCAAAATCCTTATAAATCATACTGTGACTTAGCAAGATTTCCTCAAGTAATGAGGAAACTTAGTCCATTTATTTGAATTTCTATGGTGAATACATGGATGACTGAATCTCCAGCAAAACAACATGAAATGATGTGTCAGGTAACTTAAGCAACACATGCTAAAATGTTTAAGTCAGTACAGAATATATTTCAATATAATTACTTTTAAAATATCTTACATTATAAGGAGAAAGAGTAGTTGGTATGTAGTTAACACCTATTCCAAATAAACAAGATGAACAAGTTCATTAAAGCAGCGTTGAATGCGCTATATAATTATACTGTATGCTGTTGTAATGATACTTCATTAATTTTTTATTACACTGCCTACATTCCTAGCCAATTACTTATAAATAAATAATAAGTTCTATAAATAGGTAAATAGATCAATAGTAAGGTGGTTGATGAGACCCAATAATTATGTTTGTTGTACTCCTGCCTTCATTCCATCCCATTTGAATGAAGCTAGTGTATAAAGTTTTATTTGCACAGCAGATGTGCGGTGAAATAGTTTTCTGTTTGTTTCATTATACAGTATATATTTCAGTACTCTGACAGCCTCTCTTTATTGATTTAATTATTAATTGAATAGCGTTCAAAGAAAACTGCCACCATGAGATCATGTGTTTCACTTACCTTGCATCATGCAGGTTTCTGATTCATGGTAATATGAAAAATGCTGGAAGCACTGGATGAGCACTCCGTAGAGATTTGTTTTCAGATTGGCAATATTCCAGGTGCTGTCTTGTCTCTTGTGGAAAAATGCAAAGCTAATAAATGTTGGGGGAGGGGGAAAGATTTTCCTAAATTTGGTTTTTATTTATTTAAAATATGCCACAACTATTAAGGATCACACTGTCACTGTGGATCATTTTACTCTGACTAAAATCAGATGCAATTCTGATTTTAGAGTAGATTTTAACAATTGCTTCAGGGTCCCTAGCAAAATGATTTCTCCTGTAATGAATTATAAAAGCCTTTGCTATTATTTTATAGAACAGACTTCTCCAAATTGGTTCTTTTAAGGCGTTGGACTCTACTCTCTATTTTCACACATTGCAGTAACTATTGATCACGATATCTAGGGATAATAGAAGCTTTGGTCAAATTAATATGGAGAACATGTTGGAAAATGGTGGTACTTGCCATGTGGATGTCTGCCAACAATTTTATTTTTGCTTGTTCCATCGAATACTTTGCATTACTTATCAAAGCTGTAATATATGGCTCCCGGGTGACAATTGCTTGCCACAGTTGAAGGCATTTACCTGATGTGATGTGTGCTATAATTTGGAGTATAATGTTTGAAAACATTTACTCTTGAGCATGTACCCCAAAAAACAATTTCATTGATGATATATTTTTCTCTCTCCACTTTCCCTATTTCTCCCTACACACAAATCACTTAAAATTCTTAGCAGGTACAATGCAGATACTATAAAATGGCAGTCATTTGCTTTCTATCTATTCAGCAAGTTAAATTAAAAAATGAACATTTATCTAATCTAATGTACAACACTAAGATGTAGAAACCATGTAAATGGTAACATTACACAGGAAGACTAATTTACACATGAAGACTAATTTAAACATCAGAGACAAGATTGGAAGAGCAGTATTCCTCAGTAGATCTTATTTAATTTTCTATATCATATTATAATATGAATTTTAAGAGAATTTTACAAATCCAGAATTTTACAAACAACACAGTCATTTAAATAGATGCTTATCTACTTTTGCCAGCCTGAGAGATTGTTGTGCTTTAATACAAATTAACCTTTAGTATTTGAGGACTGAATTTCACAGATTCTGTTTAAAAATTAAAGATTTTAAGAGAAAAAATATACTGTATAAGGAAAACAGAATATCTGATTCTAATCTACTGTTCTCAGACTTCATTGTGCTTGAAGATCTAGCATCCCAATTCTTGACACAAATGAATTATAAAAGAGCTTGAAAATGTGCATAAATTATTCTATGGTTTTTTTAATCATAACTCCAATAGCTGGTATTAAGTTGAAAAGTCCTGAACTGCTTTGTTCCAGGATAGATGAAAATACTCTTTCTATATTTAAGAAAGAGTGTTTTCATCTATCCTGAAACAAAGCAGTTTAGGACTTTTCAACTTAATACCAGCTATTGGAGTTATGATTAAAAAACCGTAGAATAATTTATGCACATTTTCAAGCTCTTTCTTTCTATATTTAAGAAAGAGTGTTTTCATCTATTTGGAAACAAAGCAGTTCAGGACTTTTCAACTTAATACCAGTTATTGGAATGATTATGATTATGATTAAAAAAACGTAGAATAATTTATGCACATTTTCAAGCTCTTTTATATTTCATTTGTGTCAAGAATTGGGATGCTAGATCTTCAAGCACAATGAAGTTTGAGAACAGTAGATTAGAATCAGATATTCTGTTTTCCTTATACAGTAGGATGCCATTTGCAATTTCTGAGTATATATTTTATGATTATTCCCTCCTCTAGTCATTTTTAATACATGATCAATGGCAGAAAAACAGCTAATGATAATTTCATTAACTACAAGCCTGATTTCTAATGTTTGTATATAAAATTGGCCTGCACAATCAAAATTTCAGATAGATTTCTGCTTATTATATATATTTTATGGAGCTCTCCAGTCATGTTATGAATGTCATATGCATCCACAGTAGTATTTTATATATCTATTTCACTATTTTATGTTTTCAATAATAGGTTTATCCTGAACTGCAAATCACAAATGTTGTTGAAGCTAATCAACCAGTAACAATTGAGAACTGGTGCAAGCAGGGAAGGAAGCAATGTAGGAGTCACCCATATATTGTTGTTCCCTATAGGTGCTTGGGTAAGTATAATTATAAATTTTGTCAAGATAGTCTGTGAATGTAACTATACATATGTATGTATATTTATATTATCTACATAAATATGTATAGTTACACTTAAAATTAATTTTATTCTAAGAAAATGTCTGTATCATAATACCAAGTATTCTTTTCCTATTAAGTATGGTACACTTAATAGGATGACCACAACTCAGCCCAAAATTTATGTTGCTAAGTGAGAAATTTATTAAGTGAGGTTTGATCCATTTTACGATTTTTCTTACCACATTTGTTAAGTGAAATTAGTAACACGGATGTTAAGTGAACCAGGCTTCCCCATTGACTTTGCTTGTCAGAAGATGATCACATGACTCCGGGATACTGCAACCGTCATAAATATGAACCACTTGCAAAGTATCTGAATTTTGATCACGTGGCCATTAGGATGCTGCAATGGTCATAAGTCACTTTTTCAGTGCCGTTGTAACTTGGGTCACTAAATGAACTGTTGCAAGTTGAGGACTACCTGTATTATGACATTTTAAGGAAATTAAGCAATGTTTTTTTAAAGCCTAAATAGGAAAAAAATCACTTGCTATACTTTATATATAAGTAAACAGAAAACTTTGAGCTAATAATGAATTAATTCACCCCATTTTCTTACTATTCAATACTATTCAAAATAGTATTATATATTATTTTTATTTATATATTAAGAAAAAAGAATAGCTTTTTTGTGTGAGATTTCCAAAGCTTTTAGTAAAGCTTCACTGGTCACTTAAATTGTCGAACACTCAATTAATTAATACTCAATTAACTTGATGTGCAAAATAGAGCTTACTATTACAGTCAGTATAACAATTGGTGCTATTTTGGAAATTTCCTTTTTCACTTAACTGACTTAAAGTGACAGGATTTGTTTCATCTTGTTCTAGTCAGTAAAAAAAACAACCACGGGTTTCATCAATTGTATCAATTATGACCCTTCTAAGTCTCTTTCCTCTCAACTTAACCCTAACCTAAATAAATATTTACTAAATAATATGCCACCCAAGACACTGTCAAGCAACTCATATTTATTTTGCAATTTTATTCTCATAATCTTTGCATATCAAAACACTCAATATATATTATCCCAGTCACTCAAATTTATATTCAGTGCAGATTCATTCTGCAACCACTAATTCTTAATGTCATCTTTTCTTTTCTTTTTTAATCAAATATACTTCTTAATTAACCATTCCCATTGCATTCGACTTTTATGTTTCCCCTGACTTAATTCTTACCTCCATATTACAAAGTAGATAGAAATGCACAACCATTTTTACTTCTTTTAACATTTGGTAGAAGATGATGTACTACCCATTATTTTTATAGCTGCACTTTTATATTTTTTAAAATTTACATATGCTTCCTTACGTTTAATAAATGTGAGTTATATAAATGTATCTACTTGCTCTAGTTTTTCATTGTGCATATGTAATTTGTAACTTATTTATTTAATAGATTTATATGGTCACTGAGTGACTGGGCAACTTACCGTTTGTAAAAATATGGAAATATAGAATTGAAAACAGAATAAATTAGTTGTTCATTGCATTCTTTATCAACAGAATTATCTTGATGTTTGACATATTAAACTTTAAATCTACACTAATTACATTATACAACATAACATTAACTGGAAATAATCCAGATTCTCAGCCAGTGACTATATATATCTAGATTCCAAAGTACAAACATTGGCATCTTCAATCAATACATCCTTAATATCACCACAGCATTCCATTTTCACTTATCCATAAATGTGACCATCAAGGGGATGTTATCACAACCTTGTCTTATCCATTCTCATTTTTGACTATTAAGCATTACATTTATTTCCATGTGTACGTAGCACATTCAGAAATCAACATTACAACTTTATATCCAAGCAAAACATTCCATAATTCATACTATTTACTTTAGCATACATTCTAAATTAAAAAATATATAGTTTCTTTTTTCATTTACATACAGTACACTTCTCAATGACACACTGAAAACAAAGACCTGGTCTACTTACCATGTGACCTATATCTAAACTCACAACTAGGTGGGGCAGATAATCCAGTGCAAATGAAAGGGCTAGGGCTGCAGAGAACTCTTATTTCCTCAAGATTTATAGATCTGAAATTTTTCCAGATAACAGGTGTGAACCATATCTCAGTATACCAGAGCAAATGTGTATGATTTTATGCATGCGCTGCTTGGGTAGATGATTACAATTCACACTAATTTATTATTCTACTCCTGCTTTCTATTAAAAAAAAAGGTCCAGAATACTTTGAATTCTGCTGATATAGCAAGTATAGGGAAGTGATATCAGTTTTTTGCATTTTGTTGTTGTTAGTTGCGAAGTCGTGTCCGACCCATCGCGACCCCATGCACAACGTTCCTCCAGGCCTTCCTGTCCTCTACCATCTTCTGGAGTCCATTTAAGCTCACGCCTACTGCTTCAGTAACTCCATCCAGCCTCCTCATTCTCTGTCGTCCCCTTCTTCTATTGCCCTCAATCTTTCCCAGCATTAAGTTCTTCTCCAGTGAGTCCTTCCTTCTCATTAGGTGGCCAAAGTACTTGAGTTTCAACTTCAGGATCTGGCCTTCTAAGGAGCAGTCAGGGTTGATCTCCTCTAGGACTGACCGGTTTGATCACCTTGCAGTCCAAGGGACTCGCAGGAGTCTTCTCCAGCACCATAGTTCAAAGGCCTCAATTCTTTTGCGCTCAGCCTTTCTTATGGTCCAACTTTCACAGCCATACATTGCAACTGGGAAAACTATGGCCTTCACTATACGTACTTTTGTTGGCAGGGTGATGTCTCTGCTTTTTAGTATGCTGTCTAAATTTGCCATAGCTTTCCTCCCCAGGAGCAAGCGTCTTTTAATTTCTTGGCTGCAGTCCCCATCTGTGGTGACCTTGGAGCCCAGGAAGATAAAATCTGTCACTACCTCCATTTCTTCCCCATTATTTGCCAGGAATTGAGAGGGCCAGATGACATGATCTTGGTTTTCTTAATGTTGAGTTTCAAGTCAACTTTTGCACTCTCCTTCTTTACCCGCATCAAGAGGCTCTTAGTTCCTCTTCACTTTCTGCCATTAGAGTGGTATCATCTGCATATCTAAGATTGTATAGTTCTTCTGTGTAATTTTGCCACCTCTTCTTAATCTCTTCTGCCTCTGTTAGGTCCCTGCCATTTTGGTCCTTTATCATTCCCATCTTTGCATGAAACATTCCCTTCATATCTCCAATTTTCTTGAAGAGATCTCCGGTTCTCCCTATTCTATTGTTCTCTTCTATTTCTTTGCACTGTTCATTTAAGAGGGCATTCTTATCTCTTCTAGCTATTCTCTGGAATTCTGCATTCAATTGGGTGTATCTTTCTCTTTCTCCCTTGCCTTTCACTTCCCTTCTTTCCTCAGCTATTTGCAAAGCTTCTTCAGACAGCCATTTTGCTTTCTTGCATTTCTTTTTCTTTGGGATGGTTTTAGTTGCCACCTCTTGTACAATGTTGCGAACCTCCATCCATAGTTCTTCAGGCACTCTGTCTATCAGATCTAATTCCTTAAATCTATTTGTCACCTCTACTGTATATTCATCAGGGATATGATTTAGTTCACCTGAGTGGCCTAGTGTTTTTCCCTACTTTCTTCAATTTAAGCCTAAATTTTGCAACGAGAAGCTCATGATCTGAGCCACAGTCAGCTCCTGGTCTTGTTTTTACTGACTGTATAGAGCTTCTCCATCTTTGGCTGCAGAGCACATAGTCAATCTGATTTCTGTGTTGACCGTCTGGTGATGTCCATGTGTAGAGACGTCTCTTGGGTTGTTGGAAAAGAGTGTTTGCTATGACCATCGTATTCTCTTGACAAAATTCTATCAGCCTGTGCCCTGCTTCATTTTGTACTCCAAGGCCAAACTTGCCTGTTATTCCGTTTATCTTTTGGCTTCCTACTTTAGCATTCCAATCCCCCATGATGATAAGGACATCATTTTTTGGTGTTGATTCTATAAGGTGCTGTAGGGCTTCATAGAACCGGTCAATTTCATCCTCTTCAGCACCAGTGGTTGGGGCATAGACTTGGACTACTGTGATATTGAATGGCTTGCCTTGGATTCGCACTGAGATCATTCTGTCATTTTGGGGATTGTATCCCAGTATTGCTTTTCCTACTCTTTTATTGACTATGAAGGCTACTCCATTTCTCTCTGAGGGATCTTGCCCGCAGTAGTATACCTGATGGTCCTCTGAATTAAATTCACCCATTCCTGTCCATTTTAGTTCGCTGATTCCTAAGGATGCGATTCAGTCTTGTCATCTCTTGTTTGACCACGTCCAGTTTGCCTTGATTCATGGATCTTACGTTCCAGGTTCCTATGGAGAAAAAATCTTTACAGCATCGGACTTTCCTTTCACCACCAGATGCATCCACAGCTGAGCGTCCTTTCGGCTTTGGCCCAGTCGTTTCACTCTTTCTGGCGCTACTAGTACTAGCCCTCTGCTCTTCCCCAGTAGCATATTGGACACCTTCTGACCTGAGGGGCTCATCTTACCAAGAAATTTACTTAACAGGCAAGACCAAGAAATGCTTTAACCATCCTATCGGGACCTCAGACTTGATGACAAAGGCAAGTTTGAGGGGTCCTTGGTGCTCTCTGAGCTTGGTTGTTGTTGTTGTTTGCAGATGTTTCATTACCCAAACTAGGTAACATTATCATTGCTAGTAAGGAGTGGGGTTTGCTCTCGGTTTATCTTCTAGTGTGCTGTCAGTGTTGGACAATCCACTAGAATATAAAATAAGAGCAAATCCCACTTCTTACTAGCACTCATGATGTTACCTAGTTTAGGTAATGAAATTTCTGCAAGGAAACAACCAAGTTCAAAGAGCACCTTCATTTTAACCCTGAACTACAAATATTCTTTATTGAAGGCCACGTTTTCAATGCAAAAGGACAGCAAGGTCAGGACAAGTCTAATCTCTGGGGGAATTATGTTCCAGACAGCAAGCACCATTGCAGAAATGGGTCTTTCCATGGACCCTGTCAAATGTCACTATCTTGCAGGCAGGACTGAGAGATGCCTCTCCTGCTGGATCTCAGAAGACACCACTGAGAAGAGACGTTTCTGGCCATAGCCCACTTTAAGGCATGAAAGGCTTTAAAAGTAACCACCTTAAATTGTACCTAGAAGCATATGGTAGACAGTGCAGCTCACAGGGTAGAGATATCATATGTGCTCAGTCTTAGGCACCCATAACTGCACATTTCTTTAATCTTTGAATAATTTACTGGTATTTCCATTTCTTTACTATTCTCTTAACATTGCTTTTTAGACCTGTCTTCAGTCTGCCATTGCTTCCCTGGAAGGCCCTTAACTGCTTCAGTCTTTTGGCTCTCTGAATAACATATTTTCCTGTGATTTGCACATCATTTATATAAAATATTGGTTTGATCATCTAAAAAGTTATATTTTAGATTTAGATTCTATATCATGCAGATTTGTGAATTGCTTTCTGTTGAATTACCTGATATTTAAATCTCTTCAACAATAATGATTATAAAACAAGTGGAAATATTCAGGCAGTGTTGATTACCCCCATCTCAGCTTTGTAAGCAAAGATGCACTGACCCTATTTTTATTGGAACAAATAATTGAAGAGCCTGCCACCATCTTCCAGCAGTATACAGTACACTGCTCCCAAATTTGGATCTTGCCTTGGTGAATGAGAAGGCTGTGTTAGCAGATGACATCTGCACACATGGGAAGAACTTGTAGGAAGATGGTCACTGAGATTCAGAACTTAGCAGTCTTTGGCCCTTTCAGATTTATCTCTGAGATTCCCCCAAAACATGTTCATAGGACACCAATATCACAATGCAATTCTACACATGTTCATTCAGATTTCCAAAATCTCTCTGTGCTCAGGTGGGATTATACCCTAATAACTGTTTGAGGGGCTTAACCTTATTTGTAACCAATGTAAACAGCATATTTTGGTCCCCGCCACCAATAAGACGTTTTAATTATTGCTTTTTAACAAACCTGTCCATCTGCATCATTTGATGACCAAAATAGAAAGCTGCTTTTACATCATATCTATACTTTCACAACTGAGGAATAACACATTTAAGAATCTATGACTGCAGTGAAAAAAGTATTCTGCTAATATCCATTTGATTAACAGAAGAATTGCCAGGTGAATGGCATTTTTCCCTGTGCATTGTATTAAAGGACACTTATTTCCTAGCTTCTCAAGCTTTCAGTCCTGGAAAACACTGCTTTGATCTCTGACCAGGAGACAGAGCATCATACCTACACTTTGCTGCACTTAGTCCTAGCCAGAAAGTCTGTGTTAATTATTTTAAATGGCCCTTTGTATCTTAAAAGCAATTCCTTTCCTATCTTCACAAAGCACTGATAAGAAAAGCACAAGTAGAGCTCTTTTATGTTTATAGGAGAAACACAGCAGAAGGTACTTCAGGGAATTCCTTGATTTTAAAAAAATGCATTGACCAAGACAATATTAGAAATTGTCAGTGCATCTAGTATTTGGTACAGTTTTAATGCATTTTGTTTTATGAAGGTTAGAGAAGAGTAAGAAGACCAACTTTCTTTTCATTAAAAAGTAGAAATCCCCCTTTTCCCATACTTCCCTCCATAAAATACAACTGCGGTTCAGAAAGGTTCAAAGAGATATGAGATGCTAATTTCTTAGGCGTCTCAAGTAAGATAGTTGTCTTGCCTAGTTTGTGGTGATAGAATATTCAGGTGTCTTACTTTGCAGAAATTAGTTTTTGTCTGAAGGACTATTGGAAGGTAGTTTTCTATCTGAAAAGAAGTATTTGCGATAGGCAAAACCCCCTTTTCTTTCCAGTAATCCTGCAGCTGTTGGCCCTGGTTACTCAGCCAACAGTCCTGAATCTATAGCTCATTTGTCACCAGATGTCCAGGAACTCAGTCACCTAGCTAAGTCATTGTTGATCCAAGTGGTGACTGATCTAGTATAGGTTTCTGTAAATTACATATCACCATATTGTTTGCAGGAGACGCACTCCTTCTCTGGTCTTCTGAAGATACCTGTCCAAAATGGAGGAAATTCTGGCATAGCACTCATCTTCTTCAGAGGATGCAAGCCCTACAACCATATTGCGATAGTGCCTCACTGGGTTTTTTATTATTATTATTATTATGGCTGGACAGTCCACCAGATGTTTAGACTGGAATTTTTATCAAACTATCAAATCCTGTCTAAGGACCTGGGATAGGCAGATGTTGTTGTTTGATGGTATTAAAGGTATCACTGCAGGATGTAAACTGTTCCAAAGAAAGTTGCCTTTTGCAGTTGACTGATGGTGATTTCATCTCAAGGCACCTATTACTATTGATACTATATCTTTGTTTTCTTTTGTCTCAGTTGTTCTACTCGTATTTGCAGAGCATTGTATTTTGCAATTTTCTCCAGTGCTTTCTCTTCTCTTCTGCTTTCTTTCTTTTTTTTTTCTTTTCATAACAAGTTTTATTAGTTTTTATTTGTTTTACAGCCAAGTGCTTGTAACACATCGTGGAGATAGGGCACTCCATAGAACACAACAAAAAATACAGTCATACATATACAATTTAAACTACTACTTTAAAAGTTCCCTCTTATGGTATACAATTCGAGCATTCCTAAAATATAGATTGTTTCTCACCTCTATCTATTATTCCAATTTCAATTTATGCTTCTCAATCAAATTATATCTCTTATTCTATTTCACATACATATTATGTAAATAAACATGAATTTATATATTTTAAAACTATTGCATTAGACATAGTAATATAATAACATTATAATAATAATAATAGGACAATAATTATTTCTATCATAAACAAGTAATATAACTATTATATCTTAATATTTCTCAACTATATTCTATTTCATATATTCTATCCAATATTTTCATAGATCAGTCCACGTCCCTAAAATATTCCTCAATTGTTTCAGTTTAATCCATTTAATACCTCACTAATTACCATTCAATTCTTATAAATAAAAATATCAATATTTCACCAGTCTCAATCTCAATCTAACTCCTTTAATTATAAATTTTCCAATTTTTCTTATTGCCATTCCAAATCATAATCAAATCTATAATTTAAATCTAGTGTTGACTCATACCAAAGTAACCTTAAAGATCTCAAAAATATTAGTTCAATCAACGTCCAGAAGCCCTTTTTACCCATCAAATAAAATTTTAACTCTTATTTTTAAATCTAATTCTAGCTTTCTTTTTGTGCCAGGTAGGTTTCCACAACAGGGCCTCTAAATCCTCCCATCTTAGTAACTGGCTAAAGGCTTTTTCCCACCATTGAGTCCAATCATATTCTTTTTCCCTTTTATCCAGTGTTGTCTGTACTGTCATGTTGTCAACGTTTTTTGTGCCTCGTATTTGGAAGTCCAATCCTGTTGCTTTTAAAGTTGTAAATGTTTTAGTTGAGTTCTGCTTTGGATCATCAAAGAAATCCATCATGTAGGATGTGTCCTCTTCCTCTTCAATAAATTCAGTAGATTCAATAGATTGTAAATGTATTCCATCCATCTCATTAAGTTGTAGATCTGATTGTGTATCATAGTCAATCAAAGGTTGAGCTTCAATTTTTAATTCTGAGTCCTCCTTGAAACTAAGCGATCTAAAATGTTCTTTAAGTTCCAGTCTCGCTTCCAAGATTTTTTCTAATATAAGTTCATAATTAATCTGTGAGTAGGATTCCATCTTCTTCTTTTTTTTAAAGAAGTTCAGCTTAAAAAATAGATTGCAGCGTTATAAAATATAAAATGCAGACAGAGATATATTTCCAAAGAAAGATAGAGAAAAAATAAACCAATAGTCAGGTCCAGCACAGAGATAAAAACTGGCAGTCAGTTGTTACGTTGTAATCCAGTCTGGGCATCACGCCAAAATCAGGAAGTGGGAGTTCAAATGGAGCAAGTTACATTGTATCAGCCCAAGTTTCTGGGCTTCATGCCAAGTCCCAGGATGCATTGTATCCAAAAGAATCTACATAAGTCCGCCCAGAGAGCAAAAAGTTTTTTAGGCAGTACTGTTCAGGAGGGGGGGGAGAAAAAAAGAACATTCCACCCCCTCCCTAAGGATTTTCACCTAAACTGAAGATAAACAAGCCAAAAGAGAAAGTCACAATAACCCGGATGCTCGAGTTCCAACTGCTTATGTAGACAAAATAAAATAGTAAAAAAAACAATAATTGTTTTTCCAAAGCCCGTTTTCCCCAGTAATCAAACGCTGCTTTCTCAAAATAGGGAAATAGTTCTTAAAGCTGTTAGCAGGGAAAAAGGTAAATTAACAAGAGGGAAGGAAAGGTCTCACCCGGATCTTCCACGGTGGTTCTTTTCGCTTATATGTTGCTGTGACTTTCGGCTGGAGCAGCTGAGTGATCGGCCATGTTACTGGCCGATCTTTTCCCCGTCGGCCCAAAGGTGGTTTTCTCGGACCGCAGAGGGAGCCGCCGCTCCCTCCGCGATCAACGAGTGCCCTCCTCTACGGTGGTCACCCCTACAGGGCGACTTTCGACCCTATCTAGGGTCTACCGGCGGGGGGAAACCGGACGGCCAAGAGAACGAGTTCTCTGCACGTCCGCGGGCGCTGCGACCGGAACCGGAAGTCTTCTCTTCTGCTTTCTGACACATCCGTTATCCAATTTTTTTTGTTGTTCTTATCAACAATTGTTAAGTCTGGGATGTTATGTGGCAAGTACCTGTCTGTTTCAATCCTGAAGTCCCAGATCAGTTTAGCTCAGGGGTCTTCAAACTTGGCCCTTTTATGACTTGTGGACTTCAACTCCCAGAATTCCTTAGCCAGGCACAAGTCATAAAAGAGCCAAGTTTGAAGACCCCTGGTTTAGCTTCTTCATTCTCTATTACTTGCTGTACTTTATGGTCCCACCAGTTTTTGCTTATGGTATTTCTTTCAGATCTTTCAATGCACCATTATTGCTATTTTGTCATGCCATTGTTTGTAGTCAGTCTGTGCTATTTTCTTTCAGCAGCTAATTAGGTGGTCTATTGTTTCTTCAGCTTCTTTGCATAGGCAGCATTTGCTGTCTCTTGCTGTCAATTCTTTTCAATTCTAGCCTTGTATACATTTGTTATTGAGGCTTGGTCTTCTGCAGTCAGAATTAGCCCCTCTGTCTCTGTTCAGTTTTCCTGCTCTTAGCCATTGCCAGATCTCTTTATTGTCTGCTTTGCCTGCTAGGTTTTTTTTTTTTGTGTGTGTGTGTGTCCTTCAGCTATTCTTCTAATGCCCTTTTTTCTTATTCAACTGTCTTGAGTACTTGTAGTCTTTCATACTCATGTATATTCCTAAAAAAGTTGAGTCTGTCAATATTGCTGCATGGACGAAGGGCATGATTTGTTATCTTTATTGTTCTGGTCTTCCTATCCAAGGCTTTTAGTATTGCTTGAGTCCAGTCCACTACTCCAGGTGAGTATCTAAGGACTGAAATTGCCTAGATGTTAATTGCATTGATGGTATTTTCTCATTGGTTATTATTACTACTATTATTTAAATATAGAGGTCACTGGACTTCACAAGGACTCTGGAGGGCTTACAGTAAAAAAAAATAGTTTTTTTTATTTTAAACTTTTAGAATAAACCCAGAAAAGAAAAAAATATGAGGCATCTGTACAAATATAATCCCATAAACCTTAAAAAAAACAATCAAAACTAAAACCCCACAAAACACACAATCTCTGTCCCACCAATAGGACTCACCAAACAGCCTACTGCAACATCTGAGAAAACAATCAGATTTCCTACCCTCCCCCCATTAATTACTATATTACAGAATTAAAAAACACAAATAATAGCCAAGTACACTGTTTTTTTTATATAAAAGTAACATGAATGAATTAACTTTGTGATGCTTAAAGTATGGTAAATTAAACATTTCGAACTAGAAAATGTAGATGAGTATTAAATATGATTTCTAAATTATTACTGCGCATAAATTTGTTTAAATTGTACAATTAATACTATAGTTAACATTAACATCCACATTTTTTAAGACTTCCAGAACATCATGAGGGTAGGATACAAGCTTGTCTTCTCCCCCCTGCTGTTTCAATGATATAGTAGTGACCCAGTCTCTGCACTGAAGATCTGTAAAAGATTCCAGACCTAGTTCTAGTCTAAGTACAGACTTAGACCTATTTAACTATACAATGTTATTAGATGGTAATAGTATTTCCAATATTTAAAATTCCAAGAATGTAGAGAAAAGAAAGTCTCTTCATGTAAGGCACGGGTGTCAAACTCGCCACCTCACGTCGCGACGTATCGCGACTCTTTTTGCATTGCCGGCAATGGGGTGGGTGCGGCTTTGGTATGATGAAACCGGCCTGCGGGCCGGCAGTTTGACACCCCTGATAAGGTATCTTTTACATTTCAGAGGAGATGAAGAAATTACTATTTTTATTTCTGGAAAGAATTTTCTCCAAGGCCATACTAATTTGTCAATTATTCTCCCCTGAGATGACTTGTAACATATTTATTATAGCATGCGATTTTTGTGGACTACTGCATATTTTGGATACATGAACTGTTACTCTGAGTTAAGGATATTTATATTACTATGGTTGCCAAGTATGTGCAAACGAAGAGGATTATCTTTCTCCCTCTCTTCTGTCTACTTTGTAAAGCAAATTTTGAAGCTTCCCAAGTAATATAAAGGCATTTAGAAATGAAACCCTGTCGTGTCTCTAGTTTGACCCAAAACAAGCAGATGAAGAGGTATATCTATGGTATATTATATTAGACTGCTGGAAATTGTCTCCACTGCAGTTCACACCAACTGCCTTCCCCAATTTTTGTCATAACTTTTCAAGAATTTCTCTGTGAGATGTTTTCATTTCCTTCCATACTGAAACCAATTTGGTGGCAACTTTGAAAACTGCCCATGTCCTTTGGTCTTCAAGCCACACCTAGTTCTTGAACAACATCCTGTCTTCTTTTGTGTTTTAGAAACTTCCCTTAAATTTACCTGCCTGCCTTGCTTCTACTTTTGATTGCTTCTTCCTGTTAAATAAATCTTATTATGAGGATTGCTGCACAGAGCGTAGGGTTGCTTATGTAATTCCTGTCCACAGTTGCACAAGAACACAAGTCTCATAGCTACTTTCCAAATAGTTACAAAGTGCAAGGACAGATAGATAATTTTGGTGGACAAACAGGTAGACAGGAGTGGTTCACTGCATTTTATTGAGGCTTGAAAAGTGAATGTGACCTATTCCTAGCACATCAGGAACAAGGTTTTTGTATCAAATGAAAGGACTGTACCATGGCCAGTTCATCCCCCCCCAAAATGTACCGTCATTGCACCTGATACATTAAATATATTATTTACAATAAATTACCATTCCAAGTACAGCCAGGATTTTGGCAAAAAGGCAATAAATGTAAGAAATGTACAATGGCCCAACTGTCTGTTAAAGCTAATTGAATGCATGGTGTCAGTAATGAAAAAATGATCTAATGTCAATGGGGATTCAGAAAAGCAAATCTTCTCTGGAGTTTACTGGTTTAGGCTTAGCATGGCACCTGCTAATATTTGGGTGTGCTGGAATCGATTCCTTCATTCTCTGCTAACCCCTTTTTATGACCAGGTTTAATGGTTGTTTCTTATTGATCTTTCTGTAATTCATTCTCCCTGGAGACTATAAAACTTAATTAGGTATTTTCAGCTTTTAAACATACCCAGCCGGTCAAGGCATGTATGTTGCCCACCGTACTATATTTGCAAATCATAAACTACTATGTTCTGCTCGTAAACCTGTCATTATGTGTTCTTGGCTTAATTCCTAACTAGAAACAATTGAGTAGCAAATAGCTCCACAGATGGAGACTGCCAGAATCCTATTACTAGCAACTAATTTTGGTATATAATGGGATAAATAGGATTGCATTAAAAATATACTATTGGCTGTTCTAGTTGCCCATAAACCCCATTGTTGATTTGGGAACTAAGGATTGGTTTTAATCTAATATCTTTGATAAGTGGTTAGTGTGTAGCCATGTAATAGGTCATTTGTTTGATTCCTGGTGCCTGAAAGTTTCATAGCCAGACATCCACCTTATTTCCTTTTGATGTTGGAAGCTTAACAAGCCAAAGATTCTGTTTCACGGAGTCGACTGATGGAAGCAACATTTTAACACTCACCTCTCCACAATGGCAGTACTTTTTTTTAACAGGTTCACAAGGTTAAGGACTGCATTAATATGAAGCTAGACTTTGGATCAAATCTGATCCACATCTCAGATTTGATGCTAAATAAGAATAAGTTGCTACATATTTTCATCCTAGAATTACCCTCTTGCGCTTTTTTGTGTTAGTTCTTATAAATAAACCATTCCTTCTGTCCCCAATATTAACAGGACATGAAATACTAATATAGGTAGGACAATTTTGGAGGATTTCAGTGTCTTTGGTTTTTTTAATTTTTTATAGTCAATCTTTTGCCACATACCATTCCATCATGCAGTAACAATCTCTCTAAAACACAGAAAAATGCATACAAATATATATAGTGAAAAACACAGAAGGGGCAGGATAAGGATGAGGTAACTTTGTGGCACTTCAGAGGGCAGGACTCTATTTTTTTATTTTAAATGCACTTTTGTACTGGTCGGCTAAAGGAAAAGAAGGTAAATGCTCCTGGGCTTTCTTAGCAAGGAAGACAAAGATTGGTTTCAGACTGCTTTATGAGGGACTTGAAATGCTATCAGGATGGAAGTGTCTCTGATAACTTTGCAGTTGCCCCACTATTGCTCTGGGATAATTTATTTTCTTCAATGGAATAACATAGTTACTTCCATTTTTCATGAAAGTGGTGTTTATTTTCTTAAATATAAATATTACCCTTTTTTTGCATATATCCAAACAGTAGAAATGTATGTAAACTTAAACTGAAAAAAGAAAGAACAAAAGAAAGAAAGGGAGAAAGAAAGAAAGATCATTTATTGCAAATTTTAGAATATGAATTTGTTTTGATTTTCCTTCTTAGACATCTCCAATATGTTAATATTGCTGAGCAGAAAGCCCTGGTGTCTGACAATACTGTACCCATAACTTGCCAAAACAAGATCCTATTCCCTTAGCAAGAGAAACAACAACAAACATCAAAATGAGGTGGCCTGGAAAAGTGACATTGTTAAATGGCTTCTGCCGCAGCTGGCGGTTTATTTGTTGAAACTATCCAGGCCTAAATTACCTGAGACTGAAAAAGTTCTGAATCAAATTGCAAAGCAAGAGGAAATTCCAGTAAATAATTTCCTTTTCTGGAATCAACATGTAACTGATCCTCTATTCGTGCTTTTGCTGCTGCTACAAACAAGAGCAAAATCACTGCTTGTACTCTTGTTATTTGAAATAATGTCTTGCATTCACACTCTAGTTTCTATTTGGGTCTCACTTATACTGGGCGTATTGAAATTATTCCTGATTTGATTTGCATTTACAGCAAAAGAAGAAAGCAAGTAAGATTTTCTTGACTGTAACATGACTAAATGGTCTGGGGCTTGTTATTTTCTCTGGCAATGAATCTCCACCCTCTTTTTATTGTGCTTCATAACACAGTTGACTTTGGGAACATTTTACTAGTATAAAAACCTTTTGACTAAAATATGCCTATCACATGCCAGCTTGTCAGACTGAGCAAGCACAGACTAAGCCAGGTCCAAAAGCTCCAGCAGCTTCAGAGAACAAGGCTCGGCATACAATTTTGGTATGTACTACAGTCTATATTTTCCTCTGACTTGCAAAGTACAAGTGAATCATTGGTGGAATCAACCAAATATACACAGAATCAATTGCCACTTGCATCCTTGCTCAAAGCAAGCAGAAAATTTTGAAGCTCTGGTTTTTATGTGTTCACCCAAGTGTGAATGGCAGGTTGGTGATTTGGAATATGAAATAAAAATGGTCAGTCTTTGATATCTCTAGGATAGAAAGGAGGACAAAAGCTTTACTTGAGCAACCTTAGAGAACCTCTGTCATTTGGAAAGTAGATAATATTAAACAAAACAGATCAAGCAGTAGTAGAACAGTATTCTTCATCATCATATATTTAGTTATTAGCAAAGAGACATTGAGATTATGTATGCCTTGATAAAGGGATTTTGCATCCAGATGCTGGCTCATATAAAGTAGTGGCTGTCAAAGATAGTTTCTAGGAATGCTGAACATTCATAGCGGGTGAGGCAAGAGAGGAGAGTAAGCGCTTGCCACATTAGTATCCATTTGGGAGAAGGGGGTCTATCAAAAATGTTAAGATAGCTGCCATGTTTATACGCATTTCTTGATTTGTTTTATACCTTTACCACCATTAACAATTGTCCCTGAATGCCACAAATATTTGTAGGGATCACACTTCAGATATCAATATTGTCAGTAACAGTTGTCCATTGTCTTTTGTTAATATCAGTGGACTTTTCAGGATTCCAATATACAATTCCCTCTAAATATCTTTATGTGTATATGTATGTGTCTATATTATATATCAGAATTTATATATTTATTTAAGGTAGCGGTTGTGTGGTTTAGCTTCCTAAGCAACATAACTTTTGCCCTGAAGTCTGGGATTATATATTTGTTATATGGGGGAAATATAAATTCTTACTTTGACACTCACAAGAGCCTTTTTGATATTAATGTAAAGCACCCAGTTATGTTCACATTCTCCATACTTTGCACTTTTGAACAACTGAAAAAGGATCTAGTTCCCCTTTGAGAGAGATGTTGATATCACATTGTAAAAATAAATAGCGAGGGCCAAGCAATTTTTCCACTGCCATTGACATTTAATTTAAATTGATTTTTCTTAAATAAAGCTTATTTTTATTTCCTATCACATAAGCACCAGCCTCAAGTTATAAGCAAGATAGATTCCTAAAATTAGTGATTCCATGTACTAAATAAAGCTATCTTCTACACAACCCTAACATATTTTGTATTATTTTCATACTCTTGAAAATGTTATTTTTCACAAAGGACCAGATTAATGTTCATACACATAAGACTCTTACTTTGGGCAGAAATTTGAAAGTCTGTCCGAAAATCCTAGTCATCCATTAGATATAGCTGGTCTAGATATGAATATTCTATACTTAATAGATGAAGAGTGATGGTTCTTTTTCTCTGCTGATTTCTAAGCCAACCTGCTATAAAACATTGATCTCTCAGATACAGGAGACACATGACTCCTAGGCCATTCAGTCCAGCAGGCTTAACCTGCTGAACTCAACGTGCTAAAAGGGCTTAAAATGTAATCATTAGTAGATTTTCTGCTAACAGCTGGTAAAACAAGTCTTCTAGGCAGCCTGGGGGCTTTAATTTATTTTTTAATCCAGCTAAATCAGCAGAAAAGCATTTTACCTTTCCACTCAGTAGGGAAGATAGTGGGAGGAGAGGGTTTAAAAAGTTAAAATTCCAACAAGCGGCTGTAGGAGAAAGGATCAGACTAACTAGAGCAAACCCTGACAATGGTGGTACTTTCAAGACAGGAAAACTGCCACAATCTTTAACACTCACACAACAATGTCCAAATCCCCTGCACTTCACTTTTGTGCAGTTCTGGCGGCCCTGTGTTTCACATCTTCCCAAATGAAAATAAATGCTCCTTTGAGGTTTCCAGGCTTCATTAAAATCTTCTTTTTCCAGGGAGACAGAAAGCAGACAAAAGAGATCTCAGGGAATGCTGTCCTCCCTTAAAGAAACTCTTGGTTTGCATGTCAATAAATAATACACTCATTGATAAGCAAAACGGCAGGTTGCCTAGCTAGCCACAGTTCTATTCACATTTAAAATTACAGCTGAAGAATCCAGCAGTGACAATCCCTCCATCAGAGAAGCTAAATGTTGTCAATCTTCAAGAGCTGTCACTGAAAAAGCCACACAACTGGAACATTCTGTGATAGCAGATTTTGTCAGAAAGAGTCCTGCAAAGGTTTGGTTTAGGCCTAAGCTGTGTTAAATACTCCACAAAACGTTCTAAGATTAATAGATACTCTCTCTTCCACCACCCCCCACCAACAATGGTCACTGCTGGAATTTCTGGAATAGGAAGTTTACAGGAAAAATTCTGTCAGTGAGGCAATATCTATTATTTTATAACTGTGCCATTTTCTAGCTGGTATCCATGCCTTATAGGGCAAATTGTAAGAAGGGAACAGATTTTAATTAAAAAAGAATGCTACATAGGGAAAAGGATGATCAATCTTTCTCGGCACTCTAATTTCACTTTAAACCTCAGCTTTTCAAACTCTAATTAATAGTTTTTTTTAAAAAAAACACCATGCATAACTATGTTTCTTTCTGCATCACATCAAATTTGTTCCTTATTAAGGAAATCCTCACCATATCCATCAGAATTAGGAAAACATGACTTCCTTAGACAAGCTTGAGTTCTCAGATTTCTTCTAGGGAAAACATCAAGGTAATATAATTTCAACAGAGGTTATTTTTCTTGACATCTTCTGAAAGACCCACTGAAGTCTTTCTGGTATTGGGTGAACAAAAAGGGGGAGTGGGAAAACCACCAACCACATTTTGAAGGATTTGAATATACAGTAGCATGTGAGTGGCCTTCCCGTAGACCACAAGATTCTATGTCTAAAATGACATGTCTGCACTGATCGTACATGTGACCTTTTTTCAGTAGATAAACACATTCAGTAATTCTGTTACTATTTGAAATATATATCCTTTAAAAATGGTGAAGAGCAGGAAGCTTAAATTAGGAACTCCAAAATTATGTCAGAAACCATGAATTCATTGAAAAATTTTAAGCAAAGTCTTTCATTTTAGCCTTCTCCTTTTTCCATAGTATACCAAATGAAGACAATAACTGTCAGTGCATTTCTTGATTGATTATTAATTGATTATGTGCCATCTAGTTGGTGTTGACTCTTAGCAACCACATAAGATAGGTCTTGTACCGGTGCACACATTGCCTCTGTAATTGAATCCATCCATCTTGCTTTGTCTTTCTACTTTCCCAGCATTAGATCCTTTTCCATAATGTATCCAAAGTAGGATAATTGAAATTGGTCATTTGTGCCTTGAATGAGAAGATTCTCGGTAGAATGCATGTGTCATATGTTTATAATGAACGCATGCAAATAAAACAAATGTTGATTTAAATTATTGTTCTTTGACTCTTACAGCCCCATAATTGTGCCATAACAGTCATCATAGCTCCATGTGTGATACTGATCTGATATCTTGCAGGTTTGTTAGGTAAATGCTGAGATAATGTGTCTAAACTACTTAGTCATCTATAAATATTTATATCTTATTTTTTTTCTCCTTCTCATTTGTTTCAACCCTTGGCAATCACAAAAAACAGGACAAGCTGTATGGCTCTAATAATGTGTTGTTTGATTACCTCTTTGACAGTCTAATCTGGAGGCAATAGTATTTCCTTGAAACTCTCATTTTAATTTCGCACTGTTCTTCCATGCAGCGCTACTTCATAGTGTTTGGATTTGGGAGCTCTCCAGATGGTGGTGCCAAATGCAGCCTTCTCAGTACAAATTGGAGAGCAACTGGCAACAATGACAAAAGAGAGATTGACAGAGATTATAGCAGTGGTAGATCATGCCAGGCTGCTAGATCCTGGAAAATGTTGCCTGCAACTATTGAATATGAGATAACATCTCTAACATTTGCTGTCCATTCATGTAGAGTGAGAAGGAGGAGAAAGAGAGAAAAAAATTGCTATTTTGCTAACAGTAGTAATAGTAGGTATGATTATGCTAGAAATGGTTAGTGGAACAAGAAGAAGGGGCAAGCAAAAAATACACTGACTTGATACCATCAAAACTGATACAAATATGAACATCCACAACTGAAAGAAACTGTGCTTGACAGAGTAGCATGGACAGCACTTGCCTATAAAGTTGCCAAGAGTCGGATGTGACTGGTTAAAACAACAATATTATGACTGTAGACCAGAGCAACTAAAACTCAAATGATAATAAAATAGATACTTTAGAATCAAACCATAATATAGGGGAAATAATATACCAAATATATTAACATAAGACAATAGTCAATTGTTTGCAGTATTCAGAACCCAGGGACATTCCCTGCATTACTGATATATAGCCAGTATACAGAATCAAGCTACCTAATCTTTGCCTCTTGATGAGGTAATAAGAGATTAAGGTAGTCACACACACACACACACACATATATAGTTTGAATATCTGTATAAAAGAGGCAGAACAACAGTACATGTCCCACATTACAACAGTCTGTTCTGGGACTTTTGGATGTGATATTAAACAAATAATGGGCAGTTGGAATGCTTTTTTCTGATCTCATTACAGTAGTTTAAGTAAGGTGGATCCTGGATGAAATCATTTTGGAAATCAGTATTTCTGGCATGCTGCTTAAAGAATGATTTCCAGACCACATATATAATATGCATATAGATGTGCAGAATATTCATCGTAATTCAATGATAGCTTATTCTTTATTAGATACAAAACAGAACGACATTCCCAGTTCTGTTCACTTTTAGCAAGTCATGGTAATATATAATGGCAGAATGAAATAATCCATATTCAGCAATTTCTTGGACAATAACTTACTGTACAAGGGCATTTTCACTGCTTGATTGATATGAGTTCTTTAATCAATGTAACTGAATCCTTGATTTCTTGCCATATAACCCACTCAGGAAATCTATAATGGTAGCCAAAGATGTTTCTTCTGCCAAAGTTTTAAAGAACAAAAATTCACAGGGAAAAATAAATAAAATCCCCAGTGTTCTTGAAATCATAATGTTTGGCATTGCTTGGCTGGAGATAAAATGCCTGTGTCAGTATTTAAATAAGTTGTGTTTGGAATCCAATATTAAAAATATTCAAAAAAGGAATAGTATAGTATGACTTTTTAAGCTAGCACTTCAACTATGGACACACTTTCTTTTTGGAAGTACAGCATTTCTACTTAATTTTCATGGAATTCGGTTAAATGTTTTTAGAATGGCACTTATATATTACATTTTTATTTGATTCACAAGCAGAACTCTGTTTGTCTGTCTGTCTGTCTCTGTCTCCTTTCCTGGAGTAAGCAAGTATTTAATCCAAAATCATTTATGAGTTTTCATAACTAAAGCTGGATTGAAACTAAATTTCTTGGGTTCTAATCCAATACCCCAAGCACTGCACTGAAACACATACTTATTAATACATATAGAAATGTAGATACTTTCAGGGCTACAGCATACGATAGCTACAATTTGATTTGGTTTAGGACTGGAGGAAAGAACCATAGTTCAATGGGAGAGCATTTATCTTGCATATTTATTCATTTTATTTATTTATTCATAAAATGTATAGACCAATTCCCAACAATTTTGAGTGACTTGCAATTAAAAATAAAAACGTATTATTATAGCATTGAATTTTATTGTGTATCGTAGCCACATTTCCAAGCACAGAAGAAAAGAAAACTTTTTGAGAAATGCTAGAGCACCTTTTCCAGGTTATAAAGTTTTATTAAAACACATATGCTTTTGTGAGCTGCAGCTTACTTCACTAGATGCATTGGGTGAGCTGCAGCTCACAAAAGTGTGTGCCTTTTAACAAAATTTGTTAGCTGAAAAAATCCTCTTGATTTCTTGTCACCGTAGACTCTGCCACTCAGAGTCACCTTGCAGGGAAGATGGACAGCATAGAAATCTAATAAATAAATAAATAAATAAATAAATAAACAACCAGCACAGTTCTTGTCCTGCAGTGTCTACAATATTGAGCAAGATGGACGTATGGCTTGGTTAAATATTGTTTCCATTAACAGAGATGACTGTTCTGAATATTGTGAAGTGTACTAGGCTTATCCCACCCACCCCACACCAAAAAAGATAGTTACAAAATCTAATTTGTTTCAACATATGGATTAAACTGGCTTTTCTGTATAGGCACAGCGTTCACCCTATATTGTCTCTCACCAATCTCTACAGCAAATCAACTCCATTAGCAAGAAAAGTGAAGTTGCCCTGTGAACATAAAACTCCCAATCTGGCTTTAATGGTCACATCAATTATGTCAATTGTGCATAATATCAAATGAACTGAAAACTAATGGCTGTTCAGATGTCACTGTGGCTTAATCAAAAGACAATGGGACTTCATCCTAGTCGAAGGCAAAAATCAGACTGCAAGATAATGGTTTAATTGAAAATGACTCTGAGCTTCTGTTCTTATATTATGGTTTTGAATTTTGCATTTTAAAAACAAGCCAATCAATTTCTCTCCTGAGTTGAGTTGGATAAAATATGAAAACTAATAAAAGTCAGTTGCTGTCCATAGCAGAAGGAAAGTTTAATTTTGAAAAGCAATCTTGCACATACTAATATTCAAACACATCTCAATCTTGCACAGTTCTGTTAACTTTGCCTTAGGGGCAAACACAATAGCTAAAAACTAAACCAAGCCAGAAAACAAATTCCAAAGTTGTGAATAATGTATATATTTCATTACGCTTCTTGATTATGTAGCCTGAACCTTCTTAAAATGTTCTGTAAAATCATTAGTATATGCACACACACACACACACACACACTTTCAGAATTCAGTAATACTTTCTGTTTAACTGATTCAAAAATAACAGATAGAGACGAAGGTGTCACCTCTAAAAATGACCCCCAAATCAGGCCAACCTTTTCTATTGGTATTAACTTTTGTTCAAGACATTTAGGCTGGTAGAGCTTCATGAAGCTGGGCGACCAAAGATTATGGATAAAAGATGTAGCAGTGGAATGTGAGAGACTTTGGGAGACCTTGAAAGTGAGCCTTCACTCTGATGTATTGGTAGTCTGTGTGAAATATTTGTTTTGTCGAAACACAATTCAGAATCTATATGACTCCATAGCATGTGCAAATTGGTTTTCCTTCCCCTGAATTAGTGTCATTATGTCATCCCACTTTCTTTCCTCCATAATGCAAAAGAGATCTGGTTACTTGTTCTGCTCTAATTCTTCTCCCAGGTCCCTATCTTCGGTAAGGAAGTTTCCAAGACAGCAGAATTATAGAAGAAGCCTTAACTTCATTTACCATCTTCAACAACTGGCAATGCAAATTAAAGAAGATGGCAGGTGCCACGGAGGCCATTTTCTTGGACAGGCAAATGTCAAAAGGCTAAAATATCAGTAAGAATTTCTCCATATTGTAAGACATTGGTAATACATATTATTTGATTTGTTACTGGCTTGCATAGCTTATCATAGATGATGACCTTACTTTTTAAAAAATAATTTGACAGTAATTTTTTGGTAAGAAAATTTAACAAGTGTGGAATCTGCCACCTTCAACTCTGAGGTTTTTCATCCATCAGCCTATTTTGTCACTTTTCCATTTCATATTTTTTCCTTTTTATTATATGATTTAATTCACAGTACACAGCGGAGGCTTTTAAAAATGAAGAAAAAATACAGCATTATGAAAATGTGCACCAGTTTGTTTTCTGAAACAGCAAAAAGCAGCTGGAAGTTCACAGCCTCCTTATTTTCATGCTCAAGTTTCTCCTGCTTTTCAAATTTATTTTCTTGTCTTTCCATCCCCCAACCTCCACGCCCTCCCCCTATCTCTCCTTTGACAAACCAAATCTGGGTCTTTTGTATGAAACTTGCCTGAGACTGTGCCACAACTTCTAAGTTACACATTTGTAGAAAAATGGCACAAGAAATAATTATGAGAATGTTAGTTTGTGTGTATAGAAGCTCCTCGTTTTCCTGCAATTCTGTGTTAAGTGCTAAGAACTCAGTTATATCCCAACAAAGCTTTCAGGGAAATGCTGTTTGTTTCAATGTCAGCATTCCTCAACAAACCCAACTTTCTGCTAGCAACACAGAAATAGAGTAATGTATGAGAAGATGCAGCTGCTTTTCTTGTTCCTTGTTTTCAGATGAAAACATTTCCTTCCTTCATAAACAGGAATGGAATATAGTTAGATTGGTTCAAAATAGTTTGCAATGTTCTTTTCTCCCAGACACCCCTTGTCCAATATCCAGTGTCTCACACTCTTTTAAGGCATTTTTTACATCATCAAGAGCCTGTCAGAGTCAGCCACAGAGCCTGGCAGAAGGGTTGGTAAAGGGAATCCAGCATTATATTTCTCCCTTTGATATCAAACTCCTCCTTCTATCTCTAAAGGGGGGAAACCCATCTAATCCCATGGCCTTAGTTGTCTAACTAAATACTGGTGCATGCATCGGTAATTTTTTTCAATAGGGTCAGAGGACACTTCTGGAAATGTCTGACCCCCCCCCCTTTTTTAAAAATAGTTAAACAAAACTATCAATCTGTCATAGGACTTATATGGTTGTCCTGTTGCCAGAATAGAATACCAACTATTTTTAAGGGTAGAAATGGACGCTCCCATCCTTTACTCACCTTCCTCTCATTATAAATTCAACCTCCCTGCATGTTTTGCTGCCATGGTTTGAAAGTAGTTTCTCTCTCTTGATACTCAAGTTCCCTTGATTTTGGGCTGGAGTGATTTACTCCCTTACATTTTAGCTCCATCAGTTCACTGACTGCTTTTCAGAAGAAACAATACCCTTTCAACTGAACCTATGCTTACCATTATACTATGATTGCCGTAATAGCATGGCTAGTCTAACTCTTGCTTTGTAAATTAAAATATTTCTGCTGGGTTTTGAAATTGCTGCTTCAAAACCCAGCAGAAATGTTGGGAGGGTGTTTTGTCTATACGTAATTATTATTATTTTTCTTTTTGAGCCTCCTGTTTCTCAATGTGTTTTATTTATTTTTTAATAAGTCCATTTCCACCATTTCATTTTTCATTCCATCATTTTGTTTTTCCTATTGCATGAGCTAGAAGGATTTTGAAGGATCGAGGGTGAAAGCTTTCTACACACACGCACATGTGTGTGTGCACGCACACACACACACACACTTATATATGTTTGGGAACATCTTCCAGCAATCCCTCTCCTCTGGAAGAGAAAGATGACATGGTAAAGAATCTATTTATTTATCACAATGGTAATATCACAATGTAGGGAGGATGGTCTAGACTGTGGTCCAGACTTTATACATTATTGCTAAAATTTCTCATTCTGGGCAGGGCTTTTAAAAGCTGGCTTAGAGTCAAGCTGTCAGGAACACAGGGAAGATGTAACTTAAATACATGAAGGTATGCCCAGGGATGCTGTTTTCATTTCCCATTGTAGATTCTGTACCAAATTCAAGGAATTCAACAAGAGAATGAGATTTTAATTAATTTACTTGTTTTAAATAAAATTCTGATCCTGCCTTAGGCACAAAGCCAGTAGGGTGACTTTGGGCCATTTAGTCTCCTTTAGGAGAAGACAGTGGAAGTAGACAATGGCAAACAACTTCCAAACATGTTGCCAAGAAAATTTCATGGACATGTCCACACAATAGCCAGGAGTCCAAACTAACTTGAAAGGAAAAAAAATTAAGAAAGTAAAATCCATCCATCAGTGAATTACTGTCTTTGCATATGGCTGAAGACTTGGCAATGTACTGGACAGTAATTTCTATAGAGCTTGCATTCCTGATAAGGAATAAAGTAGTTGAGAAATGCTTAAATAGATAAGAGATCTCTCTCATATCCAGTGGTGGGATTCAGCCAGTTTGCACCACTTCGGCAGAACTGGTAGCTAATTTTTTGTTGCCCAGGCCCAGAATGGACTTCTGGAAGCAGCATCCACACAGAGAACCGGTTGTTCACATATTTGAATCCCACCACTGCTCATATCTCACTTAGGTATTATACAGAAAGAAGAACAGCCTGTCTTAAGGTCGAATGGGCTTCTTGCCCTGGGCTGTGATCCTGAGCTGCTGTCTATCTAATTCCATGGCTCCTTCTATATCTTAATTCTAATGCACAGTTGCTTTCTTCATCTTCTATATTATTTTTTCCCAACAGCTCATAAAAATAGAGATGGGAAGAAGAGAGAAGGAAGAGAGGCAAGAAGACAACCAGCAAAGGTTATGCTTTGTTTACTTCTATAAGATTCAAGTTAAAGGAATCTCAAGTAACATAGAAAAAAACATGTATTTTGGAGAACTCCTGCTAAGGATGAGAACATCTGCCATATTCAGTTTCTTCTGGTTTCTCTTTCTCTCTGTCTCTTTCTATCTTTTGCACACATTCTTTTCATTTATAAATTTGTACAAAATTTGTATGCATTTTTAGACAAATACATTTGTGTATTTAAAGTATAAAATTATTTATCTAATTTCTATAATACACTGCAGAGAACCCCAAAATAGTTTTAAAAGGCAGCTGAGAGGGCAGAGTATTAAATAAAATGTGCATATTGAAAATAATAGTGCTTAAAAATTCTAAATAAAAAATGAAATCCAACATTTCAGCAGCCTTATTTAAAGAAGCCAGATATCCTTTGGAAGGTGCAAGAGGAACTTCCTACTACTTGCTACATGCAAAATTTTGTTAATCAAATTGCTCAGGTTTGCTCACATCTGAATTAATATTAATATCCTTAAAAGGAATGTATTTCGTAGAATATGATATCTTTTGCATGGGATTCCTATTCATGTGACTCTATATAGAAAAATATGACCCAAGCACTCCCTATGAGGCTTGCCCATTATTAGTTACCCATTTGCTCTTTTCAAAGCAAGCACCCCTCTCTCTCAAAGAACACATGTGGATATCCTACAAGGATCCCCCAACTTCTTAATGGTTCCAAGGACATGTACTTGTGAAGGCTCAACAGATGGCACACAACTCTTAGAAATCTAACAAGGCACAGATTATGCATTTATTGAACTAATGTCTTTGACAGGATGAACAGATTTTTCATATTCCACTGAGTTCCTAGCAGCGGAACTCAAAACTCTGTTAGTTGAAAGCCTATTTTATTGTGAATAGAATTCTTAATTCTTAAGATAATAACATAAGCAACCAAATTCTTCTCATGAAGAGTTAAAAATTCTAACATAGCTTTTTCCCCAATCTGTCATAAGGATATCTTTCACCAAATATTTCTCTCAGCATAATATCCTACATGTGGAGTTGTTCTTTCTTAACATATATAAAGGACATTGTTCTCAAAATGAAAACTGTAACTCATTCGGTTCAAGATATATTTGACCATCAAATTCTTTGTCATTGGGCATCTCTGGAATGTCAACCCAGAAAATCAGTTAAGAGGAGCATTCCTTTCCCACAAACCAAACTTTTTTGATTGTTTGGTCTAGCAACTACTGAGTTACACTTGTTAAATGTTATGAATAAGTTCACTAACAATTCCAGGATTTCCTTTAAACAGGTTCCTTCTGAGCACAGTGGCTTCATTGTTGACTTTGTCTGCAACAGTACTTCCTTCAGACAATTATCCCAGTTAAGTGAAAATGAGGTTATGCTTTTATGTGGAAATGGGTCTTATGTTATTGTAGACTCTGTTACAAGCAATTTGATCATGATATTATAGTAGCTAATCTTTGTATGCAGCTGATGCGTCATAAATTTTCATAAGAGTAACAAAAAATTTGCCTAATTCAAAGTAAAGAACACAACCTAATCAACCAGGGAGAAAGACAAAGAAAGAAGGGAGCAAAGGAAAGAAAAATATATCCTTGGTAAGAGAAATAGGGTTAGTCAATAGGGCTGTGCAGATTTTTGAATGGCACTTCACTTCTTTGAAGCTTTGTCTGAAGCACCTCTTCAGAATGAAGCCATGAAATGAAGTGAAGTCTTGTTTCTCTTTGTTAAATTAGAGCAACTGATTTTCTTTACTGGGTAACAGCAGCTATTAGAGAAGCTGAGTGGCTGGTTGAAGCAGAGGAGGCCTACCTCGGTACTTTCTCAAAAATGCTTCCATGGTGCTCTTTGCCATACTGAGGCTTAGGGCTCTCCCTCTTCTCCACAGTAATGAGGGTGTTTTTTTTTCATCCTTGAATCAGAGGAAAGATATCTTGGTATGAAAAATGTTGCCCCACAGTGTACCTTCAATGCACCTTGATTAAAGTTACTGCCTGCCCACATTAGAATATGAGGTACTTTCAGGACCACGTGGGTACAATCTCTGCCATCTTTCTCCCTCCTACCCAGTATAATCTACAAGCAGAAAAACAATCACTCTCATGAATGAAAGGTAGAGCAGAATTGGGGCCTCCTGTGGGTCTCTACACTTTCATCTGAGGTCAGATTGAATATATTATGGGGATGGAAATTGTTGACAATGTCAATATTTATATGTTGTTATTTATCAAACCTTGCGGCTTTGAGCTCCTTCTTCTCCACATTTTGGTTCATGGCAATGTGTCTCAGCAGCTCCTGGCTGGCTTGCTCTGGCTTCACCTGTATCCCTTCAACCACTCACCCTGCCATTTTCCAGCTGATGGGAGCACTTTTCATGGTAGGGGAAATCAACAGCTGGCCACTTAGAGCCCAACATATTGCCAGCCTCCAACAGTTCCTCTTTGCTGTGATGTGGAACATCCAGATAGGTGGTCTTCTGCCAGCATAGGATGGAAAACACTACATGTTTTCAACTTGGAATACCAGGCCAAAAACAGAACTGGGTTGGTGATGAGAAGGAGGCTCCCTTGTGACAACATATCCTCACATTTGTTGGGGAGCCCTTGCTATGTGGCAAGATGACAGATAAAAGATCTCGCAGCAAAGCAAGCACCTCAAGATAGATGGAAGGCGGTTCACACCTCCTAGTTAACTAGATGTCTGTAAATGGAACTGATTACATTTGAACCCAAACTGTTGAATTAAAGGGTTTGAACAAATTACTCCAGTTCTCACACTTCTCTTGGAGGGGTTATATCAACACCAAAATACATTGCACTGGAGAGGCAAAAGAAGGAAGTGGAGACCTCAGATGAACGTTTGACCTTAAGGCTAGCCTTTAGAAATGGCATTTTCACACATGCGGTTTTCATGTGGGCCCTGATAATTCAATGTACAGCAGGCCATGAAAGATTTTTAGACAAGGATCTATGTTTACTTTGGCAGATTTAGAAAGAATGAAATCATGATGAAGATAAGAGCTGTAATAAAATTCTTATTCCACATCATCACTTAATTAGAGCTTAGACATTGTATGATATGAAAGTACTCAGCACTTAGTTTTTGAACTGATTTAATCTCAATCATTGGGATAACTGTAGTTGAGATAAATTTTAGTGGCCTGGATAACAGAGTAAACCTGTGTATAAATTTCATACAAGTATAATTTGGTGCTATCAGAGTTCCAGCTCACCACTGATTTATAGGCCAAGGATATGTAGCTTTGTTGTCTTAAAGGATGTACCCTGAAGCACATTCCAAAACTGGCTGTGCTAAGATAAAAAAGAGGGCCAATATGTGGGTGGGTAGAGGGGTTTATAGGACAGATAAAATGGATTCCTTGATCTTTTGCAAAGGTTAAATATCCATTTTACTCCTTAAGCCCCCAAGTTCCTTATTACTCAGAGAAGCCTCAGGGAGTCACAAAATAGACTCTGGGAAGTCACTAGGTGCTCACAGACCACCTATTTTATACCCTTGCTGTAGGTATTTGCCCTGTTTGGATAGATGTAAATTGTAAGGTAGGTCTATGATGCATATCTTGTGGAGGATTTGACTTACTCCATGCATATCAAAAATTGGACCCTCAGAAAGATTACATGGTATGTGTTCTTGTTGATAAAGCAGCAATCTATCTTGTTTTTGTTTTTTTGTTTTGCAAGGCCTTTATTGATCACTTGGTTTGACTGATTGAAACTTTGCATTTGGGCAATATAGAAAAAGTAATTTAGGGGATTTAAAAACATAAGAACATTAAACAAACATACCCAGCCATTGCTGGATCACAAAAAGGCCTACTTGAGCTGTTGCCACAAGGACCTGTTTGAGGCCTACACAAAACTGTGAAGAATATGAGTCCAATAGGATTCTCTTGTTGTTGCTCCCTAGAAACTGGAATTCTAATTCATAATGTTTCCAATATTAGAAGTTTACCAATAAAAATTAGTTACTGGAATATTATAGCTTTTATTTTCTGAAAAAAAACACAAGGCTATAGTTATCTAAGTTATTGGTCTTTAACTAGTCACTGTAGTTCTGAAATGTCTTCTGTTGCTTCTGTTTCTGTTTGCCCTGTTTCTTCCTTAGTCAGAAAATGGGAGACATAATTTAAAAATACAAAAAATATAATGTTTGTGTATGTGTGAGAGGATGATGTGATATCACAGAGATAGCTCATATGATGACCCTTTAGGAAATTGTATGACTCTTGGGAGGGTCAAGGAAAGGACCAATCTAGAAACAAGAAGAAATTTCCTGAAAGTTAGAACAACTAACTGGTGGAACAACTTGCCTTCAAAGATGTGGGATGCTCCATCACTGGAGCTTTTTAAGAACAGATTGGACAACTATTTGTCTGAAATGGTATAGAGTCTCTTGCTTGAGCAAGAGATCTCAAAGAGGTCCCTTCCAGCTCTGTTATTCTTTTATTCTGTTAGGTGTGTTTGTTATTTTTGTTTTATGTTTGCACAGTATGTCCAGATGCCATCTTGGTTTTGGTTTTGGTTGGTACTGGTTTTATATTACTATTTGTGAACGGCCCAGAGTCAGTTTGGAGTTGAAGAGAGTGTCCAAACTGAATTTATTAATTAAATAAATAAACACATGCTAGTGTGTTCAAACATTTCCAATTCTCATCTGTAACTACTTGTTCGAGGTCTAAATTAGATTGCCATAATCTATAATCTTTACCAGTTCAGATGGTAGAGCATATGGAGTGAATTAGCACATTTCCTCTTCCCCTGAGCCATGTTTTTGCCTTTGTCGCCAATTTGTGGACAAAATAAGTCATCCCATAACCCTGACTTCTATTTTCTCCTGATATAAGTCTCTGAGCTTACCTTCCCCAACATCTTCCAAATGTGCTAGCATTGCAACTCCTTAAATTCGTGTTCAGTGGTTTCCCCCAGTTTTGGGAAGGCTGTTCTAACCTAATTTCTGAAACAGAGAAACAGTGAAATCCTAAATGTTGGTTACATTTCTTAATTATTCCTGGGTACATATCGACAGTTATGAGCTACAGACCTAATACATTTGGTTAGCAGCTACTCTCTTTCAGCCCATTTGCCTGCTAGTGTATCTGATCCAAAGATGCTGTGAAACTGAAAAGAAGTCAATGAAAGTGAAGCATCCTATTCAGGGCATTAATAAAGTTTGACAGGCTTGTCTCCCTACCCCCTTCTTCAATCTGGGGATGTATCTCTTTAGCTTCCCAAGATATGTTGTCTCTTTTTGTCCAGTTAACAATAATCCTTTGATTTCCCCCTCTCTTTTTTGTAGACTGCATTCAGAGCTGAAGACTGAGGGGGTTAACATCTAAAGCACATTCATTCCAGTGAGTGACAGTCCAAACAATGAGGCACTATGGAGAGACAAACCAGTAAAGAAGACTTTACTATAGATACAATACTGCCTCTTTGAATTGTTCCCCTTTCTTCCCAACAGCATTGTTGTGGACTGATTTCCTTTCCTTCCCACTCCTGATATGATTGCTTAATGAAGGATACAGCATTTTAACTCAGAAGGCCTATAAAAGATTACACAGATATGGTATATTTGCCAAAAAGAATATTTTTATTACAGAATAAAAAAAAAATAGAATGAACCATGGAAGTCATTTAGTCTGTTCAACACAAGAAGTAACTCCAGCATATGACAGATGGCTGTACAACTTTTGCTTAAAAGCTCCCAGGAAAGGAAAGCCCTACCACCTGCCAAGGCACTCTGTTCTAATGTTTTTGTAAGTCAAAAGCCATTATCCTACAATTTCTACCATTTAGTTCTACTCATACCCCCGGGGACCATAGAGAACAAGTCCATTCCTTCTTCAACTTGGCAGCTCTAAAACAGATTAGAACACAATTTTCTCTCCTCTAAACTAAGCATAGTCAGATTCTTTCACTTTCCTACAGAACATATGGCACTATGCATTAGGATCCTTAAAATGGTCACTCCAGTTGCTTCTGCTGTGCAAATGTATTGTCTATACAGAGACTTTTCCACATACAATGTTATTCAAAGACAGTGGGATTCTAGACTACAGCAACTTCAAATATTTACTATCTATCTCCTTCTCTATCAGTGAGGGAATTTATCACTGGAAAAAAAAACTGTTTTTATCTACAGTATAGAAAAAGGCAAACCTATAGTTTACATCTTCTAAACCTAGAGGGTAACAACAGCTACTGCAATTACTACTATTGTGTATTACCTCTATTACTGCTATTACTACACTGTCCAGAGTTAATAATTGTAAACTATCCACTGTCACAAGGAGTGAGGTGGCATATAAAAACAACTCCCTCCATGGACATCCCTTGTCATGGAGGAGAGGCTTATGGCACTCTGATGAGGTTGAGAGTTATGCTGACAGTAGTATATTCTACCAGACAGGTCACACATAAGTAGATAGGTCTCAGGAGAAGAGAAGAGATTAAATATATACATCAACCCATTAACTATAGTGAAACAACAACAAAAAAGAATGCTATAATGATTGTTGCCTGGGTCAACAAGGTACACACCAAGTGTTAGAGTTCTTGGGTATCTGTCAACAAGTGGGCAATGGGCAATGAGAGCTATCATTGGGCAACCAGGATTTAGTTCTGTGGGATTATTGTAAGAACAACAACCACAGATAAAATAAAAGTATGCTGTGTTTGAAAACCATGTCATTATGCCTGCTATTATAAATAAAAGCCAACAAAATGGGTCTACTTAAAGAAAATATTTGAATTGTAGAAATATTTATTCAGACTCAAATATCACTAAACAGTGGTTAGCAGATTAAAAGAGATTCATACTAAAAATAAAACATTCAGGGATTCGGAACTGGAAGAAATTCAGAAAGACCCTAAAAGACAAGACAAGCCTAATAAAAAAAAGTATTAACTTTGTTGTTGTTAGTTGCAAAGTCATGTCTGACCCATCGCGACCCCATGGACAACATTCCTCCAGGCTTTCCTGTCCTTTACCATCTTCTGGAGTCCATTTAAGTTCACGCCTACTGCTTCAGTGACTCCATCCAGCCACCTCATTCTCTGTCGTCCCCTTCTTCTATTGCCCTCCAATCTTTCCCAGCATTAGGCTCTTCTCCAGTGAGTTCTTCCTTCTCATTAGGTGGCCAAAGTACTTGAGTTTCAACTTCAGGATCTGGCCTTCTAAAGAGCAGTCAGGGTTGATCTCCTCTAGGACTGACCGGTTTGATCGCCTTGCAGTCCAGGGGACTCGCAGGAGTCTTCTCCAGCACCATAGTTCAAAGGCCTCAATTCTTTACGCTCAGCCTTTCTTATGGTCCAACTTTCACAGCCATACATTGCAACTGGGAAAAACCATGGCCTTGACTATACGTACTTTTGTTGGCAGGGTGATGTCTCTGCTTTTTAGTATGCTGTCTAGATTTGCCATAGCTTTCCTCCCCAGGAGCAAGCATCTTTTAATTTCTTGGCTGCAGTCCCCATCTGTGGTGATCTTGGAGCCCAGGAATATAAAATCTGTCACTACCTCCATTTCTTCCCCATCTATTTGCCAGGAATTGAGAGGGCCGGATGCCATGATCTTAGCACCAGAAAAATTGAAAAAGCTTTGGAAATCATAAAGCAACAAATAAAAGCAATATCTAAGAAAATTTAATGCTATGAGGCATAAATCATTCAATTTAAGCAAAATCAGCTATTTCAATTCTTTGCAATTGGCAAGTATAAATGGCAACAGAAATTCTGAAAATGGAAAAATCAAACAAAAAGGAAATGTCCCAGGTTTGGAAAAATGTATGGGAAATTCAAAAGACTATAATAACAATGTTGGATGGATAAAAGAATTTGTGTATGAATTTTGTAAAAATTCAGTGGAAGAACTAATAATAATAATAGAAATGATTAAAAATTGAGTGAAAAGGTTTAAAAACTGGACTTCTCCAGGAATTATCAATTGGATGACTTTTGGCTCCAATATAAGATTACTTTATATCCAATTATAGCTACACAGATTAATGAAAAATTGCCTAAAGAAGACAACAGCAATTGGTTAACAACTGGCAAAACCTACCTGATTCAAAAAGATCCAGAAAAATGTACAACACCATGAAACTACAGCTGCTAATGCTTACCTTCAATGTTTAAATTACTCACTGGCATAATAGCAGACAGCATTCAGGATTATCTGGAAGAAAATAATATCCTTTCAGAAGAACAGAAAGGAAATAAAAGGAAAAGCAGAGGTACAAAAGATCAACTTCTGATTGATAAAATGATTTTGGAGAATTGCAAAAGGTGAAAACTAATTTTCATATGTTCTGGATTGATCATAAAAAGGCGTTTCATTTATTACCACATAGCTGGAATATCAAAAGTTTGAAAGCAACTGGTTTCAGTAAAAACATTAGTATGTTTATAGAAAAAATAATAAAGCAGTGGAAGACAGAACAAAATTGGTTATTGGAAATGAAAAGCATGGTTTTGTCAGCATTAGGAAAGGCATCTTCTGGGGTGACACATTATCACCCTTATTATCATTGCTTTGATCCTACTTTCAGTGCTTTTGGGGAAAAAAACAAATCTTGGCTATCAAACAGCAAAAAATACCAATACATTTTATATTTGCTTTATGTGGGTGATATGAAGATTTATATTAAAAAAATCAGAAATTGAAATCTAATCATTGACAAATACCATAAGAATTTTTAGCACAAATATAGCAAGGGAATTTGGTCTAAAGAAATGTGCTACATTGGCAATAAACCAGGAAACAATCACAAGTAGTAATGGAATTAAAATGCTGAATGGCCAAACCACCACTTTGATAAAGTGACTAAATTAGTAGACCAGCGAAATGCTGTGACATAGTATACTTAGATTTCAGTAAGTCATTTGACAAAGTAGACTACAACCTGCTGCTTAGTAAGCTAGAAAAAGGTGGATCTGTAGCTGGCTGACAAACCGTACTCGGTGAGTAGTCCTCAATGGTACTACATCCACATGGAGAGACATAAGCAGTAGGGTACCACAAGGCTCCATTTTAGGCCCAGTACTCTTTAATATCTTCATAAATGACTTAGATGAGGGAATAGAAGGGGATCTCATCAAACTTGCAGATGACACTAAACTGGCAGGAATAGCCAACACTCCAGAAGACAAACTCAGGATCCAAAAAGATCTTGACAAACTTGAACAATGGGCCCTATCCAACAAAATGAATTTTAATATGGAGAAAAGCAAAGTTTTACATTTAGGCAGGAAAAGTCAAAGGTATAAGTACAGATTAGGTGAGATCTGGCTCAAAAACAGTAACTGTGAGAGGGACTTTGGCGTTCTAGTGGACAATCAGTTAACTAAGAGCCAGCAGTGTGCAGCAGCAGCCAAAAAAGCTAATACAATCCTGGGTTGTATAAACAGAGGCATAGAATTAAGATCACGCAAAGTATTAGTACCACTTTATAAAACCCTAGTAAGACCAAACTTGGAATACTGCAACCAATTTTGGTTACCATACTACAAAAATGATGTTGAGACCTTGGAAAAAGTTCAGAGAAGAGCAACTAAAATGATCAAAGACCTGGAGACTAAAACATACAAAGAATGGCTGCAGGACTTGGGTTTGGCTAGTCTAAAGAAAAGAAGAAACAGGGGTGACATGATAGCAGTGTTCCAGTATTTGAGGAGATGCCACAAAGAAGAGGGCATCAAACTATTCTCCAAAGCACCAGAAGGCAGGACAAGAAACAATGGTTGGAAACTGACCAAAGAGAGAAGCAACCTGGAATTAAGGAGAAACTTCCTAACAGTGAGGACAATTAACCAGTGGAACAGCTTGCCTTCAGAAATCGTGGGCACTCCATCACTGGAGGTTTTTAAGAGGAGACTAGACAGTCACTTGTCTGAAATGGTATAAGTTCTCCTCCTTGAGCAGGGGGCTGGACTAGAAGATCTCCAAGGTCCCTTCTAATTCTATTCTATTCTATTCTATTCTATTCTATTCTATTCTATTCTATTCTATTCTATTCTATTCTAATCAGAAGCCATTATCATGAAGCTTATACAAGCATCTGGGCATTTTACAAGCATAAACAAATTAAAAATGTGATTAGTAAAGAATACATCCAAAGAGTGAGAAAAATGCTAAAGATAAAATTGTATAAAAGAACACCATCAAAGCCATAATTACCTGAGTCATACATGTCATAACTCCACAGCTGGAATTATTAACTGGATGGAAGTTGAACTGGACAGTTTAGACTGGAAAACAAGAGAACTACTGACTATTCACTGTCGAATCATTCCACAGTGATATTGATAGATTATACCTGTCCCTTGGAAGTGAAGGCAGAAGTTCACTTCCAGTTAAACAATCAAAGAAGAAAAGCATGCATTGGCTGATTATGTAAAACACAGTCAAGAGCAAGCACTGATGCAAGTTAAAAATTGAAACTTGCTGAATCTACAGCAAACAAAACATGAACACTGAAATAATGTAATAAAAATACAATCAGAATATTGGCAAGGAAAAACATTATATGGTCAATTTCAACAAAAGATGAAGGGAAAATGGATAAAGATGAAACTTGGTAATGCTTACAACTGGAACACTAAAAAAAACCCTGAAGTCTTGATTTTGGCTGCACAAGAGCAAGCTATATGAACTAATGCAATCAAGGCCAGAACTGAAAAATCATCAAATTATTCAAAGTGCAGATTGTGCGAAGAAGGAAGAGAAGCAGTAGATCATACACTCAGCTTGTGCAAAAAGATTGCACAAACTGATTATAAACAACAACATAACATAAAATGGTTCACTGGAACACCCATAACAATTATCGTGTGCCAATAATGAAAAACATAGAGTTGAAAAAGTAGTCAAAATAAGGAGGTTAAAATATTGTGGCATTTTCAACCACAAACTACATATAAACGTTGTAGGTACTTGGGAAAATCTCAATGCAAATGAAGGACAATACCAGCTAATGAACTGACAGTTGGGATTTCATACTGTTGTCTATATAACAACAACTACATAGCTTGTCTACTGTTAAAAGAGCGTTTGCTGTTCTTAATAAGTGATTTGAGCTTCATTCCAAACAATCAATAAGATTACTTATTTTTCTGTTTTTTAATTCTAGCACATATTAATTAAGTGCTTGTTTCAATACAATTTTAGCAAAAACTATCAAAGAAACCATGCATCACCCAGAAGTATCTACAGACTCTCACTGTTTTTGTCAGAAAGATGACAGAGGCATTACAGGGTTGCATTTCAGGGTGCAGCCCTATTTGTGATACACATGTACAGAAGGTGCTGGACTTGTGTCATGATGCAATATCTCTTCCTTCATCAGTTTGACACAAAAATTTTCAACCCTGTAGACATTGTAGCATCTCTATTGCTACACTTTCCCTCAATAGCAATAGCACTTAGACTTATATACCGCTTCACAGTGCTTTACAGCCCTCTCTAAGTGATTTACACAGTCAGGATATTGCCCCCAACAATCTGGGTCTTCATTTTACCAACTTTGGAAGGATGGGAGGCTGAATCAACCTTGAGCCAGTGAGAAATGAACTGCCAAACTGCTGGCAACCAGAAGTCAGCAGAAGTAGCCTGCAGTACTGCATTCTAACCACTGTGCTACCACAGCTCTTAAGGCAGAGGACCCCAGCCTTTTGGGCACCAGGGACTGGTTCTGTGGAGAGAGGTTTTTTCGCGGACCGGTTTTGCATGCTGCCTGGATCCTGCGGATGGGGCTTTGCTTGTCTGCATGGACTGGTTTCTGGCATGCCGTGGACCGGTGCTGGTCCATGGACCAGTAGTTGGGGACTGCTGTCTTAAGGCTTTGAGAAAAAATGGAAATTCCATGTAAGATCCACCAAATTAAATGCCCATTGTGTAAATGATGGCACTTGTATTCTAGTACATATTATAATAATAACAAAAGTGTTTTAAGCAGAAACTGCTTGTTAAGGGTATGGCCTTTCATTTCTGTATTCTTATTTGTGCAGATGTGTACAGAAATATTTTTGCATCTTCACTTTCTTTGTAGAAAAGAAGCTCTGTCGAGGAGTCCGAAGATGATAGGGATTGCAAGCATAATCTTTTTACCCTACTCCCCCAGAGTGTCAATATTCTGCTCAGCAGGTGCTTCCAAACAAACTAATGCATTGCCAATTAATTACATGACATTCTGGATCCTCTGGAAAGCTAGTAGCAAACTAGTATCCATAGACAATGTCTTTATCACAAACCACTTTAGCAGCAGCAACTCATTTTTATAAATCAGTGTAAATTAATAATAATAATAAAGTTGGAAGGGACCTTGGAGGTCATCAAGTCCAACCCCCTGCTCAGGCAGGAAACCCTACACCATTTCGGACAAATGGCTGTCCAGTCTTCTTAAAAACTTCCAGTGTTGGAGCATTCACCCGCTTCTGGAGGCAGTTTGTTCCACTGGTTAATGTTCTAACTGTCTATGAAGTTCTCCTCAGTTCCAGTTGCTTCTCTCCTTGACTAGTTTCCATCTGTTGCTTCTTGTCCTTCCTCCATCGCTGTGAAAATAGCTTGACTATCTCTTTTGTGGCAGCCCCTGAAATTTGGAACACTGCTATCATGTCACCCCTAATCTTCTTTTCATAAACTAGACATACCAATTCAGCAACCGTTCCTTATATGTTTTAGCCTCCAGTCCCCTATCATCTTTGTTGCCCTTACTCATGCACTCTTTCTAGAGTACTCAATCTTTTTTGACATCGTGTTACCAACTGGATGCAGTATTCCAATGTGGCCTTACCAAGGCATTGTAAAGTGGTATTAATACTTCATGTGATCTTGATTCTATCCCTCTGTTAATGCAGCCTAGCACTGTGTTGGCCTTTTTGGCAGCTGCAGCACACTGCTGGCTCATATTTAAGTGATTGTCCACTAGAACTCTGAGATCCCTCTCACAGTTACTACTATTGAGCAAGGTACTCCCTATACTATACCTGTACATTTGGTTTTTCTTGCCTAAATGTAGAACCTTACTTTTTTCACCATTGAATTTCATTTTGTTAGATAGTGCCCAGTGTTCAAGTCTGTCCAGATCCTTCTGTATCTTAAGCCTGTCTTCTGGAGTATTGGCTATTCCTGCCAGCTTGGTGTCGTCTGCAAATTTGATGAGTTCTCCATCTATCCCCTTGTCCAAATCATTGATGAAGATGTTGAAGAGCACTGGGCCCAGAACAGAGCCCTGGGGCACCCCACTGCACACTTCCCTCCATGTAGATGCAGTTCCATTGAGGACCACACGCTGAGTACGGCCGGTCGGCCAGCTATGAATCCATCTGGTGGTGATGCTGTCTAACTCACATTTTTCTATCTTATCAAGTAGTAGGTTGTGATCTACTTTATCAAATGCCTTACTGAAGTCCAAGTAAATTATATCCACAGCATTCCTCTGATCCACTAATTTTGTCACTTGGTCAAAGAATGCAATAAGGTTTGTCTGGCATGATCTGTTTTTGACAAACCCATGTTGGCTTTTAGTAGTGATTTTGTTTGCCTCTAGGTGTTCGCTGATTCATTGTTTGATTATCTTTTCCAGAATCTTCCCAGGTATTGAGGTCAGGCTGATAGGTCTGTAATTTCCTGGATCTATTTTTTTTCCTTTTTTGAAGATGTGAACTACATCAGCTCTTTTCCAGTCCTCTGGTAGTTCCCCAGTGCTCCAGGATCTTTGAAAAATATAGTTCAGTGGTTCTGAGATCACATCTGCCAGTTCCTTGAGAACCTTGGGGTGTAATCCATCTGGTCCTGGTGATTTAGATGTCAGCGGTCATTTATTTTTCAAGATAAAGATGATGAGGATGACAATATTGATAATATAGATTTATTACAGATTTATTCATATAAAGTAACGCAGCTGCTTCAATGAGATTTGATTAGTTGATTTGTCCTATTCCAAATGTGGTTTGATTTTGTATTCATTCTATTTATTATAAAATGACTTTGTTTTCATTTTTGATTGAAGAATCAGATGGAAAAATCTACTTCAGTAATAGCATTGGTAAACTCATCACATAAAGCTACAATGCTAATCTGAACTTCTGGATTTATTCTTCTGGACAAACTTTACCAATCTGGCACACTTCAGTTCTGTAGGGTAGATAGGGAAATAAAGATTTTTTTAAAAAAAATTAACAAAGGCAAAGTATTTCCATATTGGCCCCCAAAATACCTATACGAATATATCTATCTCAAAGGAGACTTCACATTTTTAATAGAAAGAGCAAGAAAGTTTAAATAAGGAGGGATTTCCTGACTGTGAATAGGAGTTATTAAGCACTGAAGCAAACGATCTCCTAGAACTGTTGGTGCTCCATCACTGGAAGTTTTCTACGAAAGGTTGGTTTCGTTAGGGGTAGTCTGAGTATTCCTGTTCTGGGAAAGAAGTTGGACTAGAAAACTTCCAAAAGCCTCTCCAACCTTAGGATTCTATGAAAGTAGAGAGAAATAGATGAACTAGTAGGAAAGTAGGATTGTTGAGAGGTCCTGGGATCAGGTGGCATGGTAAAGGTAGAGACAAAGAATGTGAGGGAAAGAAGGGAAACATGGTGAGGAAATCTCAAGGGAAAGAACAGGTGAAGGATTCAGCAGAGCATGGCCTCAAGTGGGAGAAGGTTGTGAGCAGTGATGGGATTCAGCCAGTTCGGCAGAACCGGTAGCTAATTTTTTGTTGCCCAGGTCCAGAATGGACTACTGGAAGCGGCATACACACAGAGAACCAGTTGTTCACGTATTTGAACCCCACCACTGGTTGTGGGGACTGGAAAGGGTATGATGAACAGTTTATTACCTGGATGCCCCACTTTACATATTCCTTATTAGAGGATAAGGATATCACTGTTGTGCTTGAATACGTTGGCCTTCAGCTTCTATTTCCATATAGATCATGGTAATAAATAATTCTTAGCTAAGAGCTACAATTTGCTGGGGGATTCAAGCCATCCCAAATGAATAGCAAAACAAGCCTGCTTATCTTCCAGGATGATCTCATTCAGAGCGGACTGAGAAATACTTTACAGAACTTGCTGAAAGTTGAGGGGTTGTGCCAGGCAGCTGGTAGGCAGCCATCCTTTCAGTCAGCAGACAGAGGTCTGGAACATTACTCAAGGAGAAGCATTGCTTCCAGCTGCAAAACAGAGGGACCTACAAGATCCCCATTCTCCAGGGGAACCATTTAAGTTGCTGCTGCTTTTTCTGCCACTCCTATGAGAATGCTGAGGGAGCCATACATTTTAAATGCACTATGCATGATTGTGCTTTAAATCCATGACAATATTTTATATACATTTTTTGATAATGTAGCATGCAATACATGTTAAAGATTTGTTTTTTGAAGTCAGTTTTAATCTTACTGGTCAAATGATTCTTATAACACTTGATTCAAGCATTCAGGCATTTGGAAATCACATGTCAGATTGTTCAAAATATTTTGCTTTCCACTTGCTCTATTGCATCCTTCTATATGTTCCACTGTTTATACATTTGAAATGGTGGAACCAATTAATACTAATACTAATACTACTACTAGTAGTAGTAGTAGAGTTGGAAGGGACCTTGGACATCTTCTAGTCCAACCCCCTGTTCAGGCAGGAAACCCTATACCATTTCAGACAAATGGTTGTCCAGTCTCTTCTTATAAACTTCCAGTGTTGGAGTATTCACAACTTCTGGAAGCAGGTTATTCCCCTGATTAATTGTTCTGTCAGGAAATTTCTCCTCAGTTCCAGGTTGCTTCTCTCCTTGATTAATTTCCATCCACTGCTTCTTGTCCTGCCTTCAGATGCTTTGGAGAATAGCTTGACTTCCTCTTCTTTGTGGCAACCCCTGAGATATTGGAACACTGCTATCATGTCACCCCTCAGCCCCAGCCATGCTTATAAGGGAGCAAATCCCAGCAGCAATCTTAGGATTATATTATAAGTCTTTCTAAGAAAGAAGATGCTTGGCTCATTTGCAGATGCAGTGTGGACTGCCTTATCTCAGTTACTTACAGTGTTTCCCTAAAGTATTTCTTCCTTCAACAGCTTTCTCTACCTGAATTTCCATCCTCTTTGCCCTGTTTTGATAGTGAGCTGTTGTACCTTGTATTTCATTTTTACATATCTTTTGCACTTCACACTTTACTAACCCAAAAGAACTGACAATCAAAAGCTATATAATTGACATCACCAAAAATAAGAGACAATGTTATTGGGTTCAGCCCAAAATGCAAAACTGATTAAATGTCTTAAAGAAAAAAAAGCCTGATAGAAATAAATGTTGACTGCAAATTTTAAGCCAAAAAAAGAAGAATAAAAGGGGAAAACTCAAATAAGGTTTAATGAAAATCAAAAACTGCAAACTTGTGAGAAAGGAGGATCAGAAGCTGTCAGCCCCAAAGTTTGCACAAAGTTTGAACACCAATATTTAATGCATTTAGAACTTACTAGGGAAAAAATGTCTATAGGATTTGAACCCAGTTTGAACCCAATCTTAGGCAGAATGGAAAAAGCCATTAAAGGAAAACAACAAGACTGGGAGATAGTGCAATTCTAAATAGGCACATATGTATCAGTAAGGCTAGCCTATTTTTATTTCTGCTTTATGATAGACACAAAGTTATAATTTCTGCTCACCTCCCCCATACACCTTTGAAGGAAAAAGTACATTAACCGTTTAACGTTGCAGATTCCCACGATATATAAAATTTCCTATTCCGTGACCCAAACATCGGTTTGTAAGATTCTATAGTTGAATTATAATCATAATTTAATTAAAAATTGAATCAAAATATTTATAATTATACAAAGTCCTAATCTCCCTCAGGATTGAGAGCAGCAATTGTCTTTATAGTTTTAAAGAAAACAATTGGTGAATTCCCCTGGCTTCATTCCCCATCCCATCAAGCATTACCTGGTTCTCGTAATGTGCTATGTGGTAGGGTTGAATGAATGTGAGAGGGTGTCTGGGACAGAAGGTTTGGTCACCGCTAATTGCCTGGTTGACAGATCCCAGGTTTGAAGTTGCTCACTAGACCAATCACTAGAGCTATTTCTGGACAATAATCTAGTGCTCTTTGAAAAGTCCTCCACACCAAGTCCCCAAATAGTCCAAATGACAAGATCCAGGCACTAATGAGGGGCGCATGATACACTGAGGGAAAATGCCACCATTCTCCTTGCCAAGTCCTATGCATAACCTAGTGGTGAGGCATGGAGAAAGGGGCATTAAAAGGGGAGTCAAACCATAAGCCCTCTTCTGTTCCTCTTAACCAGCTGAGAGGTAACCAAAATGTTTGGTGGAGCTGGCATAATGCTCTTCGAAACCTGTCTTTGTTGCATGTGTTGGTCGATAGCTAAACATGCATCCCCTGTTCTTCTGAAAAAAAGTGCTCACTCCATACCTAATAAGAGCCTGGCTGACAGGGATACAGGGGCATGGAGTGAGTGGGAGAAAGTGAGAAAGAGCAAAAGGGAACACGAAAGCAAGCAAGACAAAGCGAGTGAGTCAGAGACAGAAAATGAGTGAGCAAGACAAGAGTGAGAGAAAGGTCAAGAGAGAGCATGAGAAAATGAAAGGAGCTGCCAGCCCCCCTAGATAGACCAGACCAGAAAAATCAATTCCACAGGAAGACCAGAATTACACTTTATCGAGATGGGCTTTAAAAACTGAATTTTGCAAGAGTGACTGGGCTTTACCTCCTGCTTTCATATACTGCAGTGAATCATGGAATCTGAGCTGCTTCCAAATATTATCTTGTATTTCAGAGTTTAAAGAACGATTTGGCCTCCGTTGCCTATGTAACTATTTTGCATATTTTTGTCAATAGCTCCCTCATTCTCTACAGGGGCAGAAAGCAAGAGAGTGAATGAGAAAAAGAGAGAAAGGACATGAGAAAGCAAAAACCAAGACACAAATAAGCATGTGAAAAAGATAAGAGCCTGAGCTCTTCCTGCTTCATCTAGTAGCCTTCCTCCATGCTTGCAACCTGTCCACTAATGTCCTTTCAAAGGAGCATTATATCCGTATTTAGAAATACCTCAACTGACCGGTTACTTGTGCAATTTAAGAATTGTGAGGAACACTGGAAGTACTTCTTCTTGTTTCACTCATTTATCAGTTCACAAAATTTTCAATCACATCATTCTTCAGACACATCATTGGAAGGCCTAGTTCTCTGAAAAAGACTATATACTGAGACAGATAAAAGTAAAAAGAGGGCAATCAGCTGAAAGGTGGATGTACTCCATTATAGCATAAATGGGTACAGCATTAGAAGGACCATGTTGGGGACAGATCTGACTCTTAGCAATATGTAGATATGACCTGTCCATAATGAGGTCCTCCAGTTTTTCTAATGGTGCCCTCATTGCCATTGTAACTAAGTCCATCCACCTTGCTTTGATTGTCCTCTTCTCGTTCCTTCCCCTTTCCCCAGCATCAGGGCCTTCTCTAGAGAGCTATGTCTTCCTATGAACCTGGTTATTTGTACCTTGAGTGAGAACTCTAGATTAATTTGTTCAATCATCCATTCGCTTGATTTCTTGGCTGTCCAAGGTATTCTCAGGAATTTCTCCAGCACCAAAATTCAAAAGTATTATTACTGTTCCTACACTGCTTCTTCTAACTCTGACTTTCACTTCTATGGATTGTCACACTAAATACCTTTTCCTATTCTCCTTTTGTATTAACTTATAGTACATAATTTTATTATAGTACACTATTTTAAATTGATATCTACTTGAAGTGCATACTTGAAGGCAGAAAGATAGGAGATATTTCTGGTAAACAAATTAACATAATTTAAAATAATATTGACAATAACATCATACCACATTGCTCATATAAAAGCATACCCAAAGAGATTTCATTTACATTTAATTCTGACCTGGCAAATAAAATACAACTAAAGGACATGCATGCTAAGTGTGTGCTACCTTCGCTAGTCCTCCAGAGATTTGAGACTGTAACTCCTAATAGCCTCAGCCACCATGGCTGTGGTGATCAAACAACATCTAAAAGATCACATGTCCCCTATCCATGGTTTAAAGTAAGATGCATATCTTTATACACTAGATCTCTAGGAAGATTTATTCTCCTATTTCTATTAATAGACAGGAAGTTCAAAGCTCTAACTTTACACTCATTTTCACATTGAGGGCCCTGGATGGTGAAGCTAAGAGAAGCTCATATAAACATGATTTAATATCTCATCCTGTGTGAAATTATTATTTTAAAAGTTAATATTTCAAACATCTGAATTTTTTTAAAAAGTCTCTTATCTGCCTAAGCATAGCATAATCTATGGGACTAGGCAGCTTTAATGGTGTGCTATTAATTTAAAAGAATGAAAGGCTGTGTGGTGTGCTACTGCAAAGCCATAGAGTCTTATAAACAAAACCATGTATCTGGAACACATGAAGAAATCCCACATGAAGTGTAACCTATATGTCCCCTAATTACCGACATGTGGCAACTTTCTATCCATTGATTGTATTTGTATTTGCTCATTTTTCCATACAGATTTTCCCTTCCTTTGCTATACATCAGTTTCTTGCTTCATGTATTTAGAGCATGTGACTTTTCTGGCTTTGCTCAAACTATTGAAATAGAATTACACAAAGCCTCAGTTAAAATTCTTGGGAACAGAGGCTGCTTGTTATTTGGAAATGAGCATACTACTTATAATTACTCTCAACACTTACTCTTTTTAGTTCATGCTGGCTTTGCCCAATTGCCATTAGCGCTTGGAATTTTCTCATTAAAACTTCTAAGTTTCACTTCTTCTTTAAAAAACAGTTTGCTATTCAAGATCCAGAATAGCTATTGGAAGGATATCCTTCCAAGATGGACAATGCTAGAAATTAGAATGAGCAGACTTGGAATATATGTGTTGGTGAACACATATACAAGTGATAGGAATTCTTCAGACTCATGCTGAATTGTGAGCTTCCATAAGGATTGGTAGATTATTGAAAACTGATCAGTAAACAACTCGGGCATAGTAAAATGTTGATCCTTGGCAATTTGCCATCTATCCTGCAAGAAAGGTTGCACAACATTCATGTCCAGAGACAGTTTGGCCCATGACTCAAAATAAATTAAATCTCATACAGATGATTAGAGAAAGATCATATAGATTTCCTGATGAAAAAGTGAAAAAAGAATTAAAGAACTTCAGAAAAATCAAGCTAGATTACACCAAAGAAATTTCAGGTCCCAGAATAGCCAATCTTATGCCTATGCAAAGCCCACAAAATGGACAGGAAAGCAGTTGCATCTTCCTGTCTAGGTTTACTTGCAACTACCATTCAAAGTATAACATCTGGAGAAGGTCCTTTTGCCATTAGATTTTGTTGCCATACTTTATGCTGTCTTGGAGGAATGGGGAGGTTACAGATCAAGTGATGTGTTTCTCAAAGACATTCCTATTCACAATCTAAACTATACCAGATATCATAAAGGTCCAAATAGGTTGAAAAATATTGGCGTTCTCATCCTATCAGAAGGCAACATATGGTCCTCCAGCTAATAGGGGAAGCTAGTAAGTGGGATATTGGTATATTGAAGGGAAATATACATAAACATGCATAATAGTAAGAAAAACAGCTAAATATTTTACTAGAAAGACTGTACATTGAAATGTATAAATTAGAATATATGTGCTGGAAGAAATGTGTACCAATTTTTTATGTGACTTGTTTTTGACAAATTCACTGATGCAGAAACTGGATGAAATGAGATTTTAAAAATGAGAAACTGAATGAAATCAGATTTGGCAGATATGCCTGTTTTTCCAATGAATGAATCATATGATGTTTTGTTAGAACAGCTTGTCACTTATGGGAAGGAGAAAGAAAGCATGTGACACTTTTGTGGGGCAGTTAGTATGACATTCAGGGATGGTTCTTTGAGTTGATAAATTATAGCACAATTTAAATCCATGGGACATTTTTATCATCATTAGTGTCGGATGTCAAATGTTCACATCCTTTAGAACAAAAATGGGAAGATGAGAAATTGCAGAAGAAATGAATCACATATGGCAGAGTTGGGCAAGCCTAGAGGAAACAGTGAGCTATTTGGCAGCTTCTACTATTAAGGAACCCACCCACCCCAAGAAACTTATGCTTTATTGGATGCATGTATCAATGTGGATAGCTGCATACCACGTCCCCTGTTCCTTTGTAGGATTCAGGAAATGGGCTGGCTTTCCCTTAGTAGCAGAATCCGATTTCAAAGAGAGAATCTAATAACTATAGAAAAAACAACCTGATTCCAAAAATATACAAACTTGGTGGATGAAATCATATACAAGTGATGACAATCTGGCAAATGTATATGAATGTTGATGTTTTACATCTCACATGGTTGAGGGATGATCCTAATCTAGGAAATCTGTAAATACAATCACCCTTAGTGCTTCAGTAAACATTGCAAACCATTTTCCTTCTTTTTCTGTAGAGGAAAAATTGCCAAAGAAATGGGAGTCTGGGACTGGGTTATCCTCAAGGGTGTAGTGATTTGAACAGTTAGAATTAGAACCTGAATTGCTTTTGATCTCAGCGAGGTAAAATTGAGGATACCAAGATGAAGAAAGTGATGCCTTAATCCAATCCAGTCCTTATGTTCATATGGTACCAGCTAGCTGCTTTATATTTGCATTCTTTTCCTTGAACTCTGCCTACTCTATCTCTGTTGATAGCATTGGTTTATCTATTCTGAGGTCCCAAGAAGGGCTCTGGAATTGAAAATGGAATGATTGCTCTGAAGTCATAAAGGAAACAGGGCAGTCACATCTGAGAAATCTGATATGTACTACTTCTTGGAAATGTAGTATAAATTGATTAAGGAATGACACACACATCATCAAATAAATCACAGGATGATTAATATAATCTACTGTCAACCTTCATTTTGAATGGCTATTCTAAATGATAACTGATGGACCATCATATCTGGTTGCATCGTCACATCAGATCAATCATTCTCAGATGGTGTTCAGGCCAAACGAAAGCAGTAATATAGAGGCTAGACACCTTTCCCAAAGAGCTGAATGTGCCCTTCTTCTTTTATGATCCAAGTTCCTTTAAGCTTACTCCTTTCGAGATTCATTCTTGAAAGAATGGTAGTGCAGAGAGAAATATTATCCTCAGCACCCATTTGGACATCTTTATATCAGACACCCTATTTCTGAGCCAGCTAAAACAACTTATATTCACAATATCTGTGTTTACATTAAAACTTCTTAATTACATTGGGATATATGGCCAACTTAATTACATAACTCACAACCTGACTCAGAAAGATTTGAAGTAGCTCAAAAGAGGCATGGCAACGCCTTCCCTATCTGATACCCAGATAATCAAGGTTCACAGGGAAGAAAACAGTCATTTAGATACCAGGCCAGCCTTCTACAACTTGATGCCCTCCAGATGTATTGGCTAACAACTCTCCTGATCTTCAGCCAACATGTTGTCTAAGGATTATGGAAGCAGTAATCTAATACTGCTGTAGGAAAATCTGATTTGAAGCTTTAAAAGTTAAAGGATGAAAAGAGAATCAATAGATGCCATTAAAAATAGCATTAATGTGTCATAAAGAATAAGTTTTCACTTCTCTAAGAATGATTTGGAATTGACTTACATTTTATACAGAAGCCCATCTGCCAGCAAAAGTCCAACTGGAACCTATACTGCAGGCAAAATCCATCTCCAAGTAAGCAGCCGAATCAATGAAAGGAAATTGAACAGTGCTTTTCCTTCTTTTTGAATGTCCATTTCCATCTGGAGAAAAACCTTTTTTTCTATCTTTCCACTTATCTATTGAAAATAGTTTCACAATCTTAATTTAATGTTCCAACTCTGTAAGGTTTTATGCAATACTGTAAGTATTTTCTTCTTTTTGTATAAACTAATAAAAAATGTGATGGTCAGATTTAGTACTTCTGTTAAATTGGCTGCCAGCATAGAAGAGATTTTTGTACATGGATTTCATGATATAAGAAAATGTCTTCTAGATCAGATTTAAGATCTTTATAGTTTAGTATAGTTTTCCCCACAAATCACATTTGAAGGCACCAGTTTGTTATAGTTATTCTCCAACTACATCCTCTATTTTTCCATAATCCAAATCTTGCATGAATATGTGTGTGTGTGTATGTGTTTGTGTGTCCAAAAGTTGGAAAAAACCTCCTCTTGCCAAGATGCTGCATATACTATAATATATATCATAAATGCATGTACTGATGCACTAATTTAGAGGATACGAGTTAGATTATCTGTTAGAAATTTGTGCTGAAGAGGTGACATAAATTCTTCATCAAAAGGAAAAGGTGAGACAATTCCCTTCAATGAAGCAATCAGCATCACTTTGAAACACTTTGAGAGATGCTCAAACGGTTTATAGGCTAGATGGCTTCAACATATGGTATGGGATTCAAAGGATGCTGAGACTCTTCAGCCTGGAAGTCCTACAGCATGGACCAAGGGTGTTCTGTATGTTTTTGATGTAGCATTAGGGGTCCCCCCAGCATGTTTCTACCAGCACTTCCAGACTTCTCCAGCAGAAGGCTGAGAGGGGTGATGAAGCAGAGCAACATAAAGCAACATAGTTGTCTTGTTTCGTTTATTTATTGGTTTTATTTACTGCTCCAGTCCCATGATTCTGAGCAGTGTACATATCTGACATCTGTAAATCAGGTTAAAAAAAGAAATAACAAAATTATAATATGAAAAAGCACATCTCTTCCTATACAGTATATAAACACCAAAGGACATCAATTGCATTAGACAAATTTTCCATAGTGGAAGGAGAAACATTAAAATGTCCATGACCTGTTAGAAGCAATAGGATTGAAACCATCCAGATTTCTTACAAGCAAAGAAGCCAAAATTCCTTCACAAAGCAGCTTTGCTTCAATGAAGCTTTGACAAAACTGAACAGTGATTCTAAACCTCAAATCTATAATCACACTCATGATAAACCAATGAAGAATTCTCATAGATTTAATCAAGGATCAATGTCAGAAAGCTTTACAAACATATTCTGCACACAGAAACAAAGACATGAAAGAAAAGTGAATATTTTAAAGAAAATATTATGCCTAATTTCTAGAATAATTATCATTGTACTAATTTTATCCATGTCTGAGAAAGAAATTAATTTAGTTCTCTTTTAATGCTGTGTTTTCCTAGTTATGCACTTTTCAATCCATGGAAACTCAGTTATTACTTCAAATTTCTGCATATTCAAATTCTGTTAAGTAATTGTCCAGTAAAAAATGCTATACAAAAATGGGTACTTCTGACACAAATCCATTCAACATGCAAGTTGGTGAAAATAATATAAAACTGTAGTATATTAGGATAAAATTGCATATAGCAATGTGTTTTACTGTGAAATGTATGCTAATATATGGCCACATTCATTTTTAAAACTGTCCATATAAATAGAGATGAACGTGCAGGAGTTTCTCTGTAAAGGAATGGGAGATGAATGGCCTAATCTTAAATGCACATGACTGTGGCAAGACAAAAAACAAGTCTTGAGACAGTATTCTGTAATGGTGTAGAGGGAATCCCTTTGCTAGTCCACACAAACAAACAAAAATCTACACACAACCTTAGCTCACATCACATTACTGGTAAATGAAAAAAGCACAAACTTTGCTTAGAAAGGAAACAGAATCTGACTGCTTTCAAATGGAATACAGTTTTGGCAAGTTTATATACATAAAATTATATGTGTTATGTGTATAAAGCATTCCCCAATAAATTTCCAGTCACAAATAATATAACTCACTCATTCATTTGCATGCTTCTAGTATGAGCATGATAGGCTTTGAATTCAACTTTGCCAAAATCCATCAAGTTAATTAGCAAATCGAAAGAGAGCTGAAAATCAGTACTGGATTTACTTTGCTTAAACCATCATTCAGACACAATTATTTGGGAACCAAGAGATTTTTCATGTGAAGGGCCAAAAAGCCAAAACACTGTCCTCTTGCTGTGCTTTGGCCCCCCAAAACTGCTGCTCTTCATGATGGTTCAGAAGAAGAATGTAAGAAGAATGATGGTTTAAACCAAATGCCACTAAGAGGTTCAGGCAAATCAAGTTGTATTCCCCATTTCTGCCTTAAATTATTAAGTAATATTTTAATAAAATAAGGAACTATTACAAAGCCAAACCATTTTGAAACACTTAATATATACACCCACCACTTTAATATGTAATATATAATTTCAAAACATAGTTGTTAACTTTGCATTGGCTAACGATTTGTAGACGCTCTATACAACAAGTAAACTTGAAATAATTTTATGGATGACTTCCTTGATTTTCTTTTTCCTTTTCAAGGGTAAAAATATTATTGGATTGCACAAAGGTTCCTCAGAGATTTGAGCTACTGCAATGCCAATGGGCCTTTGAATTTCTAGGAAACACACAATTCTTCATGTTGACCATTCTTTTTTTAATATATGAATGTCTGCAAATTGTATTTGGTTTGGAAACATTCAAGAAAATTTTTTTTAGAACTTCATCCGTCATTTGAAGTGAACACTGGAGAATTTGAGAGAAACATAAGGGGTGATATCATTAAAAAGACCCTAGAAATGATAATATAAAATGACATGTGAGCACTGGTGGGAAATAAAAGGTAAATTGATGACATATTTTGTCTCAATAATTACAGCTCATTAAACTTACAAATCAGTGCAGACCTATGAAAATATATTTCCTCAATTTCTTTTCCACCTGTAGAATGTATTGGTAAGACAAAAATTAATACTAATAATAAACAAAATGTTCACTATTGTAGCTCTATCTTGGTACCAAACTTGTACATAATCTGAGTTTTAAAACCAAGAATCAAAATTCTATATGAGAAAAATCTTAATTCTGCCACTCACCTCAAACTGCTCTGTAATCCAATAAATGATGCATGTTATCTTAGTTTGCATGATTTATTCTGGTAATAATGAACAAAAGATGTGATAGTGATATAATATTGCACCACTAAGACAGAAGAACCCAGCATCCCACAGTTATATTTATAGACAGTATATATGGATATGGTAAGACTTCACATGGCAATGAAGAGAAGATATATACCCCAAACAGCATTAAGTTTTCTTGTGACAATGAAGGTGTTTGAAATTAACCCATATGCAGAAATAAGTGTTCATTAAAGATTTCCCATTGGCTTATTTCCCCCATGGTATGCTAACATAAGGCACATGTTATAATTTGCTAGTGGATAAGGAGCCTCTGAGAATTGGAAGAGATCTGAACCTCTGAATCCACATGGTTTCATTTTATTGGACTCTATGAGTGCAGATATTTTTATCATATACTTGTCCAGATTTCAGTATTGTAACTTGGGAATGAGAGCATGGCAAACTAGTAATGGTTTCTATGGAAGCATAGATCAACAGAACAGAACATTTTGATAATGACCATTTATCATAAATATATTTATGAGTATATCTCATTTATGAGTGTGTCTCATTGGGGGCACTCAAAACAGATGAAGATATTTCATGAGGGAATGACCTTGGGAGACATGGAAAAGAACTGAAGCCAGAGGTATGTTTGAATAAGAGACAGCTTAACCTGAAGCAGGAATGTGGATATGGCAAACATCTCAGAAGGGACTCTTCCTATTTTTTTAGGCTGTAAAGATGACGAAGGATGTAAGAGGGCAGTTGCTAGAAAATGACTAGTAGCATTTTCTGTGCTGTGCGTTTGGGCATGCTTCCTCTCTGCACTACCTTGCAAGGGTAATATCAAACTAGCAAGTGAAATGTGGGCAATGGAAAGGAAAAATAGGAGTATAGTTCTAAGTCTTCCTTCCTTCCTTTCCATAGAGAAATGAAAAAACTTTTTGCAGCATTGATAAAGTCTCTTTGATCTGTCAAGTAAATGAGGAGCTACATATATTTCAACTTTTGTTCTTCCTGGTTAAAGAGCAGCATGTGAGAAAAATATCCAAATAGAGGGGGGATGTTTTCTTTAAGATTAAATTCCTACATACTGCTCACCCTCCACAGCACCTAGCAATCTTGGCTGATCTTTATAAAGCTAAACAAAGTTGCACCTTATGAATTTATGGAATCCACCAGGGGTTGGATTAGAAATTTGAAGAGATAGTGCAGAATATGACAGTGGCAAGTTACTTTTTGTGGTTTGTCAATTTTCATGTAATCACTAAGAGGGGTTACAGGAGGAGGTCTATCTTTTATATTTCACACTTGCAGTCAAAATGGCAGCATTTGATTGGGTTCCTCCCCAATTCAAAGCAACATCTACCCAGTACCAAACATTTTCCAAGTTCAGCCTATGCAGCCAGAAGCAAGCAAGCATCACTGGCTTTCATGTAGTCATACTTTTGGTTTCCAGACCTCTGTTTCTTGGAATTTTGAAGCACTCAGGCAAGAATTTGGTGGATGAAAGCAATGGTTATCTGCTCTGTTTGTCCATAATTAATGATTTTAAAACAGTGGCCTTTGTTTCTGTTTATCCGTCCCCTTGTATTTGCAGTTTCGGGAGTTTAAGACTCAGCTGATTTCTCTAACGATGTTGGCAATGATGAACATTCAAAGGCTATAATCTTTGTCATGTTTAGTCTGACTTCTAAGCCTCATTACTTAATGCCTTACAGCTGTGTGCTTTCCCAAGTGGAAGATGGAATCTCTTGACTAGCTAAGGATTTCTCAACTTCAACAACTGTAAGATGTCTAAACTTCATTTCCCAGAATTCTCCAGCCAGTAAGCTGCCTGGAGAATTCTTGGAATTGAAGTCCATACATCTTATAATTGTTGAGGGTGAGAAACATTAGACTAGACCTCTCAACCAATTTCCCCCCCACACACAGAATTTAGTCGAAGTGGAGGTGGGTATTTTTATCTTTATGAGCAAATACAAATTAGATTGGTCATCCCATTCCAACAGGTGCTTTTGCATAATATTTTTGCATCTGTGAGCCTTTGAATAGAGTAACTATAGAATACAGAGAAGACTTCAAGTCATAGAGAAGAAAAGAGAGCTGGATTAATATGATAGAAAAATTGCCTTCGTTATATCCCACCCAAAGAATTAGGCTTAAAACAAGAGGTATTGGATTTTCTATCTGCAGAAAAAGATCCTTTTTTTTCTGTTTTAACATTTTTTGTATGTAGTTTTTTTTTTTAAAAAAAATCATTGCTTTTTGGTTTTGAATGTTTTTCCTACATGCTAAAAAAAGGATGACTGGTATTATTAATTGCTGTGAGGATTGGCATTGGCAAAACAGAAAATAAAGACTCTCAGGCCAAACAAAATTGCTATAGAAACATAGAGTAAAGTATTATCAATATTACAACATGAGAAAAGGGTTGCTACTATCTATTGTGACTAAAGGCAAGATAAATCAACTTGGGCTGGATTGCACAACCCCAGAAACACAGATTCCTAGATTCAGCACAAGATGAGTTTTGTTACTAGTACTATTTAGTATCTTCAATAAAAGCTTCTTTATTGTTTATAGTTTGAACACCTAGATAAATTATTGTAATGGCTTGCATAGACCACTGACAGTGATGAGGTTTGTTGATGTTCACATGATTGGAATCACCCAAAAAAACCCTTCACTTTTCTTCTGCTGAATTTGCCAAATGTATTGATATAGATTTGCTTCATTCAGATGACCGATTATATATTGAGGCTGTAGCTATTCTGTCTTTAAATATCCAATAGGATACTTGTTTTAGTTGGATCTTCTTTGTGAAATCCATGCTCATTCTTTGTGTTGCATTTTTATGTTGCATGAACTTTCTCCTTATCATTCCAGACTGAAAATGTAAAACAGTAATATAATTTTATATTTGTATTACTGTTACTTTTTAATGAAAATCAAAATTGCAAAAGTTGTTCACCATTTCACCTGGTCTTTTTCGTAAATAGAATTCAGCAATGGAGGTCAGTTTTATGGGTTCTGTTGTGATTCTAATATCAGCTAAAGTCTTGGTCAAAATATTTCCAGGTACAGCTCCGTGGTGAATTACAAAATCATCGTCTTTACTGTCTTGTCAATTTCATGAAAAACTTATGATGGGAGATAACATGATTGATAATACACGTGGCCCGGAACAGTGGAATGTTTGTACTATGAAAACTCACTGTACTGTAGAATTAAATGTCATAATAACTTAAATCAACTTTTTCAGATGTATTGCAAGATTCATTCCCAGGATTCCTAACTTGTGTGCAGGTGTTAAATTATAGATAAGAGGAAGCAAACATCTCTGGATAAGCAACAGTTGGCTATGGTGTTTTTAATCCTAAAATTCATTTCTGCATGCAGCACTGAAAAGACCAAACCGTTTTCTTTGATTGTGAACATTCATATTTTATTTTTTATATGTACTCTTCCAAAATGAGCCAACATAGAAATCTTGGGCCATGGGGTTTTGTTTCGCGTGCAAGCTTTCCTCTCAACAGAGATTACCCGATACTTGATGCTCTGTCATATAAAGAGCTCATTTCATAAGGCAAATGGTAATATGTGGTATTACTCATATACCAACCCCCTGAAAAGCATGTAAAATTGGAGCAGGGGAAGAGTTCAGCTTGGCAGCTGTGAAAACTTTCACTGATACTCCAGCCAAAGCAGATGCTTCAAGTTAGCTTTTACTGTTCCTTCAGAGGTGGGTGCAGCAGTGCTCCAGCCTCCAAATTCTGAGTCATTATGGATGGCGGAACCATTGCTGCCCTTGGATCAGGGCCAGCTGCTGATCTCAGTAGACATTCTGATGAGTCTGAAGCAAACTCACGTAGAATAGTAGACTCCTTCTAATTGTCCCTAAGCAATCTTCCACTTTTGTTTCAAAGTTCTGCTTGTCATAAGTTTCAAACATTTGGTGATTTTTGTATCCCAACAAAGTAGCTTTTCTTTGTTTGGTGGAAACTTTTGCCAACAGAGAATCCAAGAGTTAGAAAGCCTGAAAGACGTACACTTTCGGGCAAAATTGGTAGAAGTTGTAATTGTGCTCCTTCACAATGTTGCTCCTTTTCTTAATTCCCATACAGGACCAATAGACTGAAGTTGTATCTTAGACTACCGAATGGGACATGGTGGTAGCTTAGAAACAGTTAATGTGGCTGCTGAAAGCTTTTTAACAATATTTTAAAAATATTTAACAATGTTTACCTTGTCCTTCTTTTGCAAGTTTGCAGTATTAGGATTTTTTCCCCATAGGAACAAACGTTTCTGTTGGGATCTCTCCTTACAAAGTTAATTCTCTCCCCCCCCCCCTTTGAATAGAGACAGTCCAATTATGAGCTCTAAATATCAGTGTGTGTGAAATTCTAATTGTTTTCTGATGAATCCATTGATTTTTTTCAAATGGTATTTTTAATATTCTTTTGATAGCTGCATTTCTATTAAATAGCTAATACCAGCAGTATAACCTTTGTCAGTCTAAGACTATTTAAGACGTATTTTGTTTGTATTTCACTTTTATTATTTTTACAAATAACCCAAGGTGACAAACATATCCAACATACCTTCCTCTTCAACAACAGCAACTCCACAGCAACAACTCAATGAAGTTAGTTGGGTTGAGAAAGAGTGACTAGCTCAAGGTCACCTAGTAGCTGGCTTTCATGGTGAAGGTGGGACTAGAACTAACACAGTGGAATATCCTAATCAAGTGAACCAAGTTAAGGAAAGATGTCCTAAGAGAAAGGAAAGGTTAAAAATGAAAATCATGGAAAGGTAGGTACATGATGGTAAATATTTTCCTCCCCACTGAGAAGGAGAAATTTGCTAAGCTATGAACATCAAGCAGCTGACGAGGATACAAGAGGAGGCTAGGATTGTAATCAATTAACAACTAAAGTTCTGTCTTTTGCTGGTAAGATGAGATCTCACATGGAGTCCTATCTCAATAATGATTCTGAATGATCAGAAAGCTTAATATTTTGTACCCTATCCTCTTCGGTGAGATGGTAAACAGGGTTACCAGGGGGAAAAAAACCCCAGCCTTTCAATCTATAGAATACACAGAAAGCAGCAGTGGAAATGTCAGTTTTCAGCCAGTAAGGACTTTAACAGTGAAAAACAGCAGTTTGCATTAAGTCTGAAATACTAGTTGTTCTTTAGTTGTGGCTGTGTACTAAGGCTAGTGGTGATGCTGAGCTCTTGTTTAAGAGAAGACAGAAACTCAAAAGCATCCTATTGTCTGTTACATACTGGGGCTTGCATGGCTTAAGCAGGAGAAGGAAGCTTATTTAATTGACATGTGAAGGGAGATTTAGCCACTTTGTATTTCCTGGATCAATATGGCATTATTACTTGCATGTTGAAATCTACATTTCCAGATTTTTAAAAATGCAGTTCATTTGCTATTATTTAATCTAGGAAAAAATAATTTTAAAAAACTGAAAAAGAAACCCCTGGTGTGATGTTATGTGTGTGTACCTATATGTATACATTGCGTTATACACATTGCATCGTTCATGTGTGTGTGTGTGTGTGTGTTTGTATAAAATATGCAACTAAGGGAACTGCATACATAGTGAATATCTGCATGCCAAAAAGATGCTATGGAGCACTTTTAGTTAAACAATGCTGATGCATGTGGAAATGGGACAGAATAAACTTAAAAGTTGGATGTGTTAGAAATTGAGGGAACTTGAGTGCAACGGCTGCAGTCTGTGCAATGTCTCTGTGTGAAAGTCACATGACAAAGATCAATATGGGCATTCTGTTATCTCTATTGATTGTTCTCTTTCCAGCCAGGCAGTGCTATCAGCATGTCTGGTTAGTGATTAGGTAGTGATAATAGAGTCGCCTTGGATATTGAAATAGTTATTGGTGTTGCTATGCTTTCCTTAGTGCTGGCACTTACTTTACTTATTTAGTTACTGCCAGGAAGACCTGGAACTGTGTTATGGCCATATAACACTATAGTTATGGTGCAACAGGAGGTGACATTGAAGGATGGAATATAAATGAATCAGTCCTGAATTGTAAAGGATACCTCTTATCCAACACAAATAAATAGTTTTGTAATCTCTGATTTATTTTATATGTGCGTGTTTGTGGGTGGGTGTTAATCTCCACAAGATAATAGTTTGTTTTGGATGTTACTTTGTTGTCCACTCAGTTCTTGAGTCATAGCTTATAAAGTACTTGGGAGTATTTGGAAAGAAATTGTGGAAATATGTTTGCTCAAACTCCTTTTTAATGATAATAATTCAATGACCAGTTAATTTTTATTTATCATGAAACTGACTTAATAGATTTTGCTCTGGCCATACATTACTCAATATTTTTAGAGCTGTTGTATACAGTATTTCATAAAATGTATCTAGGATCAGCCCAGGTAATAATTTGGAGACTCAGGGAGATATGCAAAACTTGAAGGGACCTATCCTGTCCAGTTCTATTCATAGCCTGATATTTAATAAAAGAAAATAATGAATTTATAACCCCAAGAAAGATTAGCTATCAACTTGGAAGTTCTGATTACAAATGTTTAGCAGTAACAGGTGATAAATATATTTTTGCACTTTTATGTAGTATTTTTAAATAGATCTAGCGGCCTCTGAGATGGAGTAATAATTGTCAGAAAGGGAAAAATAAACTTGCATTCCTCATAGCACAAACAGCAGGTTCTGAGGGTTTTTCCTCCAGCAGGATTATGACTTGAAAGCAAAATCTCTCATTTCCTACTAAATGTTGTCCTGCAGGGGGAAGATTGAAGCAAGATGTATAGGTCAGACAGCTTTTATTAATCAACTGTTAAGAATGCTGACATAATTCTGTCTAACAAATACAGCTCTTTCAAACCACATAAGTGCAAAGTCAGTAAAGGTATCACTGACTCACCACACCCTCTAGTACCATACATGCAACAATGGCTGTAACTCCAATAATTATTCACCCACTTTGAATGCTCCTGATTGTATTTGCTTCTTGTCAAGAGGACTTTATGACAAACAAACATATATAGTTCCTTGAAATGAGGACTGGAATATCCACAGATAACTGGGATTCCTACCACAAATATCTTGAGTGGATGGTTTGTTTTTTTGTATTCACCATTCTGTTCACATTTGGAAATTGATGCATTAGCTCCAAAACTACTTCTGTTATTATAAGATGTTTTAGATAAACCAACAGATAATTTTATAGACAACTAAAGAGTTCTGTATTATCAAGATATTGATAATTTGCCCCAACTTTGGAATAATGGTTTGAAATATCCTATTTTAACCACTCACTTGTCTCATATTTGAAGAATAGTTTTTATGACCTTAAAATGAGACTAGTTCATCAGAAAGTATTTTTCATGGTTGATGAACTCCTCAGCAGATAATTTGGAAGAGCTTAGTATCAACGTCATACACTTTTAATGATATATATTTCAGAGAATGTGGACTCATATGTTACAGGTTTGGTCAATAGTTGTTCTATTGTAGTTTTGTCAGCCCTTCAAGGTAGACTAGAGTAAACAACCAAAAACATGCTGGCTAATACTACTCTTATTATAAAGTTATAGTAATAGAATCTTGCAAGTCTAAATCTGCTTCTCCCTCCCTCCCTTTATCTTCCTGTGAGAAACAGCAGGGTTAGGGTTAGGGATATACATACTGTATATCCCTAGGGATATATAAGGGAACTGAACTGATCTCTGGGAACTGATATTCCAGAAAGAAGAGGGGGGATGTGCTTTCCTGGTTCCAGGTCTTCTGATCTTTTGTAGGGTGGGCACCCACAGCATCCTGAAAGACTAGGATTTTATAAGTAATCACCAGAACCTTAAATGAGGCTGGACGCCTATTGGCAACTTGCATAGGTCCCATTTATTTCATTTTCTGACGAATAATGAGAATTAAAAAGAGGCAGTCAGCTTAAAGCACAAGGAAAAGTTAATAGTAATATTTGATGGTCAAATGAATTACAAAGGCAGAAGGAAGCTGGCTCACCTTATGGCTAAGGGAGATACTTTGAATTCTTTTTACATTGTATCTGTCTTCACACTGCAAACAACTGCATATAAATAGCTTGATAGGCCATTATTTGAATGTTACTCCTTAAAACAAACTGCTGTCCTTCATACTTCGATTCCCACATCTGAAAGTGTTTTGCCTTTCAAAAGTGGGTGGGTGGAGGGAGACAGGAAGGGGCTGAGGCCTATGAACATACTCTGAGGAGGCAAGAGAACTAAATAAAGTGCATGAAATGCGGCACATTACTCAGTTCAGTAGAGGAAGAAAGGACTGGTTATGTCCCACCTGAGTGAGACTAAACATTTCTCAGGGACAAGCAATATTGTGGCTGCGAACTTTCTGCAGCAAAGTCATTGAGTTTCATGTTTCACCAGTTCAATAGAATCTGTGTGCTGGTCTATTGTGGTTCAGTAGCTGTCAGCAGTCAAATAAGCATTGCTCTTTCCTGGCTTAATCAGTCTATTACATTCAGTGTCAAAACAATAATGTCAGAGGAATGATTTTGCTGACACTGTTGATTAGCATGTTACATTTAGCAAGTGATGTTTTCTAGAAAATCACATAGTACCCCAGAAAATTAAAAGAACCCGCATCTTTCCAGAGATGAGATGGCATGGTTTGCAATTTGTCAGCTCCCAGGAGAGGATGGGTCAGGAGTGCTTAGACTTTATGAGAAAGTTAGAAATCCTTACAGTTTGCTGTGATGTATTTTACATTCTTTGAAATGGATTTTGTGGAAAGGAATCACTCAGCTTAAAAAAAATGCAGAGAGGCGTTAACATTTAGAGTTCCCCTCTGAGCTTGGAAAAATGGTGAGAAGTTCATGAAAAAATAATTAAATCAATATTTTGTGGCTTTACCTCTCAACAGAAGAGACTTCTTGGGAAAATGTTCAAAAAAGGCATATTTGAAGAAAAGTAAGGAATAAAAGTAATTGATCATTAGATTTTCTTCCAGACTGTTTGATCTTCACAGAGATCTCTTTCATTTCCCCCATCAATATCTGCATTTGATTTTTAAAAGCACCAGTATTCACAGTATGTTCCTCATTTTTTCAAAATATGAATATTATCCTGAAATGTGTTTTCTTTACATACATAGTACTCTACTCTTTAGAACATGGTTTAACTTAAGATGTACTTTACCAATGTAGTTTTTAAGCTGAGAAACATTTTCTCAAATAGGACAGATGAGAGCCAACAAATAATTATACTGAGATCCACATTTAATTTGGGAAGTTAAATTAAATATTATATTCTCATAGAAATGGAAACCTAATAAAATCTTTAAATGTCTCATTAGCACCAGGATCATTCACATTCAGTGATACATTGAAGAAATGTAACTGCCTGGAAGAACACATGTTTTCTATGTAAAATTGTCCAGTTCGGTTCCTTACTATCCTTTTATCACTTATGGTGGAACACCCTGTTAATATTCCATGCAGATGGTATTGAGCAGGATAGACCAATGGTCTGAGTCAGTATAAGTCATCTGTTCAAGTTCAATCAAGCAAAGTATTTTATATACTACATGTGGTGAAAGAGAATTTATTCTGAGGTGATGGCCAAACTTTGTACTTTCTCTTAAGGATTACTCATTTGACCCAATATTATCTTTTGGATGGTATGCTGATGGTTAAATTCCATCTGTTTTACTGGATAGCATGAGATGTCTCATTTATTTATTGAATTAAATTTATATGCTGCAAAATTTAGCCAGACCTCTGGTGACTTAAGAGTAATAATTCAATGGTTTTAACCTATTCTCTTGAGCTGTTCTATATTTTGTAGGTTTTTAAAATTAATTTTTAATAGTGGTCTTATTTGAGATATGATTTATTATATCCTTTCAAATATTGAATGGTTTAGTTTTCTCCTTGGAAATACTCCAAAACACTCTTGCAGAATTCAAATTAATATACTCTTCCAACCCAGAAATCATTCCCAAGGAACAAAACTTCAAAATATTAATCTGAGAGACGTGTTTTCAGCTAAATGTACATCGTTACTGAGTGTGTTATAAATACAATATAACAAAAGAATGGCATCAGCATTGAAGACCTTTTCTGAACTTTTTCTAGAATATCCTATATATTAAATACCCAAGAATTTGGACAAATATCCAGTTTAAAATTTTATCATGGATACATGTTTCCAAAAGCAGTACGTGTTTGGTTTCTTTTGCTTCCAATCAGATAGAATATTTTAGTTTTGAACAGAATTTGACAATAGACCCCAAAAAGTGGTCAGCAAAGCAATTTCCTCCATGCTATGGTCTCTGGCTCCAACCTTTATTTGTTCCAAAGGTTTATTTCTCTCCATTAAAGTTATCCTGCAGGATGCGAACAACTAGTTTTTATTGTGCAAGCTTTCCAATTTATGTGTGTTGTCTTCCAGTGGATTCTGTAAACTAAAAATGAAGAGCCAAGACAGGCCGCCTACAACCCTAATACTCATACATGGAGCGCCCAGAGGCGGTCCCCTCCTACTATTATTGCCAAAGATTGGTGATCATTCTTAGGTAGGAAATATTCAAGAATTGTAGTATAAATCCCAAACATAGGGGTTATATATTTGAAAGAAGGGAATCAAATCGTGGCCCCACCAATATGTGCAATATGTGTCTACCTTCTTTGATTTTTATCCCGCCTATTGCGGCTCCTTTTTTTACCCAGAATGTTAAATATGCTCTGAAGCATAAAAAGATTCCCAACCCTGGTGTAAATAAATAGAAGCAGAGAAACAAACCGTAAAAGCTCTAGTGAGAAACAAATGCTGGAATACAGAAGCTGAAAAATCGCAGTAATTGAAGCCATTCACAGATTTTGTCATGTTTATGTTTTTTAATTGCCTATGCAAAAACTCTGGGCAGTAGAAAAGGATAGTTTATTCTATATACAAGAAATGGACACTGTGTGCCCTCCAGATGTTGTTGAACTTGAATTCAGCCTTAGGCAGAAGGCTGGTGGTGAGGGATTATGGGAGTTACAGATCATTAACAACTGAAGAAGCACATATTATTCACCCCTACCTTGAAACCTACTGGCAACTACATCTGTAGTTGGGACTTAGTTCAGAGTAGATGCACAAAGAATTGTGTGATACAGTCTGTAGCAATTGATTACTTGATAAGATTACTGAGCAAAAGAAACTTTGAAAAGGATCTGATTTTTAGCACTTACATGACTTGTGGCTCATCACATCTTGTGTTCTGCTGGATGCTTTGTAGCAAAAACAGATACTTCCTGAGATACAATAGACAGTGTGTAGGCTGCATTTAGTTTGATGATTCTCAAACTTCCCACTTCTAATCTTGGGTAAATCTAACTTGATGTCATTGTTAGAAAATTACTACAAATTTGAGTAGATATAAGGAGATCTGAGAAGGTTCTACTTAACCTTCTGTGGGATTAGAATTGCACTTTCCCTTTTGAAGAAGGATATGATTCAGTTCTGATAAGCAAATAAAATATTTCAACTAAATCAAGATGGTCATCATCTGTATTCTAAGCCTGCAGCTGTCTCTCTTATCCTCCGTCTCCCTAAACTATACAAAATGGATTAAGGTATCTCTGAGACCAAACAAAGGACCTGAGTTTTGAGAATCCCAGTGGAGTCTCCATCACTGACTTATGGCCTGACCTTGAATAAATCTCTTGACCTCTTTGTGTTGTAATCTTCCTTGGCTGTTGAATTTGTTTCAAGAACAGGATCTCTCTGGGAAACAGATGCTGCACCAGAGCTGTGCTATCCACAATAAATACATTATGTACACCAAGATACTATATAATTCTAGTTGGAAGGAAGTAAATCAGTTTTCAACACACCACTTCAAAGCCAGAGTTTGCTCAAAAGTGGGTTGAAGAAATATGGGAGGAAATTATGTCTGCTCTTCCCGAAACAGGTTCCCACAAGGAAGAAGCATCTGATCCTTGGAAAGGAAGGAGAAAAGCTAAATGCTTTGGAGGGGATAACAAGAGGACAACAGACTGCGAGGAACTTTTTTGCCTTTTAGCAGCACCAGATATCTGGATGTGGGATAGTAGCCAGTAAGTACCTTTAGCAGCCATACATGTGTCTCTTCAATGTGTTTCAAGCTCTTCTTAGAAGAATATTCTTACTAAAGTTGAAGTACCTTACAATTTTGGCCTAATAATAGTTTTTACTCTGAAAAGGGAGAGAGATGAATGGACAGCTGCTACAGGCTCCTCTTAAGTTGGTTCCCATTGTCTCATCCATCATTTCTAAAACAACTTTACAATTATTGTTATAATTATTTTTAGTATGGAGCTTTGGCATATCAGAATATATATAGAAAGAATATGAAGAACCTATGTAAAATAACTGTACAAGAGCTCACTAAAATCTAATGATAATTTCCTTTTTAAAAGAACAACTAAATACAGAAGAACACAAACTTTTTATACCCTCTAGCATTCCTTTTCCAAACCTGCATCCTACAAAATAATGTTGGCTGGGAATGATGGGATGCAGTCTTACACATAAGGAAAGCATTCTCTCTAACCACTGGTGGCACAGTGGTTAGAATGCAGTACTGCAGGCTACTTCTGCTGACTGCCAGCTGCCAGCAGTTTGGCAGTTCGAGTCTCACCGGCTCAAGGTTGACTCAGCCTTCCATCCTTCCAAGGTTGGTAAAATAAGGACCCAGATTGTTGGGGGCAATAGGCTGACTCTGTAAAAATATTCAGTCTTCTTTCATGCTTGTTCTTTAACAGCTAGAATTCAAGGCATTCCACCCATGAGCCCACAGATAAGAAGCAACACTTGTAGCCATTGACTCTGTGATTTGAGAAGCAAAACCATAAAAACTAGTAATCACTAAACCCTGAACAGTCATTAATTTGTACAGAACCCTATGAATCCAGCTAAACTGATAGCCATTATTATATTTGATGCTACTGAATTCCACAGTTTAATTCAGGATTCCCCAAAGTGATCAGTATTGCCCCCTAAAGGTCTATGGGATTATCCAAGGGATCAATGTTGTTATTATTATTAAAGTACTGTTAGTTAAAGTAGCTAACTAATAACCACTTGTTAGATTAATATAAATATTTGGGAGTCAATGTACAATCTGAAAATTCATGAAGGTGTTGATAAACTAAACAGTTTGGAGACTTCTGGTTTAATTGCATGCATCCTGCAGAGAAATGTATAAAATGGGACTTCCCTTTCATTTTGAATCCTTCCAAATTGCTCTAGCCAGTAGATGATTGCTAACAAAGAGTAGCAATAAATTGGAATGAAATGTGGGGCAGGTTATTTACAGAGCCTCTCCAAGGACACAGGTGGGAATCTTTCCCAAGAGAAACAAGTTTTTGCCTTAAGAGGAATGCCATTCATCAAGATTATGGCAATGTATTGGCCGTGACACTCAGACTACTGGGATCTCGTCTTGTGCAAAGGGGCATCTATTCTCACACCTGGGAATGAAATATGGGGCTATGGCTGATTATCAAGGCCGGGAGGAAATTATTTTTCTTTTCTGCCAACTGGTGAGTGACAAGACAAAGGAAGTATAAGAGAGAGAAAAAACAGACAAGAGCCAAGCCTCTTCAGGAAATTGATGCTTTGGCTCTTCATTCCTAAGATGAAGGATTAAAAGAAGGCTTCAGCTGTAGCAAAATTCAGCAGCAGTTCTGAAGACATAATGCACTTTCCCTCTTATCTTTACAATGATCAGAGAGTCATTAAGATAATGCTCTGTTTCTTCCCAACTATTTGTATTAGTCTCAGGGGTGATAGAGTACATGATAATACTAACACCACAATTGCACCTCTTTCAGTTCACTTGAAATTTCTTTTCATACCATCTGGGAATGCTAGCTGAAAATTCTTGGAACTTTTAGGCCTAACACCTGAAGTACATCAGTTGAGAAATGCTATTCTAGAGCATATACCTACATGTATTTGGACTTTTGAGAGCATATCAAAATAGTTGCTGGAGGAAGGTTCTTGCTTAGTCATACAAATAGCTACCAAAGTGAGTGTGGTCCATCAGAAACTCAGGAAATTTACCAGAGGGGCACATAACTAAGGCCGATTATCAGCAGACAGCCAGAATATGCAAAGATGAAGTCAGGAGAGCAAAGGCTCAGAACAAAGAAAGACTTGCAACAGAAATCAAGGATAATAAAAAAAGTTTCTTCCAACATATTAACAACAAGAAAACTGTAAGCCCACTAAAGAGAGAAGATGGCAAGGAAATAACAGACAACAGAGAGAAAGCTGAGCTGCTTAGCTCATACTTTGCTTCAGTCTTCACACAAAAAGAAACTACAGCCCAACATACCAAAAAACCCACTGCAAAAGACATACTAGAAACAAAAAATAAAATAAGCAAGAAAATGGTAAGAGAACATCTATACGACCTTAACGAATATAAATCACTGGGACCCGACAGATTACATCCCAGAGTTCTGAAAGAGCTGGCAGATGTTATCTCAGAACAATTGCACCACATCTTTCATAAATCCTGGAGCACCAGGGAAGTACCTGAGGATTGGAAAAGGACTGATGTGGTTCCCATCTTCAAGAAAGGAAAAAAACGGACCCAGGAAACTATAGACCAATCAGTTTAACATCAATACCTGGGAAGATCCTAGAAAAGATAATCAAAAAACAAATCTGCAAACAACTAGAAGCAAACAAAGTAATAACCAGTAGCCAGCACGGGTTTGTTAAAAACAGATCATGCCAAATCAATCTTATTTCATTCTTTGATAAAGTGACTAAACTAGTAGACCAGCGAAATGCTGTGGACGTTATATACATAGATTTCAGTAAGGCATTTGATAAAGTAGGCTACAACCTACTGCTTAGTAAGTAGAAAAAGGTGGAATAGACAACACCAGATGGATCTGTAGCTGGCTGACAAATTGTACTCAACGAGTAGTCCTCAATGATACTACATCCACATGGAGAAAAGTAAGCAGTGGGGTACCACAAGGTTCTGTCTTAGGCCCAGTACTCTTCAATATCTTCCTAAATGACTTAGATGAGGGAATTGAAGGGGATCTCATCAAATTTGCATATGACACCAAATTGAAAGGAGTAGCCAACACCCCAGAAGACCAACTCAGGATCCAAAAAGATCTAGACAAACTTGAACAATGGACCCTATCCAACAAAATGAGTTTCAATGTGGAGAAAAGCAAAGTATTAAATTTAGGCAGAAAAAATCAAAGGTACAAGTACAGACTGGGTGAGACCTGGCTTAAAAATGGTAACTGTGACCTTGGAGTCCTAGTGGACAATCACTTGACTATGAGCCAGCAGTGTGCAGCAGCAATCAAAAATGCTAATGCAATCCTGGGTTGTATAAAGAGAGGCATAGAATCAAGATCATGCTTTATAAAACCCTAGTAAGACCACACCTGGAATACTGCACCAATTTTGGTCACCATATCACAAAAAGATGTTGAGAGTTTGGAAAAAATTCAGAGAAGAGCAACTAAGATGATCAAAGACCTGGAGACCAAAACGTATGAAGAACGGCTGCGGGACTTGGGTTTGGCTAGTCTAAAGAAAAGAAGAAATAGGTGAGACATGATAGCAGTATTCCAGTATCTTTGGGGCTGTCTCAAGGAAGAGGGGGTCACGTTGTTCACCAGAGCACCAGAGGGAAGGACGAAAACAATAGTTGGAAACTGATGAAAGAGAGAAGCAACCTGGAATTAAGGAAAAACTTCCTAACAATGAGGACAATCAACCAGTGGAACAATCGTGGGTGCCCCATCACTGGAGGTTTTTAAAAAGAGACTACACAGTCACCTGTCTGAGATGGTATAGGTTCTCCTGCTTGAAGAGGGGGCTGGACTAGAAAACCTGGTCCCTTCCAGCTCTATTCTATTCTATTCTATTCTATTCTATTCTATTCTATTCTATTCTATTCTATTCTATTCTATTCTATTCTATTCTATTCTATTCTATTCTATTCTATTCTATTCTAAAATGAAATTCAATGGTGAAAAAAGTAAGGTTCTACACTTAGGCAAGAAAAACCAAATGCACAGGTACAGGTACAGTATAGGTGGTACCTTGCTCAATAGTAGTAACTGTGAGAGGGATCTCGGAGTCCTATTGGACAATCACTTAAATATGAGACAGCAGTGTACTGCAGCTGCCAAAAAAGCCAACATAGTGCTAGGCTGCATTAACAGAGAGATAGAATCAAGATCACGTGAAGTGTTAATACCACTTTGCAATGCCTTGGTAAAGCCACACTTGGAATACTGCATCCAGTTTTGGTCATGACGATGTAAAAAGATGTTGAGACTCTAGAAAGAGTAAAGAGAAGAGCAATAAAGATGATTAGGAACGGTTGCTGGAATTGGGTATGTCTAGTTTAATGAAGAGAAGGACGAGGGGATGACATTATAGCAGTGTTCCAATATCTCAGGGGTTGCCACAAAGAAGAGGGAGTCAAGCTATTCTCCAAAGCACCTGAAGGCAAGACAAGAAGCAATGGATGGAAACTAACCAAAGAGAGAAGCAACCTAGAACTAAGGAGAAATTTCCTGACAGTTAGAACAATTAATCAGTGGAACAACCTCCCTCCATAGCTGTGGATGCTCCAAAACTGAAAGTTTTTAAGAAGAGACTGGACATCCATTTGTCTGAAATGGTATAGGGTTTCCTGCCTGAGCAGGGGGTTGGACTAGATGACGTCCAAGGTCACTTCCAACTTTATTATTATTATTATTATTATTATTATTATTATTATTATTATTATTATTATTATTATTATTATTATTATTATTATTATTATTATTATTATTATTATTATTAGTAGTAGTAGTAGTAGTAGTAGTATTGTTGTTGTTGTTGTTATAAATGTTCTCTTTTAATGTGCATCATTAAGGATGTAAAAAAAATGGGTCTTAGAACACACGATTGTGGTGCCCATCTTGACTTTTTTTACTTCCCCCTCCCCCCAGACTCCCATGTCATCATGCAAAATTTCCCCCTTTTTTAAATTAAAATAATCTAAACATTAAAATCAGGTGAGGGTAGAAACCATGAAGTTTAACCATTCCCTAAATCAACCTGTCTTGTAAGTAGAACTGGGATGAGGACTTCTAAATACTATATCAACTGATCTATGGGCCTTTTGCTATAAATGAAACTGTTATTATATCAACTGGGATGATCTATCTATTTGACAGGAATAAATCTCTTGTAGAATAACTACTGGCCATACACATTTGCAGACAACAGCAAGTGGTTACTAAGCACTTGGTGTTAAGCTTCCGTGAATATTCTGGTTACACCCATCTTGAGAGAGGCTTGAGGATTTGCAGAGTTACATCACAGAAATGCAATATCAGTCGTGTTCTTAAAGATATTTTGCTTGCTTAATAACTGGACTAGCCTTTCCATCAAAGCCTAGGTCAGGGGTAGGCAACCTTGGCTCTTTTATGACTCGTGGACTTCAACTCCCAGAATTCCTGAGCCAGCCATTCTGAGAGGAAAGGGAGAGGTTTCCAAGCTGAGCCATGCTGGCTCAGGAATTCTGGGAGTTGAAGTCCACGAGTCATAAAAGAGCCAAGGTTGCCTACTCCTGGCCTAGGTATTGAGTGCATCACTCAGCAGAATGGCATGGACCATTTTAGTATGTTCCAAATACTAATTCCCACTTTCTAAGCAGGATTGGGCTGGCTTTAATTCTACCTTCCAACCTCACAAACAATAAACTTCTTGCATATTACAACATTTCTGAAAAATTCTCTACTTTGCACTTTCACTTCCAAAATAGGAGGAAATGAGTTTCTTGATTTCTATTTAAATATATTCAGCTTGCACTATTTGAGCTTATATGAAAACTGAAACATACCATCACGGTGAAATCTTCCTTTTACAGAATTTTACAATGCAGTTTATAAAGTTAAAAAAACTTTCCTAAATTGTGCATGTAAAAAAAAAAAAAGAATCACATACAAAAAGGCCTAAATTAGGAGAAAATATGCACAACACCAAACACAACGTGTACAAGATTAGGGGCAAAAGAGCAGACACATAAAACATTCAAAAGAATACTGCTTTCACATTTGTGCAGAAACAATGAGCTCCAGCATTCTTTGTGGGGTATAGGGTTCCAGCATCCTAGCAAACTGAGGAAGTAGATTTTGGAATCCGCATATTGTGCGTCTGATTTTCTGAGTCACCCATCATTCTCATGGACATGCCTCCAGGCTGTAAGTACTATGGGCAAAACTCCATTTTAAATTAGGAATGCATTAATTTAGGCTATTTTTTGTTTGCTTGTTTGTTCCATTCATATCATTTCTGAAGCATTTTACAGATTAATACAAACAGTTCAATATAAATCCTCATAAATTGTGGCTTGTCCATCTCTGGAACTTTTTAAGAAGAGGTTGCACCAATACCTCTCAAGAATTATGCAGTTGGTTTTCTTGCATATTGCAAAAAGAAATGGGGTAGATAAATTTGTGATGTTCTTCAGATCCACATCTATATGATTCTATGAAATCCTTTAAAAAAAATTGGGTTGTGGACCCAAGTGAAAACTTCACTGAGAAGTTCTAATCCTATCAAAATCCTTCTCTTTCCCCCAGCATTTATCCTCCCGACACTTTAATATATTTATTCTTTCTCATTATTTGCTTGCAGAATTTGTATCCTGCCCTTCTTTTAAAAAAATTTGAAGTGATTCACCATAAAACTGACCAAGCTATATGATAAATGCAGTAAGATGTATAACTATAAAACAATAAAAAGTTGCTATTACAGCAGCTAGTGAATGGAAATCAACAAAGTATCTAAGCAAATGAATGCCAGGCACAAAGAACTGAGAACACTTGCTGAGTTCAAAGCACTGAAAAGTTTATTATTGCTATCTATACACCATAATCTGGTCAACTAATAATCAGTGTCAAACTGGTGCTAGATAAGCGTCAATGGAATTCACGGGGGCCGGTCGTCGGTCTCTGATGGGAGTTCAAGGATTCCAAATGACGATACATTTAACTCTGCCATCCAGCTTAGCCTTCTCATCCCCTAAACATTTCAAATAGAAACCCATCTCATCTATATGGAAAGCTTGTTCCGTATGAAACATGGAAAACACTGCTATAAAATGAGTGTCAGCAAGCTATAATGTGCTTCTGTCTAGCATTCAAGGACTATGTCTACATGGGATGGGTTGAACGTCAACTGATAGGGAGTGGAAAGATTTCTCGTTTTGAGCTGCTCTTCCCCAACAAAATCAGGCTTGGCTACCAAAAATGCTTCTCTGGGATCCTTTGTCGTGTAGCATTGATACTGAGATGGAAAACCTCTGAAAATATCATTCCTTGAACTGAAAATTAATAAACAAAGAGGAAGCAATCTCCTATGTTATGGACTTTAAAAAAAATTAATGGGAGGATTTGGTTTTCTGAATCTGGAGTTATAACATTAAGCTTATCTACTTGCAAGTATTAAATACTGGAAGCCCACAATTCTTGTTAATTTTCTTATTTGGGCAACTTTGGAATGCACATATATAGCACCTTTGGTTGGATGGACCAACCTATAGCATAAGGGTCTAAATACAATAGAACTCTAGTATCTCTGGAAACAATTATATCAGTTAGAAAGCTATACAATGTAATAGCTAAAAAAAATATTCCTTTTCTCATGCCAAATTGACTTTATAAGGTAATTAATATTAATAATTGAGGAAAATATTGTCATATGGAAAAATTGGATGAAAGTGGGATATTGACTTTGACCCAATTGATCAATGATGAGGATGAATTTTTAACATATGTTGTGCTTTCAGATGTAATTATGAGATGTAACTCAGTGGCAATATTTACAGCTATAACATCTGTTAACATTTGTTATTTGATATTTGTTATCAATAAATGTTAAGAAATGAGAGGAATAAAGAATTAGAGGTTTTTATATTGTCTAGACAATGGGAGAATGTTTTAACAAGTGTTAATGGACTTTAACCTACAACTTATACAACAAAAAATAATATTTAGAATTTATCAGACTCCATTACGTTTATGTAGGAAAGAAAAAGCATTTTGTTGGAGATGGAACAACGACAATGCTTCTTTAAAACCCATGTTTTTACAATGATGCATAGTAAATTTGGGAGAAAATAGTGGACTGCATAAATGTGACAAAAGATCAAATTTTCAGAGGATAATATTCCCTTGAATTCCATATCTAGTACATGGAACTTGACAAGTGACAACATAAATGTATTTCCATGCCCTTGTTATATCTAAAAGATTGATATTGCAACATTGGAATGATAAATGTATGGCCCCATTTACTACTCAGTGAATTGAAGACCTGATTACACTTGCTACCCAGTATAGGATAACCTATACTAAAATGTAGACTTTGCAGAGATAAATATAAAGAAATATGGGGCTCATTTATACAATGTACAATAGGTTAAAATGGTAATATATATATATATATATATATATATATATATATATGTATATGTATATGTATATGTATATATATGTATATATATGTATGTATATATGTGTATATATGTGTATATATGTGTATATGTATATGTATATGTGTATGTATGTATATATATATATATACACACACATATATATATATATATATATATATATGTATGTATACTTATACTTATACATATATATACTTTCTGCTCTTTAAGTTCTACAAAATGGTAGGGCCAACTACACTATGGACGTGAGACATCTGTAAAAAATCTGTACTCATTCAACCTGAAGAGCCATGCATGGAATACTTAACTAGGCCCATTATTCTGCTAATGAAATATTTATATATTGTACCACGAGGCTGCCGTTCTATTTTTTCTTCCCCATGTGCTGAAAGCCTGCTCCAAATCTGCTGTCAGCCCCATTAATTATAGCTTCACATCACAAGTCAAATAAAAGCCATTTAAAAAAAAAAAAACCCAGCTCAAACGGGAAATATATATATATATTTCCCTTCTCTCTTCGTTGCACTTGAGAATTTTTGTCAAAGTATCAGCACAACAGATAATGCATTTCTTAGTTAATTTGTCCTGAAGGTTCTGGCTTTTGGGATTCTTCATAGTGCTTTCGAACTATGTCTGCCTCTTAAGAAAAATGGGAAATAGTGCCAAGATGAAGCACTGAGAATTAGTAAAGGTTTGCCAGTTCACAAATTAGAAACAGTATCTGGGCTTGGGATTTGGAAGGTTTCAGAACAGGAAAGGAAATGCTGAGTTGTCTCTCTGCTCCAACTGTCAGGTTGGAGCTAGCTGATAAAATATTGCCATCTAGTGATGTCCTTTGGGTATGACATTAATGGAATTGGTGAGAAATGTCAGGATTTTTAGATGAATTTATCCATTTTAAGCTTCTTGGAGTTTTAACTAAGATTAACATAAACTAAGTTGAAGTATACCAACTGTTCTGATCAAAAGTAAACTTTTGAACATTAGGAAAAAATCAGAATTTTAGTTTGAAATTAAAACCATGATTGAAGATGATGTGCCATCATCAAGTCAATATTAACTATTACAGACCATATAGTTAGATTTTCTCCATGACTATCTGGCCCCAAACCTCTTCAAGTCTTCCAATGATGGATCCATTGTTGTTGCAATTGACTCTGTCCACTTTGTTGCTGGTCATTCTGTTCTCTTTCTTCCACCTTTTCCAGCATTATAGGTTTCTTCTAAAAGCTAGGCATAATAGGTCTGAAGTTTGATAATTTGTGCTTCAAGTGAGAATTCTGGATAGATTTGTTTGCTTTCTTGGCTATCTGTAATAGTTCCTAAAAAAAATTCTAACACTGATATTCAAAAACATCAATACTATTAGTATCCTGCTTCTTCAAAGTGTCTACTAAAAGTGTACACATAGAAATATTTGTACATTTGTAGGAAATGCATGATGAGAAAGACAGTCAGTTTCTAGGTAAGCCCAAGAAGTTAAACCTCATGGCTGATGGGGAAGACTTTGAAAAAGGCTGAGATATTTTGGCATCCTTTTTATGAGATTAGCATATTAGCAACTTGCGAAAAAAGGAGCAACATATAAGGAAAATATGATAAAAATAACAATACCCTCAGCTGCTTTTCCAGCTATGGTTAGTCAACATAAAATAAAGAGAAATGATGTTTTTTTTAACCCATGTTGGTTTTCAGACTTAAATCCTCCTGCATATAGTTGTGATTTTTATGTACGGTACCAGCTAAAATGTGTTTCTTTTTATAAGCCATATTCTTTAATCAGTATGTTTAATCAAGAATTACTTACATAGCCCAAACTAGAAAAGTAGACTTATCTTATCCCAGATATGTCATGTCAGTTGTGTGATATACAACAAGGCAAAGAGACAAAAATCACCCATTGATACCATTTCTACCATCCTTTCTCCTTTTCTATGACTACAATATTTTCTTGTTTTCAACACAGGACCAATTCTCGGAAACCTCCAAAATTACTTCAACAGTAGGTAATGTTTTTGCTATCTGGAGTAGAACTAAAATTATTTTTCTTTTTTTTCCAATAAAACATTTCCCATTTAATCTATGTGGAGCTATGATTAAAGATTATCTAGGAATTTCAGCCAGTACAAAATGCCGTAATCCACATTGTAAATGATATTAGGAGGTCAGAACCCAAGACATCTAAAATGCACTGACTGCCAAGGCGTGTCAAGATCAGATTAAAAAGCTGATACAGTTAAATCACAAATGTTAAAAAGGTGTTAGGGTCTGTTATGTGGTCACAATCACATAACTATTTTAACTAAGAGATTATAACAAAAATAATTTTCGACAGCATGTTATTTTCAGATAATAATAATAATAATAATAATAATAATAATAATAATAATAATAATAATAATAATGATGATGATGATGATGATGATGATGATGATGATGATGATGATGATGATGTTGGAAGGGACCTTTGAGGTCTTCTAGTCCAACCCCCTACTCAGACAAATGGTTGTCCAGTCTCTTCCTAAAAACTTCCAGTGTGGAGCAGACCAAATAAAAGAGAAGGTGGAGTTGCTCTCTATATAAGGTGGAGTTGCTCTCTATTTCTACAGAAATAGAACACAACAATGATGAAAACTGTCTTGAATGCATTTGGGTCAAGGGAACTAGGGGATCAGCCATATTGGACCTAATTCTCACTAACAGAAATGAAATGATAGAAAGTGTTGAAGCCACAGAAACCTTGGGGGGGAGTGATCATGCAATATTGGAATTCAACATTATGCAAGCACAAGCAATAGAACACAGTCAAACTAGAATCTTGGACTTTAAGAGAGTTAATTTCAATAAACTTAGAGAGAGCTTGGGAAGGAGTCCATGGATGAGAATGCTCAAGGGGAAAACAACTCAAGAAGCTTGGGAAATTTTGAAAAGTGAGATTATAAAAGCCCAGTCTAGCACAATAACAACAAATAAGAAAAATAACAGCTCTCAAAAGAAACCAGCATGGCTGCATAAAGAACTCTCTGATAAATTGAAAGACAAAAAGGACAAGTGTGAAAAGTGGAAAGAGGGGCACATAACTAAGGCAGAATATCAGCAAATAGCCTGAGCCTACAAAGATGAAGTGAGGAAAGCTAAGGCTCAAAATGAACTAAGGCTTGCGACAAAAGTCAAAAATAACAAAAAAAAGCTTCTTTCAACATGTAAAAGCAAGAAAAAAGTTAAGGAAATGATTGGTCCATTAGCAGGAGAAAGTGGCAAAAGGTGACAAGCAACAGGAGAAAGCAGAACTACTCAACTCATTTTTTGCATCCATCTTTACACAAAGAGAAAAAACAGTCCAACCTATCAAAAACAGTACCGTAAAAAACAGATTAGAAACACAAGTTAAGTTAGGCAAGAAAATGGTAAGTGAGCACCTGTCCACCCTAGATGAGTTCAAATCACCAGGGCCAGATGGATTACACTCCAAGGTTGTGAAGGAACTGGCAGATGTGATCTCAGAACCACTGAACTATATCTTTCAAAGATCCTGGAGCACTGGGGAACTACCAGAGGACTGGAAAAGAGCTGATGTACTTCCCATCTTCAAAAAAGGGGGGGGAAATGGATCCAGGAAACTACAGACCTGTCAGCCTGACCTCAATACCTGGGAAGATTCTGGAAAAGATAATCAAACAACGAATCAACAAACATCTAGAGGCAAACAAAGTCATTACTAAAAGCCAACATGGGTTTGTCAAAAATAGATCATGCCAGACAAATCTTATTGCATTCTCTGACCAGGTGACAAAATTAGTGGATCAGAAGAATGCTGTGAATGTAATTTACTTAGACTTCAGTAAGGCATTTAATAAAATAGACCACAACCTACTACTTGATAAGATAGAAAAATGTGGGTTAGACAGCATCACCATCAGATGGATTCATAGCTGGCTGACCAGCCGTACTCAGCATGTGGTCCTCAATGGAACTGAATCTACATGGAGGGAAGTGTGTAGTGGAGTGCCCCAGGGCTCTGTTCTGGGCCCAGTGCTCTTCAACATCTTCATCAATGATTTGGATGAGAGGATAGATGGGGAACTCATCAAATTTGCAGATGACACCAAGCTGGCAGGAATAGCCAACACTCCAGAAGATAGGCTTAAGATACAGAGGGATTTTGACAGACTTGAACATTGGGCACTATCTAACAAAATGAAATTCAATGGTGAAAAAAGTAAGGTTCTACATTTAGGCAAGAAAAACTAAATGCACAGGTATAGTATAGGTGGTACCTTGCTCAACTGTGAGAGGGATCTTGGAGTCCTAGTGGACAATCACTTAAATATGAGCCAGCAGTGTGCTGCAGCTGCCAAAAAAGCCAACACAGTGCTAGGCTGCATTAACAGAGGGATAGAATCAAGATCACGTGAAGTATTAATACCACTTTACAATGCCTTGGTAAAGCCACACTTGGAATACTGCATCCAGTTTTGGTCACCACGATGTAAAAAGATGTTGAGACTCTAGAACAGGGGTCCCCTAACTCTGGTCCATGGACCAGTACTGGGCCATGGCATGCCAGTAACCAGTCCGCACAAACAAGCAAAGCCCCATCCACGGGATGCAGGCAGCACACAAAACCATGCACCCTCCTGTCCATGGAAAAACCTCTCTCCACGGAACTGGTCCCTGGTGCCCAAAAGGTTGGGGACCTCTGCTCTAGAAAGAGTACAGAGAAGAGCAACAAATATTTGTTGTTGTTGTTGTTGTTGTTGTTGTTGTTGTTGTTGTTGTTGTTGTTGTTGTTGTTGTTGTTATTGTTATTGTTATTGTTGTTGTTGTTGTTGTTGTTGTTGTTGTTGTTGTTGTTATTATTATTATTATTATTATTATTATTATTATTATTATTATTATTATTATTATTATTATTATTATTATTATTATTATGCATTCACAACTTCTGGAGGCAGGTTGTTCACTTCTGGAGGCAGATCTGTTCTAGAATGCTTTCAAATATAAAGAAAACAAAAAAACAAATTTAAATTTCCTTTCTGAAAAACATGCCATTCTTCCAGGATGTATGTATATATGTATATTATGAATAAATAGTGGTTTGGTTTTTGATGAAAAAATGCAGAATGGAATTGTAACTAGATCTGCCATGATCTAGCTAATTTAAAAAGTGTATATCTAATTGCAAACTACATTTTTCCAAACAGTCCTGGACAGCTATTCTTGTTGTAAGTATGTTCCATCATAATTTGTAATAATTTGAGGAAAAATGATTCAAAGCCAAATCAAACCAAGAAAAGTCATAAATGCAAAGATTCTTATTAAAAATGTGCAATTACTACTACTACCACTGTAATTACTACTATTAGCAGCAACAGCAGAGTAAGAGATGGGCAGCAATATCCATTAATTAAATGAAAAATATTCTGGTAAATATTTGCTACTATAGTTTCTAATTTAACCCCATTTTGTCCCCCTATATAATAATAGATTCATAGAGTAGACAGATATGAGATTCTGTTAATAAAGTTCACTCTTTTGCATAAACCTATGCATATAGTATATGGAAAGATTGATCAATATTTCAAGATCTGTAAGTTTGCTCAACAGAAAAAGGATATCAGCTGTAAGTAATTTTTAAAGTACCTCTTAAATATTTGTGTACTCATGTGTTAACAATAGCAAGAATCAATAGTATGATAGAGGAAACTGTGGTCTTCCAGATGTTTTTCAACTATGACTCCCAACTCCTTTACTGGTTGGGACTGATGGGAATTGGAATCCAAGAACATCTGAAAAGCCACATGTTCCCTACCCTATTCCATAATTAGTCACAAGAAATCAGGAAATCCCCCTCATGAGAATCAGTGGCACATCCAAATCTGAAATATTGTTTAAATGGAGAAGTTAATCCATCAAATATAGATGGCTAGCAGATGCTCGGAAGGAATGCAGCTCTTGAATTATGGCTCCCTGGTCCTAACAGGCAGAACATTCTAGACTTCCGCAGCAGAGACTTTTGTTTTATATTAGGTGATACTTAAATTTGTGGTTGGAAATTCAAAGAAGTGGGAGAGAGAATCACTGTCTTTTCATCACCTGATTCTGATGGGAGTTATTTGTTCTGTTTTAACACCACACATACTGTAAATCCTCTTATTTAAATGTATGTTGGGGTATAGTTTTAAAGACTAATGTAAATAAAATAAAAACAACAATAAAAACAACTGATTCATCATTAAAAATATTTAAGAGAAAAAGATAATTTGCAACCCAGGTATTTAAGTGGTACATGGGATTTGCAATAGCTACTGAGAAAAAGCTCACTCATTCAAGATGTTTCTATCTCTGCTGTTGGCAGCGATCCACTTTTTCAATTTGCATGCTGCTGAACTGCATCCAAACAAACTTTCATGCAAAATATTACAAATATAGTGCACATGCCAAAATAATTGCTTCTCATAATAAGTATCAGATTGGCCAACAGAACAAATAACCTCCTTCTAAAAATATTCTATGCCCTATTAAGTTCCTTAGATTAAAAAAAAATATTAAGCTCTGCCAAATTTTTGGGGTTTCCTGCTGCGGGATATATAGATGTTACTGTGGCATGCAGTAATTAAATCTAAGCACAGTTTAAAGTTCTATGAAATTATCTGTATTAGTAAAAGTGGCAGTTTCAGAACACTGCAGTATTTGACTTTTGGTGTAACAGTTACCCTTCCAAGACAGAAGGATTAATGGGAAGTCCTATCTTTCTCTATTTCATGCATTTTCTCTAGTATTTGTTCACAGCTTGTTCCTTATACAGTATAATCTGCCATTCCTTACATAATCTAGATCCAGTTCAAAGGATTTCTCTGTTGCACCATCCTAGTTAATTGAAAATGACTTGATATATGTGCTTGCTTTATAGTACATGCAGTCTATCAAATAAAACAGTATTTAATTACTACTAAAGGCAAATTACTCTGAATGGAGAGGAGGAAAGTACTGTTCATCAGGCTGATAATGGGATCATGCTCTTTGCATTTGTTATTTGCAGTATTTTCTCTACTGAGTGTGAATCTAACAGTATTCCCCCCATGTAGTTAGTTAATAAGGAAATGCCTGTCTGGTTGTGTCTTCTCCCATACCTCTTCCTCCAGATGCGTTCACTGGTTTAAATGACTGCACATTTCCTTCTCCAAGTGAAATTAAAAAACAGGATTGCAGCAAATGTGTGAGCAGGGATATCAGCGACTTAGAACTCATTTCAAGCATAAACTCACTCAGAGGCCTAAATAATCCTGCATTTTCATAGCTTTGTCCCTCTACAATAGAGATGGGAGAACTATGGGCCTTTTATGACTTGTGGATTTCAATTCCCAGAATTCCTGAGCCAGCATGACTGGCTCAGGAATTCTGGGAACTGAATTTCACAAGTCATAAAAGGCCCATAGTTCCCCACCCCTGCTCTACAACAGGGCTTTTCAACCTTTTTACTGATTGTACCACTTTTAGGATATGGCAATATTCGAGTACCACCTAGCAAGGTGTCAAAAACTTGGTGACAAAAAAAAAACCTGTTCAAAGTTGCAATTGCACTGAAATGACTTATGACCATTTTTCACACTTATGACCATTGCAGCAACAGGGTCATGTGATTTATATCTGGATGCTTGGCAACTGATTCATGTTTATGATGGTCACAGTGTCCCAGGGTCATGTGATCCCCTTCTGCAACCTTTTGACAAGCAAAGTCAATGGCAGAGCTGCTGATGGCCAACTGCTAAGGCTGGACTTCCTTCCCTCCCTCCCTTCCCTCCCTTCCCTGCCTCCCTTTTTCTCATTCCCATCTCCTTCTGAAGGAAGAATTTGAACCCCCCCATATTTTCCCTCTTCCATATATTGATCAAACAAGGAAAGGCCTCCAGAGACAGAAAAGACAAGCTGCTGAGTGAACTAGCTTAAAAAGGCACTTCCCCTTTAAGAATTAGCTACTGGCTAGAAAGGAAAGTAAGGAGCCCAGCTGGCACTTAAAGAAGAAAAAAAATGTAAGTACTGGCTGCCGGCTAAGGCAGCCTCCCCAAATGGCTCCATTCATAAGTAAAATCTGCAGCTCCAGAGGACTCTCTCACTGTAAGTCTTTCCCTGTGCTGGCTCTTTCCCTTCCCCACTACACTTGGCTAGGCAGGGCTACATACCACCTGCCACTCATTAATGTACCACAAGTGGTACGCGTACCACAGGTTGAAAAGCCCTGCTCTACAACATGAGAGACAGCCACTGGTGTACCATAAAATAGTATAAAGATAAAAGTTGAGTTGGAGTTGAAGGAGGCTGAGAAAATATGCAAAATATGCAAAATATACAAAAATACTCTCATATCAGATTTTGTTTCCTTTCATATTTTGTTTTTATGATTTAATTTGGATAAGATTTTCTTTACAGACTTTTCAGTTTGGTATTCTGTGTTGTCTTTTATTGCCCCTTTCTCATCTTCTTTTAAACACATCTGTCAGATAGTGGCACTAGAACAAATATTGGCAGCCATTCCTGGTGGCCACATTTTCCCAGATTACTCTGACACGATGTTGTTTTGAAAGACTTTTTCTCCAACCTGATACTTTCCAGATACATTGAGACTGCAACCAGTGGCAGAGCTATCCTTGGCTAATTCTGCCAGTGGGTGACCAGCAGGTGAATTCATTACTCATCAATCTTGAGGGGGGAGGGGTGGGTGGAGGAACTCAGTGTTCTCCTCATAGTTCTTTATGGCTGTTCCTAGAGGGCACTGTTGGAGGTACCTAGCCATAAAGGTCTGCAAGTAAGCAACCAAGCTCAGAGAGCATCAAGGAATCCACAATTCAACTCCAAGTTACACCTATTCCCTTCCATTAGAACTATCATCAGTGCATTGGTAAGGTAATGACTTATTTACCTGAAAAAGGCTTAGCTCAGAGAACTTCAGGAACACAACAACCCAAACCTGAGCTGCATATATTATCCATTATGCAGCTGCTATAAATCCCTGAAAACTTGGATGCAGCTCTCAAAACAAAATCTCAAAATTGTCATTTCTCTGCATTTTAAAATGGCTTTATTTAAGTATTGTTATACCACATCCCAGTCCCAAAGGACACTGTAAAAGTATACAGTCAGAATTACAAAGCAAAACTATGGATTTCCAAGCACTTTCCTATATGAGGCATCACCACATAATCTCATGCCGAAATAGAGAAACATGAAGTTGTTTCAAGATAGGCTAACAGAGGAAGGACCATGTTCACTTTTGGGAGAAGAATGTGGAGAAGGCCTGTCCCAAATCTACTTCCCTCCCCTCACCGATGTACTTGTTTCATGGCTGGTATTCTCAGTAGGATTACTCTAGATGACCAGACTGGCAGGGAGATTCAATTCTGGGAAGGGGTTACTCGAGAATCTCTGCTCTGTGCCATAAAAGTCTGTAAAGGAAATAACCATCGCTTGGAATTGAGCCTGCAAGCTTATAGACAACCAGTGCATTGACTCTGAAACTAAGATTATTTGAGACTGGCAGGGCTGGCCCACCTGTAGCCTACCTGCCACAAAATGATGGAAGGAGAAAATTATTCAGTATGTGATTGCACTCGATCATAAGAACTGTATTAAATATCATATTAACTACACTATATCTAATTTTAGTTTAAATGTAAATATAAACGGTAAAAACAGTTGACTCGGCTTTTATCTGTTGCTCCAGCCACAGTATTTAGGAGAAGAGCTCTTGGTATGATATTCAAAGCCAGTTTTGAGTGCATAATCATCAAAAGTCAAAAGCAAGCGGAGTAAAGAGGTAGAAGACATGATTGGCCTAACTCAGATTTTGGCTCAAAAATGGTTATACTAAACTCTTTTCTTGGGCAGCAAAATAAACAAACGCATCTCAGTTGATTTCTTACTGGAAAACAATCCCCTTTGGGTCATGAGTTCTTAATTGGATTCATGCAAAAGGCTTATCTTACAAACATACAAGCTTAGTTAGCGCACTTTTTCATTGTTGCTGTACAGCATGAGTAATACAAAAAAAACCATAGCATGAGTAATATAAAAAACTTCAGCATTCATTGAAAACTTCTTCCAGGTATTCCTGAAAGCATTATTATGAATTACTCCTCAGCATTTCTCACATTGTCAATATAATTTTTAAAAAAAATATATCAAGAAGCTTTAAGTACAATAATAAAACATAATGCAAGCAGTTTTATTATCTCTTCACCTGCTCTTAGTTAATATAAAAATCTTCATCTTCAACTCAAGTCTTCATTATAAGCAAATCCAATAAACAGCACCTTTTCCAATCCAGGTGCCAGCAAAAAGTGTAAACAGAGCCCTAAAATAATCACATTTGTTAACAAATATAAAACTTATCATTCCATAGCTCAACTCTTAATTGTAAACAATCCAATACACAATATCTTTTCCACTCCAGATGTTGGCAAGTCCAGAAAGAGCCTCTCAGAATAATAACATTTCCCATTTTAACCCTAATCAAATAAGATAACTTTATGTCCCTTCTTGCTCTTTAATCCAAGGATGAATTTTATGTTCTTTGAAGGCTCTGACAGCAGTTGGAGCAACAATGGCAAATTCTTTCATCTCCCAGTACTTCCGTCCTCCAGAGTCTGCTGCCTTGCAGTTTCCTTGTGAGAAACAACTATATGGAGTACGATGTGGGCAACCTCACATCTTTCTTTCTCCAGTGGTGCTCAAAGGAGCCAATCTACTCATCAGCTTCTTGTTCTTAGCTGCAATATCAGTTCTGTGAAACATGGAGCCATCTTCAGTTTGCTATTTCTTGTGCAGAAGTCACTATCAACCCAATTTGAGAAGGAACCACTTGACAAAAACTTTTAAAATTACTTAGCAGAATTAAGTTACTTTTAAAATTACTGAGCATAAAGATAGATTGACCACTAAGCTTTCCTTGAAGGACCTTAACAGAAAGATGAGTTGAGGAAGAAATGGAATCTACCTAGACCTCAAGCTGATATTAAAAATATGTAAGAAATAATAAAAGAATAAATGCATATTTGGTCTGCCTCACTGACAAAAGCATTTGAAAAGTATATTTGCTAACTTATTTTTAAAGACAGTTATTAATACGTTTTCAGTTTGTCTAGCCAGTCTCTGCTTTGTAGTCCTGAAAAGGAGCTTCTAGATGCAACAAGATAGGGAGGAGGGAGGAAGGAACTGATGAAATACTTTTTCAAGAATTAAGTTTCAGCTTTGTGATAAACAATTCAGAAAGTGAGGTATCAGTGGTTTTTGTGCTATTATGTCCTTTTAAAAAAAAACCTTAGAGGAATTAAAAAGTTTCATAAATGGGAAGAAGAAATTTACTTGTAAGAAAATAAAGGGGGGAAAAAATCTCTCAAGCTTTGGAGCTTTTGAGCTGAGGAGACACACTGGCAACTGTTGTCAGCCAGGAAATGAGAGTAAGTTGTAAATGTATACATTTTGCCTCCTAAGGATAACATAACTTCTAGAGGAAGACCAGTTTGGTCCCATCCATCAACCAGAGAAGGAGCAGCTGCAGAAAAATGGATATTCCTACTCCATGATTATGCTTCTCTCCATACACTCAAGAGTTATAGATTGCATTATTATAGATTGCATTATTACAATTGCTTACAAGCAGATGTTAAACTGTCTTGAGTGTCATGATATTGTGTACTAGGCATGAGTAAAATTAATCAATTCAGGAACAGAATATTCCAGATAATACTAGAAATTCCGTTCCTGTTAAATTGGTATTCTAAACGAAACAGGCTTGTTAAGCTAAACTGCCACAGAACAATCCAACCACTTCCATTTCATAAGACTTTCTTCCAAATAACTGCCAAACTGCTTCCAGAATACAGATAGTCCTCAATGTATAACGGCAATTGAGACCAGAATTTTATAGCATCATCCATCTGTTTAGAACATTTTGTTTCCAAACTGTACCTCCCCATATGTTCCCATATGTATGGGGTAGTACAGAATTTGTCTTCTTCAGAATTGCTAGAGGTTATTGTGACAGTGCTTGTACATGTTTATATGCTTACATGCACACATGCATCTTATATGTGCAGCTATTTTAATGTAGAAAAAGAAAATAAGCAGATATGAAAGACTGAAAGCATAAACCAGATAATATGAAGGGCAAAAACAATGTTAGTAGATTAGAACAGAAAAAGGTGAAGCTAAGTCTATGCAAAAAAAAAAAGATTTCTGGGGTAGCTCATCAACAAGACAAGATAACTGATCAGAACTAAGAGGACATACTTGGCTGCATCATGGAATCAATGAGAAGCAAGAGATCCTGCATGGACACAGCATGATGTACTTGTCAGAAAATGCATCAGCAGTCAATCAACCAGTCCAGATACAGTATCACGACTTGAAGGGCAAAGATAAACTACTATCTCCAAATGCTGTCAGAATAGGTGAAGAAAAATCACAACAAAGTAATCATAATACAACTTTATGCAAATAGTTCAAATATATACATATGCATAAGAGATGCACAGGTAGTAGACTTATCCAATTATTTAGGACCAATTTGACCTGTTGAACCTGAGGAAGTGGACAAATCCTCATGGCTGCTACTGCAATTACTTGTTTATTAGAGTCTGGCCCCTCCTGGTTGGTAAAAGCCTCCAGGACAGTGATCGGCTGGTGGGTGCAGGCAGTAGATAATACTTTGCTGCAGGAGGAGATGTTTCTGGTACCATTTAATGTAGCCTTGGTCCATCCCCTTGGGATCTGGGAGTTTATCATATTTAGTTCTGGATGGGGTTGTTCTACCCCAGACAGACCCAGTGCACAATCTGGAGGTTGTCCTAGACTCGCAACTCCTGCTCAAAGAATAGGCGGCAGACACGGTTAGGATATCTTTGTGCAACTTTGTGTGGTGTGCCAGTTTCATCCTTTTCTGGACTGTGAGGTCCTGCATGTAGTCACTCATGCCCTGATCATCTCTCAGTTGGATCACTGCAATGTGTTCTACATGGGGCTACCCTTGAAGAGTGTTTGGAAGCTACAACTGATACAGAATGCAGTGGTACATTCTGGAGTTCTGGAGGCCCCGCGGGTGGCATACATGATACCATTGTTACATGAGCTGTACTGATTGCCAGTTTACCAACCCATTCAAGATGTTGGTCTTTACCTTTAATGCCCTTTATGGCATGGGTCCAGGGGTATCTGAAGAGTCATCTCATCCCAATTGGACTAGCCTGCTCTTTTGTTCCAGTGGAAAAGTCTACTTTGAATTCTTTCTGTGAAAGAATTTCAGCTGGTTGAGGGCTAGGAGAAGAGCCTTTTCTGCTGTGGCCCTCACCCTCTGGAATATTCTCCCATTGGAGAATATTCACCCCCCCACACACACACAAACACACATTCTGGCCTTCCAAAAGAGCCTGAAAACCTGGCTGTGTCATCTGGCCTCGGACCCCAATAGGAGCCTACTGCATGAGGGATTGATGATGGGTTAAAGATGATCTCCACCCCCAGGCTGCCCATTGTCTTGGTTTTCAGCTTTTCTATTGTATTTAATTCTCCTAATTTTAATTGCTTTGTATTACTTTTTTCCTACTTTTATTATATTGTAAGTCTCCCAGAGTAACTGTATCAGTGAGAGGGGAGGCATAAAAATGTAATGAATAAATAAATAAAATAACAGCTTAGCCATGAAGCTAATAACAACAAAATAGGATTTATTTCTAAAATGAAAGTGTACAAAAATGATAAAGTATGAATATTTGGAAGGTGAAATGGATTTTTTCTCCCTGGCAGGGACTGAGCTATTTTACACAGGACTGCCAGATCGCTATTGGCAGATGCAAAACGAGCAGAGAAATAACACCATTTCCCTGCCCTTACCATCATCATGCAATCCTTAATATGGGTTCTTATTTATACTCAGTTATTTACTTTGTCTTCCTCCAACAGTGCTCTAGCCATCTTTTCTTGTGCTTCATCTCCTGGCATTTCCCCAGGAGAAGCAAGGTAAATCAGAAGAGGCTGCATAAGGGCGACCAAGTCTGAGGTCTCAGCCATTTACCTTACCAGACTATGACCAAATTGCCCATTAGACCCTTAGGAAAATCCCAAACTCCCTCAGGAACCCAAGAGGGCCAAACAGCCACCTAACATGATTTCCTCTTGTAATATTTTTTCACCTCTTCACCTTCCAAGACTGCAGGGAGATCAGGTTGATGGTCAGAACAATCTATCAATCCTTCTTACATGTGTTGTATCTTTTTTGACATACCTCTGCAGATGCCCCTGCACATGGTCATCCCCAAATGGTGCGTTTATCAAAGAAGTAGCTCCTTCTGAAAAGCTGCCCTGTGGTGACACAAGGTTTTGCAGAAAATTGAAAATAGCAAAATGGCGGACAGGCTGCAGCCACCTATTGCCACCTATTGCTGCTTTGGTAAGATGATAGTGACAAACATTTCAGTGAAGTGTTGAATGACATTTCTTGTCTTCTCCCGTGCCTGGAATTGACTCTGGCTGAAATGAAAGCACCATGCTGTGATGGGAGGGGTCCTAGTGATGGGGGTTCCCCTCCTGAGGAACAGCCTGCCTCCTGGGATAAAGATGGACCCCAATCTCATGAATTCTATTGTGTAATATACTAAAACTTTAACAAGTGATGTTCATATACTTTCAGAGAATTTGGACACATATTTCCCATGTCATATATTTAAACAATGTATTAGAATTTACTAATGAATCATTTCTCATAATTACTGTTGTTTCTAATCCCTCCTTATTCCATGTTCAATATCATTCAAATGCTCATTTTTTCCCCATTCTTATCCCAGGGGTTGGCAAAACTGTCTGGTTCGAGGTATTATTATTTGCTCTCACATGATGTCTAGGAGTGAGTGAATGAGAGAGAGAGAGAGAGAGAGAGAGAGAGAGAGAGAGAGAGAGGGATGGATGGATGGATAGATCGTTCAATATTCTTCATAAAAATTAATAGAACATTCTTCACAAACTTATTCTTGAATAATATATTTATGTTTCATAAAGATTTGCTTATTTACAAGCACATTATCCACTAATTTATCTATTCTACTTTCTTCTGAGATGCTAGATGCTAAAAAATTACATATGGAAAGCAAGTTATATTATATCAAAGATTGACAATAGTTGCTCAAGGTGTCACTGCCCTTCCCTTTTTATTAACATTTATTAAAAAATTAAAAAAAAACAAATGACCCAAATATTGTGAGCTTTTGTGAATGAAGAAAATTTTGCATGATTTCAATTTTGTCCTGCAAAATCTCATATGATTTCAACTTTTCTTTTCTTTTCTTTTCCTTTTCTTTTCTTGATATCAAAAAAATGCTGGGCATGATAACACTCACTGGTGATATTGTGAGACTGCAGGTAACTTAAATACAAAACTAGCAGTGACCAGAAAAGGTTGCTGACCAGGGCCTAAGAAATTAGGATTACAACAGAGAGCAGAGTTGAAGACCAAACAAGAATCAAAAAGGACAGAGTGAATTCATATTTGCTATGAATTAAAATCCAAGCTGTGAAAACACAAATATTTAAGGTAAACATTATGAACATCAAGCCTACATTTGAAAGCATCTCTAGCAGAATCTTAAACCAGCCTGTCTCCAGGATAATGTATACGTCTTCAGAATGAGTTTTAGAGAATATATATGTTAGGTTCTCTGCCCCAAGCAATTTTTAAGCTAAAATTTAATACGAACCATTTCATTCCCTGGAAAATCCATGAAAACAGATGTTATCTAAATAAATATTTTTCTTACAATGGAATATCAAAGCTTGCAAAGTATAACAGCAACCACTGGAGGGCACCATTGTTGTGTGTCCATCCAGTTTATTTTCAAGAATTTTAAACTGTATTATCTACTTACAAGAAAAGGAAAATAGTACTGAAGTGTGAACCTAGTCAAATAAATTGCACCAGACTTCCAGATATAAAATGTGGCTCACCAAACAAAATTTAAGATGTAGATATCAAGGCATTTGTTATATAATAAAGATCTTGATTGGTCTTAGGCTAAATATCTCTATGTATATGAATGTGTATTATGTATTTTTATACATGTTAATAGAAGAATAAGTAAAAAAATAAGTAGATAAAACAAGTTTAACAAATTTAAAAGGCAAAAAGAAAAAAGGCAAAGAAAAAACAGTTTCACTTCTTTAAAAAAGATATTGCTATTTTCAATCATTATAAGTACTAGAGAAGGATCCGCAAAATTTTTCCTTATATTTTATTAAGAAAAAGAAATACACAATAACTGTAACTATTGTTACTCCTGAAAGCACAGATAAGTTATTTTCCTATGAAACCATGTTCTTCTTCTTCTTCTTGTGCCATATCCGTTATCGGACGTTGGCGATTATGTTGGCGATCCTGTTTTTATCAGCAGCCGCACGAAAAAGTGCTGCTGAGTTTTGTCCAAACCAGTCCCTTAGATTTTGAAGCCATGATGTTCTTCTTCTGCCTGGACCTCGTTTGCCTTCAATCTTTCCCTGGAGGATTAAATGGAGTATGCCGTATTTTTCTGGGTGTCGCATCACATGTCCAAAATATTCTAACTTTCGTTTTTTAATTGTTTTGATGATTTCCCTTGGCTTTCCCAGGCGGCTTATCACCTCCTCATTTCTGATTTTGTCAACCCAGCTTATACGTAACAGCCGCCTGTAAATCCACATTTCAAATGCTTCTAGTCTCTTCAGGTGGCCTTCTGTCAGAGACCAACTCTCTACTCCATAGAGCAGGATAGAAAAAATATAGCATCTGACAAGCCTGATTTTCAGTCTTAGGTTTATGTCGTGACTGCAGAAGACCTTTTTCATTTTGAAGAATGCTGTTCGAGCTTTCTCTATCCTTGTCTTTACTTCAGCGGTCATGTCCCAGCTTTCATGTAAATTAGAACCGAGGTGCGTGATCCTTTCAATTTTTTCTAGTGGTATTCCTTCTGAATTTATTGGTGGTAAATTAACGGGTTGTTTGCTGACGACCATGATCTTGGTTTTTGAGGTGTTAAGCTTCAAGCCGTATTTTCCAGATATTTCGGTGACTCTGCTGATGAGGAGCTGAAGGTCTTCATACTTACTGGCAAGCAGAACTGTATCGTCAGCATATCTTAAGTTGTTGATCCAAACACCGTTTACTTTGATGCCAGCATCGATGTTCTCCAGTGCCTCGTTGAAGCTTGACTCAGAGTAGATATTGAACAACAGTGGAGACAGAATACATCCCTGTCTGACCCCTCTTCTTATTTCTGCATCAGCTGGGTATTTTTGGCCTAGTCTCACATTTGCTACCTGATGCCAATACAGATTCTTTATTATTTGGATGTCTTTGTCATCTAGTCCCCCTTGTTTCAGGATTTCTAATAGTTTGCTGTGTCTTATTTTATCAAAAGCTTTTTCAAAATCAATGAAGCACATGTAAACACTGTAATTGACATCTCTACAACGCTGTACAAGAACTTGAATGCTGAATAGCGCATCTCGTGTACCAAGATTGTTTCTGAAACCAAATTGTGTGTTACCTAGACGCTCTTCAATTTTGTTGTATATTCTTTTGTGAATTATTCTCAGGAATATTTTCAGGGCATGACTCATTAAGCTTATTGTTCTGTATTCGGTACACTTCTTTGCATTTATTTTTTTGGGGATTGTCACAAAGGTTGATTTTAGCCAATCATTTGGTATCTTTCCTGTTTCGTATATCTGATTGAAGAGCTGCAGTAAAAAAATGTTCCCATTGTCTTCCAGCAATTTTAAAATTTCTACTGGGATATCATCAGGTCCTGTGGCTTTTCTTGTTTTTGCTATTTTTATTGCATGTTCAACCTCCTCCATAGTGATGTTTGGTCCAGTTGTTATACTTCCCATATCTATATCATCCCTAGTGTCCTCAAAAAGTTCTTCAATATATTCCTTCCATCTTTTTAGTTTTTTGTCCTCATCTAAGATAATTTCCCCCTCTTTGTCAACTAAGTTGTTGGTTTTCTTTTTGTAGAGGCCTGCTGCTTCTTTCACTTTTTTGTGTAAATTGAAATTATCATGCATACGTTCTGTCTCTTCTATTTCCTTGCATCTCTTTGCAAACCACTTTTCTTTTGCCAGTCGAATTTTTCTTCTAATTGTTTTCTGCAATTCATTGTATTTTTCTTTGTTTTTATTTTTATAAGATCTTCTTTCATCCATGAGATGAAGAATTTCCTCCGTCATCCACTGTTGTTTCTTGTGGTAACTCTCTCTCTGTTTTGAGTTTGTTACCTCTACTATTGCATTTTTAAATTTATTCCAGTTCACTTCTACATCATCATCATTCAGGTTGTTGGTTTCCCTTAAATGATTTTCTAGTTCTTCTTTAATCTTCCCTCCATGTTTAATGATGAAGTCTCTGTTGATTCTTGGTTTAGCAGGGTTTGGGTTTTCCATCCTTTTTAGTTTCAGCTGGACTTCAGCAAGTAGTAGATTATGATCGGATGGTACATCTGCACCTGGATATGTCTTTACTGATTTTACTGAGTTTCTAAATCTTTTGTTTATTATAAAATAGTCAATTTGGTTCCTTACTACATTATTTCGTGTATCTGCTGGTGATCTCCAAGTGTAGAGGCGTCTTTTTGGCAACTTGAAAAAAGTATTCATCACACATTGCCTATGTTCCTTGCAGAAGTCTACAAATCTGTCACCTCTACCATTTCTGGTTCCTAAGCCAAAGTTTCCAACTACAGGAGCATCACTTCCTTCTCCCACTTTTGCATTGAAGTCCCCCATGAGTATTGTGATATCATTACTTTTTAGGGTTTTCAGTACACTGCTTATATCTTCATAGAACTTCTCTAAATCCTCCTCATCACTGTCAGCTGTGGGAGCATAAACTTGTATAACATTCATATTTACTGGAGTACTATTTATTTGGATCATCATCACTCTATCGGATACAGGAATAAAGGACTTGATGCATTTATTTACACGATTGTTTACGATTATAGCTACTCCATTTCGATGGTGTTTGCTGTTCTCACCAGAATAGTAGATAGTATAATTTCCTATTCTACACATTCCATTTTCAGGCCAGCGCATTTCACTCACTCCCAATATAGAGATATTGTATTTGGACATTTCTTGGATAGTGTTGTGTGTTTTCCCAGCTTCGTATAGGCTTCTCAGATTCCACGTACCAATTCGTAGTTTTGGGTTTATCATGCTTCTAGCGGACCGGGAGATTCTTAGCACCCCTGCCCCATTTAAGGGGCGCCCGTACTCGGGGCCATTGTTAGGTTTTGCCGCCATTAACATGATTTTCCTGGGAAATATATAGTGTAGTAGTCTTCCCTTTGCTTTCTACACCGCTGTGCACATGCTGTTCAAGTGGCTGCCACCACACCGTGTGCTGTTCTTCTGAATCCGTTCCAACCAATATGGTCTCCGCCTTCAGTCGATACTGGGGAGCCAGCTGCCACTCACCAGGCCTGTTGGTCCACGTTGCATATTTTTAATAAGCAATGTGTTCATTTTTGAAATAGATAACTAAAATATAGAGGGCATGTGTCCTGCATTGCAGAGGACAATTATCTCACTTTCAAATAAAGAAGATAATTTTCTATTTGGAGGTGCCCCCTGTTTAAAGGGCTATCTAATTTAAATATAAAGAACAGGAAAAAGAAAAACAATAATCCTATATATACATGCCATCAAGTGCTGTAACAGATTCATCACAAAACTACAATTGTGGGGTCCCCTTCTGTCCTGATCCAGCATTTGGGAGAAAAGAAGACAAGGAGTGTAGGCCACTGCAAACTTAGGAGGCAGCTGTTGCACAAGTTCTACTAGATGACAACATTTAAGGGAGGGGATTTGGTTGAAAAGTTTAAAAACAGGAAAGAACAAGAAAAAATAATAGCAATAAAAAATAACCAAAGTTTTGCTACACTTCAAAGTGTGTTCATGCATCATGCCTAACCCAATGTCTTTAGGAACAGCTAGATCTGGGACTTCTGGTTCCTCCTTGTAGTGATGCGGCCAAGGGATTGCAGAGCTCCACAACCCATGGCTGGTTCCGTCCTGCCAGGGGACCCTAAATGGGTCAAAAGTCACCCTGGAGAGGCAACGAAGAAGGAGGGGCACCCTGATGATTGCGGAATGACGGCGGTCGATCTGTTTGATCCGGGGGAAGCCCTCCAAGCCAACAGGAGAAAGGCTAGCTGCATATCAGTGTCTAGCCCAAACTACCAGCAGCCGAAGTCCAAAAGCACGAACCAGAATAACGGTGAATAGTGTGCTTGGAACTGGGTCAGAATATCGATCTTCTCTCTTCTATTTTGCAATTGATTCCCTGGAAAAGATCTCCAAAGCAAGAAATCCTCTGAAAGTGAGAAGTGAGGGGACTATACCCCCACCCTTCCATAAACGGAAGCGGCGATTTAATTTTGTATGGGGGAAAGAAATAAACTGAAATGAAATTAACAATATTACAGTCTGGATAAATCTGAAAATTAAGAAAACCATTAAGATTTTACATCTGAAAGAGTTTTGATGAAATTATATAAAAAAAATCTTTGTTTGAAAAGTTGGAAAATGAATCTAGTGGAGGATTAGAGTATAGAACAGCAACACTGACTCAGAAATTGGCAAGATGCCCAGAAACAAAGAATAATCTTTTTTTAAAAAAAGTTTTATTTTTTTTAACAGAGTTCAATAATAATTATTCAACAAAAACGTGTTGTCTTATTCACTAATACAAATTAAATTCCTAATCCCTAAATCTTTTCTTTAACCATTGATAAAATATGGTTCCAACAATGGAAGCATTCGTACATCCAAATCTAGTCAGTCTCGATAAAATATGGACATAGAAAGATATTCTAAATTCTGAAAGGATCTTAAAATCTAGGCAAGAGATGGAAAATCAGAGCATCGATTTAACATGATGGTCACATTTACAAATGCAAGTCAGATATGATAAAGATATTAAACAGTATGGATTTTACAAAGAACACACTATGTTTGATCAGACATTATTAACTTCTGATGAAAAGTTAATCAAAAAATGTACAATTTCTTATTAAATTTCAAAATGGAAGATAAACAAGTAAAAGAGACAATGATAGTATGGGCAAAGAATTTTGGATATAATATAGACTTAGAAAAGTGGCAAAGTTTGTGGGAAAGAAACTATAAATTGACAATGTCAGCTTCATACAAAGAAAACTTATATAAAATGTTTTATAGATGGCATTTGCCACCAACAAGGTTAGCAAAAATGTTTAAAAACATGTCAGAGAAATGTTGGAAATGTAAACACAAACCAGGTACTTATTATCATATGTGGTGGACATGTGTTAAAGCAAGGAGATATTGGACAATAATTCATACTTGATTAGAAAAAATATTAGAGAAACACATAGACTATAAACCTGAAATTTTTTACTAGGTATAATGCCAGAAAAACTTGATAAGCAAAGTACATATTTGATTCTACATGTGATAACAGCGGCAAGAATTATATTTGCACAATATTGGAAGAACGAAGAAATACCACCAGAAGAAGAAATAATCAAAAAAAAATATTAGACTGTGCGAAAATGGACAGACTTACTGTAAGGTTGAAAGAAAAAGAAGAAACAGAATATTTTCAAACTTGAGAAACAAAGAATAATCTGTTCCCTTGAACCTTAGTGACCTTCAGCCAAATAGAAAACAGTTGGGAACAAGGAAAGAAAACATACTGGGCCATCTACTACAGACTGAGAACGATATTTGTTTTAAAAACTGCTGACTTTCTGAGATTATAAATATTTAGTGAGCTGTGATCTTTAAGCTCAAGAATTGTCTGCAGAAAAAGAAAAACTTTGACTGTTGGCTAATCTTCTAGGGGGGAATTTTACTGGATAATCAAACATTCTGGACTGCAACTTTGGCTGGTAGATAAATTGTGAGACCCCTGAACAGAAGAACTGTTATAAAATACTGCTTTCAGTGGTGCTTTGATAATTGGAAACGTATTGGATTATAAAAAACTATAGAGAAAGATAAGAACTATATAAGATTTTGTTGTTTAGACTTTAAGACTGGCTCGTTTAAAAGTCTAAACACAGAGACTATGGTACCGGTGAAAGCACATCTGGAAGGGGGAGATAAAATGGATGTTGCATACCTATCTAAAAGTGGCAGGAAATTACATCTAATATCCCCTTCTGAAGACCCCAGCTTGGAACATCAGAGATCTGCAGGTGCAACACTTCAAGACAAGGCAAATACTTTCCAGGAGGAAATGTATGCAATGCTGTGACAGATTCAAATGACAATGATTTCAAATCATGATGAGATTAAAAACAACTTTGATGGCATAAATGAGCACATCTCCAACTTAAACTTACAAGTAAAAAAATTCTTAGAAAATTATGATAAAGAATGAACAAACAAACCAGATAATAGAAATCAGAGGACAGTGACCCAAAGAGGGACGCTATAGAGGAAGAGAACTACAAATTAATACAAACAAAAGAAAACTTGCAAGGTTTTGCCACAAAAATGGAAACGGAAAAGATCTATTTTTCAGGACCTCAAAATCAACTTGAAGATTGGAAAGAAGACCTAATAAAATGGACTATAGAGCAACCAGGACGATCATTATGTTTGGGAGACAAAAAATACATGTCTTATCTAACTTGTTTTTTCTATTCCCAACAACATTTACAAAAATACAGGAAAAAGCCCTGGGTAAGTCGAACACACTAACTTGGAAACCTACCTGGCAAAAGAAGAAGGCTAGAATCAGATCTGAGAGATTTGATGTGACTTATCAGATGGAGTACTATATGATCAAACACCTGTTTGAATACGGTTAAAAGAATAGATAAATTATGGATATAAAGGGGTCTCACAGTAAGACAGATAAGATATATAAGTAGTATAGCAATTTCTATAATATAAGAAATGTAAAAATATTGGGATGGTGCACATGAATGAAAAGGTTGGATATTTAAAGGTTATTAACTTTGAGAAAATTATGACTGATAAGAATGGTTTGAATACAGAGGGGAAATTAAGCTTAAATAAAAATCTTGAAAACAGGACATATAGTGACCTAACAAGATGACTTTTATAAACACAATTGAAATATAAATTGATAAGAAAAGATGCTATATGCTGATGTTACTGTTATTTGTATAAACACAAGAAAAAGGTTTATATTTATCTTTATATGTATTGAATTTTAAGAATAATACTTGCTTAATCTTGACAAAAGGAGAATATTATTGGATGAAGAGAAGATTAAAGAAATATATCATTAATTAATATATTGATTATGGAACTATAGAAATTAATTATTATTGATTTTTTAAAAAACATGAACTCAGACAATACGCTGTTTACTAAGCACTAAAGAATGTTATTGTAAAAAATGAATAAAATATATTTTTAAAAAAGGAACAGCTAGATCTTATTACTGTACTTTTTCCCATATCAGGGAAGGTTATGATCATGGGAGCTTCCTGATGGACAGCTTCCTGGCAGACACCCCGTCTCATTGAATTGTAGAATCATTCAATCATATCTGACATATCTCTATTTTTAAATCAGAAGTAACCCATATATGCCTTCAAATAGGAATACTGCACCCCTTCCTTCCTATGTCTACTGTGAATACGGTCACATTCACTATAATCTTGAAATGAGGCATTGTCAAGTTCTGTTGCTGCTCAGACTATTTCATTGCAAAATATTTCTTTTAGCACTCAAGAAAAATAAAGAGGAAAGAAATAAGAATAAGATAAAAAGCATGTTTTGCATCTAAGCAACACAAGGTTCATTACACCCTGCAAATTTATTTTGAATCCAGCAATAGTCTTACAGCAATAGCAATAGTCTTATTTTGTCATTTATGGACAAAGTGCATTTTGTTAAATGAATGTGTACTTCACTTCTTCCTAAAACAAAGTGAACAAAAAGTTCTTCTGAAGAAAGGGGGGGGGGGAGGTGATTCTGAACATAATTTCTGGCAGAGCACAAGGACACTTAAAAAAGAAAATGGCTTCTTCAGCTTCAGCACTGTACTACAGTATCCTTCCTTAACAACACCCTTCCCCAAGATGGCTGCAGCTATGGTAAAAAAAAAAAAAGCCATGATGATGACTACCATAGTACAACTGAAATGTCACATATAAAAACCAGTCTTGCTTCAGTCAAACTAACATGGCCACCCTCTTGATATTTTTGACCAAGCCCTGCAGATACCCCTGCCCTTCCCTCTAATATGTAATCCATAATCAGAGGAGGTGAGCAATCTTAGACCTATTTCATCCAGCCCTCTGCCTGATTGCAACTTCTCCCAACACAATCATCCAAGACTGTTTCTAATAGGCCTATTGGAATTGTGATGACTGAAGGAAAAGAGAGTGTGTGATAGGAAAAAAAAGTTTTATAACACTGGCAAACACATGGCTTGTTTCAGCTCTCCCTACTATGTGTCCACCAATACATTGTTAGCAAACATGTAAGCATTTGGAAACTGTGTTTTATGAGGGGTACTAGAAGAATTCTGTGGGTTTCTGTGACTCATAGTTTCCATGGGTCAGATGTTTTTATCTTCCTCTCTCCCATAATTCTTAATCAAAACTGATCTAGAATATTCTTCCACCAGAGCTGAAGGGCAAGAGAGAATGTGCAAACCTACCCCATTTCACATACATGAATTGAACAAAATGGCCAACTCAATTTTCCAGTTCGCTTTTACTGATGGGGACAGCATCCTGAACAAACAGCTCTGTTCTTTAGTAGAAACAATAGCTCAGAAGGATGAATGCTGCTATTCAGTACATATAACATAACTGTCACCACCTGAGGCAACCATCTTACCTTACTTTTCATAGCACCTGCCCTTAAGAACAACATTATCTTTCCTTGGTGAAGGGCTTCAAATGAGCTTCACCTTATCATATCAAAGGTAGCATTTGTTATATTGCACTGCATATGATTGCAAGCACTACACACTGGTATATGACCAATGTTAGAAGTGCTTTCATAACTAAGTTAAACTTCCATGTTATTTATGGAAGTTTGAATCATATATCAACTTCAGAAAACAAAGGCACCAGTGACTAATACTGGAGTGTGCTCTCTGGATTCCTGGTTTGGTTATAGGATGCAGTAAATAATGATAAGGGGAAAAAAGCTATTAGTTTCTATTATCTCCTTGTTGGATCTAATTTTATGTTGTTACATTCCAAAATATCTACAGATGGGACTAAGACCTTACTTTAGGGCATATATTTTGGATGCAAGGACAAACTCTCCATGTGGCCCATAGGCTGCCAGGTGAGACATTCTTGCCTCACAATTGCAAGCCCCCACTCCATGTGATTACATGGGGACTTACCTTGTATGAATAATGGCACTGTGCCTTCATCTCAAGAGTCCATTGTATTCATTTGGTTGAAGTCTCAATGAATCTGTACTTTTCAAGCTCATATTCCTATAAATCTATGTTAGCTCTGTGATACTATCCATTAGACTTTATTCTGCCATATGGCTCAACAGTTCTGGTGAGAAGAAGTGATACATGATGCATGACTCTGTGACAGTTGATGATAGAGCTTTCACACATCTTGATTGCTCGCACGATCAATACACTGTGCGAATTCACCCATATGCTATTTCCACCCAAACAACTGTCCTTATCTCTCAAATATTTTCTCACAGTTTTTCCATCATGGTTTTCTGCCATTAAGCTTGACAAAGAACAGCTGGTTCCTATTGGTCCAATATTGTAGACATTTCTTTGCTGTGGTGTCATAGGTTCTGGCAGACATGAAACAATTTCAGGGGAAATGGTAAGAGGCAAAATGGAAGAGAGAGAATATGCAAGAGTTCCTGAACTTCTCCATGGTTTCAGATTTCGCAGATGTTAGCCAGGTGACTTAACAGCCCACCATTAAGTAGATTAACATGAACCCTGATTCGTAACTGCTTTATATTTCTTTTTGCCTGTGACTTCTGAATAGATATAAATTCTCTAAGCTATCATTCTATGGTCCTTGGGAAGCTTGCCTCCAGAAATCGTGGGCACTCCATCACTGGAGAATTTTAAGAAGAGGCTAGACAGTCATATGTCTGAGATGGTATAGGTTCTCCTGCTTGAGCAGGGGGCTGGACTAGAAGACCTCCAAGGTCCCTTCCAGCTCCTATTCTATTCTATTCTATTCTATTCTATTCTATTCTATTCTATTCTTTGTCATAGGGTGTTTTGGTTCTCCACTATAGAGGCGGAGATCTCCATCTTGGTGGAAGGAGGTCTGGGCTGAAAATTACCCATCCATTTACTGCTCTGACAGTGGAATTTGGCAAATATAAGAAGCAGGGAAGATTTAGAACTTCAGAATCTCTTCGGAAGTTTGAATTATACACCACTCTTGGAACTTTTACTCATATTTCTTTTTTCCCAGTGGAAAGAAAACATGCAAATCAAGATAAAAATCCTGAAGAAGGAAGAAAATCTCTTCAGACTTCAAGTCTGCCTTTTCTTTGGATAAAATAGGCTGACTGCTTTTGGATATCTCTTCCTCCCTAAATTCTATAATGCAATCTTCTTCATTATCCAGAGGTATTGGTCTTCAACTCCCATCATCCCTTGCTAGTACTACCATGTTTATATCTATGCTACTTTCCAGAGGACCTGCTCTGGAATTCCTGCACATAATTAGGCTGCCCATGTAGAAAAGAAGTTTTGCTTTTTTTAAGCAGCACAGCTGCTCTGAGATAAAAAGTAACCACTAGCTGTGGTTTGGTTGTACTCCTGTACATAAAGCAGGACACTTGGGGGGCTCAGCCCAATGCACATGTGAAAAATGCTGGAAGGCAGCTAGAAGAATGTCTGCCAGTTCCATATACCCCGCCCCCCCCTTCATTAGGAAGATTGGGGCTTCTTCCCACTTGTCACTTAACTGCGGTAGTAACATAGCTGCTTAGAGTTCATTTTCTCCCTCCTCTCATTTTACAGAAGACCTGGGATTACTTGAGCATTTTTCTCTTAGGTTTCTTTTAAGAGGAAGAAAACCCTTGACTGTTTTGTTTGTTTGTTTGTTTGTTTGTTTGTTTGTACCTCAGGGTTGGGCAACTCACAATTGTCAGACCTCTTGAGACCGGAAGCTCGTTTTGTATGACTGAGAGGTCCCTGAAATCATACTGATGAAGCTGAGCAAACCATTTACCTTACTTTATATCATTTTTCTGTAAAAATATAATATAAAATGGCAGGTACTATAAGGTTTCACATCAGTATTATGCATGTTCTGTTTTGCATTTGTAAATCTAACCTTCCAAAGTTAAGGGATTTCCAGGGAGCGAGATCAGTGTCTGAGTGAACAGGGAGAGCTAACAGGAGTCTGGCTGTGTGGAGAAAATTGGGAAAAATAAAGGAGCCTGATCAAAGAAGCTGCATGTTTTCAGTGATTCTAAGTTGCTTCCAAGGATTTCTGACTAACCTATTTGGGGATTGAGTGATAAGTGGAAGCTACTGAAGAAAGTGTAGAGGGAGCCCAAAGGCAGATGGAGTATCAGAATGAGGAGAGATGAGAGGGGTTTGATGGCAAAGATCAAAGAGGGGGTCCCCAATAAGTTTCCTTTTAAGTCAGCAGTATATACTTAGATTAGTGATTAATGTACACGTTGGCCCAATGATTAAAGTCACGGGATTAGGAACAGGAAGAATCTGAGTTCTAGGCATAGAGTCGACTGGATGACTTTGGACCAGGCACACTGTCTCTCAACCATAAGAAGAAAACAAATTACTTTCAGCCTGACTAAAAAAACCTGCATGAAACAGTCTAGGATCCAAGACTCACACAAAGGACCATAACATGCAAAAATACACATGTGCACTTAGATACCTTGAGGCCTTGAGTTGGAGACAAGAAGAAATAATCATTTTTCTCTTGCTAGTATTAGAAGTAAAGATTTATTTATTTATTAAATTTATATGCCAGAATCCCACTGCTGAAGAGATTCTGGACTGAGATGAACAGCTATGACACACAGCAATATTCTTTTTGCATTTTGCATTCAAATCTCCAGAGCCAGATCAGTGATAACTATTGATTTACTTCTACCATATACTGCTAAAAGTAGTTCATTAGAGAACAACAACAAAAATAAAAAAAAAATCATTTTTAAACAAAGCAATAAATCAGGCAATCTAAAAGATGGTCTGTTCCCAGAGTTGTATTTATTGCACAAATGCCTGGGTGGTCAGGATGAAATGTTATATCTAATTAAGTATCTATTCAAATACTCTAGTGAAATCTTAGAAAAACCAAACTGCCTTAAAACTCTACTTTAATTTACAAGTTAGATTCAATTAACTGGGAACCTCACAATCCACTCATGTGAACTTGAATATGATTAATTTGAAAGGGACAACATCTCTCTCTCTCTCTCTCTCTCTCTCTCTCTCTCTCTCGGTGTTTCACACAAACACAAACGGAAATTCCACACACGCTTGACAACAACAAAATCTGGAAAATTTCAGAACCATGGTGAGAATATTTCAGGATGACTAAGTCATGGTAACTGTTGCTATGCAACTTTGTGGCCTGTCATAGAACTTTAATCATGAAAGATACCAGACCACATTATAAACTGAGGACCCAGGTTTCACAGCTAAATCGAGCAGAAGAGAGAAGAAAGTTTAAGGTATCTCCGAGAATATTGTCATATGTTAATTATGTTGGGCCTTCATTAAATTATTGCAGTGTAGAAGGTTACACGCCATTTCCACTTCACATCATTTCTCCACCCTTTTCCCATCTCCCTTTTGCCTCAAGATTTGAACACCATATCTTGGCTGCATTGTTCCCACCAAGAGATTGCTCCTTTGGAATTTCTTCTTCTAAAGACATCCATCCAAAGCCATCCACCCATCCATCCACCCATCCATCCAAAGCCATCCCTCCTAAGCCTATTGACACCTCTGATCTATTGCTCCTCTGCTCTGGTATGTAATTGTTGATGCTTCAACTATACAGCCATATAACTTGGGGAAAAATGGAGAGGGTGGAATAGAAAAGTGCATTAAGAAACTGATAGAAAGCCTATGCATATAGGCCAAAATACATTTTTTGCAGTTTTCCATTGTAAGTTGATTTCTGTTTTAATCCTGAAATTAACTGGTTACCTTCTATCACCCACCTCAGCTTGGCTGAGTTAGAGACTCCTAAAGTCTCTTTCTGTTTCCCCTTTTGTATCCCTTTTTGTATTTTGCCAGAGCCAGGGTGAGGTGAGGATTTCCCCTTCAATCTACTCCTGATTCCCCAGAAGGTGGTATGGAAAGGAAAAACCAGTTTATAGTGAAAGTGTTGGAGGTGACGGCAAGGAGACCCGATAGGAAAGTCCCTGTTCCCCCCACAGCTGCAATTACTTCGGAACTGAAGGACCTCTGAAGAGAAGCTGGCTGGAGCGTGAGGGTGCCTTTTTCTCTTATTATACAATTTTAAAGCTACGTTAATGGTGTGGGACTGCATCTTGATTCACGTTATTATCAGCATCTTAGCAACTCCTGAAAAATAGCTGATGTTCTACAGCATTTTTCCAAAACTTCAGTTTGGCTGTTGTTTTCTGCCTGCCTGTCTTCTGTTCTTCTAGCTTGAAGCCTCCAAATAAGCCAGCCTCTAAATGCTTTAATGCCCCTTGATGCTATAATGCTGTATTATTCTTACTTCACAAAGCGCTTAAGTGTGTTTAAACTTGGCTGACGTACTAAAATACCTTGTCACCCAGGAATTCCCCTTATTATATAAAACAATTGCTATTATTTATTACTAAATGGCCCCAAACAGGTTTCTCTAGAAAATACTTATCCCTCCATTACTTTTGCAATGTTCCCATATCCTATGTCAACACCTCTCCCTTCTGTAATGTATTTATAGACAGACAGAAAGGAACCACATTTTTTTCACTTCAGTGAGTAAGGAACTGTTCCATGGACACAAATTTTACCCAGGCTTGATTTGCTCTTTTGTTAGTATTTGGATTTTTGTTTCTTTGTATTTTTATAAATATAATAGGCTACACATAGTTCAAAAGTATTGGGGGGGTGCGGCGGCTTTGGGATCACTCCCAGTTTCTTTGCTTCTTTACGGTAAACTAACATTTCAGTGGATTCTATTTATGTGCAGATACTTTAAGACCACAACCCATTGCTAGGAGTTGGGAGAATAAATTGATTTTTTTCAGAAAGACATCTTCTGAATTTGAGGCTATTAACATCCACAGATTAGCCTAATATAATGACAGTAATGATAAACTACATGGTAACCTTTGGAGAGTATAGGCAGAAATTCTATCATACATACTATAAGACCCAGAATTGCCTTCTAAGATGTGTTTGGGTAATAAAGGAAGAAATTGGGCCTATTTTCTTATTAGTTCAAGGTGTTTTTCATACAATTCATTTTTGTTGTTTTCATGGAGTTCCTAAGATCACACACACTTTCTTATATAGTTTCTTAAATAGTTCCCAGTAGCAAAATCTGTCTCCAATTTATTTAAAATCTTATTTTGCAAAAAGAGGCATTTAAATCGTTCTCGGAATGCTTTAGACACTGTTTGTAAATTTCTTTGGGTAATGCTTTTGATTTTACTGTTGTGAAAAAGGAGAGAGTGCCAGTATTATTTTTTGATGCACAACTCTCCATTACTAGCATCCAACAGAAGACACAATGTCACACATAACATGGAGACATTGCACAAATTAAGAAATTTGTCATTAACATAAAACTCATGAAAATTAATTTATGCCATTTTCTTGAGGACATCATGATACATGCCATGTCACTTGACCTGCCCCCCCCCCACCTTCCCCCCCAACCCACTTCAGGCACACATCTTCATCACTTTTTAGCAGTTCCAGCTACTCACACTTCCTGATCTGAAAAAAAAAGCCCGATGGAGAAAGGAGTTCCTTTATGATGCCTTGTCTTATAATTTCATTAAAGTTTGGGAAACTATAGAGTTTGAAAGCTGTTAAGGCAGGAAAAATAATACTAGCATACCTACACAAGAAAACACCCTGCTGGTTACCTAGCAGCTAAAACAATGCCAAAATTCCACCGTTCATTCATGAGAAATGTTTCTGAAGTATTACTCCCTTTATATTTGGAGGGGAAATGTGAGGAAAACAATTTCTTTTCCATTCCACTGAATAATAGTTGAAGAACTGTATGATTCAGTGCTCCCTTTTCTATTCTGCAAAACCTTCCAACCATTTATCATTCTGGCCTGAAAACCTTTTGGCAATATTACATTCAGCTAATGGCATCTATTAGCCCAGACTTTTATAAACTGCGCTGGATATGCCAGAATAAAACTCCCAACATCCTTGAACAATGTTGTCAGTGAGCACACTGGTTGAAGTTTATGAGAACTGTAAATAAACACATCTGGAAAGCACCAATGTGATATCACATTTAAGAGATCAAAGTCACCCAGGATAAAGTCCCTATTTGCTCACAGATTGCTCTTTCAGCTCAACAAACCTCACAGGGCTATTATTAGGAGAATCGTATTAGAGAAAATCTCCAGAAATACCATCTTAGCTCTCAGGGGAAAGGGCAGCTACATAAATGCAAGAGATGAGAAACCATAAAAGATGTTGGCATGTTGGCCCAAAGCAATTCTAGTTAAGAATACACTTAAACCACATTTTCTGAGTTGGCCATGGCGAGTTGGCCCTGGAAAGTTGGCCTAGGTCCTCCTCAGGTAATTTCTTTAAATACAGGATTTCTTTCACTGTTTAAGTGCATTTCCACCATCCATCCTGGAGATGAAGTTCTGAAGGAATGAGAAAGTTTCAGCGATGTATGCAAACCACGAGACAAGTTTTCCTCTATTGTATCCTCTATCAGAGCACTAAGAAGTATCTTTTTTTTTTTTTTTTTTAAAAACACCTTCTGCTTTCAGGGCTCCCTGGGAGAAAGGATTCATTGTATGCAACTTGATGTTTTATACTTTTAAGCTGAGATATAACTAAAATAAGGCAAAGTTCTTTCATTTGCTAAATAATTTTATTTATTTTAAAAAACAATCCTCCAGTTTATTAGGAGTTTATTGTGCTACATTGATTGGCCAAAAGGTGAGTAACATTCATTCATCCATTTAACAACACTGTATGAAAATATAATATGGCTATAAGCTGCTTCTGTTTCAGTGGTACAGAATGATAGTTTATTTTTTCACAACATCTACCAATATCTCTCGTTTTGTTTCTTTTATAACGTGCAGTTGTCATTTGTCGTCTTCCCTTTTCCCCTCTGGCTCTCTCTTTTATTCTGGGTCTTTGTCCAGCTCACACCTGTGAGCTAGCAGGAAACTAAACCAATACAGGTTTTGCTGTTCTCACTGCCAATGCTCCATTCCAACTTTCAGACAGTCTTCTCATTTCCTTGGGTTGCCTTCCCCACCCCTTCTTAATGTCACCAGCTATCAGGAAAACCATCTATCAATCATAGTAGTATTGTTGATCTAGATGGTTTTGACAGACAGCTGGACATCCAGGTTTAGCTAGTCTCTCTCCAAACTGCCCAAAGGATTTGTCAGGCAAAGGGAGACTGCATGAGCTAGCTCTCTTTCTGTCACTTCATGGCACAACCTTATTAGGGCCCATTAATTGCTATGAACATGAATGTAGTGCTCGGAAGCTAAATGAATTTAAGCTGTCTCAGGTATGCCAGATGTTGGGGGGTCATTATCAACTGCCTTTCTACTCACATCTCTCTCTTTCTCCAAGTTTTTTTTTTTTTTAGCTTTCTGACCTTACTTCCATATAAGAAGTTTTCAGTTAACTATTCTCTTGCATTTCATCATAAGAGCTAAGGAACTGTTTAAAGTCATGCAGGATATATCAATGTCATATAGTTTTTAAAACCATATCCAATTGGACTAACCCAAACTCAAGAGAGACACAAACGTATTGGACTCTGTAGAGGAGGTTTTCTTACAACTTCCTATAAGGATTAGGGAGATTACTATTACTGTGAGAATGATTATACTATTCTCTATACTGTTATTATTCAATATATGATATTACTCTATTTCCAATTATCCTGTTATAATTATCTACATACTGTGTTCTCATTATTACTGGTACACTTTCTTTCTTAAATCTGTTCTTCCTTAGGTCCCTTCTGAGATTTTGCAAAACAGCCTGCTGTTCCACATACCTCATCCCTTTTGAAAGGGAAAAAAAATCAACAGTCTTTGGTTTTCTTTTTTCATGTGGTTTTTTATTATTTTATTTGCATCCCACCTTTATTATTTTTACAAATAACTCAAGGTGGCAAACATGTCCAACACATTTTCCTCCTCCTATTTTCCCCAGGACAACAACCCTGTGAGGTGGGTTGGGCTGAGAGAGAATTACTGACCCAAAGTCACCCAGCTGGTTTTCATGACTAAGGCAGGACTTGAACTCAAGATCTTCTGAGTTCTAGCCTGGTGCCTTAAGCACTAGATCAAATTGGCTAAGTTCTTGCAATGTCAGTGTTTTTACAATAAATGACATGAAGTTAGCAATGAAGTGTTGCTGTGTAGCTTGATGTTTGGTACTAAATTGGCCTGGTTGTAGTGTCAAGTACTATTGGTCAGACATGAATTGGTATCCTTCATTTGTTTCAATCAAGTGAATGGTTGAGGGGAAGTCATTAAAGAGAATTCCCAATCCCATAGATATCCCTGCAGAACATCTATTTTAGTGCACATGTCTCTTTATCAACTTCACTGTATCCTTGCTCTCTTGGGAGGAGGAAGGAGTGATCCATCTCTCTATGGTTTTGGATGAGTGCTGTTCCTAAACCTACATTAGAGGCATGTATTTGTAGGACAAAGGATGAGATCTGGTCCTTTTATTACAGATTTGCTTGGTGGCTAAGTCCAGACCATAACTTGCGATCTCTTGATTTCTGGTCTGATGACTTTATCACTATACTAAACTGGCTCTCAGCAAAGAAGGAGGGAGTGTTAAAAATGATCCACTCCAGGTGTCAAATATGCTAGTTATGCCACTGCCTTAAGTCCATCAACCTAAATGGAGACATTTCTGTGCTATGGTCTATGGAGAGAAGCAAAACCTGCTAATTATCAGCTCCATATAACATGTTGACTGTGTGCCAATTTATTGGTTTAAAACCCCAAGCTTGTTGACATTAACTGGAGCAAAAACAAGCAACCACTTGTCATGAAGCATCTTTCAGCACCAATATTTTTTGTTGTTGTTGCTTTGCTAGACTTGTTAACTATAATCCCACGTTATAGAAAATTAAATGGCAAAATACCAGAAAAAATGTCCACAGGTTGTTAAAGGAGCTGGAACAGGAACAACAGCTTATGTGTCAACAGACTTTTTTTTTTCTCTTTGGATCTAGCTTTTTCTCATAATTATCTCCTGTTCCCAACATGGGTAGACTCTTACTTTATTTCCTATAAGATCTAGACAGATGGGAGATAATGCCTCCAGGAAACTCCTGAGCATCTTCACATCTCTAAACACTGCTGTGGATGTAATCCTCATATTTTCTTTTGTGTTTCAGTCTCAACAGGCCATTTTGTTGAACAAATGAAGCGGAAGCACACTGTGATTATAATGAGCTGCTAGTGAATCTGGGACAAGTGAGTTCACCTCCATCTGCATACCCCAATCCAAATGCTTGGTGACAAACCTGTAAATGCAGGCAATGTTCTCCTAAAGAATTATAAGTTTAAATCATGCTGGAAATGATCATGAATACAACTCAGTTTTAAACAGACTTACATGGAAGTCAATCCATCTGATTGTGAAGCTTGATCTGATGCAGAGTCTGTCCCAACACTGAGAATGCTCTGAAAGAACATACAGCTCTTCTTTCACAAATCCACAGTCCCCTGCAGTTCAGTTAAAACTAGTGGTAAAATAAATATTAACATACATTTTTATATTGAACTCAATGTAATAGATATCTGGGGAGATGTTTAATGAAACCTAGGTTGATATGGGGCTGGGTAGACTAACATTAAACTTGGTTCAAAGTTTACAAGGATTTATTTGCTAGCTTGTTTTTTAGTAGATTTATGTCCTATTTTCTTCCAAGATTCCAGTAGCATATGTAATATTTCCTTCTGCAATTTCCCTCATAAGATTAGACTGAGAATAAATGATTCTGATAGAGAAGAATATTGGTAGCTCAGGGGTGAAATGAAGGGTCCTTGGTATTCTCTGAGTATGGTTGTTTTATTGTAGACGTTTCATTACCCAAACTAGGTAACACCATAAATGTCATAAATGATTCACTCAAGGTGATCCAATGACATTTGAAGGCTAAGGGTGGACTTTAGTGTGAGTACCATCTTAACCAACATATCACAATGTCTCTGGGGACTGCCTGCTTGTGGAGTTCATCTGATTTACCAACCTTCTGCTATCCTTCTATTTCCTATACTGCTCTTATATTCTAGACTGCTCAAATAACACCTTAGTGCAGGGGTGTCAAACTGCCGGTCCCCGGGCCAGTTTCATCATACCAAAGCCGCGCCCACCCCATTGCCGACAATGCAAAAAAAGTCGCGATACATCGCAACACATCACGTGATGTGGCGAGTTTGACACCCGTGCTTTAGTATGTAGAGACCATGGAGAAACAGTTAAATCTCCCTTCTATATTTTAACTCATTCCCATCTTGCTTAGCTAAGCTGTGAACAAACAATTGAGTGAGGAAGCAAACAATAGTGAGGAAGAAATTGTCCTGTAATAGCTCTCCTTTCTTTGCTAGAGCATCAGTTGAGCAATGAGAGATGGAGGAGACTGCAGGGATGACTAAGTTTTAAATTTCACATTCCTCATAATTGTTTCTTTTCTGTTTCCCTCCCTCCATCCCATTCATTCATTTAAAATATTATATTCTGCTCACAAGACAAAACCAAGTAAAGCAATTTTAAATACATAATAATGCACAAGTGGTATTAATAAAATGGAATTGAAGGGGTTAAAGGTTATGGATGTTAGAGGCCAAATGCAAGAATGAAAAGAATAAATCATAGAACAAATTAATCTATCTGGGGCACAAATGACCAGTTTTGGTCTTCACCAACTGAGAAAAGATAAATATGTTTGACTTTCAGAGGATCGGCATTTTAAAGCTACTGGATTACAACTGAGAAGAGTCCCTTGCAGCCACAAAACAGATGGCTCTCCTTGGTTGTGTGATGCTGGCAGGTACATACTAGCCAGCATCCCTTAAATATCAGAGAAGAAGTAATTTGATGGGGTTTATGTTTATTCCTTAAACATAAAATAAGAATCAAACTTCTTCAGTTAGACCTGCAGTTGGCTTGATGCATCTATTAACTATGACCCCCCCTCCTCCAGCCTGAAAACTTCTTCTGCAATGTGAAAGTTAGTCATTAAAACACACCAAGCTATACACACAGCCCCATCACTTCTTAGGAAGACAGAAATAAAATGTAGTCCATTGCAAAGGCACCATTATCTTTTAACCCTGATGGGAAAGGAAGAACTCCATGGATTTAATTATGAATTCCTGATGGAATGTAACAATATGTTCTTGTTGTTCTTACCAGCTGTGCAACCACAAAGGACTGTGCCATTGAAGTTTGTAGGATTTCTTTGTACTACTATGAACCCTCTCTTCCTTGGTCTTTGATATTTACTTGAGCTGTGGATATTATTAGCAGAGGACAATTATTTGCTCCACACTATGAACAGTTTCACCTGCTAATTTATGCAGCTCATGCTGTTCCAACGAAGAAAAGTCAGAAAGATGAATCACAATTAACATTACTTATCTTGGAGTATTTAACTGAGCATTCCAGAATAATTGTGTAAATATATGTCAATTATCCTCAAATTTTTACAGATATTAACCATGAAGAAGACAATAACTCTGGGAAACTGGGTTTTCCTGTTTGCCCTACAGACATTTTAAAATAAAAGATTAAAAGAATCTCTATAAAGTCCAATCTTATAAAAAGCATCTCAGTTTAAATAAGAGAAATAAAAATAAAAGCAGTACAATTTTAGGGTCTACAATTAACTGCTAATCAAGAATGTTCCTCTTTGCAACTTTAAAGTTACATTTATCAAATCATAGCTACAAAAATCCAGAGGACCACTAGATGGCAGCAAAGAATTCAAACTTTCTGTATCTCTTTGCTACCATTGCTAGTGATTATCTAGGTTTTGGAACAACTGTTTGCAACAAACAATCGAAAAAAGGAAGGGGTTTTTTTTGGAACCCAGAGCTGGTAGCCCTATTAGAATGTTGCACAAGATCTATGTGTACATATATGGACATAGATATTGTTTGGAAGAAAGAAGATCTCTTTTTGACAATATTAGTCAGATGATTCCTTCATACTAAATATTTGCTGCCAAATTAATTGCATTTTATTCCTAGATTTCTTGAATATTTTATATGAAGTTTTGGATTTCCTGTAATCACAAGGGAAGGCAGCATAGAAAGAATCTAAAATCTGGAAACAGTTAGAAGCACTTCTATTGTTCAGAGTGGCAAATGCTCTCTCTCTCTCTCTCTTTTTTTGTATTTTGGATACAAAGCAGGAATGTGGAAACATTAATCCGCCTGACCAATATAGTGCAGACGTGAATTGTGGTATTATCAAATGTTTTGAGTGGAGGGAAGAAATTGATGCATTTTGCAGACATATGGAATTGGCAGCACACCTAGCAAATAATAGGAATACAGTAGAAACAAAAGCAGTTTTAAGATGCACATCAGCATAGACATTAATAGAGTTTGGATATGTGCTCAGGATCCATTACTTCTGTGCTAAGATATGGTGCAGCTTAGTTTATTTATCTGTTTACTTACAAACTGAGGCTTATCCAAGAAGATAGTGAGTGGTTATAGTGCATAATTTATGTCATGTTGAAATAGAGTAAGAAACCGTGTGCATTTAAAAATCACATGAAACAAATTTAGGTGCAGCAACAGGCAAGTCAGCGTTGCTTTTTCTCCAAATACTTAGATACTTACCTTGAATCAGCATAAACACTCGTCAGTTTTTCACATCCACACTCACCCACTTCAAAAAACATTTCTCTGCCTCCCTTACTATTGGCCAAGGCAGCTAGAATGCTGGGAGGTACCATTTAGCAATATTGAGGGATTTCAGGTTCCTCGCCTTAGATAAATAGACTTTGATGCACTTTGAGATGTTCAGATAAGCATCTGACTTGTGATTGTGAAAAAAATGTTTTTATTAGTGTGATTACACCTGTATATTTGACTGTATCATGGGATAACCTTGTTGTTGTTAGTTGCGAAGTTGTGCCCGATCCATCGCGACCCCATGGACAACGTTCCTCCAGGTCTTCCTGTCCTCTACCATCTTCTGGAGTCCATTTAAGCTCACGCCTACTGCTTCAGTGACTCCATCCAGCCACCTCATTCTCTGTCATCCACTTCTTCTATTGCCCTCATCTTTCCCAGCATTAGGCTCTTCTCCAGTGAGTCCTTCCTTCTCATTAGGTGGCCAAAGTACTTGAGTTTCAACTTCAGGATCTGGCCTTCTAAGGAGCAGTTGGGGTTGATCTCCTCTAGGACTGACCGGTTTGATCGCCTTGCAGTCCAAGGGACTCGCAGGAGTCTTCTCCAGCACCATAGTTCAAAGGCCTCAATTCTTTTGCGCTCAGCCTTTCTTATGGTACAACTTTCACAGCCATACATTGCAACTGGGAAAACCATGGCCTTGACTATACGTACTTTTGTTGGCAGGGTGATGACTCTGCTTTTTAGTATGCTGTCTAGATTTGCCAGGAGCAAGCGTCTTTTAATTTCTTGGCTGCAGTCCCCATTAGTGGTGATCTTGGAGCCCAGGAAGATAAAATCTGTCACTACCTCCATTTCTTCCCCATCTATTTGCCACGAATTGAGAGGGCCAGATGCCATGATCTTGGTTTTCTTAATGTTGAGTTTCAAGCCAAGTTTTGCACTCTCCTTCTTCACCCACATCAAGAGACTCTTTAGTTCCTCTTGGGATAACCTACAAGGGTGTTAAAAATGTCTAGATGACAGCCATGAGAAGTAAGCTCAAAGCCCTTCCCCTCTTTATTTTCAGCACATGCACAGTGCATGTGAAAAGGGGCAGCAGCCATCTTGACTTTTTTGAAACACTCTCCTACCAGTGGTCAGATTCAGCCGGTTTGCACCACTTCGGCAGAACTGGTATCTAATTTTTTTGTTGCCCAGGCCCAGAATGGACTTCCAGAAGTGGCATCCACACAGAGAACTGGTTGTTCACATATTTGAATCCCACCACTGTCTCCCACCCCCAAACTCCACAGACTGTCCTGTTGGGTCTCATGTATTAAGTGGTAACAAACAAGGTTGAATTTCCACAAGACAATCTGCATTTTTCAAATGGTCCAGCAGGTGTCACTATGCTATTATGACAGTGCAACTGTTTTGTTTTGTCCTCAGATATATTTGGCCTAATAACTGAGCAGGCCTGTTCAGGTTGCTTGATACTGCTTTGTTTTGAGTAACAAAATTCCAATTTAGCATCTAGCTATAGCATGTCAGCTCTTTTAGAATGGAAGATAAAGTTTTGAAAATAAAGCTGGATATGAAGTAGAGAAAAATCTAGCATTGTTTTATAGTCCCACCTCAAATTTGTAACAGCAGTTTCAAGACAAATCACTTTTTTAAAAAAGGCTAAATGTTTTTCAGTTGGCACATATTTTGACATTTGCTAAAAATCTGTCAACATTGAGCAAGCATCTCTCTGAAACAGAATGTCAGATACAGCTCAGGTATTTTACATTGCTCCTTAGATCGAAAAATTACAAGTTACCTACAGAATTGTATAATGATTGTGGGCAGATAGCAAACCCCCCCCCCCACCGGAGAAAGAAATATTTTGGAGATATTAAAAAGGACAGAATATTATATTTTCCCAAAGGAATAATGGAGAAGATCTTAAAAAGCCAGAAACCTCTTCCCCTCCTCCCCCAGCCAGAAACCCAGGCAGAGGCCAGCTCTGTAGATAATCCTTTCAGGAAGGTTGGAGCCAGGAAGCTGGAGCTGATGGGATTAAAAAGACAAAGATCCCTAGAATCAACAACCCCTCACCCAAAAAAATCCAACACAGGATATAGCCATCAGCCACAGCCACAGCCTCAGGTAAGCAGGATATGACTTTTAGGACATAATAGGATTAACCCACCACAATCAGAATACTGGAAAGGCACACTGACAGGTCAAAGTTCATGCCACAGGAACAGCTCCAAACACAAAAGCCCAAGAAGGTATAAAAACCCACCAGAGCCACGCCTCTGTCTGGCTTTGCCTTTCAATAAACTACAACTTTCTTTCTAAAGCAGTCTCTATTTTGTTTATTCCCAGCTTGGACTGGACCCTGATGAAGATTTTACTTTCAACAATTTGGCACCCAGGATGGGACTCCAAACTAACCTGACCAATGGACTGGGATTGGTAAGCCCCATCTTGCCGGCAGCAGACCCCTTGTGTCTGTGGATGGGTTTCCCAGACTCTGCCCATTTGGAGCCAGGGTAGTAAAGGGAGTTTTGAGTTTGAGCTCAGGGGCTGCTTTGGAAAGAAAGTGAGTACCTCTAAATTTTAACTTTTTAAGCCCAGGGAGTGAGGGAAATGTGTGTATGCTTGTGTGTGTGAATGAGAAGACCCTCTTCCCAATCACAGTTGGATTTTGCTCCCCCTGGCCTTTCCTAACCGCAGAAAGGATCTGTTCAAGTGGCAGACTCTGGAAAGCATGGGGGTTTGGCCATAGTGCAGGACCTTTTGTTAGGGAAAAGGGAGAGGCTGTCTGAAAATGGAATGGAAAAGTGAGTGAGAAAATTGGATTTGGGCAACTAGGTAAGAATCACTGAGCAGAGCCCTATTCTGGAAAAGACGTGCCCGTACTCGCAGGCCATTTGCCTGTAAAACCGTAAGGCAGCGGACCGCATGTTGGAAAGTACCTCCACCTGTTGGGGGCGGTGTAGGGCCGTGGGTGCTGTAGTACCGTGGATTGCGGGGGGACCCAGGAAAAGAGCCTTGGAGTCTCACTGTGGATGGTGGGCGACCTGAGGAATACGGCCCAGAAAATGATCCCACCGAGATCTCCTGTAGGGAGATGGATGGAAACTTGGGGGCGGAGAAAGTTGCCCATCCAATGAAATTAAGACATTTGTGCAAATTATGCAGGAGTGGACTCTGCTCAGGGATGAAATAGGAAAAACCAATTTGGCTAAATAAAGGTACTTAAAAGGAAAAGGAAAATAAAATATAGGAATAATGATTCTCTCTCTCTCTCTCTCTCTCTCTCTCTCTCTCTCTCTCTCTCCCTTTCTATGTAACCATGTGATATGTTTAAGATTTGTGCCTTCCCTATAATTTGAGTTATATGTTATGGGAATGACCAGGATATGAAAATCTAAGAGTTCTGTTTCTTTTTCTGTTCTCTTTCCCTTCTCTTTGTGTGTGTCTGTGTCTGTGCCAAGGTCTTTGTGTGTCTGTGAGGTAAATGTTAACTGTTGGTTGTCTTTAATCCCTAGAAACAAGAATTTTAAAATTCTGCTAGAAATTCTGTTAAAATAAGCCATCAATATGAAAATACTATCACCCTGTTTGTCTGGCCAGCAAAATAGGATGAAGAGAAATATGTTCTTTTCTTTCTTTCTTTCTGTACTTGTAAGAACAGCCCAAAGTTATCAGGAGGGAATGTTTTAAGTTCATTTACAAAAAAATAATAATAATTCTTGCATTTACTGTATGTGTTTAAGTGAGTTTCATCTGTCTATTTAACATCTGCAATGTTAACCTTAATGCCTTTTCAAACCCTGCCGGCAAGCTATCTACCCCCCCCCCCATCCCACTTGTCCATTTCTTATCCTCTATCCTCCATGCCTTTGTCTGACCAGCAAAGCCTCTCCTGGGAGAGTCACCCACAAAGGGGGGAGGGGACCTTGTTCTCATGTCTTTCAGCCCTGCACAGATGACTCCACAAGCTTTGGAAGCAGACCATACTGACCCAGATGCTGCCTCCATTCATTTGATCCAGGAAATTTGGTTTGGATCCAGCCATCCACTAGAAAGCCACCATGCAACTAGAGTGCAACAGATCTTCCCAAGCCATACACCAACCAGATGCCTGTGAAAACTGCAGAGGAAAGAAGGACTCCTGGAGCCATTGGCCCCCATGTAAAACCTCAGAAAACAACTAGGAAGACTATGGGTGTAGGATGGAAACTCATTGTAAGGTTTTCTTTCTTGCCTCATTTATATTGTAATTAGCCATTTGAATGTATACATGGAGGAATGGCATTTGGGAATGGTTGGCACAGCAAGTATTGAACACCTTGGACTTCTATCTGGTGGGAGGGTTAGAGTTTGAAAATAAAAAAAAAAATATTTTAAAAGGCATCACACATTTCTTTTTCTATGGACAAAATATGAATAAAATATTTTTCTATCAACGAGAGACAGAAGAAGATAGAAACTGTTTCTGTAATTGGAAAATTATTGAGTCAATTTCACAAATGTGCACAATGCTACAACAAATTTTAAAAATTAATATTTAGATGAAACCAGAACTTTTTTAAATTAAGATTTATGGATACCCAATTATAAATAACTCATGGATGATTGGTTTATGTATAGTAACTCATTGACAATTGGTTTATGTATAGTAACTGCAATGAATTTATTATTTGCACAACATGGAAAAAATGCAGAAGTACATACAATGAAGGAATGAACTGTGAACATGGCAGAATTTGCAGAAATGGCAAAATTAACTTGTTTGGATTAGGGACAAAACAATAAATACTGTTCTAAAAGACTGGAACCTTTTATGGACTTTTTACTGAAAATGTACATAAATAAATAGGTGATTTCTGGATTTGCCGATTAAAAAGGGTTGAATATGGGATAAAGGGAACTATATAATATAATTCTAAAGCTGTAGAAATGATAAAAATGTGAATCTACTGTAAAGAAGATTGGAAGGTGCATTTTAACTCTCTTTTCTTTTTCTTTCTTTGTACCGTTTCTAACACCTTTTCTTATATATTTTCTACTTTCTCTCTATATATTCTTTTAATTATATAGAGAACTTTCAATAAAAAATAAATACAATTGCTGAATCAATTTATTCAATAAATCAAACTTCTGGTGTAATGATTCCAGCAAGATTTTTTAAACTGTGTTCTTGGGTTCTATAAGAACTTAATGAAATTTTATGATTAAGGCACAGAAAAATTCACATGAACAGAATTATTATTATTTTTCATCAGAGTTTTGGGTCTTAATCAACAGTTCCATGGTTGTTTTGTTTTTTTTAACATCAGTTTTCTTGGCCTGAAGACATTTGAAATCCCTTAACTTTAAATTACCAGGATTGAGAAACACTGACTTAGAATATTCAGTAGTGTGATGACTTCCTGAACATTAGAATAGACGATATAATGAAAACTCAGTTTTAGATCCCCATCTGCCTGCCAACAAGGTGAGATTGCCATATATATTTCAGTTCAACTTAATCAAGACGCTGAAAATAAGGCCATCTAATCCAATTCCCAGGATAACGAAGGAAGAACTGCAAATGGCTGACCAGCATTTGCTTAAAAAACTCCAGGGTGTGAAAGACATTACTTTATGGGTGATTAGTTAGTTGCACTGGACCAGTTCTTTTCATCAAAAACTTTCTTCTAGTGTAGAAGAAAATATACCTTTCAATAATTAAGAACTTTAGCTACAGTTCCAGAAAGCAGATAATCATTCTTTGTCCTCTTTGTCATGACAGTTATTAAAGTCTGCAATGGGTAAATTGTAGTAATAAAAATTATTTCTCTTTTCCAGATGAAACAAATTAACTTCTTTTAACTTTTCTTCATAAGACTTATCTTCTATATCTCTGACCAATTTTGTTACTTCCTCTGTATTTGTTCAGATGTACATTCCTCTTACAATGCCAATACGTAATCCAAAAAATGTGACTATTTTTGGTGTGCACAAAATGAAAAAAATTGTTTCCCCGCTGAGAAGAAAACAGTCCACTGCATATGTTCAAAATAAATTGTATTCCCAAAGAAAATGTTTTAAGAGTTAAACTCTAGAGTACAATAGGAACTCAGGACCATGTGGTCTAGAAAACCAGGAAGGGCTTAGTCTCAGTCTCTTTCCTATATCAACTCAGGAAAGTTCAGAACATAATATGTGTGTGGACCCAACATAGTATTAGTACAGTATTAGCTCCCTCTTTGGAGGGAGCTTAGCTATTAAAGGAAAATATATGAAGCAAGCAGTGTATGCAGACAGTAGCAGGAACCAGATAGCCTCGAAGAAACATCCTGAATTAAACTCTAATAGCCTTAAGAATCGACACAACCACCTTACTCCTAAGCTGCTCAGAACTGGTCTTTATCAATGACACAGCTATTTATGGTATGACAAAATTAAAATGAATATAGATTTTCGAAATCATTTTGTTAGATGTGCCATCTTGAAAGTTTGGAATAGATATAAATTAAGATTGATTCCCAAAATTCCTTTATGTTTGTTAGCCCAAAAGGCATTTTTTTTAGAAGAGAAATAATAACCACACAAACTTGCTGATTTATTGACTTCCTCTGAAGGAGAACTGAAATGAAAAACCAGAGAAGAATGAAGAAGGATGAATATGTTTGAGATTGTATTATCAAATGGGTAAGAAAATTTGGTTATCACATAATGCTTGATCAATAGGAGATTATGTGGAATAAAGAAATTTACATTGAGTTATAGCTAGAAGGAGAATTTATACTGTATAAGATAATGTGCCCTGGGGACTTAACACCTGATAAATTGTCAAAGGTGTATAAGGATCTGTCAAATGCATGTTGGAAATGTAAACAATCTGAAAGCACTTTTTATCACTTTGGTCGACATGTAAGAATGCTAAGACATTGAAATCAGATGTGTATTCTAACTCAGAAAATTCTTAAACCAAATGTACAGTTGATGTCAGAGGCTTTTCTTTTAGATTTGATGGACAAACAGATTGGAAAAAAACTTGATACTTTATTCTAATATATGACAACAGCAGCAAGGCAACTCTGTGTGCAGAGACGGAAGGGCTCCCATATACCCACAGTGAAAGAATGAATGGTGAAATTAATGGAGTTGGCAGAGATGGCAAAACCGACTTCTTTAATTAAAGAAATGACTTTAGCTTCATTTCTACTTGGAAACCACTCTTGAATTTTTTGCTTGAAACTGAAAGAAATTACATTTTAATCTTGGGTTTTGCTTATTAGACTTGTTTATGATGATAGACATACTGTTTGTTATGGTTTACTCTAATTCAAAGGGTTATTGATTTTTAGATTTTTACCTGTTGGAAATTATCTTTTTTCTATAGATTTTTCCCCTTTTTTGTCTGCACTCCTCAGTTTTGGTTTTTCCCTACTCTTTTGCCGGCAATGGCAAAACCGTCCCGATACGTTGTGCGATGTCACGTATACTGCGATGTCACGTATACTGCTATACAGTATGCAGGTTCTATGAATCTTCTAGAAAAGCAATGTACACAGTTAAATCAGTATAAATATTCTGATACATACATACATACATACATACACATACATACATACATACGTACATTCCACTCTTGTGTCTGTCCAAGTGTCCTTTCTCTTCTTGCATAAGTCTTTGATGATCATTATTCTTTTACTTTTCTTTGTAAAATAAAGATGCATCCAGTTAACTCTCTCCAGCTTGTTTGTTGTTTTAGTTGGGACATTCTCCAAGAATTCCCAGTAGGCCTCCCATCTCCTGCCTTCACACTATGCAAACAAATCTTGCCTGTGAGGAGGGGACAGAGATGCATAAATTTAAATAATTGAAGGGGAGATAAAAATAGATGGGCTCAGGAAAGATTCTCCCCTCTCTTCTTCCTTCTTATATACTTAAAAGGAGATATAGATATAGAGGGGGTAGGATGTTGTTTATTGGTTCTTTGTCATTACCATTTTTACTTTCCACAATCAGCTCCAGGCAATGACAAAATGAATTGAGCTCATATGTGCAGTTTTGTTGGATAACACACGCTGTAAGTCTCCATGTCACAGAAGTTTTTTTAAAGTAATGGAAAGACATTGGTATGGTTAAAACAGTATGGAACACTGTACCCTATTTGTCCCAGGAAAGGATAAAGGGCACTATACAAATCATGGGGTGCTTTGGTGAAGTAATCATTCTGAGCTAAGGATACTTTGAGTTAAAGAATATTTTACAGAGTCTTTGGGCTGTATTTGCCTTTTTGCAAAGACATCACACTAGAGATTAATTTCCATTTGGTGACTGATTACTACCACTTCAGATGGTTGTGTGTGGACTTAATGAGTAAATGTTTTCCTGAACTCTCTGGAGAAATGTTAGTACAAAAGCATAATTATGAACAAGAACTACAAAAATATATTTCCTTTCTGCAAGATTAATAATTCATTTATGGGCAATGATTCAACTGCATGGAAATCACCCTACTATTTGTATTTTGGAGCTAGATCTGAAAACCCTTCTTTCCCACTGCTTTTTTTTTTTTGAATATTTAATTGTTCAGGAGTCACATAAATATCATCTGGTTTACAAAACAAACCACAAACTATTTTTCTACTCTCTGAGTTTATATTTACATTGAACAATAACTAGTAAACTAAAAGTCGTGTTCAAGAGTACTAAGAGACAGTGCCTGGCCCAAGGTCACTCAGCTGCCCTGATGCAAACTGGCTCTTGTATATAAATACAGTAGTAGTTCATAAAATATCACCTCTTCCTGCATGCTTCTTTCTTTCTGGTGTATTTCCTGCATGCTCTATTTAAACTAGTCTCACAGAAGCAGGCCGGGTTGCTATTGAAGCTGGACAAAACCATATAGACACAGCTTTCCAGTATGAGGGGGGAAATGCAATAACGTTCGAAAAAGAAGTAGATTCACCAAAGCATAGAAGGAAAAAAAAAGACTGTTTTGCATAATGATATAAATCCCCACAATAGCAAACCTTTAACAGAAATTTGTGAGTAATGCAACACCTCCTTCCAATTAAAACAAAGCTACCCCAGGCCTGTTTAAAGATGAACAAACACTAACATGTCACAGTTCTATATCCGGAGCTAAAATTATACTGGAAGCCAATAATTTTGCATAACAGAAGCAATGAAACAAGCTGCAACAGTTCAAATGTTTGCGCACTGTCATTTATTTAAATAATATCAAAGGTATTTAACCCAGTTTATAAACCAAAAAAACCCAAAGCTTATTTATAGCAAAAAATGAACAATTGAATAATATTAAGAATTCCTCTGAACTTATGAAAAATACTTTGGGGGGGGTGCAATGATCCCATTTTGACTGTGCACAACTACCTACAAATTTCATCTATCCTTATATTTTATTTTTGGGAAACACAAATGGAAAAAATAACTGCTCACCAGACTACCTTAAATATGTATGTGTCCATGTACATGTGTGCATGTGTGTATTATATTTGTGTCCAAGTTCAACTCTTTTACTTCATTCATCCCATCAAAGCTCTTTGTTATAGGGTTCTCAACATTTGTAATTCACTCCATGGAAATTTGTTTCAGAAATTGCAGATTTAGGTCATCAGGAAACATTTGTGACCACTTTTCATTTCTCCCTTGGATGCAACATGATGCAATATCAGTATTCCCTTAAATTATTTCCAAGTGCAACAGAGTTCTTCTCAGAAATCTTATTTAATTTAAATTCCATCCAGTAATTATTTATATGCCTTCAATGTGGCTGAAAAAAATCAGTGATGACACAATATGTAGAATTGTATTTCATAAGAGAAATATATAAGCTGGACTCTAGAAACATACCATTCAAAATTATTTCCCAGACTATTCTATATTCTGTCACAGCAAAATTTGAATCCTAGTAACAGTTTTAATTTTGCAAAATAAATAGTTTCCTTATTTGCATAATTTATTGCTCAGCCATTCATTGAAAGAAACAAGAGACTGTTGAAGATGGTGATAAACCATCTTCTGGTCAATGTAAATACAATTGCAGATTCTGGTTTTTGCACCTCTGTGTTTTGCATCCTTGCCCTGCGAAACAAATCCTTTCTTCTGCAAGTCACAATAGACCAAGTTTAGTTATTTATCTAAACATGAGATAGTTCAACTAGTGCAAGGCAATTAAGTAGGCAATTGAAGGCCAGCTATATCATTAAGCCAAAGGAAGTGGTAACCTTAGGACATTTCCCAGAGGTGCTTTTTCATGAGGTGCTTTTTCATCTTCTCTTTGAAGATATTTCGCTTCTTATCCAGGAACCTTCTTCAGCTCTGACTGGATGGTGGGGAATGAAAGGATTTATATTCCTTGTCTTCAAAGAGAAAAAAAGAAAATCCAGTTGCCTCATGAAAAAGCACCTTTGGAACAACCATGACCTGGATGACTGAGAATCTCCATAGACCTTAGGACGTTTCCCTCTACGGCCCTATATGTTCAATCTATAACATTTTCTATATATGGAATAGTAGTGATGGTTGGTGACAGTGTAGAATCTTCTTCATTTCAGTCACCAGAATATCTTAGGACTATATCTGTTACCTCTGGCATTGACATTTTCTGTGGACAATGGGTCATGGCATTCAGTGTTGCCCTGTTGGAACAATGGCTTCTACTTGGGTCATGATGGCAATTTGAACCTGGATTGCCATTGCTGTGTGATGCAATTGTAAAGCATAACATCAACATGACTGCATTGCTTAAAGATAACAATCCTGGCAGTGTTGGTTGCAGTTTTTACAACCCAAGCCATGCAGATCATTGAGTGGAAAGCAGAGGGAGTCCTAGGAAAGGGCGACACCCAGACGTGAAGAGGAGCAAGGAGACATCTTGGACAGCACTGCAGACCACTTGTGGATTGGGGAGGCTGGGCAAGGGCTTGGGAGATCTGTGCAAAGCGTGCATAAGCAAAAGAAGTCCGAGTGATTGATGGGACACAAGGACAGGAAGGCTGGGGGACACTGCAATAGCCAGAACTTTGAGGATTGGTGGTATCATTAGTTCAGTGCCATTAAAACTTTGAATAATCACTGAATGAATAAGCAAGGGTGACCTCCAAGGTCCCTTCTGGCTCTATTCTATTCTATTCTATTCTATTCTATTCTATTCTATTCTATTATTAATTACACTCTGCGGGCAAATAGGGAGACTGAGACAAATCCCAACTGGTGATGTCCAGCTGTTTGATCCAAAATGGAGGGGATTTAAGCTGGTTTACTATATCTGTTGGCACCTCCTTTAAAAAAAGCTATGCCTTTCTCTGGGCTTGAACAGTAGCCAGATGACTCCTTAATCCTAACCTAAATATTTTTCTGAGACCGTGCAGCTGTTCTACAAACTGAGGAGAGAAATCACTATCAGAGGCAGCAAGCACACCCAACCTCTGTCTGAAGCACCTTCTGTACTTGGAATTGAAAAGGCTACGTTCCATTCATTCTAAGATTGGACTTTCAGTGGCATGGGACTTTTGGAAATAGTCTGATTCATCCAGGCAAAGAGATCGTGTCTGGAAGACCTCTTTTAACATCCAACAGGAACGACTGAAGGAAAGGTGGCCAGAAAGCAATTGTTTGGCTCAGACAAGTCACTCTTATACTGAATAAAATTCAGACTCTGAAACTCTGACTATTAGAGCTGTTCTTGCCCAAGTCCAAGCAGCTGCAGGTGTTTGTTTCTAAGCAGCTGAAATATAGTTGTGGTCTTACTTCCCTCAATAAAATTTAACTTCTCTCTATTTCCTGAGTCTGATCATAACAGATGTTTTTCATACTCACATTCTTCCCAGTGTCTAAAAAAAATATTGAAACATTTTTTATGGCTCTAGCCAATCTGGGTTAATGATTTAAATAGATTAAAAAAAACTTGGTTTTAAATTGAGTATTTTCTTTTTAAAACTTGATTTTCATCATTGTTGAGTGTTTTTAGTAACAACAGGGAACTGACCAATTCAGAAAACAAAACAAAACAAAACAAATTCTGAAACAGCAAGTAAAAACCATGATAAAACTAATGTGATCATAGCATGACATATTTTACAAAAAGCAAAACAAAAGCTAACCATATTCAGAGAAATAAAACCACACCGATTAGATATTAATAGTAAGAACTATTAATAAAATAGATTCTGGTGGCCTGGAAAGCAATTGGACATCTTTATAATAACAGTAACATAACAAAATGTGGCTTAATGTTTCAGGAATTACTTCATACTGGGGGGAAATCTTTGTTGAAGGGGATGCTTCATAGTTTTCCCTCAAAACAGTTGTTGGAAGGGCATTAAATTTTCTCACTGAATCTGAGAATTGTCATTTGGCTTAGATATATAGCCCTCTTGAAAAAAAGTGACTGACTGTCAAAGAACACATATTTGGCTATGGCAGTTGGGTTTGCCTGAGGTTCTAAATCCTTGGTGCACTGTTTAAGGGCTGTTACTGGGTGTTATTACCCAAGAATCAGGACTGCATCAGATGAGAAACTATAGAAAAGTTAATAGTTCCAACAAAGTTCTACCCCAGGATAGGGGGGGGAAACAAATTGATTAAAATCAGAGGTATTAAAACAGTGTTGAAGAGTAACGTTAAACAATAGGAAAGGATGCCTATCCCAATAGGACCTTCTGTTTTGGCCATGCTAGCCTGATGGTGCAAGACCCCTTTGTGGCACTTGGAATATGTCTCTAAAGGGCTAAAGGAGCTACATGGTCCCAAATGGGATCCAAACAAAAACTGAGTATGGACTTAAGCCAGAAACACTTTTAGCATAGCAGGTATGAATAACACACTTACTGTATAGTGTAATAAAAAGTCTACAGGGCTGTTGCTAACTTCTGTGCCTTTGGGACAACATACTCCAGGTGTACCTTGCATTTACAGGTAGCATGAAACATTATCCCTAAATACTTGAAAAGTATGTTTTGTTTAATGAGTGCTTGTTCAGTTTCCAGACATTAATTTTAAGGTGCTTAGCAAATACTAAAGCTGTAGCTTTGCATAGTTAATTTTGAGTGCAACGACACTACAAAGATCACTTTAGACCAATTGGTGTCTAAGATAACCACATCATCCTTATATATGAGGCCTGCAATGTCCTTTGTCCTTCAGTTTTGGAGGATAATAAGACTGATTATTTTTCTTGGCTGTATGAAGAGTGATATACGATGCCAAGATGCATCCTTGCCTAACTTCTTGCTGACATGAATTTTCTTGGTGTGATTTGGGGCATTTGTCTACATACTGCATCTAATTTTTGAAAAAGAGTTTTCATAAAGTTTAAGCTGAAGCAGGGTCCTATCTACAGTATAGTTCATCAGAATTTATATTACATCAGAATTTATATCTTGAGGTAAGGTCAAAAGAGAATCTAAAAGCATCCATCATATAACTTGGATCCTTGTCTAAAATATGTTGTTTGACTACAAGCTTCAAAATAAGACTGTAATTTAAGATTCAGCAACCGGCTCTAAAGCCTGCTTAAATGTTTTAAGAGAAAACCCAGTCTGAGAATTCATTGTCTGAGAATGCTTAGTATACAATTTGCCTATTATGCTAAGTAGGCTAATGGATTGATCAATAGCAGACAGATCCAGTAGCCTTTTTTATAGATTAAAATGATCAGAGCTAAGTCCCACTGGAATAACAATGGGATAAAATATAAAATATCCATAACATTTTAAAAATATTTTAAGTGACATCTGGAGGATGTTATTTCTCTGGATTTATCTTATTACGGTTTTCAACTGAGGAATGAAGATGCTTTGATTGCACATATAACGAGTTCTATAATTTTTATATATTTTTGTGTTTGGTTCCTATATGCCAGGAACCAAAGGGGATGACCTGGTTCCTTGTGATCTCCCATACAGTTTTTAAGAGTAATATCAAGCATGGTATCCTTCTGAATCATTTGATAGAATTGGATCTTGGCTTACTGTTTTACTGTGGTTCTGGTTTTGTTTTCAGTTTATGAATAGAAGATGGTACTGGGGGGACTATCTGGCACATAAACCAATGGCCTCAAGGGTCCATCTTGCCTGCTATGCTATTTAATATTTACATGCAACTACAGTATTGGGAGAGACCTTCTGAGTGTTGGAATAAAATGCTATTAGTATGCTAATGATATTCAGCTCTATTGTTCCCCACCATCTAGCTCCCAAAAAAGGGGAGGAGATTGTTTCCCTTGGTTTCTGTCTAAGTTCAATAATCAGCTGGAAGAGAGAAGTCAGGTGAAATTAAATCCAGACAAAAAGAAGGTATTATTAGTCAGCAATAAAACAGACCCTGGGATTAGGATTCAGTCTGGATAGGGCTGCGTTCCTGCATGAGTAGTTCCAGTCTGGAATGCTTCTTATCCCTCAAGAGTCTCTGAATTCACAATTACATCTGGGGTGCCAGCTGTGACTGTCCCTGAGCCAGCTGGATTGGGCAACAGTTATTCATGTTTTGATTGCAGCTCCAATTTTTTCCTGCAAAAATGCTGTAAACTAGTTAATCTTGAGGAGCACCAAGAAGCTCCACATGGTGCAAAATGCAGTAGTTAGTTTGCTAATGGATGCATGCTATTAGGGCAATATTATACCTGTGCTGAAACATTTGTACTGATGCTAATTTTTTGTAGACACAATTTAAAATATGGGTCTTTATATTTAAAACCCTAAACAGTTAAGGGCTTTAATGGCCAACTGCAGCCCAACAATGCATATCAGAACAAGAAAGTAACTCCAAAGGAAGATTAAAACTGTTTTATTAAATTGGTTTTAGTAGCAACAACTTGAAAGTCTGATCCCCTTCTCCAGCCCTTATACCTCTGTGAAACTAAGAAGGTGTCCATCTGAACCCTGACCTCTTCCCCTCAGATGGTTTTGAGATTGAGTCGTGCTTCTTGCCTTGTTGCTTTAGGAGTGGATCTGGCTAATCTTTGTCAAGATGAACTTCTTTATCAGCAGGAGAAGGCCTCTAGAAAAAAAAAAGCCTTCACTTTCTGAAATCTATTCATGCAGAAGAGGGTTCTTATCTCTCCAGCTGTGGGATGTGTGTTTTTGGGGATGTATGCTGTTTTAGGAATGGAGACAAGTCCATCTGTAGATTTGTTTTCAATCTGAATTAATTAAGTTATTAAAATATTATAAAAACATTATTATAACTGCTCATATTTCTTATTTTACTAGCCACATTGAGGATCAACAAAAGATGAGTTATAAATATCAAATAAATGAATATTTTGAAATATTGATGGCTAAAAATTAAAACCAACCTACTTCACAAAAAAAAAAATCCAAAAGAAATGAATAATCCAATATAATCTTGCCAAATTAACTGCTTTTTAAAGATGCCTGCCTAAGCTGGCAGTTTTTTTGCCATCCACCAAAACTTCAGATATTTCAGGCTTTTCATAGTCCCTTGACCACTGGAATCTAAGATGAAGCTTTAATCAAGTTATTCCTGTTACTCTATGAAGAAACTCATGTCCTTTGGGAAATACACTTACTGTTTACAATCAAGAGTTGCATGGTTCAGTTGAAGCAGTTGCGCCAGGTTAAAAAGCCAACATGAATCACAGAAAACCACTTCAAGAAGGCCTGGTGAATACATTCTCTCTCGTTTCATGGTGGGATGGCATGATTCACCCTTTGGCAAATCTGTTCTTCTACTAGTGGTTTTTCCCAGTAGTTTAGTTCCAACTTTAAACAAAGTTGACAAAATATATTAAATTTTGCCAGTATGTCTCTAAATCAAAAGAATGGACTTACGTGGACTTTAGATATTATGTGCTGAGTCCAGTAATGGACTCAGACTTCTTTCAAAATGTATTTTAGACTGCTGGATCAAATATAGAAACATTTAGCTTGCATTTATATACTTACCCCCTCTCACACACACCCTTCTCACCTTGAGAGCTAAGCTCAATAAATTTGGAGATTTTTACGTCCATTCTAGCAGTGCCATTTTAGCATTAAAAATGGAAATTCCATGTATATAACCTGAAATAGATCTCTAATAGCTTGCGGCTGTACCCTCAGTGGATACAAATGTTTTTACCCCAATTGTTCTTTACATTTTTAGAGAGTTCAGTATATAACTAGACTGCATGGGGGGATAGGAAAAATGAGGAAAAATTAATACAGACCTACCTCTCTTTCTTTTCAGCAGCACCTTGCAATTTTTATAGCACTTTTCATAGACATTAGTGTTATTCAACTTTAGCATGGTATTTAAAACAATTTTAAGGGAAATATTGTATTACACTATTGGCTGAGTTTTAACTAACAAGGGTACTTTCAGATAAATGTGTAATTTACTGTGCTTGTGAACTTACTTCAGCTTTCCTTTGCTTTACAGACTTACAAAGGCAGTAAAAATGAAGATTGGTTGCAAAGTTACTTTTTCATCATCATGAAAACTCAGAATGGTCACTGTACAAGGCAGTTGCTAAACAAGGACTATCTGTAACCTTCCTCTATTTTTGTCCACCCTTCTTTTATATTTTGTTTCCACAAAATGACTTGTAATGGAGGAGAAAACAAAACAACAAAAAAGCCATTAAAAAAGAGAGCACTTTCTCCACTATTAACAATCCTCTCTGGACTAGGACAATTTAAGACAATAGCTAATTTAAATGTCTTCTGAAATATTAAATTATTTACAGAAAAACCATTTCCAAAGCAGATTTAGCATGTGACTGTGGGTCATTGTTAAATGTAATAACACCACATTTGTGTTGTGCAGCATGTGCATCTATGCTGGTTATGCAATCAGCTACGTGCTTGTGGATGTAATTCCTGTGTAAACTAAGGAAACAGACATCTCTGTGTATGGTAGCACAGCTGGATAACATTTGTGATGTATTGTAAAAAGTGCAAAGTATATTTTGATCATCATATAAAACAGTCTGCAGATGGGCAGCATTCCTATTCTTTTTTGTAGAAGTCTTTTCTAGTAACAGAGTCTGCAATGCCTGAAACAGTCTTGATAGTCTTCCTGAACTTGAGCAATGAATCAAATGATTACATTTGTTGTCAGTTGACATGAGTTAACTACAGAACCTACGTGGCCACAAGGAATCACTTCAATCATATCCATGTTGTACCAAGAAGTTATGATTTATACATATCTCACCACAAAATTCTTCTTGCTCTCCAAAGGCTTCATACATGCAGCAGAAAATCTGTAGCAATATTCTTAGAGCTCATTTAATGATTGCCATACAAATGCATCACACTTTTTTCAACTTTGCCTAATACTGACCTTGGCAGCGGTTCTTCCACTTTTTCAATTGACTAAATTCAGCCATTTGATGAAATAAAGGTTTTGCCTGAAAGGAATGTTGACTGAGTTTTGGGTGACTCAAACTCCAGACATTTAAGAAAAAAAAAATCGTACATTCCTTCTGAGTGAGTCATAGTGTAATTTTGGCTTAGTCTATGGCCAGAACAAAGTTACCATTGTAAAAGATAGGATTTCCTGATCTTCAGCTACTGAACTGTTCTTTCCCGGCAAGGTCCAATTCTATTCTCCAGAAATGAGATTTCTAAAAGAATATGTTTTGTTTTGTATGTGTTTTTTTTAATCCTCTAAGGGAACAGATTTGTATGTTTAAGAATGGCTGCCAGAAGACTTATCCCTTTGTTTTGAAGTATTTTCATTTCAGTTACCTTATAAATAAGCTAGAAATAAACTACACTGCAGAATGCATCACCTCTTCCAATTAATTAACTAGTTAATTAACCAAATAACTAAAATAGGTTGATTATTTATATCATACTTCAGTACTTGGAAGTAGAGTACTGACCACCTGAATTGCCTAGAATATAATCTAAATATCTGGGCAATTCAAGAGTTACATTCTGACAGTTAGAACAATTAATCAGTGGAATAACCTGCCTCCAGAAGTTGTGAATGTTCCAACACTGGAAGTTTTTAAGAAGAGACTGGACAGCCATTTGTCTGAAATGGTATAGGGTTTCCTGCCTGAGCAGGTGGTTGGACTAGAAGATCTCCAAGATCCCTTCCAACTCTGTTATTCTATTCTATTCTGTTCTGTTCTGTTCTAACTGCAGTAAATAGTTCTACAAAGAATTTCCGATCAAAATGTGAAAGTAAGCATCAACTTCTCAAACACATTTCTCTGACGTTTTTCTAAGATCTCAGAAAGGACTACCAAATCTGAGAATTCCATCAACTAGTGCACACCAGAAAAATAAAAAGACATGCCTCAGACTAAGAAGATGAATAAGAATGGAATATAGGGCATTCAAAGTATATAATTATTTCATGTTGCTTATTCAACACATCACAATTACACTCTAAGGTTTGAATGCCGTTCCCGTTGCAGCCAGTCCCAAGATTAACAGCTGTTCCTATAGAAGTGTCAGGATGGAAACTGGAATAAAATATTAAAAGAATCCATTTTGTTCAATATATAAGGAATATCTGGTTTTGTGACATTTTTCCTGATCAGTTTTAATCATTTAAATATGACTACTTAATGGCCTAGATTTTTGGCCATTATTGACCTATCAGCGCCTAGGATTAGACAATGTTCCCGCCAACCCCATTGAAACTGCAATTCTTTTTACACCAATATGTTATGGTATTACTCCCGGATGGCTCATTGATTCATTAAAACTGATATAGCTGCAGCTGCATGTTGAAATTTTGATGTTTTTTTATATAGCTGGCTGCATGTGAGTGTGTTGAATTTAGCACATGCATTTATTTCTCTAACACTGTTTTTCTTATGGAGCAATCCATGACTTAATAAATACCTACATGAACAAATGACTACATAATCTTTATGCCATTTCACAAATACAGTAGTTTTAAAACAAGTTAACATAGATTTGATTTAACCATGTCCAACACAAACATAGGAACTCTTTCCCTTTGTAATGGTGACTGGAATTCAGTGAAGGTGAAGGAAAAAGAAGACAAGGCTAAACCCTTCTGCCCGCATCTCCTAAGACAGGGGTCTTCAAATGTGGCCCTTTTATGACTTGTGGACTTCAACTCCCAGAATTCCTCAGCCAGGCACGCTGGCTGAGGAATTCTGGGAGTTGAAGTCCACAAGTCATAAAAGAGCCAAGTTTGAAGACCCCTGTCCTAAGACATTGTGAAGAATGCCTAAAGCATCATCTGATAGGGCATAGAGGGTTGCAGAAAGCAGGATTAATCAACACAAATGGCACCCAATTCCTTTTCACCAGTGGTTGGTCTGTTTTTGGATTCTGTCCAGAATTTGAAATATTCATTTTCAAGTTTGGTTCAAAAAAAGATACTAAGGTTCCAAGCCCCCAGAAGCATTTGGGGTGGGGGCAATGAGAAGAAATGGGGATGCATTTCTTCCTGGCAAAAATATGTTTGACAGGTTTATCCATGTAAATGAAATTTGTTAAACTTAGAGTATAAATTTGGAAAGAAGAAATGTCATGATGTTATGGCTGAAAGATTGTACATAAATATAGCATAAATTGCTGTGATCATTGATCAAGCTGAAAAAAATGTGCTATTTAACTGGTAAAATACAGAACCAGCTTGGATATAGAAGGAGAAGGAGAAGACATTTGTTAAGCCACATCTGGAGTACTGTGTACAGTTCTTGGTACTACAAATTAAGAAAAGACATAAATATAGCAAAGAATGCAGAATGATAAGGCAGCTGAAAGATAAGTCCAATGAGCTCTATGACTATAAGGAAACTATTACAGGAAGTCTACAGAACTTTTATTTATTCTTAATAATTATTTTTTCCGACTCTTATTTCCAAAACATTCTGTCTTGGAGAAAATTCACAGGACAAGTTTGTAATGCAATTTTGAAGGGGTTGGGTCTGATATACATCAAAATGCCTTAGAAATGCTGGCTTTACCGCTCTTATTTGTGAACATTGTAGATAGCAAGGCTGACAGTTCTGGCATAGATTAAGATGTATCTAGTGAATTTTTCTAGACCTACATTAATTGCAATCAAATCCAAAATCTAACAAGTTGATGATGATGGTCAAGGAAAGAGGAGGAAGAAGAAGCCTCCAATTACAGCATTTCAATCAATCAGAATAGAGCTGGAAGGGATATTGGAGGTCTTCTGGTTCAACCCCCTACTCAAGCAGGAGACCCTATACCATTTCAGACAGGTGGCTGTCCAGTCTTTTCTTAAAAACCTCCAGTGATGAAGCACCTACAACTTCTGAAGGCAAGCTGTTCCACTGGTTAATTGTCCTCACTATTAGAAAGTTTCTCTTTAATTGCAGGTTGTTTCTCTCCTTGATTAGTTTTCATCCATTGTTTATTGTATTACCTTCTGGCGCTTTGGAAAATAAGTTGACCCCCTCTTCTTAGTGGCAGCCCCTCAAATACTGGAATACAATATCATGTCACCCCTAGCCCTTTTTTCTCTAGAGTGGCCATACCCAATCCTGCAACTGTTCTTCATATGTTTTTGTCTCCAGGCCTTAATCATCTTAATTGCTCTTTTCACTTTTTCCAAAGTCTCAACATCTTTTTTGTAATGTGGTGACCAAAACTGGATGAAGTATTCCAGATATGGTCTTACTAAGGCTTTATAAAGTGGTACTAATACTTCATGTGATTTTGATTCTATGCCTTTGTTTAAACAACCAAGGATTGTATTAGCTATTTTGGCTGCTGCCGCACACTGCTGGCTCATGTTTAAATGATCGTCCACTAGGACTCCATTTATTTGAACAATTTGGCTGGAAATAGGAACTAACTGGCAGAGGGAGGGAGGGGAAACCTACATTTGTTTTTCAGCTATCTTACAATAGCTTTGCTTCAACAAGAATTAACTGCTGGTATATATGCTAAGCCCCTACTTGACTTCAAGTCCGCAACACTTTGGGATTGGATCCAAAATTGTAGAGTGCCAGCATTTGGTGGTAAGACTGTGTAGTTCTTTGAGAGGTGTTTTTATTTGATGATGATCTAGGTTCAGTAAGGACTATGTTAGAAACCACAAGGCAATCCATTATCTCTAGGAATGAAGCATTCTCATTGTTTTGTTTTTTGGTACCTAAATGTCAAAGGAAGGTTAGAAGAAGCTAAATATTATGTCTTCTTCCTGACAAGGTAATGTATGCCAGCCCAAGATACAGCTTTCCTTCATGTAATTACTACTGTTACTGTTATTAGTATCATAAGTCATAGACAGCAAAACTGATAGGCTTCAGGAGGAATATTGTGGGGAGTGTGAACATATGTGTAGCTGAACATGTATGGATCAAATTCTTGTGCATATATACATATGTGTGAGAGTGAACATGCTAGATTTCAGTGGGGAGTAGACTCTAAGAAGTCATTAAAGAGCTCATGCTGTTTAAGATGGCGGCGCCTTGCTTGGCTGCGGCTGCTTCAGCTCTCAAAAGTGTGGAGGTTAGGGAGGGAAATGAACGATCCGGACTGAAACACTTTTCAGAAATAGGGACAACTAAGCAGAGTTGGGCTGCTAAACTTTCTTATGAATGCCAGTCTATATTGGAGATGAAGATATTCAGCATGAAAGGAACGTTGGATAAAACTGTCCGGGAGATTCTGCATGGGCGCGGATTACTATGGAAGAGAAAATCAATGACAGAGATGCCGGCGGCTGACACGGAGGGTGAGAGATCAGCTGCAATGTCTGGAGGAGCGGGGAGGAAGAAAGGAAATTGCTGGAGGTGGAAACAGCATTGTGCTCAGTGTTTTGAGCAGCGAGGACAGCATTTCGGGCTGCAGGGGCAGCTGCCATTGCAGCTGGGAAGTTTCCCTCCGTTCCTGACCATCTTCAGAAGAAAAGGAGGAGGTGTGACCATAAGAGGAAACGTGGCAAACGCAGAGGCCTAACATCTAGGCTAAAAGCTAGACCATTCAGAGTGTCTCTTCCATCTATTTTGTTTGCAAATGCTCGCTCCTTAGAACCAAAAATGGATTACTTGAGGCTGGATTTAACAACAAACTGGGAGGTGAGAAATTGCTGGGTCATTATTGCAACAGAAATTTGGTTAAAGCCCTCTGTCCCAGATAGTGCTGTTAGCTTGATGGGTTTTTCAACATTTCAGCTGGACAGGAGTTTTGCCCTTAGTGGCAAATCCCGGGGAGGGGGTGTCTGTTTTTATATAAATGACAGTTGGTGTAATAATGCCAAGGTGGTTTCAAGTCTGTGCTCCCCAGATGTGGAGCTTCTGACCATCAAATGCAGACCCTTCTATCTGCCTAGAGAATTCTCTGTTACCATTATCATAGCTGTGTATATCCCCCCTGATGCAAACAGAGAAGAGGCCCTGAAGGTTCTCTGTCATACCATCAGTGACTTACAAACTACTCACCCAGAGGGTGCATTTATTGCAGTGGGAGACTTTAACCAGGTGGATTTGAAAGCTACCCTGCCACATTTCCATCCATATGTGGACTTTGCAACCAGAGGGAACAATACACTGGATCTTGCTTATTCCAACATCAAGAAGGCTTTCAAAGCTATCCCCCGCCCCCACCTGGGCTCCTCTGACCATCTCTCAGTGCTGCTTATTCCAGCATATAAACCTTTATTAGTCAGAGTGAAACCTACAGTAAAGCAGGTGAGGGTGTGGACAGAGGGAGCTATAGAAGCATTACAAGACTGCTTTCAGTGCACAGATTGGGGCATGTTTAAGGAAGCAGCTACTGATAACCAACATACAAATGTTGAGGAGTATGCCACCATGGTTTCTGCATATATCCAAAAGTGCATAGAAGATGTCTGAGTCCTGAAAAGCATTGTTGAGAGGGCGAATGAAAAACCATGGCTGATTTATGAAGTCCGCAAGATGCTGAAAACACGGAATGTGGCTTTTAAATCTGGTGACATGCTGGCACTTAGAACAGCCAGAGCAAATCTGAAAAGTGCCATAAAAGGTGCAAAGCAAGCCCATTGTCAGAAAATTCAGAACTTTTTTCAGGACCCAACAAACACCAGGCGAATGTGGCAGGGGATCCAGGCCATTACAAGGTGACTCCATTGAGATGCAAGGACGACACAGACTTCCTAAACAAACTGAATACATTTTTTGGTAGATTTGAGGCATCAAATAGCACTCCTGCTAGGGAAGCTGTGCCCCATCCTGACGAGCAAGTGCTAAGCTTTGATGTCACCTCTGTCCGGAAAACACTGCAGAAAGTTAACATTCGGAAAGCAGCAGGCCCAGGTAACATCCCTGGACGTGTCCTCAGGGAATGCGCAGAGGAGCTGGCTTGTGTTTTCACAGATATTTTCAATCTCTCATTGCAGCAGGCAGTGGTCACATCGTGTTTTAAGACGGCCATCATCTTGCCAGTGCCAAAAAAGTCCACAATTACAGGCCTCAATGATTACCGTCCGGTTGCACTGACATCCACCATTATGAAATGCTTTGAGAAGCTGATAAAGGACATTATTGTATCTAGCCTCCCGCCAGCATTTGACCCACTTCAGTTTGCCTACCGACCAAATCGCTCTACGGAGGATGCTATTTCTTCTGTTCTCCATCTGAGCTTGAAGCACTTAAAGGAAAGAAATGCTCACATGCATTTGTTGTTTGTCGACTTCAGTTTGGCATTTAACACAATCATTCCCCAGCATCTAGTAGACAAACTGGGCCTCTTAGGCTTAAACACTCCTTTGTGCAACTGGATTCTTGATTTTCTTACCAACAAGCCCCAATATGTGCGAGTTGGAACAAATACTTTTAATACCATTTCCTTGAGCACAGGTTCTCCTCAGGGCTGCGTCTTAAGTCCGCTGCTGTTCACCCTGTTGATCCATGACTATTGTGCTAGGTTTGCCACCAACCATATTGTGAAGTTTGCAGATGATACAACAGTAGTGGGCCTTATTCATGATGACAAGGTGGAAGCTTACCGCAAGGAGGTTGAGGGGTTGGTGAACTGGTGTAAGGAAAACAGCCTAGTTTTAAATACCGGAAAAACCAAAGAGATCATTGTCGATTTCAGAAAAGGCAGGCACAGCCACATATCTCTGTGCATCAATGATTCACCTGTGGAGATGGTTACCAGCATCAAATTCCTGGGTGTGCAGCTAACGAATAGGCTGTCTTGGTCGCTCAACAGTGAGAAACTGGTAAAGCGGGCACAGCAGCGCCTACATTTTCTGCATCGCATGAGAAAAGCACATCTTCCTTCCCCTGTCCTGACCACTTTCTACAGGGGGATGATCGAGAGCATCCTGTCATACAGCATCACAGTCTGGTTTGGAAGCATCACTGCTTCAGACAGGAAGGCGGTGCAGAGAGTGGTGAGAATGTCCGAAAAGATCATTGGCAGTCCCCTCCCTCCCATTCAGGACATAGCACAGAAGCGCTGCTTGAGCAGGGTCCATAAGATTATCTGGGACATTACACATCCTCTTCACGACCTGTTTTCCTTGTTACCTTCTGGGAGGAGGCTTCGTGGTATCCACAGCAGAACATCCAGATTCAGCCATAGTTTCATTCCATACAGCATTAACCTTGTGAACTCTCAAGCTTCCTCCGTCCGTTATATATTCAAGATGGACAGTATTTAATATTTATTTGTTATGTATATGTAGGGGTGTGGGTCTATACATATGTTGTATATAGTATGTTTTAGGTATGTGTCATGTATGTGTTTCACTTTGAGAGCGGGCAACTAAATTTCATTTTTGATGTGTGCTGTTGTGCCCACAGTAAAATAATGACAATAAAGGTTATCTTATCTTATCTTATGTTCCTGTATTTGGGCACCAATGGTGGAAGAACTGCCTTAATTTGGGGGCATTTGCTGATGGTCTTCATTTTTGCCTTGCCTTCAGTCTTTGGAAGGAGGTAGTACATTTTGTAAAATAAATTTGCAATTGGTGGGAAGTTCAGCAAAGTTAAATCCTTAAAAGAGAGATCCTTTGTAACCTTAGAACGATTTTGGAAAAAAAATATTTATATAGAATAGTACTTTTTATGGTGCGATATGTTCCAACTGCAAAAAACTTTTCCATGACAGAGAAATTAAAAATGAACCATTGTTGAACTTAATCCTGCCTAGGGACTTTGAGAAATTCTCATTCTGTTGTAAAATTTCAAAAGTAAGTTTTCTTTAACAAATAAAATAAAACCCAACCCAATCCAATCCTTATAAGAATAAGCAATATCAGAAATTAGCTTTTCTACAAATTATTAAGAAACTCAAGTGTAACAAATTGTGTTTGTATTTGTATGGATATCTGGACAGATTTTGCAACAAGGCAGTGTAATATTCTGTTTTATTCAATAAGACAAACTGACATTAATTAATAGCTAGAACTCTTCTTTCTTTTCATTTTTCCTTCTTTCTGTGCTTCTTTTTCTTTCTGTTCTTACAAACTAATGAAAAACTCTGCTTTCTAATACATGACAGTGAATTTTCTCCTATGTAGCCCCCAGATTATAGTATGCCTTCCTCTCTGGGAAATCATGCAGCCCCTTTCCTCCATTTTTAGGAAAAGCTTCTTTTTCACCAAGCTTTTCATTGCTAGCTGAATTTTTATTTTAATTATATTAATTACAATGTGTTCTTGACTTTCATTGCCTTGTTTTGATTCCAATGCTTTATGATTCTTATTTTTAATTTTTGTAAGCAGCTATGAATATTGCATAAGCTAAAAGGCAGGATGATTATTTAATAATTTCATAAATTAAAATTATCAATAGATGACTGACTCGTGTGCTCTTGGTGTAAAAAAGTAGATGAGCTGACTGGTACAGGAATGGCTTGGCCAGCTGTGCTGGACAGTGGCATGAGTAAATTCCTCTGAATATGATAGCTGGTCATCTACCAAACTCTCAAAGCCAGATTGTCATTTAAAACAGAATAATAGTTCTGAAAATATGGAAACCTGTTGTTTTTGTTTTTGCAGTGTTTTGCATATTTTTGTCTTTTCCATACTTGGCCAAGAAATATTATTGAGTAACTGGATCAATGGGCCAGATGGGTGGTTTTTTTGTTTTTGTTTTTTTTGTTTTGGTATTTAGAAAATTCAATTTCTGGAAGTCCAAATCCTCATGAGCTACTAACCCAAAAGATACAGCATATAGATAGAAAGTTCAGGATTTCCTTTGTGTTCCTTTTTTATCTATCATTCCATCTGCTCTTTGCTTAACATATTGACAGTCTGAAGAAACTTTCTTCCCAGATAGACATGGAAAACATGCTCTTTAACATTTCTCCTGTCAGGAGGTTGCTAGCCATGTGCTATGCTGTTTCTATCCTTATAGTGTGTTTCTCATAAATAAAACTCCATTCTGTTATAAAACCTGCTTCCTTGACCCTAAGATTCCCTCTCTCAGAACAGAAGCACATACAGTGCTTCCACTTCTAACATATATAATACCCAAAAGACCTTTGAACAGCAATGTTTTATTGTAGCTTTGAAACGGGGAAAAAATAAGAGGCATTATGTTTACAGTCTGCTCTGTACTTAAGCTCTACAAAATAAAAATTCTCATTCTTCAGTAATAAATACATTTCACAAATAAATACATTTTGGCCAATGTTAGTTGTGTAACTAATAACTGCAATTTATTATGTTAGCTAAATTTGGAATGTTGCATATCCCTGCTACATTCAGACAATGAACATTTATGGGTGAGCTTGGGTTGCTTCCGTTCATCTGGATTTGGAAGCAGAGTTCAGCCTTTCTAAACATTAAAATAATATGATGGACCCTTCAAAATACAGTATTTTGCTCTAGTTTGGTTTCTTTCAGCAGTCAGGGTGAATCAGTAGGCCCTTGCAAAATTCTAGGAGCCAGAGGCCAATATCTCAGCAATATCTCTTCCTGCCATGAAATTGTGCTGTGCTTTCAAATATGAAGCCAATGCTTACTCTTGAATCCAAAGCACAGCACATTAATAATACTGGTTCGTGCACTCTGCTAAGTCATAAAATGGTTTAGGTTTGGCTTAATGCATATGAATTCACCCCATTATGTTGTAGAAATCACATGTTTACATATGGTAGATACAGTAGGTCAATTATGCCAATAACGGTTTGTCTAACAAATCATGATTATGCTTGCTATTACTTTGCGCACTTTGTGGACTCAGTGTGTGTAAACCAGAAATCTACTTACTTTGTGGGGGCATGCCCATATATTTATCTGCTTCTCAAGATAAGAGAGGAATCTAACTCAAAAAATAATTTGTGAGCTAATTTATAGCCTGAGCTCTATAGCAGGATCGTATAATCTATTTTATCTTCCACTTTTTCTTCCAGGTAACTAAGAGAAAGAGAGAATAGGGGATGGTACCAGAGTTTGCACTATAGTGTCAATTTATAGAAAGAAGTGGCAGTGATGATATGAAGAAATAATGTCAGGAAGTGACAATGAGAAATGGAATAATGACAATGCACAATGTCAGAGATTTGAAAAAATACTAAAAATGCATTTGATTTATAGCTCAGAACCTCTGAGTCCCAAATGTTGGATCTCCATGCACTGTATGTGCACAATACACATAATGAGAAATATGTACAAGTGTAAGAGTATTGAAGTTCAAGTTAAATGATTGTATTTTGGTAGTATCCATTGTTCATTTAGATATAATTTAATATAATTTACAAAATAATTGTAGTACAGGAAGGTAGGAAAAATATGAGAATCATTGTACTGTAGTGGTTAAGGCATTGTATTGGAAGATGGAAGATCCAAGTTCCATCACAGAACTTTACTTAATGACTTTGGGCCAAATTCTGTCTCCAAGTAGATCTGCTGCTGTGATGATAAAATGAGAAAGCTGCTCATGTGCTATGATTTACATTTTGAGAAGAAAAGCAGAAGGTATGCGTGACAAATGAAACAAATAGTGATAAATCTGAATCTGTTAGGAAACCTTTAAGGATAAAGAGGAATCAGAAATGTTACCAATCATTTAATAATACCAGCAGCAAAATGGCTTTTCCTGAATCTTATATACCCAAATTCTTCCTGTTGGAGAAAGAAATTTGGAGTGGATTTTGTGCAGGAGACCAATGAGTTCTATTCAGTTCTAATGCTAACAACCAACTGCTGTGCTAAGGGTTCTTTCATGCAATCATCCATTCCTCTTCCATCTGGCTCTTAATGGCTTCGTCATAAGACCTAAAGTCTCATCACTTCTGATATAAAGCAGATGATGATGATGATGATGATTGAGAAAGTGGAGGAAGGATTTAATCACTTCCTTCCTGGTACATATTATGATATTTCCTCTCGCTGACACACACACACACATTTTGGATAGATTTTCCTTTTTTTGTCTCTTCTTGTTACTGATATTCACCAACTATTTCCCCCTCCACATAAGAAAATGTCCCACTAACAAGGGGATGATTTGAGGCTATTCCACTGCCTGACATTTGATTACAAAATCTATATTTGATATTTTGGCCTGGCATCTAGTGCACCCAGTAAAGTATACTAATGGTGGACTAGAGGTGAAGCTCTCGCCTCACAATCAGGAGGCTGTGAGTTCAATCCTAGATAGCAGCAGATATTTCTCTCTCTGGGAGCAAAGAGAAAATATCTGCTATGAACTTCGTGTAGGCATCAGGAAGGGCATCTGGCCAGTAAATGCTTGAACTCCGTTCAGTTGCCCCATCGGGATATAGGGGATAATGGGGCCATTAAAAGAAAAAAAAATCTAATACACCCAATAAGAAAGATTTGAAAAAACTTCTAAAAAGTGACTGCAGAGATACAGTATTTGCTTTGAGAACTTTTTCCAATGTGAGTTAAAGATACTTATGTAAAAAATAATATCTCCTATTCTCCTGGTTGCTGAATTCTAACCTAAGCTGTCAGCATGAAACATATTTTCCATATCTTAATTCATAAAGGGAGTTGTAAAACATACCACTGCATAGTTTTGTATAACTGTGGAGGTTGAAATCCATCAGTGCTAAGGAATGCCAGGTATTTACATATCTGGATAATTTTTAAACATGTCAGAAATTTTATAGATTAAATATTAAATCCTTCTGGAGTTTAAAATGCATGGGGCATTTATTCACTATATATTATCAACTTCTCACAGAATAAATATGTAATGAAGATGAATGAGCTGACAGCTACAAAGTTATTGATACTTTAATGGTACTATAGAAAAGTAAATATGTGACTAATAGGTACACCCACAAGTAAGTAAATAATGGAGAATTCTACATATATGGGTTCTTTCAATGAACAAAGAAAATGAAGTTCAGTGTTACATTAATTTTTCAAGGAAGACACATATTCCACATTTCAGTACAAAATATCTACACATTTAGTCAAATGAAATAGATATCCCCAAGATGCCAATGTAATCTGTATAAAATCAAAGTTGGTTTGAGAGCTGACTCATCCAGAGAGTTCCTAAGCAGATGTTGGGAAACTGTCAGCTAGGCTTGAAAGAAGGCTCAAGTGAGAACCTAGGTTGGAGTTGTTGCATAGCTGCAAGCAGTATAAGCCTAACCTTCCCCAAGATCCATGAAAACTATCTGGTTGCTCCCAGGAGAAGGCAAGCAATCTGATTCTTGTAACATGTCTGGCAAACAATGAAGTTACTTTCTTTGGCTATTCATGAGAGGCTATGATTGCTTGCTGCTGATATCAGAATTTCTTTCAGCTCCTAAAAATGTATTTTCATCATGTTTGCTATCAAACCTTTTCTTCCTGAGACATCCAGTAATAACAAAAGACTATCCCACCTCTAGTTAAGAATTTGTGGTTTTATAATATCTAAGTATATGAACAGTTAGCACACAGGTGTATTAACTTTTTATAACAAACTGTGAAGTCTTAGCCCCATGACAATTGCCCCTGTCCTTTGCCCCTTTTGGAGTGGACATCTAATTTGCTTCTCAACTTCTTCTCCTGTAAGCCTTCTAAGGATGCTGTTCCCAGTCCTTCTCTTGACAGATGAATCTTCCATCCATTCATATTCTATTTTGGCCACACCTTCAAAGGATGCTTTGGATTGCATTACACAACATGGTGCAAACCTTGTACCTTCTCTCCAGTTTCTCTTGCACATTAGTGGTATTCCTGCCAGCAACTGGAAGTCACTCCTCCCAATTTTTTTTTCAAATGATCTTTCTTTCTTATTTTCCTCTCTCCCTCTTTCCATATCCAATATTTAGATCTTAGATATGTTTCTGAGCTGTCTCTCAGCCACCTCCCAAAGTAGTTTCCTTTCTTTCATTCTGTTTCCCCTCTCATTTATCGACCTTTACTGTAGGGATGAGGCTAGTTAAACTATAACCTGGATCTAGCAAGTTTTGCAGGCAGGAAGTGCTTCCTATATAATCGCAAAATCTGTTCTCCTATTTGCCTTCCATCTGACTATTCTGTTTCCTGTAATTTAGTTTTGTAGCTCAACAATATTAGCCTTTCCTGTCTTTCCTACTTGAAACTTCTTACAATAAGAGATCAGTATCTGTCTAAAAGGAGTCTATGTCGGTACAAATACAAATATGTATGGATCCCTTGATGAGAACAGGGATCCCAGTTCAGTTAGGATCCCTGTCTCCATGTAGAGAAAGCTACACATTTACAAGAGTGTCACCTTAATATAGACATCCATCTTGTAACTGGGGCTGGTTTGTGCTTAATAACCTCTTTCACATGCTTAGTGCCTGCACAAAATAAGTCCCCAAATGTGGATTTTATGTGTTTACGTTCTGCTTGTGAAAAATTTGAATCTGCTAGCATGTACAGAACATATATATGTAAAACTTATATACATTCAGACTTTTTCACAAATTACACTGAACTTCCTTAAATGTAGAGGCTGAAGTTGGCAAGGCAGCAGCCAGCATCAGGAAGACATTTTCCCAATTTCTTTTGGAGATCATATCTAGATTTTGCTTCTTTTCATGTGACTAAGAAACTGAATTGCTGAGAATATTTGCATCTCAGGGTTCAATTATGGGGTCCTTTGGCTGTCTGAGCTTGGTGGTTTTCTTGCAGACATTTCATTACCCAACTAGGTCACCAGTGCATTCTGCAAGAAAACCATCAAGCTCAGATAGCACTAAGGACCTCACCCTGGATGCTGAGTTTAGTAGATTATTCCTTATTAACTGGATTTATTCCTTGTTAACCAGACTCTGAATATTCCTGCAAGACAGCAGATGACATTTGTATACCATGTTTCTTTCAATTGTGCCATTTGCAAAAATTCTAATTACTTCAACCTCAGGTAGTTTACCATTCAATCAACATTTTAAAGAGGAATCTTTCAAGTTCCTAGGAATATTCCCAGAGTTACTGGGTGATGTAAGGATGGACTTTTGCAGGTAGAGGTAAAGATCTGGATCACAACTGGTATCTATTTGATTAAACTGAATTTTGACACCCCTATATTTAGCTTCTCTTATTCTGATAGTTTACCAACCTTCTTATAATCACCTTTTGAAAATTGGTCTCCATGGCTCCCTGAGCAGTTGAATATTAGACAAAGAATAAAAGATATGGATCATTCTAAAATTCAATGATTATTAGTTCTTAACATGTTGCATACCATGCAAAGGCAGTTACTCATGAGAAAATATGTATCTCTGACAATTGTCTCAAAGTTCCCTGTTTAGAAGCCTCCTTGATTTCAAAACTATTTATTTCCAAGGAAAGATGCTTATGAATTTCAGCCACTAACACTTGTAGAATCGCCTTCATAAACTTCATTTGTCAAGGCCCTCTTTTACTTACATCATAGAATAGCTTAGCCTGCTGTACTCCCATTAAAATGAATGATAAATCAAGGAGTCTACCAGTATAAACAGTTTTCCTTTCCATCAGAAGAATTATTATATTCAAGATGTCATTAAGAAATGGATGCACTTGAAGAAAGAGAGGAGTTACATTAAACAAAGCTTTCAGGGAAGATTCTTATATTAAAACTTTTATCCTGCAAGTCCTAGCATGGTGCACCATAGAGCAAAAAAAATAATTTTTTTTAGGGCAATGTTAAAGACAGAGCTTAAAGTATTAAGTTAATGGTTCCAATTTCTCCTTTTTACAACCTCTATTAATGTTTATTTTAAAAAATAAGTGCTGGTTATAAAATTGGGTATGTCTTGATTGACAGGTTATACTTGTTTGCCTTAGTTGTAATAAATAAGGTTTTTTTCTCTAGTTAAGTCTGCTTTACTTGAGACAAGAAGTGCCATTTTCTATTCTTACTAAAATTGCATGGATCAGCCTATTTGTAACAGGGTAGCTGAATTTCTAAGGGGTGGCTGACATCAAAAAAGGGCAAAGGTTTGCAAAAATACTTAATATAATTTGCATGTGCTAAGTTATAGCATCAGTGCCCAGTTTGAAATAGTGGCTATAATTAAAATAGAAATATGTTTGGTTTGTTTATGTAAGATGGTAAGCCATTGTTTGGTGGACCATAGATCATAGAATAACAGTCGTAATTGGTTGATTGCAAACCACAGTGGCTTTGAACACACACAGTACACTAATCCACAAATATGTAAAAGCCCATTTTAGTGTAAAGTGTGCTGTGAGAACCCAACTATTACAGAATAGGGAGGACACTTTTGAAATGATTTGCATTCTTGCTCATTTGGTTGATCTGGGCTTTAAACCAAAGTTAGATAAGATAGTTATTCAAACAGAAAACAGTACATTCAACAAGCAGAGTGAACTTTGTAAAGTAGGATAGATGATCATCCTCTTCAGAAATAGCTAAATAAATTTAAATGTAAGATTTCTATTTCTAGGACATGATTCTCTAAAACAGTGTGTTATCAGGAACAACCCCCATTTCCATTTCTTTTCTTAATTTCATTTTGCTTGAAGGAAGGTGCAAAGGGAGCTGAAAAATCACATCGCAAATGCAAATCTTGTGGGTGGATGTTACATTATGCCCCAGCATGCAGCCAGACAATTCACACCTGCACATGCTCAGTTATTCCTGTCTTCATCCAAATAGATATGAGATGGTCTGCAGTGATAAAATATAAATATAATCCCTATAGCAATATATAAATATTAGGAACAGATTAGCAAATGCATCTGAACAATAATATGTAACACAATCAATGCAAGCAGTTAACATGATCAGACGTATTTAATTTGGGGTGACTATGCCAAGCTGGATGCTTTGATGTGAAGGCCAAAACTCCTTAACATTTGCACCAATTTCCTTGGGGTATTTTGATAAAAAAAATAACTGTAATGTACTTTACCAACAAATGGTACTAGAAGAAAGCTTGATGCAAGATTAATGCAAGATATTTTGTAGGCTGGGCAATGGATTACAGAAGTACCAATATACATTATGTTATTTTAACTGGTAGAGAGACTCAGGGAACTTACAACAGATCAGAATCATTAATCATGGGGACCACCCTCAATTCCACCTAAAAGTAAATGAGGTGTAAAGAGGGAAAATGTTGCAGAGACTTGCTAGCTTAGTGGTCTTACTTCCAGCAGGGATGAAATCAAATGACTTCTGCTTTTTTAGCAACACTGTAGAGACACAAAAACTGTGTTGCCCATGTGGGAATCTGAAGAGAAGAATATTGGGCATGCTCATGTTGATAAATAAACCCTGTCGTTTCTGGTATGGTTTTTTTTCTTCAAACAAAGACCTACAGCTTTGAAACAGGAAAAACGAAAGCATCAGGTTGTGGAAGTAATAAATTAAGGAAAGGGAAAAAAAGAAAGAAAAAAGAAATAGAAAGAAAAAAACTTAAAATGCTTGGAAGTTAAATAAAATATATCTTTAAAAGATATTATAATTTACAGTGTATATTTTGTTATGCCTTAGTATAAATATAAGTTTTAATACACCAGGATAATATCTAATTTTATTTTTTATTAAACAAGCACCCATGCTGCCCCCAATTGGCCATTTTGCATCAAATTTCATTAATATAATTTCAGCAACAGAGTGGGAACTGTCAATCAAACACACTAGGCTTGAATGGCAAACAAGTAGGAGGTGATTAGTATTTTTCCAAAAGTTTTCCTAGGTTGTAAACCAATTAAATGAGCAGGTAACAGTGGCTCATTTAACAAGGGCTAGAAATTAGGCAGGGAAATATCTAAAGAACGAAAGTCTCTTATCTGTTGCTTGAATGTCTCTGGGAAGGAAAAGTCTTGTAGCCATCCAATAACCTGAGTTGCAGTAGTCAAGGTTCAAAAGCAAAGATCCATATGCAGAGCAAGGCGTCAGGAAAAGACAGGGTTGAGAGGTCAGGGGAACACATATTCAATTAAAAAAAAGTTGTTTCCAAGTAGAAGATCTGATGCATTTTCCCCTTAAAGGGTCATGTCAATTACTGCTCCTCAGCCTTCTTTAGCTGATGGTGTGATGCAGGGTTTAACACTCTCCCAAAGTCAAGCTTTGTCTTTGGGCTATCTCAGTCAGCAGTCTCCTGTGTTGCTTCATTACTTATAGGTGGCTAAGAGATTGCAAACTTTTCAGCTTCTCAAGAGAGAACATATGGTTTGTATATTTTTTAATATTTTATAATTACTTTTAAATATTTTTATGATTGTTTTTGTTCTGTTCTTGCAAAGAAGACATTGAGACGAGGCTGGTTCACAACAAGATCTCTTTATTGAAACACAATCACAGAACAGAAGCAAGAACACAATGGCCACTGGCCTTTTATATCCCCTTGCAAGGGGATGCACATCCAATCATTGCAGGCCATTCTCCCGCCTCGCGCATGCGCGCGAGGCCGGAGACAGCCTGTCTGGGTCCCGGGCAGACACGTGGTCTGTCCGGGTCTCTGCAACCTTCCTGCAGCCTTCCTGAGCCTTTCTGAATGACTCAGCAAGGCCCAGGACATAACACCCCTCCCCGCTTGGATTAAACAATAATTAAACATATTGTTTAACACTTTACACATAACACATCATGGCAGGCCGGTTGGCACGTTATACAGTCAACCTTTACTCTTGCAACCCATTATCTTTAGTTCCCTGTTGTGTCCACGGACTTTCACTATTTGACAATATTCACACCGCAGCACTACACTTGTTTTTACTCCTTCAGATGGCGAGGACTAATAAACCTCCTGTATAGTAAACAGGGACCTTACATATTCCTTTAAATGCTTAGGAGGACCCTTAACCCGCTCTGATCTCCGTGGGGCCAGATTAGGTGCAGGTGTAGTCGTAGGTGTGGGATTAGGAATAGGTGCCTGGAGTGCCTGTTCCCGGTTTGCGCAAAACAAACCAGGACTTTGTTGCCCAGAAGACTCAGGGGTTCCCCCTGACTGCTGACTGGCTGGATCCACCAAACCCAAACCAGAGTTCCTTGGTGGGGTTGAGTTCCCTGAGTCCCTTGGTGGGGTGGAGTTCCCCAAAACTCCACTGGACTCCTCTTGGGAGCACTGTCCCTCAAGCCCAAGACCAGCAGCAGGAGTACCCTGAGTGGCCGATTTACGGCCATTTGCCCCTAGCCAGAGACCTCTGCCAGAGTCAGGAGCCGCCTCCATGGCAAGACCCCTGGAGTCTATGCCAGAGTCAGGAGCCACCTCCATGGCAAGACCCCCACCTGGAACATGTGTAGGAACATTTGGATAAGCGCCCTCATGGAAAGACTGTGGTCCACAATTGTAATTGGGGTCCCCCTCCCCCCCGAGAGCAGAGCCCGGAGCAGAAACGTGGCCAGGGAGCCTCCAGCGCAATTGGTCAATGTGGCATCTAAGCACACGACCATCCTCCAAGGCCACTTCGTAGGACAGTGGCCCAGAGACCTTGCAGATTACAGCAGTTACCCAAAGATGTCCATGCCCATAGTTTCTGGCCCATACCGGATCACCCACTTGGAGTCTCCTAGGTGCCCGCGGTTGTGACACCTGTGAAGCCACCCGGTCTGGGTGCAATCTGTCCAGTTTCGTGATGAGTCTGCGACCCCAGCGTAGTTCAGCTGGGCTCTTTCCTGTAGCAGTGCAAGGTGTGGTGTGGTGTGCAAGGAGAAAATCGGCTAACCTGTGATGCCAGGGTCCTTGAGTGATTCTCTTTAATGCCTCTTTGGTGGTACGCACCATGCGTTCAGCCTGACCGTTGGTGGCAGGGTGAAAAGGAGCAGACGTGGCATGCCGGATCATGTTGGCTTGAAGAAATGCCTGAAACTCAGAAGAGGTAAATTGGGGACCATTGTCTGAGACAAGGACATCAGGAAGGCCATGGGAAGCGAAGATTCCTCTTAGCACCTGGATGGTCCTGGCAGTAGTAGTGGAAGATACAGGAACGACCTCTAGCCACTTGGAATGGCTATCCACGAGGAGAAGGAAGAATTGCCCCTGAAAGGGCCCAGCATAGTCAATGTGTATGTGTGACCATGGAGTGTGTGTCTCCTCCCACCTATGTACAGGGGCCTGGGGCATCTCAGGCCGTGACTGTTGGCACACTTGGCACCCCTGAACTTGGGCCTCGATGTCCTTATCGAGTCCAGGCCACCAAAGATGGCTACGTGCAAGCGCCTTCATCCTCACAATTCCCTGATGTCCCTCATGCAGAGAGAGTAAGACTCTAGTCCTCAATGAGGCCGGGATGACTACCCTGCTACCCCACAGGATACACCCTTTGAACGTGGAAAACTCATGTTTCCTACGCCAGAAACCTAGGAAATCTGTACCAGGACACGTGTCAGGCCATCCTGACAACACCCATGTCAGCACGCGTGCAAGCGTGTGATCAGTGGCAGTTTCAGCAGCCACATCCCTAGCATTGAGGGGAGATTCAGGCAATTCCTGAATGGAAAGAATATGTACAGCAGGAGCAGGGTCTGCCTCTATTTGCTTTAGAGGTAACCTACTAAGGCCATCAGCGTGGCCCATCTCTGTCCCTGGTTTGTGAACCAGGGTGTAGTCATAAGCTGACAAGAAAATTGACCACCTCAGCATTCTGGTGGAGATGATGTGTGGGGTTTGTTTGTTTGTTGTAAACAAACCCAGCAAAGGCTTGTGGTCAATGTAGACCGTGAAATGGCGTCCATACAAGAAATCATGAAATTTCTTGATGCCTGAGACTATTGCCAAGGCTTCTCTGTCAATCTGCGTGTAATTACGCTCTGCAGATGAGAGAGTTCTGGAGTAATAGGCCACAGGGACCTGAGTCCCATCAGCCTTGAGATGACTTAACACTGCTCCTACCCCATAAGGGGAGGCATCACATGCGATGCACACAGGCAATTGCTCATTGAAATCCGCCAGGACCGCATTTGAAGATAGCAAGGCCTTGACTTCTTTAAAAGCCCTTTCATGGACGTTTGTCCATTTCCATGGAGTCTGCTTGTCCAAGAGCCGGTGTAATGGCTCAGCCACTGCAGCCTTGTGGGGGACAAATGAATGATAAAAATTAAGTAGGCCCAGAAAAGCCTGGAGTTCAGCTTTTGACTGGGGACTGGGGGCCATTTGAATGGCCTGAAATTTAGACTCTGCAGGGTGGATACCTTCAGCATCAATACGAAAGCCTAGAAATTCGGTGGATGTTACACCTATCTTACATTTGTCTTGCTGTAACTTCAGCCCAGCTTGGCAGAAATGCAGCAAGACAGCTCTCAGCCTTTCAGCTAAGTTCCCAGGTGACTCTCCTGCAATGAGGACGTCATCGAAATAGGGGCAGATCCCAGGAATACCTCGAAGCGTTTGCTCCATCACCCCTTGGAAAATGCCAGGGGCTACATTGACCCCAAACTGCAGCCTTTTTACCTTAAAAGCCCCTCGGTGAGTAACTATAGTTTGGGCCTCAGCTGTTGCCTCATCAACAGGTAACTGTTGGTAGGCCTGAGCTAAATCAAGCTTAGCAAAGACTTTCCCCCCCTTCAGTGAGGCCAAACTGTGGCTCACCACAGGCACGGGATATGCGTGCTGCTGCAAGGCTTTGTTTAGTGTGCATTTATAGTCCGCACAAATTTGGACTTCACCATTGGCTTTTAATGGTGTCACTATGGGGGTTTCCCATGGACTAGAATCCACAGGTTCAAGAATGCCTGTTGGAGCAGTTTGTCCAACTCAGCATCTATTTTACTTTTGAGGGCAAAAGGCACCCTCCTTGGTTTAACCCTGATGGGTGTGATAACTGGGTCTAACCTTAAAGCAATAGGAGGCCCCTTGTATGAGCCAAGCTCTGGGCTGAACACATCAGCAAACTCCTTACAGACTCCTGCAAGGCTGACAGTTTGTAGATGGTTAAGCCCAGTCACTTGGATCCCAAGTGCCTCGAACCAATCGAGTCTGATAAGACTCGTTCGATCACCCCAACTACCACCACATCTAACAACCCATCAAATTCCTTTCGCTGTACTCTAAGTGTGGCCTCCCCCTCCACACTGACTCTTGAATTCTGGAAGTCAGTGAGGATGAGATTGCAGGGCCTGAGTTTGACTCGTGAGCCACTCCTGGAACAAACCTTCTTAAACGTGTCAGCAGAAATAATAGAAAGAGCGGACCCTGTGTCCAGTTCCATGGCCAGGGGAACTCCCTGCAACTTTACGTCAATGTGAAACTTTTTCTTAAGGGGCCGGTGAACCCCAGTGTTGAATACCCCCCTACGGGACGTGCAGAAACCCACCCTGTGTTGGCTGGGGACCTTGGTACCTTTCAGAGGCAACTCTTCGGGGGACCTGTTTTTCTGGCAGGCTGTTGCGATGTGGCCTTGCCTGCCACATGCCCGGCAAACAGCAGAATGAAAATGGCAGTCGGCTCTCCTGTGGCGATCCCCACAGCCGAAACACCAAAGGGATGCAGGTGTCTTCCCTCTGCGTTCTTGCAGTCTTCTCTCCGCTGACTGTTGAAGTCTGTCCACCGCTTCTTCCTCGGATTCTTCTCCGGAGGCCTCTCGCACGACTTCCTGATGGACGGGGACTGCTGCTGGAGGGTTCTTGGTCAACCGCAAGGCCTTCACCGTGCCGCCGGCTGCTTCTTCAGCTGCAACTTCTCTCAGGGCATCTTGGAATGAAACATCGGCTCTAGCAAACAACTTTTGTTGCATCTCACGGCTTTGCAATCTGCAGACGAGTCGATCTCGGAGCCTCTCTTCCAAGTCTTGGAATGCACATGGCCTAGTAGCCTGCCTCAGAGCCGCGACGAAGTCCGCAGCTGATTCTCCCAGCCGCTGATCCCGCTGCTCGAATTGGTGCCTCCAAGCTATTACAGAAAGCTTGGACTCAAAATGCTCGCGCAGCATTTTCTTTAGATCGGAATAGGCGATCGACTCCAATGGTGCTGGGGCTACAAGATTCTCAGCAATGTCAAAAGTCTCTTGCCCACAGACACACAGCAAAGTAGCAGCTTTCAATTTGTCTTCTTGGATCTTATTCACCCTGAAGTAGTTCTCGACCCGAGCTACGTAAAAGCTCCATCGTTCTGAGTGCGAAGTATCGAACTCGACAAGACGGCCCAGCTTGGACATCATTGTGACCGATAGCCTCTTCAACGTCTCTTGCCGCAAGGAAGGAGAAGGGGTCCCACGAAGCCAAGCCCACCTCTAGCGTATTCGTACTGGCAGGCGGTTGCTTCTTCTGGACGCCGCGCTTCAGGCCTTCAGGTGAGTTGGTCCTAGCTTCTTCTTCCTTAGCTTCCTTTGTGGCAGATCCCATCTTCATCGCCAATGTTCTGTTCTTGCAAAGAAGACATTGAGACGAGGCTGGTTTACAACAAGATCTCTTTATTGAAACACGCTCACAGAACAGAAGCAAGAACACAATGGCCACTGGCCTTTTATATCCCCTTGCAAGGGGATGCACATCCAATCATTGCAGGCCATTCCCCCGGCTTGCGCATGCGCGCAAGGCCGGAGACAGCCTGTCTGGGTCCCGGGCAGACACGTGGTCTGTCCGGGTCTCTGCAACCTTCCTGCAGCCTTCTTGAGCCTTTCTGAATGACTCAGCAAGGCCCAGGACATAACAGTTTTTATATATTTGTTATTTTCTTTAATGCATGCTACCCAGAGTCACCTCATGAGAGGGCAGCTGTATACATTTGATTAATAAATAAACAAACTTGAAGTTGAATCTCCACCATTTTCTCTTTTTCAGCCTCAGGCTGAAGAAATCCATAACACATACAAATCGGACCACTCCTATTGGCAATATGTTTGTTATGTGATATATATGAAGTGTAGACATTTAATTTATAGTGAGTTTAGTACTAACACTGGGCTATGCAGCACAAGTCGCGTGCCAGTTTGGGTCCACCAGCCACATTCAGATATTAGTAGCTCCTACTAGTTCATACAGCCACCTACATCTCCTGGCATGATATTCAAAATATTAGAAACAAGTTAAAGAGGGGTGTCGGCACTGTTAATGTGCAATCCTGGGCAAATGAAAAATGAAATTGTCAGTAAGTAAAACTGTCACATTGAGAAGCTGTGTATTTTAGAATCAAGAGGAAACAAAAAACAACAACAGCTTCCTTTGTGTTGTACTTCTAGGAAGCATCTGGCTGCCTTTGTTGAAACCGGGATGTTGCTGAACTAACCAACTCACCCTGGAAATGGTGTCCAAAGAGGGGGAGATGGCTTTCAGCCAGAAAGTGGTCTGATGACAATGGAATGTGCTGGAGGACTGCAGATTTTGTTTCTCAACTTAACCTTTCTTAACAATGAACTCGGTTCTTTCCTCTTGGTATTAGAGAGTTAACAGTGCTAACAGTGTCATGCCAAAAAGTAATAAGGCAAACAGGTGTTTCTTTAAATTTTAATCATATATCAACTTTTCAGGGAACAGCTTGCCCTGCCGAAGACTAATGGGATAACACCACTTGAGGCAGGAGTATGTCTGCCGAACCCTGGTGAATATAATAAGACACTTCAAAATGTAGTAACTTAACCACACATCTAACTGGAGGAAATACCATGAATATATAAAGATGAGCCAAGATATCAACTTTCTTTTATAAAAAAAAAATCCTAAGCATTAGTTTTTTTGTTTTTTTTACTTTGTACAATATCATTTCCTTTTTTAAACATTCAAGAAGAATAAAGAATCAATCTTCTAGTCAAGTTTGTATACATTTTAAATTCCTGGGCAACACTATATGGCTCAAAAAACGTGTGTACAAAGCACTTTTGGTTCCAAAAAGTGTCTGGCATTTCCTATTATGTCAGTAATCTGAGAACACACTGTAGTTTTCATGAGTTTATAATGCCAATAAAGTGGGGCTTTTATAGTTGTAGTATTGAGGGCTAATGGTGCACTTGTATAGAGAGGTGTTCCAACTCCAGTGCCATCTGTATGTTTTTGATTACAAGCCCTATGAATCCTGGCAAGCTGAATAGACTTGCTAGAAGGATGGGAGTTATAATCCAGCATAGTCTGAAAAACATTAGATCGGGGAAGGCTGATATATAACTATTCACACAGGAGTCTTTATAGCCTTCTTTTAAGTAATAATTCTCAAAATTTTCAGAACTAATAGGTTATAAGAGTGGTGTTGAATTTTCTTGGGATACTTACTACCTGTCTTGTTACTTCAAGACTGGATTTCAATTTTTAAAAAAATCTAGTGAAACCTACAACAAAATTGTGAACTTAGAAAAAATTCAAAAATAGTGTTAATTACAGATTTTTGCATAAGAGCAGAGTTGGCTGAAAATGTATTTCAATAAACATGTTTCTGTGAAGCATTCTTTCTTTGAATAGCTCACAGCACATATCTTACAGGAAAAAAGATCCAGTTAAATTTCTTGCAGATAATGAGTCTTAACTTTGCTTGTTATAAATTAGGATAGGCTGGTATTCTCAACCTGGTCACCTTCAGCATCCCTGGCTGGCTCATGCCACATTGGATTTTACCTTCATCAGCAAAATGTGATTTCCTAAAACAGCAAAACAAAAATAGAAGAAGGCTGCAAGGTGTGGTTCCTGTAGTAAGAGATGTGCCTGTCTGCATTTAAAGCATATTTCACTACCTTGTTAGAACTTGTCTAATTGCCAGGAACTTCTCAGCATCATAAATCATTCTTCCTAATGCAGAGTGTGCAATTTTGGCTGGCCCAAGGGCTGCACTTAGCTTTTGAGACATGTGCTACTTTGGTTGCATTTCAAAAAGTAATGAGTGGGTTTGGGACAAAAATTTCATTTCATTATTTCCATGTAATTAAAATTTAATGCAGTTAATATGATTACTTATTTACTGTTATGCATTTAATAATTTCCTGTAGAGCTTTGATTCAAAACTTTGATTCAAAGATTCATTCAAAGGTCATTTTGTTGAATCATACCTTTAAATTGATTTATGACCATGTTTTCTGGCATCCTTACATGTAGTTGCTGTTGCATACAAAAACAATTCTTTTGCATATGGCAGTGATACTTACAAACAGGAAGTATTTTTCTGAATGTAATGCTCATTACCAACTGTGTTTTTAAATGTTCACAGCTTTATCTTAATGAGGTATAAAGAAAACAAAATAAAGGTGAAATGTTAAATTAATTTGATGATCCTGCTGAAACAATTTGTCTCATTTTATGACTGTTGAGCAAATGCAATGAAAAAAAAGATGACAGTGAAGCTACTAGCTTTGCAAATACTTTGCAATTGGCATTTATATATAGTTCCAGGGTCCCTTAATAGACTTTATGGTTCTTGGATTTTTAAAGCAGGAGGCACCGGGCTGATCATTGCAAGAGAAGAATGACTGGGATTTCAGTGTTAAATTCTTTTTCTAACTCAAAGGCCTCTTTCCTGTGTCTAGGAGGCAGGATTGCCATGTGCCTTAGCTTCAGAGTACTATTGGTGAATACTTTGCCTATTTATTATAAGAGCAAGCTCACCCATGAATTAACATGAATAGCCAAAACCCGATTGGGTGAGAGTAGAAATATACTATTCTTTGAGACTTGTCCAGGTGCTTTCAGGTGCCCCCCACACTCAAAATAAGTGATTACTTAAAACAAATTCACATTCGAAACGTATACCAAAACCCTATGGGATAAGGCTGTATACAATTGATGAAAAAGAAGTGGTAAGGTGGGTTAAATTTCAAAGATTGAATCAAAATGAGCAAACAAATCTTTGGCATCAGGTGTCTTGTAATCACTATATTTATCCTGTAAACTTCAGTAATCTTTTTATAGAGCTAGAACAGCATTTCCCTAAGGGCAGGAAAGCAACAGAGCTACTGTTTCTTCACAAATGGCAATATGACCAGGACACATACTAATCTATAAAGGCACATTCCTTCTACACATCACAAAAATAGAATATATAATAAACAGAGGCTCTGGCAATGAAACTTATATCTGGGTATAGACTCTAGATGAGCTTTTACACTATCACAAGTATCATTCATATTCTCATTTTCTAAACAGGCAATGACAAGTTATAATTTTGTGAAGACATTGGTCATGTTACAAGCTTGAGCCAATATATTCATAAAAGATATATGGAAATACAATGCTTATAAGTAAGTTCACATTAAGAAGAATATGAATTTTCATTATGTAAGAGAAAGGCGGATTATCTGTATCAATTAATATTATTATGAAACCAATTATTTTATTGTTAAAAATAAGCTTCTTGATTATTGTATAATGCAACTGGATATTACTTTAAATAAGTCCTTGATATGGTTACAACAGTGGAACAATTCTTGTGCTGAATTCACTTGGAAATTATTTAAATACTTCCCTTCATCATCCCCTAACCTCCCAAAAATCAAAGAAACAAAGATTATTTTTTCTGAGCCAATCCATAATTTACAAATAAACATTCCTCCAGTTGAATTATTTGTTTACTTTCAATATTCAGTTATAATCTCACTTTTCTACTCTGGCAAGTATTCAAGGTAGCTAACATCTTATAAAAGTAGAAAATAAATACAGATACTTAAAGGTCAAAACATTGGAGTGTTTGCTAACAATTTTTCATATTGTATGGCTGCTACTACTGCCTTCCAGGGGTATGCCTTTTCTGGTATCCTAGATCAGGGTTTTTCAACCAGTGGTATGCGTACCATTGGTGGTACTTCAACACATGGCAGGTGATACCTGTACGACTGGTTGAAAAGCACTGTAAAAAAAAAGTGTAAAAAAAATGTAAAAGTGGATGAGCTGAAGCGGTGCCAGTGCCAGAGAGGCCTGGGGGAGAATCAGCTGGAGCTGTGGTGTTGCTGAGAGCTCAGGATCAGCATGCACAGCTACAGCTGATTGGCGCTTCCGATGGCCTGGGGTGGCCGGCAGGCACACACAGTCTTCGAGCGGAGATTCAGCTGGAGCAGCCGTGTTGCCAGGGCTCTTCTGAGAGCCCAGGATTGGCGCACGCACCTACAGCTGATAGGCGCTTCCAGTGCACCTAGAAGGGAAAAGGAGGAGGGGGGGGAGAGAGGAGAGGATATAAAAGGAGGTGAGGGAGAGAAGAGAGGATATAAAAGGAGTAAAACCAGTACTTTTTTCCCTTTTTTATGGATTGTAACATTTTATTAGATTATAGAATAAAATACAAACATACAAAAGCAAATAGGACACAGTGGGGAGGAAAAAGGGAAAGAAAAGTGAGGTGGAGAAGGGAAAAAGAAAAGAAAAGGCATTGGCTTCCAACTTCCTCTGCTGCAGTAGAATGAAGCATTAACATCGAACCTCAACTTTTTACTTTTCCATAATAGTATAAACTAGCTATTCCTATAACAACAAATCAATCTAACCAGTAAAACCCAAAATTCCTCCCCCTTTTTTTTAGTCATCAAGTTTTTGACACCTTGCTAAACACTGGTGGTACTCAAATATTGTCATGTCCTAAAGGTACAATCTGTGAAAAGATTGAAAAGTCCTATCCTAGATTAACCTCAGAGTATGAGAGAGATAGGATGCCATCATTGGTGTTATCTGTCTGGCAAATTAAGAGGAAAAATGGGGAAATAGAATCAAAAGCATTGTTTCCTGGCCTTGTAACACTGAGACATATGAGTTGCAGAATTAGTCTTTCTTCCAGTCCTTCCTTTGGGAGGTGGATCAATCTCACAAGTGATATATAAAGCAAAAATTAGCTTTAAAAAATGAGAGAAAGTAAAATTCCTATTTGGCTTTGAGTAGTTTTGTGTAAAGCATTCAGTGGCAACAACGATAAAAACATAAAGCTGTTAAAGTTACACACTACAAGTTAAAACAATGTCTAGTAGAATAATATAAAAGAATATATAAAGTTCTGGGCTGGCCATAAATTGAGATTAATCTACTACTAATAGAGGAATTATACTGTAAAGGGATTTCTTATTACATAAAAACAAGTTGCTAAGTTTGTGCAGAAAAATAACCACAAAACATAATGAAATGTAAATAGCAACACAAAGGAAAAATATTAACATTGTAAGGAGCTATAAAGCTAGATGGCATCAGCATATTGATAAATCCCATTCTAAAATTCCAAATGATGCTCTTCTCTCATCCATTCCTGTGGTTTTAAATAGATGTTGAAAAGCGGAGGCGGGAGAGATAAATATTTGTGGGTCATTATGGGTCAACATTCTAGATGCCAAACAGTATCCACCAACAACACTTTATAATATGAAGGACCTGGGATCAATATAAAAGTGTACTCTCAAGGTCCAATTAACTAGCATACAAAGATGTCATGGTTTGTAGCATCAGAACTGCTGTAGGATTAAAAGAACTAACAGAGATGCATTTCCCAGTTTTTTGTGTGAATTATCCACCATGATCGCCAAAGCAACTTTAATACCATAATCTTCTAGCCAAAACCTCTGCTGAAATCAGTCTTATCAGTATCATTCAGCTGCACCTGGAATTATGACATTAGCCTAGATTTGTTACAAACAAATTTTCCCAGATTAACCTTATCTCTTTCTCTATTAGCATTAGCAGCTTTGAAGACTGCAATGGACATTGTGTACTTGGAAATCAATTAAGTCTTTGATGAGGATTCTCATAATACTCTCCATAATGAATGGCTAAAATATGGTGTAGATGACATTACAGTTAAATGAATTGAGAGGATGCTCAAAATGTCAAAGATTGTGAGTAATGGCTAATACTTCAGAGGACAGAGAGAAAATCCATAAAGATCAGACAGGCTTGAACAGTGGTGTAAAATGAATAGAATGGAATTTAACAATGTATATTTCCATATCTGGGTAGGAAAAATTAAAGGCACAAGTATTGTATAGGAGGGCACCTGGCTTGACAGTAGTACATGTGAAAAGGACTTTAATGCCCATGTTGACCACAAGTTAAACATGAAAGAGCAGTGTGACACAGCTACTAAAAATTCAATCTTGTATTAAGCAAACGTTAACAATATAGTATCAGATGATGAAAACAAATTGCTCCACTTGACTCTACCCTTCAAAATCCACCTCAAAAACTACATCCACCTCTGGGTTCCACAGTTTGGAAAGGACCATGACAAACTGGAATGAGTTCAAAGGATACTGAGTATTCTGGAATCCAAACTTTATGAAAAATGGATAATGGATCTGCATATGTTTAGCTTACAAAAGGGATGACTAAGACAATATATCATAGCAGACCAGATATCTGAAGTGTTGCCACATAAAAGAGGGAGCAGACTTATTCTTTGTTATCTCAGAATGCTGGAGTAGAAATAGTAAGTTAACATTATAAGGATATAGATTTAGCCTATCAGGTGAACTTCATGACTTTATGAACTGTCAGTGGCGGAACATGCTCCCATGTAAAATGGTGATTTCTCCATTATTGGAAGTCTTTAATGAAAGACTGGGTGATCAGCTGAAAAATGAACCCTAGCAGGAGGTTAGATTAAATAATTCAATCCTATGATTTTATGATTATTTCCTTGTCAGTAATTTTTCTCAAACGTGAGTATTTGACATTAGCCTATAATTGTGTAATTGTACATTGCCAAAGGAATATCTATTTAATACAGATTTTATTATTCAGAAGGTCATATCATCTCTTAGGTAAAGGGGGATATCTCTCACAAGGATACATCGACCACTTTATTTACAATGGTCGGAGTCTCATTTTGGCAAATTTAATGATCTATGAGGGATGACAGGTGATTATCCTCATTTCACTACATACTCTGCTACATCTTCAAGAACTACAAGGTGAAAGATAATCCAAAATACCAGGACAAGCAGTTAATTTAGGCAACTGACCAGCAAGAAAGATGCAAATAACTCACAATAAGCTAAGTGTATTTGAGCCACCCTGTTTCAACATCTTGATGGAGATGTTGCACAATACAGAAAGACAAAACTAGTCCTTTTGTTTCAGAGACAATAGAATCATTGTCATCTCCAATGCTGTGGATTATATGTTAAATAAAGCTTCAGGTAGGGTTCTTTCCATACTTATTTGTTTCACCCCAAGCATCCATCACTTGTTCTCCAAATACAATACTGGATCTTCCATTTCATCATTCAGCTCTTAATAAAAAACAGGCTGATTTAACTCTGCAACAAGAAAGGTAGCATTTATGAATGATAATACCAAGCAGACATCTCCATATTCCATAGAGCAGTCAGGACATAGATAATATCACTGGTGTGGAAAATTCCCTATTCAGGTCTATCATGCACTTAGGTCAAGCACTATTGTAGCTCAAATGAGAGTTTGCTGTCTTAGACTGGCTGAAACAAATATGTGGGTATAGTCCTTGACTCAATTTATTCCAGTAGATAATTACATTTCTTGGAAGGAGAAAATAGTTTTTGATCTGGCTTAACTACCGACCAATTCATGACCTATTTTTGCTGGATCCAAAAAAAGGCAATGGTTGAGGATAAACAGAGAGTCCTGTATTTAGATTTACAATTTGACAAATCTAAAGCTTCATATCACTACTATAGAGACCAAGGTGGCACCTTTTATGCCATCCCTAGATATGTTACAGTATCTTCTCTATCCCACACAGGCAGGTGAATGTTGACATTTTACACTCAAAGGTGATGAGGGCCAATTCAGTAAGTTCCTTTTTCCCGAATGACTATGTACATGTGCAAATAGTTGCACATGTTCTATTAACTGGTCCTCTATATCAGGGCTTTTCAACTGGTGGTATGCGTACCACCTGTGGTACATTAGCACATGACAGTTGGTATGCGTCCCTGCCCAGCCAAGTGTTGTGGGGGAGGGAACGAGCCAGCACAGCGCAGGACTTACTGTGAGAGAGTCCTCCGGAGCTGCAGAGTGGCTGGGGCGAGGCAAAGGTCTCAGGCTCACTTCCGGCTCACCCGGAAATAAAAGGAGGAGGAGGAGGGGTGGAGACAGGAGAGGCTATAAAAGGAGGCAGTTTGGGCAGGGGGAGGGAGAGAGAAAAAAAGAAGCAGCCTTGGGAGGAGGTGGAGTCAGCTCTAGCTGCACCAAAGGGAAAGAAAAGGAGGAGGGTGGGGGAGAGGAGAGGAGATCAAGCAGGCCGGCTGGCCAGCCATGAGCTGATCTACAACTTCTGTGGCAGCCATCTGTGCTGGCAGCAACAAACAGGCAAGAAACGCAGCAGGGAAGGGGTCACCCTCCACGAGGAATGAAGAAAGGCAGCAATGAAGAAAGGCAGCATCAGCTGGAGGTGAGGCACGGAGGGAGGGAGGGAGATGGCTATACCTTTAAGAGAAAAGAAAAAATAGACCAGAGGAAACAAACCTCCAGCTGCTGCTGCTCCGGCTGCTCGAAAGGAGACGTTTAATGGCAGAAGCGAAGTGCCAGTTCAGCTGAACAACAAACTGGGGGAGTGGAAGGATTCTTATGTGCTTTTGTGACTTTGAAGTTCTGGGATTTGTGCAATGTGGGCTTTGTGTTCTTAAGGAGTGTTTGGCAATTTCTGTTTGGCTGATGGCTGTTGTCTCATGTTAGATTCTATTGCTCTGCTATTGTTAGCTGTAAGTTTTGCTGCAAGGAATTTTGAAGTATTTTTCTCCTGAATGGATTTTGTCTGTAGCATTCCTTTACTTATGAATGGAGCCATTTGGGGAAGTTGCCTTAGCTGCAGCCAGTACTTACTACATTTTTTTTCTTCCTTAAGTGCCAGCTACCGGCTCCTTAACTTTCCTTTCTAGCCAGTAGCTAATTCTTAAAGAGGAATGCACCTTTTTAAGCTAGTTCCCTCCGCGGTTTGTCTTTTCTGTCTCTGGAGGCTTTTCGAGGGAAGTAAGTCCCACCTTATCACTTGGCCACCAGCAACCCTGCCATTGACTTTGCTTGTCAAAAGGTTGCAAAAGGGGATCACATGACCCTGGGACACTGTGACCATCATAAACATGAATCAGTTGCCAAGCATCCAAATATAAATCACATGACCCTGGGCATGCTGCAATGGTCATAAGTGTGAAAAATGGTCATAAGTCATTTCAGTGCAATTGCAACTTTGAACAGGTTTTTTTTTTGGTCATCAGGTTTTTGACCCCTTGCTATGTTGAAAAGCCCTGGTCTAATGGACAGAACTAGGCAAAAAGAAATTCTCACTGACTTCCATAATATACTGTAGGTCAGCAGATAACAAATACTTTATTTTATTAGGAGCTGGCAGAAATGTGAGATTAGAGACATCATCATTGCTGCCATTTTGAGTTCCTTTGTTAGGTTGCCACATGAAAGGAAGAGAGGTCAACTCTAGTTCCCTTTTCGTATATCTCCCTCTACTGGTTACTGTTCAATCTTGACTCCCCAATTTACCCATACATATCATATTTAATGTAGTATCCAGACTGAAAAAGAATGCTAATGAAATCTTACTGGCTATTTTGAAGTTTTTGTATGTATATTGTTGGTCCTAATTCAGTTATTTTGTCCATGGTGTAACTAATTCATTCATTCATTCATTAGAATAACAGGGTGGGCATGGAAGAACCTGCAGTAATATATGAAAATGAAGGAATGGGTCTACTCAACTTTACCAAACCTTTCATTCCAAATCCACTTTGTTTTTAACAAAGCTTCAATAATTTCAGAGGTCTATTTTTTTTAAAAAAAAATCCTTCCATATACAAGTAAATATCATTAAATTCTTGGCCAACCACTTGCAAAATGTATTTTTATTTATTTGTTTTTTTTAACAATATTTTATTAATTTTTTATAATCACAAATCCTTAATATTTTATCAGCAACGTATTGTCTGGGTTCCAATATTTAGCTTACTAATACATGTTAAACTCCTTTCTCTCTACCTCATTTTTCTAGCCATTGATAAAACATATCCCATGTTCTAAAGTATTCTGAATCTTCTTTCTCTTTCATTTTCAGTGTAAGTCTGTCCATTTCTGCACATTCCAAACTTTTCTTAATTATCTTTTCCTCCGCTGGTAATTCTTCATCTTTCCAATGTTGAGCAACTACAATTCTTGCTGCAGATAGTACATGTAACATTAAATATACACATTCATTCTCAGAATTTCCTACAATTATACCTAACAAAAATAATTCTGGCTTAAAATCTACATGTTTTTTTATCATTTTCTCTAACCATACATGTATTCTTGACCAAAATCTTTTGGCTTTAGGGCATGTCCACCAAAGATAATAGTATGTGCCTGGTTTTTGTCTACATTTCCAACAATTGCTAGACATATTTTTAAACATTTTTGCTAACCTCACAGGTGGTAAATGCCATCTGTAAAACATTTTATATAGATTTTCTTTGTAAGCCTTTGTTATTTTAGAGTTTCTTTCCCAAAGGCTTTGCTAGTTTTCTAACTCTATGTTATGCCCAAAGTTTTTTGCTCATGTTATCATTGTTTCTTTAACTTGTTCCTCTTCCATCTTTAAACTTAACATATACTTATACAATTTCTTAATCAATTTTTCATCTGATGCCAATAGTATCTGGTCAAATTCTGTCTGTTCTTTATAAAATCCAGATGTTTTAGCATCTTTTTCATATCTCATTTGAATTTGCAGGTGTGGCCACCATGATAGATCAATGGCCTGTTCTTCCAGTTCTTGTCTAGATTTTAATTTCCCTTCAATATTCAAAATGTCTTTATAAGTCACAATTTTTTTCATAGTTAATTAAGTTTGGTTGAACAAATGCTTCCATTGTTGAAAGCCATCCAGGTGTTTTCATATAAATTTTCACTTTTACCTTTTCCCATTCTAGAAGAAGTGTGTTTCTTACATAGTGGTTTTGAAAGTATCTATGTATTTTATTTTCCCCATACCATAGGAAGGCATGCCATCCAAGTTGTAGGTCATGCCCTTCTAGGTATAGAAGGGACAACCTGAGACCTCAGGGTAATAAGTGACCCCTGGAAGCTTCAGGAATGCCCAATACAGCACCCATGGCTGTATTGATACTTTTTGTATAATAGAAGGGTAATTCTGGGAGTTGTAGGCACAACAGATCTGGACAGTGTCACACCAGGGAAAACTAATGTAGACACTGGATGTAGGCCCCTTTCCACATCAGCTATAATTGTCTTGCTGATTCTTTTGATCTACATAATGACAACTGGATAGAAGCATATGGAAAATACAAAAGATTTCAAACACGAGTAAACATTTTAAAATGTTTAAAAAATACTTTTTTATTTTCCAAGAAAAAAAGAGAAATGATTAAATTGGGTAGCTCTTAATGTTGCTTTATTCTATCCTCCCCCCCCAAATCTGACCTTTTTCTCAATTTTGTCTTTTTAACTTTTTTTTTGTTGTTTTTTGTCCTTTTTAAATAAGACTGGAGCTTGGAAATTCTTGCCAAAGACTTTGGATTGTTCTGGCCATTAGAATTAAAGTGCTTCCAAAGGAATGCATTTTCTTAAACTTGGGTAGGATCATGCACAATGGTTTAATTTTCAGATATCGGATCTAAATTAAAAGATGCATTTTCCAGTTCTCTGGAGATAGCAAGAATGCAAACATCTGTCTACTTAGTGCTGGGAAAATGCCATATCAATAAAAGGAGATTAAGTTAGGATTTGCCTTTTTAAATATTTTGAGAATGAAGCAGATCATTTTCAGCTATAGCCGTGAATCAAGTAAAATAATTCATTATCCATCTCTCTACCTCCATAGAATGCAATGAAAAACTATGTAAGATTGCTCACATTATTTTGAGATTATTTTGCAGCATTTACGAGAAAAAATACATGTCTGTTTATGAACCATATGAAATATTTGCAAGAACACCTAGAAGGAGCTCATTATCATTATTTTTATATTTATTGTGTACATTTATATCTCAACTTTCTTTCATTATGGAACTAATCCCATGAAAGAAAGGACATGGAAAATGCAAGACCATATTCTTATTACCCGAACATGGATAAGAGTCCATATTTGGGTCTATATCATGGTGATACATCCAATGAGATACTAACTATTGATATATCAAGATCAGAATTACTTCTTGAAGAGCAAATACTACCAGTCAGGGAGAAGATTTATTTCATGGGTGTCTGTCTGAACTTAGGTTCCAGCTAGATCAGCAGGTAGAAGATGGTTTCCTGATAGCTCTTGAAGGGGAAGCTGTTTTGGAGGTCCTTCCCCTAATTTCATTTTACTCTCTCTTTTATTCTACATTCTTTGTATTATTGTAACACTGTTGTATTTTTACTTTTTCTGTTGGTTATGTTTTAATGTTGTATTTTTTCTATATAGGGCAGCATCATTTTGATGGTGATGGCACATAAACAGTTGGTGGATGGCAGGGGGCGAGATTAAGGCCAGGTCCCTCAGTTATGGGGCACTACAGGAATCAACACTCTCCTTACTTATATTCAACCTTTACATAAAACTGTTAGGCAAGATAATCCATCTGCATGGGTTCTGCATCAGTTGTTATTGTTTAGCCAGGAATTGAGATTAAAGTTGAGTATCATCAGTGTACTAATGAAACCTGACCCCATGCAGATGGATTGCCATCCATCAACCATCAAAATGACTCTTGCTGCCCTGAAAAAAATTCAACATAAAAGATAACCAATAGAAAAAGTAAAAATACAACAGAGTTACAATAATACAAAGAAGGTAGCCTTGAAGTGCTATATTCAAAAGAAGTGCTATTCAGCTGCCTGGAGCTGTTCAGGTCTGGATGGGGGGGGGGAATGAGATTGAGATTGAGATTCAGTTCCAGCAAAATGGGTTCAAAGGCCTGTTGATACCATCTTTAGCTCTAAGTGGGACGGCACTTTCCCCAAACAGAAGCAATTCACAATTGGGGGATTCTCTTGCATACAGAACTCTTGCTGGAGGAAGATATCAGATGTCAGACCCAGCCCAAGAATGACATAAAACAACCCAGCCAAAGTTCAATTCTTTATTTCCTCATACCATATAGACAAAATTTTGCCAGGCTAAATATTTACTACTATAACCCTAATGGATTCACCCTGGGAGATTTTAGGAAGTGACTATCCTAAATCTCTTTCTCTGATTCATCTCCAGGTTGTGTCTCTTGTCTTGCCCCCCCCCCGCCCACTTGCAATGTGCTCCCTCCATCCTGGGAAACTGATGCTTCACTATAGTCCACCACACTATCTCCCCCTTCATAGACTTATTCCACCACAGAAGAGGTGGCATGAGTCTTCAATAGGGCCTTTGCACAACTCCGTCTTGTGTGCCATTTGTAATATTTCCTGAAATTAGAAGCTTTATTCACTGTCACTCATTCCTTAGCCATTACTTGATTGAATTATTGCATCTACATGGAGCTGCCTTGAAGAACTGTTTGGAATCTGTTTGTAGTGGCTCAAAAGGTTATGGTGCATCTCAGGGCTCTCCTGTAATACCTTGAGAATTGCACTGGTTGCCAGTTGGCTTCTTGATATAATTTAAGGTGTAGATTTTTGCCTTTAAAGCTCTTTATGGTTCAGAGCCTGCATATCTGGAGGTAAATTGTAAGCAGTGATCATATGATGTCTTGCTTAATGAACAAATGGGAAGTATGTCATAAGACTGTTGTAATCATGTGTTTTTCTGCTTAGTAACAGAATTGCCGGTCCCAGTGGCTGCCATTAAATGAGGACTACCTATAATGTATGGTTTAAGTTTTAAAATGAATTTTCTCTGTTTTAATCCCAAATTATGAATGTGGAGAATTGAATACTGCTCAGTATTGGCTGAATGGAATGACCTATAAGCCCTATTAAAAAAGAGTAAATAAATATTTTTAAAGGTGGAGTGGGTCAGAAAACGTCCCTAGTTCTGGTGCACACGTTCTGGTTCATACATTCTGGTGAGAGAGAAGTTCCCTGAGGATGGGCCCCAGCATGAGTCTGAAAGCTCGGAAGACTAAACCTCTGGTCCCAGTGATCACCCAGATTGGATCCTGCAACATTATCCTGGGACACTTATATTTGCCTTCATTCCCTAATTCTGCCTGGTCACCTCCCTGTCCCTCTTTTACCAGGAGATATCCATTAGGAATTTTCCCTGTTAGGAGATATCTGTTCAGGGCATTTCAAAAAAAGAATTTGCTTCAACTTTACGGCTGTGTGCTTCAACTTGGGTCCTTCCTTTGACTGTTATGGGAAAACCACAAAGGGCTCTGGGTTTTTTGTTTTCAACAGAATAGGATAAAATTAATAGAAACATTTGTTACTAGTGAGGGAACAACAACTGCTTAGTATTTTGACAAAAAAACTGCAGAGGTTTGAGGACTAGACTCTTCTAACATTTTCTAGATTTTTTTTAAAAAAACTTTGGCACAGATTTCACTCTTCTCCTTTTCACCCTCTTACCTTTCTGCTCTATTACAGAGAAATGGAAATAGCACTGCTGTCTTGTTCACAATATCTACCATACTGCAGCAGTACAAACCACTGGTATCTGGGAACACTTCCTGGTTCATTTGGGATTCTGCAGTTAGCAGTTTAGTTAAAACCAGCTCATTTTGACTCATTATCTGGAGCTTGGTTGAACCTCTTGCACACCCTTATTACTAATAGACAGTATTCATTCCTTATGAATCGTAACATGGATATATTATAATTTTAAAAATGTTTATATCTCACAATCCAATCCACTAGAGCAGGGCTTTTCAACCTTTTTACTGATTGTACCACTTTTAGGATATGGCAATATTCGAGTATCACCTAGCAAGGTGTCAAAAACTTGGTGTCAAAAACTTGGTGACAAAAAAAAAACCTGTTCAAAGTTGCAGTTGCACTGAAATGACTTATGACCATTTTTCACACTTATGACCATTGCAGCAACAGGGTCATGTGATTTATATTTGGATGCTTGGCAACTGATTCATATTTATGATGGTCACAGTGTCCCAGGATCATGTGATCCCCTTCTGCAACCTTTTGACAAGCAAAGTCAATGGCAGAGCTGCTGGTGGCCAAGTGCTAAGGCGGGACATCCTTCCCTCCCTCCCTTCCCTGCCTCCCTTTTTCTCATTCCCATCTCCTTCTGAAGGAAGAATTTGAAAACCCCCCCCATATTTTCCCTCTTCCATATATTGATCAAACAAGGAAAGGCCTCCAGAGACAGAAAAGACAAGCTGCTGAGTGAACTAGCTTAAAAAGGCACTTCCCCTTTTAAGAATTAGCTACTGGCTAGAAAGGAAAGTAAGGAGCCCAGCTGGCACTTAAAGAAGAAAAAAAAATGTAAGTACTGGCTGCCGGCTAAGGCAGCCTCCCCAAATGGCTCCATTCATAAGTAAAATCTGCAGCTCCAGAGGACTCTCTCACTGTAAGTCTTTGCCTGTGCTGGCTCTTTCCCTTCCCCACTACACTTGGCTAGGCAGGGCTGCGTACCAACTGCCACTCATTAATGTACCACAAGTGGTACGCGTACCACAGGTTGAAAAGCCCTGCACTAGAGAACAACATACACTGGTGGAAAGCTTTGGTAAAAGTATTCCTCATTAAATTTGATAACTCAAATTTGAGTTATTTGATAACTCAAATAAGCAGGGGATCGTGTCCGAGATGAAGAACTTGTTTTTGACAGGGAGAAGTATGAATCAGGTATTACACATCAGTCATGCAAGAACAGAAAGGCATCCAAAAAGAGAAGCCACCTTCTGGTAGGTGATTCAATTATAAGGGATGTAAATTTAGGTAAGGACACAGTGGTTTCAAAAGAGGTCAGGTGTCTTCCAGGTGCTACTGCCAGTAGGGACAAGAAGCATATTTCTAAAATAATCAAGAATGCCAGCAAGGACTGTGATGTGGAGGCTATTGTACATCTTGGCACTAACGATCTGTCCCAAAAAGATGTACTCTCTGTGCAGAATGATTTCCAGAGCTTGGGGCAGGAACTTAGCAGAATAGGCTGTAGGTTTACTTTTTCAGAAGTTTTACCAGTATATAAGGAGCAAAATGGAAAAGGCCAGCGTATAGCACAATTCAATATGTGGCTAAAGGAGTGGTGTAAAGAGGAAGGCTTTGGATATATTAGTCACGATGTCTGTAGCTGGTCCAATGAAAAAATGTATAAAAGAGATGGTTTGCATCCATCAAAGACAGGGACTGAGTTACTCGGCTATAAATTCACAGATTTTCTGGAGGAATATTTAAACTAAACAGCGGGGACAGTGAGTTAATTGATACAGAACATCCCTGTCCCCGGCAATCTAAAAATTATAGGGCTAACAGTGCATGTAACATAGATGTGTGTGTGGACAAGAATATCAACCTTGCTGTCAAGCAAAATCAAGCTTCTAACAGCGAGTGCCACACAAAGTGCACTAACCAAATAGGTGGTAAGACAACAGGGGAACTCAGGCACCACACAGGTTACGTAGAAAGTAAACACAGGATCAGTCATAAAGGACTCAAATGTCTATACACCAATGCACAAAGTATGAACAGCAAACAGGGTGAATTAGAAATTCAGGTTAATGAGGGCAGATATGATATTGTTGCCATTACGGAAACATGGTGGGATGAAACCCACAAATGGAACACACAGCTAGAGGGATTTAAATTATTTAAAAGAAACAGACCAAATAAAAGAGGAGGAGGAGTTGCTCTATATGTAAGAAATAACTACATCTCTACAGAAATAGAGCACAACAATGATGAAAACTGTCTTGAATGCATTTGGGTCAATATAAAAGGGGGGGGAAATGAAATTGCCATAGGTGTATACTACAGGCCACCCAACCAAACAGAGGAAATAGATGAACTTTTTGCTATCAGCTAACTAAGGTATGTAGGAAGCACATCACAATAGTAATGGGGACTTTAACTACCCTGACAACACTGGGAGACAAACTCTGCACCAAGTGGAAGATCAAACAGATTCCTTGCAAACCTAGCAACAACTTTGTCTCCAAAAAGTAGAGAAGGGAACTAGGGATTAGCCTTTTGGATCTAATTCTCACTAACAGAGATGAAATGATAGAAGGTGTTGAAGCCACAGGAACCTTGGGAGGAAGTGATCATGCAATATTGGAATTCAACATTATGGAAGCACAAGCAATAGAACACAGTCAAATTAGAGTCCTGGACTTTAAGAGAGCTAATTTCAATAAACTTAGAGAGGGCTTGGGAAGGATTCCATGGATGAGAATCCTCAAGGGGAAAACAACTCAAGAAGCTTGGGAAATTTTGAAAAGTGAGATAATAAAAACCCAGTCTAGCACAATACCAACAAAGAGGAAAAATAACAGCTCTCAAAAGAAACCAGCATGGCTGCATAAAGAACTCTCTGGTAAATTGAAAGATAAAAAGGACAAGTATAGAAAGTGGAAAGAGGGGCACATAACTAAGTCAGAATATCAGCAAGTAGCCCGAGCCTGCAAAGATGAAGTGAGGAAAGCTAAGGCTCAAAATGAACTAAGGCTTGCGACCAAAGTCGCAGCTAGCCACACCCTTTATGGGATTCGAACCTAGGCAGCCTGCATGTTAGGCAGTTACATTAACCACCAGGTTCGAATCCCATAAAGGGTGTGGCTAGCTGATGAGGGCAGAATGAGCCCGAAATAGCTATTCTAGTCTCCCACTTAATTCTTTAACTCTTTGTCAGCAAAAGAAGTTTGAATTTGTAATGTATCGCAGTAGCGACTTGAGCCTGTTTAACACCCCTAGTTTGGGGCTGCAAGGCAAAAGAGATCATAAATAAAAAAAGTAACTGCAGTATAGCAGTTAAAAATATCAAGGTGCTTTAATATCTCTCTATATATTCCCTTGGCTCGGCTGACAAAGAGGGGAGGAGAGCTGGTGGCCTGGTGGTTAATGTAACTGCCTAACATGCAGGCTGCCTAGGTTCGAATCCCATAAAGGGTGTGGCTAGCTGATGAGGGCAGAATGAGCCCAAAATAGCTATTCTAGTCTCCCACTTAATTCTTTAACTCTTTGTCAGCAAAAGAAATTTGAATATATATACATATACATATACATATATATATCAGAGATATTATTATTACCAGAATTCTCCAGCAAAATTGCAAGTATTGTATTGTAAAAAGGAAGTGGGTTGAGATACAATCAATCAGGAATAAAAAGTGCAATTCTGCTGGAGAATTCCGGTAATAATATCTTTGAAATATAAGTACTTATACCATTAGCCTGACCACAAATATTTCTGAAGGTTTAACATTCACGGAAATGGATTAGCAACTCCAGGTTTACAGTAGCAGCAATGAGTCAACTGCAATTAGAAAAAAATGATTTCATCATTTCTGTCTTCTGGAAGAATTTGTGAAATAAATTTTTTGGCAACATATTCCCTCCACCCACTCACTCCTTTATCTTTCCTCATTAGAATATCTCTTTAATTGATAAAATGTATATCTGTCAGCACTTTAAAATAGATAAACTTCTAATCTCTGTGAGAGTGGAGAGAATGGATGGAAAGAGAATGGAATCACCATCATATCTGCTGGTTCTTCCTCTGCACTCAGGATTGCCGTGACCAGATCCTTCAACTATCCTGCACATTAAATGGTGAAGAAAAGGGGATTTATGCATATGGAAAATGTGATGAATAGGTCAGGATGGAGAAGCTGTGGCTCTCTAGAAGATGTCAAAAGTATCCTCTTCTCTTATCATTTGACACTACAGTTCAAGCTGTGTTAAAGTCCAGCTCTACCTGAACACTCTCAAATCTGGCAAAGACCTTATATACAAACTAAAAAGCGATGATTCTAACTATTTGTTTTAGGGCAGAGGTTTTTTTTTAAATTGGAACGTTTTCAGTTCATTGTTTTCATTTCATTTCATTATTCTTACAGAGCACAAAAGCTGCATGAAACATTCATTTAGATTTATACATCACAGTTAACCTCGGAGGTTTCCATCACTGCAATGGTGTGGTGATGCATAAATCTGAACATCTATCATTCCCACCCAGAGAAATGTGTTACTTAACTCTTTTTATACAAACATATACAGGTAGTCCTTGACTTACAATCATTTGTTTAGTTACTGTTCAAAGTTACAACAGCACTGAAAAAAGTGATTTACACATTTGGTCCTTGCACTTACAACTATCACAGCATCCTCATAATGATGGTCACAAAATTTGGGCAATTGGTAACTGGCCTGTATTTAGAAAAGGTGCAGCATCCTGGGATCGTGTGATCACCATTAGTGACCTTTCTAGTCACCTTCTGACAAAGTCAATGGAGGAAGCTGGTTTTGTTTAACAACCTCATGATTCGCTTAACAACTGCAATGATTCACTTAACAACCATGGCAAAAAGGTCATAAAATTGGGTGCAACTCCGTAACAACTACCTTGATTAGCAATGGAAGTTCTGGTAGTAATTGTGGTCATAAATCAAGGACTACCTGTAGAGATACATAGACACAGACATATGGGAGATGGGCTTCAGGCTCTTTGGGATAGAACTATAAAGTAGGAATAGTTTTTTGTAATTATAGTAGTAATACAAAAGATACTAACTGCTATTATAGTATACATAATCTGAATTTGTAAATGTTGTTGAGTTCGAATGTTGCACAAAAAAAATCCTGTAATTAACAATGGAAGAAACGCAAACCCTTACATATACAAAGCTCAGTCTTAAAGCACATGCATTGTATGCCAAAGATCCTAGTTTTAACCGCTGAGCATTTCAAATAAGGCTGGGAAACATTTCTGTCTGAAAATCTAGAGAATGTGTGCCAGTTCTTGCAAACTCATCAGTGCTAGATAGATCAACATTCATCTTAAGTCAAGTTACCATATTGGCATTTGGTTCTGGCTCTCTGACTTATGACAAAACAGAAAGTAATCATAATGTTCAGGATTCTCAGAATAAATCAATGTGTTGTCAGACACAGCATACAGTGTATATAGCTTTACTTTTGAGCCATGAGATCATAAGGCAGTTGAATAGAAACAGTAGACATATTCCCTAAGAACTGCTCTTAGTATCTACCACTACAGCAGCTAAAGCAGCTTTGTGGCTTTGGATTGGACTGCATTTTCTCTCTGATAAAGCAGACTTCATTCCATACATTTCTCCATAATGTATCTGTTAGTTTACCCTAACCTTATTGCAAAAATAAAAGAAATATGGGACTGAATTAAGACTGAAAACTTAATTAGGGTAATAAGGAACAGCTGTTCACCAGTGTCAATGTACTATTCTTTCTAGTCTTTCTATTGCTATGGACGTTTTGAAAGGAAAATCTATGAGAAACTTCACTGGTTTTCCTCTTCTTCTGCTTATACACGCAGATATTCCCCATTTGGCCTGCCTCCCGCCTGGGACACACTTCTGGAATTTTACATATCCTGTTCTTGCTTGCCTTTGTCCTTAAGGGATTGTGGCTATATCATTCTGTATTATGATTCACATTATTGCTTCTGCTTCTTTCAGCTCCTCTGCTGTAAACTGCCTATATTTTATTTATTAGATTTTTATTATGTCTTTATGAATTCAATGCAGCAATCCTACATAATACTCTTTCCTGTTCCTATTTTCTCCACAACAACAACCCTAAGAGGTGGGCTGGGCTGAGAGACAGTGACTGACCCAAGACCACTCAGTTGGCTTTTCATGCCTAAAACAGGATTAGAACTTACAATCTCCAGATTTCTAGTCTGCTGCCTTAACCACTTGACCAAACTGGCTTCTTGTCTTCAGATTTCTACTCATGGCACTCTCATCTCAGATGAATGTTCCTAAAAGAAGGATGCCCAGTTTTTGTGTTTTGAAGGGTAAGAATAGCATTTTGGCATATATAGTAGCAACTTCAGTACAGCCCAGATTCCACTAATGCCATATAAAAAGAAAAATTCATGCTAATAAATACTATCATATATAAATATACATGCAATTAATATGCATATAATATGCAACGTATTATAATATCATTGCATATGAATATACCTTTATAAAAGAAATGTGATACTAAAGAAAGAAATATATTTATTTCTTGCAATGTCCATATACTTTCCTTGTGACTGTACTTAAGAATAAAATTTTAATCAAACCTAAAATAAAATTCTGGGTCTAGTTAAAACTGCCTAAAAATTAATCGGTTCCACAGGTGCCCATTGATATTGAATAATAGCTTCTAATCTCCCCACATTCAAGAAAATAGTATGAAGAACAATTATGCTAATTGACACTGTGTACGCCCAATGCTAACTTAAACTGCAACAATAAATATTGAAGTTACAGTTCATTTACTGGGATCAGAGCCATTGTGAATGCATAGTTTCCCAAGAATTCATGTGGAAAATTTCTGTCAAAGAGATGGATTATGAGATCCTTCCCCAGATGGTAGAGGATTATGGATTTAAGAATGTCTTTCTGGCCTTGTATTCATAAGTAGAATTTGTCATAATAACCAACACTTTACAAAAAATGAAAGGTATCCTTCTTCTCCTATAAAATGCAGTTAAGCCCTATGAGGACTTTCCCCCCTGTACATAATCCTTCCATGGCAGCTCACCAATAAGATGCAACTACAGAAGATACATTAAACTCAGCAGCAATGATGATATCTATAGCAAAAAAAAAAGCAAAAAAAAGCCTTGACTTTTCTTCTTTATAGAAAAAAAAGAAAGCGAATTAGCCAGGAATTTCCACATCTCCTTTTTATGCTGTAAAATTCCTGCATTTCCCAGAAACTTGAGCAGAGCTCTGAGCTCTCCCAATAAATAATATATAAACAATATGGAAGTAGTAGTAGAAATTTCCACAAATTGCCTTGGCAGAGTTTGCATTGTTGAAGCCTTTCATTTCCCTTCTTTTCTGCAGCTCCATATCATTAACATTCCTAGAGGGTCAAGGTTACCTTTAGAATATTGTGAAAAAACCCCTAAAGTGCTACAATGAAAAGGGAGGGGGGAGAGAGACAGGAACTTTCAAAATTAAGAAAGTCACCCAAGGGGTCCAAGATTCTACTGCCTGATTTTGGACAATTGTCCCTTTATATTGCAGTCTCCTTCCTCCTCTCCACATACAGACCTCAGCCATGAAATACCTAGATTTGAGAAGTCTCCCCAATCTTTTGGAGGATTTCTCCTTTGGGAATGAGGGGAACAAGGAGTTGAAGGTAAAATTAAAAAAAAAAGGTACTTATCCATCTGACATTCGAATTGAAAATTGCACGCAATTAGTCAAAAATCTTATAGCTTAAACCTGTTTTAATAGATGCTGAAAGTATTCAGTGATTATGATTATTAGGATTGAAGCCAGGATAAATGTAGGCTTTGAGTACAATTATTCTGGCTTTGGGGTGAATTAATATTTATAAACTTGACATGATGCCACTTTTCCCTTCCTCCCCCCCACATCTGATCTCTCATAAACAGAGAGAGATGCAAATTACTTTCATACAGGCCTTTGATTGTACAGAAAAAAAATGTATACTGAGTTTAGCAATCATCATTTCCCACTCTTATGTGCTACTTGCAGCCTGAAGTGCTTTTGCTTCCATAATAAATATGCAGTCTTGGCTAACATTTAAAAATGTGCTGTTTTCACTTCTGCTCCTGTTATTATTTCACAAGCAAATCATGTTGTCTGTCTTCCAAGATCAATGCATACTCTCTCCTTTTAATCTATTAAATTATGAGATGAGTCTCCTGTATACAATGCAGCGACCACACTAGTTGGTGTACATTGAACATAGAAATATATGGTTGCAAAGGGCTAATCGCTCTGGAAAGAAATAACATATCCACATGGGCTTGGCAAGCTTTAAAAAGTGGGTTCTGTCTCCCTGTCAAGAGTTTATTTTGAGACAGAATTCTAACGATATTTAGCTGCAAAAGTCTATCTCTACCAAAATAATTACAGAGATGTCATTAATCTTGATCTTCATTTGTTTGGCTGGAAGTCTTGGGATCTGTGTGTCTTTGTCTCAACCTATGAACCACTGACTTGCAGGTAGCAGCATCTTAGGAAAAGCCTTCGGAACTAGATTAACTGGGCTGGCCCAGATTGAAATTTGAATGTTTCTGTAGATAGGAGGAAATATAAGAGGGCCTTGTGTTATATTTAGGTTAAAGTCCTAAAGTAGGTTTGTTCTACTGAACTCAGTGAGATTAAGTACTGAGAGGTGATACTGTACAGAAAAATATATTTTCAGATACAAATAGATTAGTGAGTGGCAGTAAAGAATAGAAATAATTTTAGATTCAAAAGTCTGCTCCAGATTGCCAACATTCATTGAAACAAAGTGGGTGGTGGCAATGCATAGATCAATTATTTTGATTATGTACCATCAAGTCTGTATTATGACAACCGGTCTCTAACCTGGTCCTTCAAGTCTTCCAGCAGTGCATCCATTGCCACTGTAACTGAGTCCATCATCTTGCTGCTAGTTGCTCTTTTCTTTGCTCTTTTCTTTTCTTGCAGATTTCCCAGTATTAGAGCCTTCTACAGAGAGCTAGGTATTTGTTTAATGTGTCCAAAATATGATAATTTGAGCTTGGTCATTTGTCCCTTGAGTGAGAACTTTGGGGTGATTTATTCAATGATCCATTAGTTTGTTTTCTTGGATCCCCTCAGTATTCTCCGGGAATCTTCTCCAACACTAATTTCAAAATGCGTTTCAATGTATATTGACGCCAATTTCAATGTGCATTTCAGTATGTATTAGTTTGACAGACCATGGATGCTAGGAAAGGGAATAGTGGGCAATCCAGATAGGAACTTCCATTTCCTATTTAAATGCCAGATGGAATCCCATAGTTAAGTGGGAAGGAAAACCATATTTCTAGGAATCCCTAAAATCAAGTTCTCACCAACGTGCTGTTATTACCTGGGAACCACAAGTGTTATTCTCCCTTTCTGGATTCCATGTGTGCCTTTGTCTGAGACTCATATACTTTAATAGGCCGTATACGGTTACAAACTAGTATCTCTAACATATTTATCCTCCATATTCTTTTTCAACAGTAATTTATACATCTTAGCAATCACATTCTTATTGTGAGATTTATTCTCACAACATTTATCAATTTAGTTAGCTACCCTTTGGTCTGTATTTCATGAATCTGAAATATCTTTATAGGCCAGAAATGGTCTCAACTCAGGAACAATAATCATAGGACTGAAAAAAATTGAATGTTGGATTTCATTACAATCTCTTATATGTATACAATGCATAGTCAAATCCTAAAGAAGCATGTGCTTACACATTTTGAAAAGAAGAAAGTGATTCACCAATTTTTGAACTGATTGTCTTAACCAGTTCACTATTTTTTTAGATAGTGCAGCCTCATATGGGTACAGCTTCATATAATACAATAAGCTATTCAGAAGCATGTGGGACAAAGGCTGTAACTGTAATTCTTTATATAACAGGCATTGCCAAGATGTTTATGATACTTCATTATTCCATTACCCACACGTTTTGCATATTTCAGATGCTTTAGCCATTATGACCATAAAGGAGTTTACTACAATCTGATCCAATATTGAATTAGGTCTATTTAATATACAATTTCCATGTACGTTAGCATATTTAATGCTGCAGAGGATAGAAGTATCAGAATTTAGGTTTTTTTCTTCCCTCCCTCTCTAAATTGGTAGGGTCTATTGAGTTGTCTGCTTAGGTATAGTTCTGAACAGTGCTTTTTTTGTAAAAAAAAAAAGGTACCGGAACTCACACATCTCATACAACCCACTTTGCCTACCCTACAAGGTTCCATCCAAAAAAGGTGCCGGAACTCCGTTCTGAGTGTTCTATGAGAAAAAAAGCCCTGGTTCTGAATATGTAAGAAGAAAAAGGTATGTAGAGAGTCAAGAGTCATGCATACTGTCTCTGATTTCAGTACCCCCATACATACCAGTTCTTCTGCTTCCCTTTCTAACTTTGAACATTTTATGCAAACATCTGAAATGGAATTCTAAACATTCAGCTGAGCGTGCTTAAAAGCTTGTTAGGATCAAGAATTCTATATGATGAAGAATCCCACCTGCTGGGAACTGGATTGGTGAAGGCATGCATAGGAATGCTAAGGACAGGGCCTGCACATACACCATTGGCTTCCAATGGCCTCACATGTTTAAATGTCAATGCTTAAATAAGGACAGTATTTCTTCACTCCCAGGCAGATGTATTTTCCAGCTCAGCTATCTATTATCTTCATAACTGAAGATGTCAAGGAATAACTAAATTCCAAAAATATGTGCATTACCATCAGGTTAAGACTTGTTTTAAAATCCCTCTACTGAAACCATTCTATCCAGATAGGCTTTCCTAGCTACAGTATAATGGTCCATGGGGGATGACTTGGGTTTTGCCCCATGGTTTCTGAAGTTTATTCAAAGGTAGACATTTTCCATTGCAACACCTGTTATATTGAATGAGATCCCTTTTGAGAACAGGTAATATCACAGTGTAAACCTTTCTTCTGACAGATGATTGATTGGTCTATTTGTTTCATTGAACATATATGTGCACCACCACAATCAACAGCAACTCTCAGCAACCAATTGTACATCTGGTTTCCTAGACATTTTTTTTAATTTAATACCATCTAAATCAGAGGTAGGCAACCTTGGCTCTTTTATGACTCGTGGACTTCAATTCCCAGAATTTCTGAGCCAGCCATGCTGGCTCAGGAATTCTGGGAGTTGAAGTCCACGAGTCATAAAAGAGCCAAGGTTGCCTACCCCTGATCTAAATAATAATACTTCATATTTTCACTTTCATCTTATTAGCAGAAAATGATATGGATAGAAGCAGCTGTTTGCACATTTACCACTTGGATTGAGAAAGTGAAGAGTTTTGTGGTGAAGAAAGTGCCAACTGATTTTCATCTACCTTGGGATTTTGAGTTTGGGGTTGCCCAAAGGCAAACAGATAAAACCTGAAGTCTCACCAAACAGGGGCCCCAAATTAAGACTTTTGCCGTAGCTTAATCATAGTTCAATCATATGATTGTAATCAACAGATATTTGGGTTGAGAACTGTAAAGAGACATTAATATTGAAAGGAAAATTGTGTTTTATGCAGATGTATCACAAAATAAGGGAAAAAATGGATTGAATGTTCTTTTATAGAATATTCAATATAATTATATATGACCATAAAGTTCTGTTGTAAAGTTATTATTTCTTTCTCAGTATTGTTTACCATGTTTTACAATTGCTTTTGGCTTTTGTTCTTTTTTTTTCTTGCTACTAATGTTAAAATCTCACATCCAAAAAGTTTTTGCCCACCACAGACTAAGTCAATTGGTGCAATATCTTTGTGATTACTGTCTGAGTACATAAATTTGCTGAGGTAACTGTCAACCATAAATTAATAACCCAAACCCTAATTCCAAATTAGGAATCCTAATCAAAACTTGGTGGGGGAGAAAGCATAATATAGCAAAACTAAGCAGACAAAATCAATTGGTACATAAAACTCACTGGTGGAGAAAAACATTTTGGCAGATAAAAAGGAACAAGAACCTTGCATTGATATTCTTGATATGAGAAAAAGCAATTAATAACAAGCCAGCATTTCTTTAGATAACATTTTTAAAAAGGGTGCATGTAAAACTCAAAATTTTAAACTTGAAGACTACACTGGCTAGAAGAATATAAACAGTTGGCTCATGTTGCTGGAATTATTTTCTTGTAAAAAGCTAGTAGCCTTCAACTCTGGAACTGCCTTTCCGATTGAGATAGGTTTGGCACCAACTTTATTGACTTTTTTGGAGCTATTGTAGCCTATATCAGGCGGACACAGTAAATCTTTCAAGCTTATCTTAAAATTACAAATGTCATTCCAAATTTCTCATACACACAGACTTACAGGAAAACAGAATCAAAAGGAACAGACAGGGAGAAGTCAGATATGAGATGAGTCAATAGCACTTAGCAATAGTACTTAGACTTACATACCATTCCATAATGTTTTACAGCACTCTCTGAGTGATGTCAGCATATGGCCCCCAACAATCTGGATTTTCATTTCACCAACCTCAGAAAGATGGAAGGCTGAGTCATCCTTGAGCTGGTCAGGATGTACTCCTGGCTGTGGGCAGAGTCTGCAATACTGCATTCTAACCATCCACCGCCACAGCTCCTGAAAGTTTTAGGATATAGGATAGTTCTAGAAATAGTTAGCCACAAATGCCTTTACAGACTGGCTTTGTACCAACAGCTTTATAGAGCCTGCAATCAAGATGAGATATGAAATATTTCAAGGATGCCCCCCACCCACCCCATCTCCTTAAATCAGTTGAAAAGCTGGGATAATCTGGTATAATTTTGGAATAGAGAACTGCAGTATCCTATATTATACTATACCAGGGGTCTTCAAACTTGGCCCTTTTATGATTGTGGATTTCAACTCCCAGAATTCCTCAGCCAGGCATGCTGGCTGAGGAATTCTGGGAGTTGAAGTCCACAAGTCATAAAAGGGCCAAATTTGAAGACCCCTGTACTACACTAAAAGGTTTTAGATTTTAAGAAACATTAAGTATGATTCTCAAATTAGCTCAGCAAAAAATCTTTTTCATGTTTAGTGGACTCTTCCACAAATGTTTAAAAAATACAATCCAATTGTCATGCTCATCTCAGACTTAGAAGACTCTGTTCTGGAGTCTTCCAAAGATTCTGCTCTGAAGATTCTGCTGAAGATTCTGCTCTGGATATACTAAATGAGTATCAGCTTCAGGAGTCAGTAAGCAAACTAGCATCTCAGATTGAAGCTGCTAGCAATCCTCAAGAGCAGCTGTATCCATGGTGAGATCAGGATGCCCAGCCCTTGAGCCCATGTACCAAACAGCCTTTTCACTTGGCAAGAATGTACCTGTTCTTGATTGGCTCCCATCTGGTAGAGGCTCTATTTAAGAGTCACCATTAACTTATAGGACAACTTATAGGAAATAACCATTCTACTGAACTCAATGCAATTTGTACAATCATGATATTCCTTTTCTTACTGCGATAGAAAAGTAGAGAAATGTTACTGTACTGTTACATTTGTTGTGTTTTAAAGTTCTTTCTTCTTTCCCCTTCCTATTTAATTAGTATTATTGTCTTTGGAAATATAGAGCTTTTGTTGGCTAGTTTGAAATGAAATAAATTAGTATTCTTCTCAATTGCTGCTATTGTATTTATAATACTCAGTGAAACTATTGTTATGGGAGAAAGGAGGGAATGAAAAGTGAAATATAAATTAAATTAATAATACATTATTTTTAGTTGTTTTCTTTCACAGGTTTTACCTAGTTCAAGCACATTTGACCTTCATCAGGCTTCCTAGCTACATCTTCTGATGCAGCAATTCTCAGGTGGAGCCAAGCAGAGAAAGTCTTTGTCAAGTCTTTGCATCTAAAAGAGAAATTGATGGAGCAGGTTTCAGCTACTGGTTCATCATTAAGTAACAAATATGCTGCTTAAATGCATTTTATTGCTTTATTTTTTTTTAAAAAAGATTATATACTAGAATTACTATGTTTTACTGTGTTTTTAAGTATATGCGTGTGAGAAAGGTTTTACTATATCATAAATGAACCTGGAAAAATTTGGTATTGAAAGACAAGATATAACATTTAAAAAAGAAATAAAATATAATAAAAGTAATAAAATTATTTGCCTTCCTGCACATATCTAATCTTGGTTCTGGGCTTGTATACCTGTTTCCACCATCATCTGACATTCTGAACAGTCACTTGGTAGAACTTCTTGGACTGCAAGTCCAGAACCTTTGTCCTAATGGACCATTTAGTACTTATCTCAAAAAGGTTCTGAACAATCCCAGAAGTGGGTGGAAGCCACTGTGTTTAATTATACAATCTAGTGATGGGATACAATGGAAACTCTGACATTTCCCCTGACATTTTATGATGGAAACTCTGACGTGCAGACGAGAGCATAAATGCATGTTTGAATAAAAAGAGCAGTCAGTGGACTAGAGTCTGTCTTCAGTGACAATAGAAGCCACCTGGAAGGATTATTTTATTTTAATCTTTAAAGTTCTCTGAATTCAGGGATGTCAGTTTATTTTTCACACATAGAACTCATTCCTTTTAGCCTATAAAATGTAATGTTTGCAAATGTTGAGACACTGAGTCTTTCCTAAATAAATGGATTTGCAAACAAAAAGTCTTCTATATAACCTAGCTGTTGGCTGGATGTACATTTCTGCTTAATAAAAAGAAGAGAGAAAATTTGAGAGAAAGACAAGGGGCACTTATTTTCACAAAAGGAAAATGTGATTAGAAGGTATTATATTTCTTGTAGGATTTTAAGTGTTTTATCAATAAAATCAGTGTGGCAGAAACATTTAAATGCTTTTTGTTGTTAGTTGCGAAGTCGTGTCTGACCCATCGCGACCCCATGGACAACGTTCCTCCAGGCCTTCCTGTCCTCTACCATCTTCTGGAGTCCATTTAAGCTCACGCCTACTGCTTCAGTGACTCCATCCAGCCACCTCATTCTCTGTCGTCCCCTTCTTCTATTGCCCTCAATCTTTCCCAGCATTAGGCTCTTCTCCAGTGAGTCCTTCCTTCTCATTAGGTGGCCAAAGTACTTGAATTTCAACTTCAGTATCTGGCCTTCTAAGGAGCAGTCAGGGTTGATCGCCTCTAGGACTGACCGGTTTGATCGCCTTGCAGTCCAAGGGACTCGCAGGAGTCTTCTCCAGCACCATAGTTCAAAGGCCTCAATTCTTTTGCGTTCAGCCTTTCTTATGGTCCAACTTTCACAGCCATACATTGCAACTGGGAAAACCATGGCCGTGACTATATGTACTTTTGTTGGCAGGGTGATGTCTCTGCTTTTTAGTATGCTGTCTAAATTTGCCATAGCTTTCCTCCCCAGGAGCAAGCGTTTTTTAATTTCTTGGCTGCAGTCCCCATCTGTGGTGATCTTAGAGCCCAAGAAGATAAAATCTGTCACTACCTCCATTTCTTCCCCATCTATTTGCCAGGAATTGAGAGGGCCGGATGCCATGATTTTGGTTTTCTTAATGTTGAGTTTCAAGCCAACTTTTGCACTCTCCTTCTTCACCCGCATCAAAAGGCTCTTTAGTTCCTCTTCACTTTCTGCCATTAGAGTGGTATCATCTGCATATCTTAGGTTGTTGATATTTCTCCCGGCAATCTTAATTCCAACTTTTGATTCATCTAGCCCTGCCTTTCTCATGATGTGCTCTGCATCTGATTAAATAGGCAAGGGCGACAGAATACAGCCTTGCCGACTCCTTTCCCAATTTTGAACCAATCAGTGGTTCTGTGTCCAGTTCTCACTGTTGCTTCTTGACCCACATATAGGTTTCTCAAGAGACAAATAAGATGGTCTGGTACTCCCATCTCTTTAAGAACTTGCCACAATTTGTTGTGATCCACACAATCAAAGGCTTTAGCATAGTCAATGAAGCAGAAGTAGATGTTTTTCTGGAACTCCCTAGCTTTCTCCATAATCCAGCGTATGTTGGCAATTTGATCTCTAGTTCCTCTGCCTCTTCGAAATCCTGCCTGAACTTCTGGAAGTTCTCGATCCACATACTGCTGGAGTCTAGCTTGTAGGATTTTAAGCATAACTTTACTAGCATGTGAAATGAGTGCAATGGTGCGATAGTTTGAACATTCTTTGGCATTGCCTTTCTTTGGAATTGGAATGTAAACTGACCTTTTCCAATCCTGTGGCCCACTGTTGAGTTTTTCAAATTGCTGGCAAATTGAGTGTAGCAATTTTATTATTTACTGCATCATGTTTTAAAGATTTTGAATACTCGCTTGAATAGCTGTCACCCCTCCACTAGCTTTGTTGTTGCGCAGCTTTCCGAATGCCCATTTCACTTCAACATTCTAGGATGTCGGCTCGAGTCGTGAACCACCCATCGTGGTTATCCTGGATGCTCACTCGTCTTGTATAGTTCTTCTGTGTCATTTTGTCCACCGCCTCTTCTTATCTCTTTCTGCTCTGTATGTCCCGTGCCATTTTGGTCTTTATCCTATGCCATCTGTGCATAAACTTTCCTTCATATCTCATTTTCTTGAAGAATCTCTGGTTCTCCTTTCTATGTTCTCTCTATTTCTTTGCACTGTTCATTAAGAGGGCATTCTTATCTCTTCTAGCTATTCTCTGGAATTCTGCATTCAATTGGGTGTATCTTTCTCTTTCTTCCTTGCCTTTCGCTTCCCTTCTTTCCTCAGCTATTTGCAAAGCTTCCTCAGACAGCCATTTTGCTTTCTTGCATTTCTTTTTCTTTGGGATGGTTTTAGTTGCTACCTCTTGTACAATGTTGCGAACCTCTGTCCATAGTTCTTCAGTCACTCTGTCTATCAGATCTAATTCCTTAAATCTATTTGTCACCTCTACTGTATATTCATCAGGGATATGATTTAGTTCATACCTGAGTGGCCTAGTGTGGCCTACTGTTTTTCCCTACTTTCTTCAATTTAAGCCTAAATTTTGCAACGAGAAGCTCATGATCTGAGCCACAGTCAGCTCCTGGTCTTGTTTTTACTGACGGTATAGAGCTTCTCCATCTTTGGCTGCAGAGCACATAGTCAATCTGATTTCTATGTTGATCGTCTGGTGATGTCCATGTGTAGAGCCGTCTCTTGGGTTATTGGAAAAGAGTGTTTGCTATGACCATCGTATTCTCTTGACAAAATTCTATCAGCCTGTGCCCTGCTTCATTTTGTACTCCAAGGCCAAACTTGGCCTGTTATTCCGTTTATCTTTTGGCTTCCTACTTTAGCATCCAATCCCCCATGATGATAAGACTCATTTTTTTGGGTTTTGATTCTATAAGGTGCTGTAGGCTTCATAGAACCAGTCAATCATCCATCTTCAGCACCAGTGGTTGGGCATAGACTTGGATTCTGTTGTATTGATGGTTTGCCTTGGATTCGAACTGAGATCATTCTGTCATTTTGGGGATTGTATCCCAGTATTGCTTTTCCTACTCTTTTATTGACTATGAAGGCTACTCCATTTCTTCTGAGGGATTCTTGCCCGCAATAGTATACCTGATGGTCCTCTGAATTAAATTCACCCATTCCTGTCCATTTTAGTTCGCTGATTCCTAAGATGTCGATGTTCAGTCTTGTCATCTCTTGTTTGACCACGTCCAGTTTGCCTTGATTCATGGATCTTACGTTCCAGGTTCCTATGGAGAAAAAATCTTTACAGCATTGGACTTTCCTTTCACCACCAGATGCATCCACAGCTGAGCGTCCTTTCGGCATTGGCCCAGTCGCTTCACTCTTTCTGGCGCTGCTAGTACTAGCCCTCTGCTCTTCCCCAGTAGCATATTGGACACTTTCTGACCTGAGGAGCTCATCTTCCAGCGTCATATCTTTTTGCCTTTTAGTACTGTCCATGGGGTTTTCATGGCAAAGATACTGGAGTGGGTTGCCATTTCCTTCTCCAGTGGATCACATTTTGTCAGAACTCTCTGCTATGACCTGTCCATCTTGGGTGGCCCTGCACGGCATAGCTCATAACTTCATTGAGTTACGCAAGCCCCTTCGCCACGACAAGGCAGTAATCCATGAAGGAGTAAATGCTTTTACTTATGCTTTTTTTCTATTCAAAATCTGTGACTATTATATGTTAGTCAGGTGCATTTCAACCCAGGATCACAGATCCTTACTACTGGAAGACTTGTAGTCCTATAACATCTTGTGCTGCTGCATTTTGATAAGGGACTTCTAAAAAAGATGTCTTCCAAAATGGGGGAAGGAAGAAAGTCACTTGACGGACAAGAACTGAAGGTCTTTATTTAGAGGAATACAACCAAAAAGGTTCAGAACTTTGAGCCTCTAACAGTGCAAAGTCTACGGAGATATTCCTGAGAATACAATAAACATCAGTCTTATTTGTTCATGTTCCTGAAATGGATTCATTCTTGCGGGAAAAGGCTGAAATGCATTAGGAACATCTTCAAGTTTCTCTTCCTAAGGTGTTTAGATGTCTCAGTTGATTCACTTGTTCACTTCTTTTATGTTAAGAAATGTTAAGTAAAGAAATGGATTTGAAAGCTACTCTGCCACATTTCCATCAATATGTGGACTTTGCAACCAGAGGGGACAATACACTGGATCTTGCTTATTCCAACATCAAGAAGGCTTTCAAAGCTATCCCCCGCCCTCACCTGGGCTCCTCTGACCATCTCTCATTGCTGCTTATTCCAGCATATAAACCTTTATTAGTCAGAGTGAAACCTACAGTAAAGCAGGTGAGGGTTTGGACAGAGGGAGCTATAGAAGCATTACAAGATGCTTTGAGTGCAGATTGGGGCATGTTTAAGGAAGCAGCTACTGATAACCAACATATAAATGTTGAGGAGTATGCCATCATGGTTTCTGCATATATCCAAAAGTGCATAGAAGATGTCTGTGTCCTGAAAAGCATTGTTGAGAGGGCGAATGAAAAACCATGGCTGATTTATGAAGTCCGCAAGATGCTGAAAACACGGAATGTGGCTTTTAAATCTGGTGACATGCTGGCACTTAGAACAGCCAGAGCAAATCTGAAAAGTGCCATAAAAGGTGCAAAGCAAGCCCATTGCCAGAAAATTCAGAACTTTTTTCAGAACCCAAGAAACACCAGGTGAATGTGGAAAGGAATCCAGGCCATTACGATTACAAGGTGACTCCATCGATATGCAAGGACGACACAGACTTCCTAAACAAACTGAATACATTTTTTGGTAGATTTGAGGCATCAAATAGCACTCCTGCTAGGAAAGCTGTGCCCCATCCTGACGAGCAAGTGCTAAGCTTTGATGTCACCTCTGTCTGGAAAACACTGCAGAAAGTTAACATTCGGAAAGCAGCAGGCCCAGGTAACATCCCTGGACGTGTCCTTAGGGAATGCGCAGATAAGCTAGCTTTTGTTCTCACAGATATTTTCAATCTCTCATTGCAGCAGGCAGTGGTCACATCGTGTTTTAAGACAGCCATCATCTTGCCAGTGCCAAAAAAGTCCACAATTACAGGCCTCAATGATTACCGTCCAGTTGCACTGACATCCACCATTATGAAATGCTTTGAGAAACTGATAAAGGACATTATTGTATCTAGCCTCCCACCAGCATTAGACCCGCTTCAGTTTGCCTACTGACCAAATCGCTCTAGGGAGGATGCTATTTCTTCCGTTCTTCATCTGAGCTTGAAGCACTTAGAGGAAAGAAATACTCATGTGCGTTTGTTGTTTGTTGACTTCAGTTCAGCATTTAACACAATCATTCCCCAGCATCTAGTAGACAAACTGTATTCTTGATTTTCTTACCAACAGGCCCCAATATGTGCGAGTTGGAACAAATACCTCTAATACCATTTTCTTGAGCACAGGTTCTCCTCAGGGCTGCATCCTAAGTCTGCTGCTGTTCACCCTGTTGACCCATGACTGTTGTGTAGGTTTGCCACCAACCATATTGTGAAGTTCGCAGATGATACAACACTAGTGGGCCTTATTCATGATGAGAATGTGGAAGCTTACCGCAAGGAGGTTGAGGGATTGGTGAACTGGTGTAAGGAAAACAGCCTAGTTTTAAATACCGGAAAAACCAAAGAGATCATTGTTGATTTCAGAAAAGGCAGGGACAGCCACACTTCTCTGTGCATTAATGATTCATCTGTGGAAATGGTTACCAGCATCAAATTCCTGGGTGTGCAGCTAACAAGTAGGCTGGCTTGGTCGCTCAACAGTGAGACACTGGTGAAGCGGGCACAGCAGCGCCTGCATTTTCTGTGTCGCATGAGAAAAGCACATCTTCCTTCTCCTATCCTTACCACTTTCTACAGGGGGACAATCGAGAGCATCCTGTCATACAGTATTACAGTCTGGTTTGGAAGCATCACTGCTTCAGACAGGAAGGCAGTGCAGAGAGTGGTAAGAATGGCCGAAAAGTTCATTGGCAGTTCCCTCCCTCCCATCCAGAACATAGCACAGAAGCGTTGCTTGAGCAGGGTCCGTAAGATTATCTGGGACACTACACATCCTCTTCACGACCTGTCTTCCTTGTTACCTTCTGGGAGGAGGCTTCGTGGTATCCGTAGCAGAACATCCAGATTCAGCCATAGTTTCATTCCATACAGCATTAATCTTGTGAACTCTCAAGCTTCCTCCTTCCATTATATATTCAAGATGGACAGTATTTAATATTTATTTGTTATGTATATGTAGGGGTATGGGTCTATACATATGTTGTATATAGTATGTTTAGGTGTGTGTCATGTATGTGTTTCACTTTGAGAACGGGCAACTAAATTTCATTTTTGATGTGTGCCATTGTGCCCACAGTAAAAAAATGACAATAAAGGTTATCTTAAATGGAGTTATCATGGCACTTGAATCTCTACAATATGCAGGGTAACTTCTCTCTGCATTAAGCAACAGTGTGTATCTAGTTGATAATCTAATCTTTTACCAACTAAAAAAATTGCTTGATTTTGAGATTTGTATTGCAGTGAAAAATTGAAAATGCCAGTCATTTTCAAGCAAAGACCTGCCTTTTTAAACGAAAAGTTCAGACAATTGCCACCCTGTTGTCTTCTGAATGGCATGATTAAGATGACTTACAGGAGACAAAAAGAAACATTAAACATATTAAAATATCAGTTTACCCTACCTGTATAATAGAAAGTTTTGATAATCAACTATGTTCCACACCCAAACATATTTAAGGGTCTCAAGTGATTCATTTAATGAAACAAGGACAATTATGTTGTCACCATAATCCATATTTAGTAGATTGCAATGTAAAGATATGACATTATTTTCAGAAACTCTTGGAATGTTGCTTATATAAAATGTACACTTTGTTGGCTTTCAAACACATTTCAAATATTGCATTGTTACTTGTGCATAGAATTGGTATTTTGATTGTTTGCATAACATTTTTCCTCACAGAGAAGACATCTCTAGAGTTACTGAAATGGCCTTGAATATCATGTTGTTACTTGTCTCTTAATTAATGTAGCTCTGACTTATCACAACTTGGAAGTAGCTTAAAACAGTTTTTCTTTGAGTAAAAGCCAGATAGCTTAGAAGAAAGATGCATAAGAATTAAAAATATATAAAATTATGATGAAATGGAAGATACAGGCAAAGAAATTTTTTTCTCTTCTCTTACTGTATTAGAACAAAAATTCAATTTTGTAAAATAAATGCAGAGATATTTAAGACATAAGAAGTACATCTTTACACAACAATTCATAGTAAACTACTGGTGGTATTGCCTTTAGATCTTGTGATGAGTCTAGTTTAGATTTAATTCCCAGAGAATATGGCTAACGAGAGTTCCTAGTCTTGAGTCCACTAATTCCTAAATCAAAGGTAGTATAGAAACAGAGAATCCAAGTTTTGAGGAAGTATTATATCTTAGCTATGAACGACCAAGATGCACTTAATTAGCATTCTGTGACACCTTAGCTCATGATGCCTTAGTATTCATATTAGAATCTATAGGAGAAGGCAGAGAGAGAAACCTATAAAGTATGCATTGCAATGTCATGATGAAAACACTATCTCTTATGTCTCTGCATGTGACACAAGTATGAAAGGGTAGTGTTTATATTAGAGCATCAAATATTTCATTATCTTTGTGTCATTCAGATTAAAAGTTGATGCCTGTGTGCCAATGCAGCAAATCTCCCATCTTAATTTGCTTATATGAATTTTTGTGAAGCAAATCTACATGTAGTCATCCGAACTAGTAAATCTTCAAAGTGATCGTTCTTTTTGCTAATGGTCTGATGGATCTGTTAAAAACTCAGTAGTCAATTCTAAAATGCCATTTCTTCAACTTCAGGAAAACATAACATAACTCTCAGAGGTTCATCTTCTCAAACTGAATTGTTCAATCTTTCTCCAATAATGCATATAGCCCCTTACTTGTTGCATTTCCCCATTCTTGCTTTATTGCAGCAATACACACACACTACACACCAACTACTTTCTCTTTGTTTTAGGAGGAATCCTAGAAGATCAGACCACAGTTTATCTAATCCAGTATTCTGATAGCACCTGGAAAAATACAAAAATGATAAGAACAGTTTATGATTATAAGCTGCCCAGAGTTACCCTGTGGTAAGATGGGTGTCTAATAAATTTTATAAATTAAAAATATATATAAATACAGTATTTCTCATCCATATAGGCATACCATAACAGTTTCTTTTCATCACTAATAATACTATTTCATCTCAGGAAGATCAGCAGTTGAAATGGAACTTAAGAAATATACGTACATGCAATTTCCTCCCTTTAAATGTACAGGGTATAGCCTCCAAAAAATTAAATGACAGTCACTAGTAATCGCTTCTCTGGAAGCAACCTGAGAGTTTACATTTTTTAAGTTACCTGGAAGGTTAAACAGGAATTAAAATTGATTAAAATTTTGCAGCACACTTGTCTTTACATTTTTGCTTTACATTTCATACAGTACTTGATTTAGAAAAGCAAAGCTGTGTTTCATTTCAGTGAATATATATTCTCTTTCAGTTGGTGTGATCACCATAGAATAACAAATGAAATTGAAATCTGCATTTGACGGCATGATGATTTTAGGCACATAAGATGAGTAACAGCTGCCTATTGCAAAAGAATGCAATCACATAACAAAAGCTATATGGCACGAGATCACTGAAATTCTTCCTGCAGCTGCCTACAAAAACTATGTACAGTATTAGTACATTTTTCCCAAGTTATGAATTCATCCACCTGTTTTCTTCTTTAGATGTGTTCAAGAACCTCTTCCTCAGATAAAAATTACAGGACCAAACATGGAGAATTCTTATTGATTTGATTATCCCACATTTCCAGTGCCACATAAATTCCTCTCATTTTTTATACCAGGGTTATTGTTCACTTATATAGTGTTATGCACATGGTATAATTAAAAAAATATATTAATCCCGGATCATAATAAAAGTGACAACTGCTATAGCCTTGGGACAAATTTCTAATTTGTATTAAAGTCTTCCAGAGATCCTAAAAGGGCCTGTTGATTAGATAAAAACCTCACAAACACAGGCACTTCAGAAAATAAATGCAATAATGTGCTTCAAAGTGCATTTTCATAAAAGAAATTCAAAGGAAGTAGGAGAAGGAAAGAGCCACTCAGGATTACATGAAATAAATGTATGAAGGGAAGAAATAATAAATAAACAACAATATTAAAGTCATATATTTTTGAAATGTAAAGGTTATCCAAATAGTGGAAGAGGAAAAACAACAATGGATATATGTAGGCCAAGAATCTTAGGAGTGACCTAGTAAAGAATTTATAATACATGTTAGATACATATATTGGTAGAACTAAGACTGAAAAAAAGATGGTGCAAAAAAGGAGAGCAGAGGATCATTGACTGAATAGTTTATAGCTGCTTTTCACAGAGTTTGCCTGGAACATGAATGAGTTAGGACTCAATCAAGGAAGAGTTTTGGTACATATAAAACACCCTACATCCAGTGTCCCCATGTACTGCTTTGCTACAGAACTATACGTTCAGCATGAAGATTGGAGAGAAGTTTGTGTGTACATTTTGCTGGAAGTGCTTATAATAGACCTCCTCTTCCCCAGACACTCACATATGAAAACCCTACACAGAATTTCTATGCTCGTATAATATGAGAACCAGTATGGTGTAGTGGTTAAGGCATCAGGCTATAAACCAGGAGACTGTTAGTTCTAGTCCCACTTAGGCACAAAGCCATCTGGATGATCTTGGGCCAGTCATATTCTCTCAGCCCTAGGAAGAAGGCAATGGCAAATCACTTCTGAAAAACTTTGCCAAGAACATTGCAGGAGCTTGTCCAGGCAATCTCCAAGAACCAGACACAATTGAAAGGAGGGGAAAAAATGACTTAGAGACAGGAAAGAGTTTGGCAGTTCTGAGGAAAATATGAAGAAGCTGACTGGAATAAGATGAGAAGCAGCATTTCTAGAGAATCTGATGACATTTCCACATTACTATCCAATCTCTCTAAGCCATTTCAAAAGCCACCTATTATCTTTTTACTTTTGCCAAACTTGGAACACAACAAATAGGCATCAAATATCAAGTTACAGTTGACCAATAGGATAGTGAAAAATAACAGATTTCAAACAATGACTACCTCTGCCACTGTCCTTGGAGCCATCATAAATCCCTTGCCCCCATTCTATGCCAAAAGGAAAAGCTGCATTGCTTGCCTCCCCATCCATGTTTTGAAGTGCATTGAATGTCCATTTGTCTATTGGCCACAACATCTAAATAGTTGTTAAAAAGAAGAACTACAAAGAACCAAAACATATCTCCTTCACTGTGTCTTGTGGCTCTAGCAAACTAGGATAATGAAAGTATGTCAGTATTTTTTATCCAGAAGAGGGTACAAGCAAGAATTTCAGCTAAAAGGAGAAAAGACCACACAAAGTCTGCAAAGTTACAAGAAAATACCAACATTGCTCTGGTTTCAAGTAAACTACAATAAACTGCACTACAATGGAGATCAGGAGAACAGATTTAGATGACAAATATTGACCATATTGTAGAAAAACTACAGCTTAGCACTGATTCTGGATCTGGATGGGGGACAAGAGACTTCAACTGTACCCTGGTATGTGGAACCTTGCGATCTGTGACTTTTAACATTTTTAGTATTGGATGGGGTACACTGCCTCAGACAGACTGAGTACACAACTTGGGGGGTTCTCTTAACCACAACTGGCTAGGAGAGCATTTGCACCATTCCTGGATTGTGAGGCCCTGCACTCAGTCACTCATGCTTTGGTCATTTTGTGTTTAGACTACTGCAATGTGCTCCACATGGGGATATTCTTTGAAGAGTATTTGGAAGCTAGAACTGGCACAGAATGCAGTTTCAGGACCTCCTAGGATGGCCCCTGAAACACCACTGTTAAGTGAGCTGCACCGTTTGTTGGTCAGCTTCTGGGTTAAATTCAAGGTATTTGGGACCAGGCTATCTGAGGAACTTTCTCAAGTGGGATAGACCTGCCTCACTTGCTGTGGCAGAAGGTGCATGCTAAGGATCTTGTCAGCCACGAAATTTTGTCTGGTGGGGTCCAGGAAAAGAGGTTTTTCTGCTGTCGCTCCTGCCCTTGGAATATCATGCCATTGGAGGTGAGATCCACCCCTACCTCTTGGCCTTCGAAAGGATCTCAAAATCTGGCAATGCTAACTGGCTTGGGGTCCCAATGGGAGCCTTCCACATTGGAGCTAGTTAGTGGATTAAGAAGAATTTCCCACCCCCATCCCATTTATGTTCTGGTTTCTAGTTTCTGTTATTTTTAATGTTTTTAAGGTTTAATGTTTATTTATTCTGTTTTTTATGATGTTGTAAGCTGCCCAGAGTTGTACAATTAGGAGATGGGTGGCATATACATTTAATAAATTAATAAGTAAAATTCTGAACTATTGTTGAATATGTGATGGATCCCGAAAGGAAAAAAAATAGATACAAATCGTTGGAAAAGACTCTGAGATTAAAAGGTACTGGGGAAATAAAGACTAAGAAGACTAAGAAAAAGAGATACCTCTTACTGTTATAATTCCCAAATTGCTTTACATCAAATGAGGCTCAGATCTATAGCTATCTTTTAAATCTAGATAGGTTTTAAAAATAAATCTCTCATCTGTGGAACACAGTATTGCAGAATTAACTTTTCTGTAGAAACATTACGTAAATTATTTGCTCATCTCAAATTACCTACCACTGCCTTTCTCTTTTTCCTCTCCCTGCTAAATAAATCATACTGTGCATAAATACTATATGTGTGTACATGTGTATATCTATATGCATGTCTTTGTGTACTTAGCACAATCACATACTGTCATCGAAGTAATAGCAGTTGTAGTACAACATACATTGAGAGTGCTAAATGGGAAAACTTCTACTAATTATTAACTCATGACCAAAAAGGATGGCTGCAAATAAAAATGGATTAAAAACAAAAATATTTGTTTTGTCAGAACAAGTTGTACTTGAATACTTATGCTCCACAGGCACTAGGGACCTAAAACAAACACTAACAGGCATTTTTAAAGATACAAAGACTATACCTTTGTCCCAACTGTCATCAAATTAAAGTCAATAACAGAAAATGATAGAAAAAAAGCAGGCCCATTCATAGAACTTTGGCTAACAATCAGGAGATTTTACATCACACAAAGAATTTTTGAACTCATTAAATGCCTTAATATGGAAAATGTGTAGCTGCATTAGAGTCATTTTGCAGTCTTGCAATTTATAATTCTATAATCTTGAAAACGTTTAAGAATTAGTGCCTGAATATTTCTGTATTCTTTTATTCTTCTTCCATGCAAAATCCGTTTTCCATTTGTGTCTTCCTTTCCTAATCTGCTAAGCTGAGAATCATGAGATATTGCTCTCTATGCAATTCTAAGAAACTTTCCAGCTGAAAAAATGGAATAAATACTTTAATTATTATCTGCTGACTACTGAATGACCATTATAGTTCAGTTTGGAGATGAAGGTTCTTTGCAAAATGATAAAACAAGCTTAGCTGCACAGGGAAGAGTCTCTTGGATAACAGGGCACACCCCCAACAGTGAAGTTTTGGTAACCAAAAGAAGAAGGTATGGAAGATACTTTTATCACTATGTGCAGTTTCTTAGGTAACCCATCTAAAATTACCCTTTGGTTATTCTAACTTATCCTAAAATGCTCCCCTCCCTCTTACTTTAAACAACCATTCCTCAGTTATTTGCTAGATGGCCTAAAAGTTAATATAAGTCTGTCTTTTAAGATGTATTTTCTGGGAGGAATTCCGTCTCTCCAAATAGGCTCTTTTCTTCTTTCTGTCATGTTCTCTAACTCCACCAATTTTGGTAATACACTCTATGTGGTTCTGAGGTGGGGAAAATCTATTTTCCACACTGAATGCAATATGTGTTCCATTCTAAAATTCAAACAGATGATCCAAGAAATCTAACCAGCATATAGACACAGGGTCATAGGTGGGGTAGAATACTGATTGTCACAAAGTGTCAATCAAGCTGCCGTTTTCTTTCTACTATTAGTTTGACTGATTGACTGAGCAGCTATGTGCCTCTTTATTTCATTTTGACTTGACAGTCACTCTACTTTTTTCAAGCAAAGCACTTTAGTTCCTGTTGCCTTCTTAATTTGTGTTTCTGAGTTTGAGACCTTGCTTAGTTCAGGCTCTATATCACCAGTCTCCTCAGGTGCACTCCCTTCAGCTAACTCCTGCAGCGCAGGCTGAAGACTCAGATGTACCCTTAATATCTCCTCTAAAATATTCTAGAAACTAATGACATTTCTATCCCTCTTGGCATTGATGGGGAAAGAAGAGGATGGGGGGTGAAGACTTGGCTCATCAGGAAAGCCTATGGACATTCAACAGAGTTCTGAAGAACTGATAGCATGCTCTGTTAGGGAGACGTGTGTAAGGAATGTCCTGATGTATGTTTGTATGATATGTTTTTAAATTTAATACTGCATTGAAATCTTATAGGTTTTTTGACTGGATCAGCATAAAACACTGAGTAATTAATTAATTAAATGATCTGTATTTAGTAAAATAATCCATAATGTGAATTGTAATATTTGACTACCTTAATTACAAATTCTGTGCGTAGTTTTTCTGACTACTAATTTTAATTTATTATGCACTTATTAGCTATGGCTCCCACCATAGAAACAGGCAGTAAATGAAACATACTGCTTTTTCATATAGCTACGTATATGCCATTTATATATCTGATAGCTCTGCAGGGAAATCATTCACAATGCAACCAAATTGTTTTCAAACTATCTGCAGCTGCTTCTAATTCTTGAACAGGCCTATTTATATGAATCTAATTTTAACATAAAGCAAATCTTCTGTAAAAAGTTAGCTGCACTGGTAGATACCTCATATTTGATCAAATCTCAGCCAATTAGTATGACTCCCCACCCCCATCCCGTTTTGGATCTCTGAATGCTTTGGAAGTGATGCAAAGAGAATAGAATTGCCACAAAAGCCAAGCAAGCACAAGACTGAAATTATTTGTTTCTCTTTCTGATTAGGCAATTGAATGCTGATAGAATTTCTTTTGGTACCACAGTCATTCCAGTGGCAATTCAAATTCTCCAACTGAAATGAACTTGAAAGAGGATAAACTGTCTTCATAATCATTTAATGAGCAATAGCCTACTAAATAGAGGCATGTGATTTTCCCTGGCCTGACTCATATACTTGCATATTTTCTCATTTATTTCAGCCAAAATGTCAAGCTGAATTCATTTAAATAAAAGGTAAGTTGATATGGAAAATTAGAAGCAATATGATTTTGTATGGAAAAAATATAGCAGAGCCAATTGAAAGAGTACCAAAGTCATTCTATTCACATGGCTTGTCCTGTTCCTTTCAAAATGTGCTTCTTTCTACGCCTCAGGTCACTTCCATAAGATCAATCATTCCATGTACAGTGTATTCAAAATCAATTTAGCATAGCTATGGAAAAGTTTGGCATTCACACTAACAGAAGGAAAGGAAGATGAAAGAATGTATTTAACAAAAATTGCATTGTAGACTTCTTCCTATGAAAAACTTTGCATACAATTTGGTGCAGCCAGTTAAATAGCAGTTAAGCATGCTTTTGGTATACCATCATGCTTACTTCTTATAAGCTGTCTTCTATAACTTTAAAAGTATGCTGTGCTGCAGCTGCCAAAAAAATCAACACAGTCCTAGGCTGCATTAACAGAGGGATAGAATCAAGATCACACGAAGTGTTACTATCACTTTATAATGCCTTGGTAAGACCACACATGGAATATTGCATCCAGTTTTGATTGCCTCGATGTAAAAAAGATGTTGAGACTCTAGAAAGAGTGGAGAAAAAGAGTGCGAGAAGAGCAACAAAGAAGATTAGGAGACTGGGGGCTAAAACATATAAAGAAGAATTATAGTTTTTCAGTATCTCTGCAGCAAGCTATTTTGGATTTGATTTTGAGATACGGTCAATATCACAAATGACTTTCTCCAAGCTGGTACCTAACCTTGTTCATTGGTGCTGATGGTACAATATTCTGGAAAATCTGGAAGGTACAAAGATATAAAAGGCTGATCTGGTGAAAGCTAAACAATTATTTGAAGCATATTTTAATTAAAAAAGATAACTAAATGTAGTGAAATCTATGAGTGTTTATATTTCACAAAGCAGACAAAACAAAAAAAAAGGCTGAAAACTGACAGAAAATATATTGATCTTGTTATGTTCAATAGATGGTATATCCTCTGAACTTTCAGCTGGTCATTGCAATATAAAATAGAAGACATCTTTTGTTGTCTTTAGTATTTAAGTAAGATATTACTTTTTTTTTTTAAAATGACTGCTATATATTTATGGTTTTCCAAAGCAAAACAGGTTGAAGTATTTGGGTATTAATTTCATTTCCAACATGTTTGTTTTAATTATGAAAAAATACTATTTAATTTTAAAGCACAACTGTTGAATGCATATGTATTCACAATTTCCAGAGAGATTGTTTTGTTCATTTTCCACAGCGGGAACAAGGAGGGTCTTTGGGTTCTTCCATATGCTATGGATTAGCACTATCAATCAAAAGGCATTATATATTTTTTCTAGCTTTTCTTCTGTAGTAGATATTATTTATCAATGCAAAAAATATGAAGCAATACCTGAAGAACAAGAGAAGGTTACAAATGGGAACTAATGAGTCTGGGTTACTCACACCAGCTTCAAATCTCTATTTTAAGCAGGGCAGCTAATCAAGAAAAGTCTTTTCTGAAGTTAAAACTTAAAATGTAGCACGGACCTAAACTTTCATGTACAATAATGCAGTTGCTCAGAAGAATACAATGTAATCCTTTGTTGGCAGATAAATAAACATAGGGAATCCAGAGAGAAAAATGTAAACTGTAGAGTCAAATGACATAAAATGGAAAAAGACTACAGCTTGTAGTAAGTCAAATATATTGAAATCTATGGGAAAATAAACAGGCATTAAAAATAGTAATTTGTGATTGTACAAGCTCCTTAAGCTATGTATTTCAAACAAAACCAGCAGCTTACATACCCAGCTTTTTTTTTTTTTTGGCCTTCATTTCATTTAGGAAAACACTAAGAAAATGTGTACATGGATAAAAGTGAGATAATATTTGGGTATCTACTATATATATATGCACACATATATGCATAGAAAAATTTTGGACAGACTCTAATTAAAACAAATTTACATTTGGGAAAAGAGAAGCATGGGAAAACTGAAACTGATTCATCCTTTCCCACTCTGGACATAAGTAAACATATTTTGGGTATTACAAACTGTATCTCTATTCACTCTCGGTAAGCTGAACTGCAATAACTAACCTCAGTAAGAAATTCCTCTGTTAAAAGAACTATGTGTTTTAGATCAGAAACAGATTCTTTAGGGTGTTGTTAGATAAGTATTTAAGAAGTCATGTATCACAAGGTTACTTTGATTCTGGTTGCTTCTATTTATCTCTGCAGCAACTGAGATTGCTTTTCAGCAATATTTTGGACATGAATTGTAAACTTGTAAAGGGCAATAATTATGTGTTTATTTGATGGGGGGGAAAATGAGGAAATACAAAAAATTGTATAAATGGAATGTAAATATGCCAGAGTCAAGCCTGGCACTTTAAAACCTCCAGCTTAATACTTGATGCTATAAACCAGGAACCGTTAAGGTAGGGAAGGGGGAGCATAGTGGAAATGAATACATGCATGCATGCATCGTACATAATTTTTATCAGAAAAGTTTTTTAGAAGGTAAAACAATACAAATCTAAAGAAAAAAGAAAGTAAAGTAAAATAAATAAAAGTGAAGTACAGTAAGAGAATAGAAACAAAATGAAAGAACAAAGACAAAGGTTAAAAGATGTAAAGATATAGAGAACTTTACAGCACTTATAATCATATCTATACCTTATTCTCTCTGTCTCTGTCTCTAAGATTAGATCATACTTCCCTTCTTTCCATATTCTATTCTTTCTTTCCATATTCTATCCTTTCTAATAATTAAACCATAAAACACAAGGTCATTTCTGTAAAGGATTTCTAGTCAGCAATAAACATATTGTTTTTTTCTTTAAACAAGCAAGTCAATTTTGCCAATCTTTCCATCTTTATGTTATAATAATCTCATTGCAGTTACCATGTACAAAAACAAGCATCCATAAATACTTTCTGGTTGTCTGTCCAATTGCCCCAGCAAGAGAAATTCTGGTTTATCTGAAGGTTAATCTTTAAAATTCTTTACACCACGGTGTGTATTTGAAATCAGAAAACATCTATTTTTCATTAAACAATGTCTCACCCACTCTTAACTTGATTTCAGCAGCTGTACAGTATTAGAGAAAAGGCCACAATAAAAATGTATATTAAATAATCTTTAAAAATACATTATGTTAGGAGAATAGTTTGTACAAAATGTGTACATTAGAATAAAGTGGTCAAAAATGATTAGTTTAGAGCAGGGGTGTCAAACTGCTCTAATTTAGTAAACATTAGAAAGCAAATTTAGATATGGCCAGTGCTTTTTTTGTCATAGAACTCACCGGAACGGAATTCCAGCACCTTTTTTTGACAGATTTTCCAAGTTTTAAAAGTAACTTTTGAAAATTTGATGTTTGATCCACATGGACTTGAATCGCCCTGTTGAGCATAGCAGTCAGCGGCAAAATCATTAAAACGGTGTATGCGGGCTGCTTGTGTGTCGAGTCCAATGCATGCGTACTTTGTCCAGCTGCTCAGCTTGGGGCACTGCTCGGCTTGTGATTGTCATGTGGTTGTGCACTGAATGCTTACTGTGGGCGACCACCATTATGTTTTGTTACACAACTGACGTGTGTGGGTGTGTGTACAGTGATTGACTACATGTGAAAGGTAAATAAAAGATTAACAAGATGTGAGTTCGGGCACCTTTTTTCTTACAAAAAAAGCACTGGATATGGCAATAATTTTTTAAAACTTCTCAATGACTGTAATTTCTATTTAGCATTTATGTCACAGCTAACTGTCTGTCATGCTTTATAGTTGAAACTAAGCTTCCTTTGTGTGGAGAAGATAAAAGAAAGCAGTGCCATCTTCTCCTTCACTCTCCTGCCTGCTGAACAGATTTGGCTCAGCTGCTTCAGAAGCTCTTAAATGGGGACAATGATAATTTTCTTAGACACACAAAAAGACAGGGAGTTCTTCCTGCTTTATACACCAGACCCCAATTGATGCCACTTAGGAGATGCTGCCAATATTTCTGTATTTTCCTATTGGACAGGCAGTCATCAGGCGGAAGGAAGAAAAATAATCTTATTTAGCAGGACCAGCAAGATACTTTGATCTGTTGTTAGCAAATTCAGTGCCTGGAATATAAATCCATACAAGGTTACCTCAAGGGCACAGCACAATTCTCAGGATGTGACTGATTTGTTTCGTGAGGGCTCTAAGGGAAGATTGCCATTCTGTAGGAAGGGAACCAGCCATAGAAAATCTACTGTACTCTTTTGTTTCTTTGCTGTAGAGTCTCAAGAGTATTTGGTTTTTCTACCAAAGCCATTTCTGAAACCAGGTACCATCCAGACTCTAATTACGTCAATCATAATATAAAGTCAGGTCTGGAATATGGAGCCAGCATGATGAAGCAGGAGGATGTGGAGAGGCTCTTGGCTGATGATTTCCTCGCTTTCAGATGTGTATCTATTTCTATCATATGCACATTTCATTGATGCCAACTAAACATCTCCCTCAAAAAAAATTATTGTGCCCCATTCATTTTATTGATGTGAAGGCTACAAATGTGATGCTGGTGGGATTCATCTGGCCACAGGCTGTACCTTTTATAGTCCTGGTTTAGAAAATTAAAGTATATCCATTTACAAGGCACAAATGATTCAAAAATATTCCAATTATCATCAAAATCAGTTTCAGCACAAGCCTCCAAAAGTATTTACGAAGAGGATGTCGTGAACAATTGATGAAATTGCCTTACTGATGATGCTGGATTATTTCAAGTCAGGAAGATCCACTTCAATAGAGTCACAACTGAAAAACCCAGTTTACAGCCCAGTGTTGGAAGGGATATGGTGAACAGAGCATCCACAGCCGCAATCTTCTTTTTTTATTCCCAGTGCTTTTGGAGGAAGGTTGAGAGGCCTTGGAGGAAGGGACGGTGATAAAATGGCTATAACTTTAGCAACCTCACCCAGTGTTTGTCTTTCTAGAAGGGATAACATGAACTACAATCCTTTTAGCAGTAGTTTCTAGTCTTTCTGGTGTGATGTGAAAAGATTAATTTTGCCATCTTTGGTCTTAAGTCCCAACTTCAAAGTTTGATTTCTTACAATCATAACTCAGACTTATGGAGAAGATACTGACTCTTCCCCTAAGAAATAAAAGCCATGCAATCAGATGAAAAGACTTGGGATTCTGGCTAAATTCCTGACTGATCTTGACAGAAGACAGCATTCACATTGGTTAACATGGGTTTACCCTCTCCTTTTTCACTCATTGTGAAATTCCATCTCCAAGGAATTCATACTATTTTAAGGACTGGTGATATATGACAAGCTGATTTCCACGGCTGTAGATATCAAAGCCTTAATTAACAATGAGATATGCCTTTCAAATACAAGATATGAAAGAAACATTTCCCACCCTGCAGCCACCTAAAATTAAAAGCCAAAATTATCTCTCCCTCGGCTCCCAAACTTATCTCTCAGCTTGCCTCCCCCTCCCTTTTTTTCTTAAAAAAATCATTTGCTGTAAAAACAAGCAACTGCTGTTTTGTAGAATCGAGCAAGAGAAGAAAGATACCAGAGCACATTTCCCTGGAGGCCACTTGTTCTAATGTAAACAATTTTTAGAAAACCCAAAGGTTCCTTCTTCCTGCCCCAATAATTCTGCTGTGCAGGAATATAATTACCATATATGTTTTGAGAACAAAGTTTTATTCTGTGTTTTTGCAAAAGCAGAATAAAATAAATCTAAAAATGTATATGCTTACAAGTACCATTGCAGGAGATTAATTTTAGATTCTGGGTTTAGGGATCTTGCAGTGACTCTCCCCTTGTTATTTCCTCTATTTCATAGTGTTATATGCTGCTCCTCCTGCATCTCTGAGTCTCCTGAACTTTGGGTCCAAAGTTCTGTCCCCTGATAGCACCACAACATATAGGTGCTAATGGTTTGAACTAAATGCTTTTATTCCATTTTTCTGCTGCCAAAGTAACAACAAGTGATAGCTTACATCATCAGTCAAGAACAGAAATTCATAATATATAATTAAAGTTTAAAACATCCATGGTAAGAATGTAAATTAAAAAAGCAACGATCAAGCAACAATCTGTCATGATAAAACTTCTCCTAACCATAATACAGTACAATACAATAAAGATAGTAACGACAGATCACCTACCAAATAGTGTCTGGAAAATGTCTGTCTCCAGAAACTTCTGAGATGTTAAGAGATGTAGCAATGTTTCATTCTAAGGCAGCGGCTCCCAACCTTTTTTATACCCACACCCCTAGAATGCTTCCGATATATTCTTGCACCCCTTACAAGTTTGAAATAACGGCAACCAATTATGCATATACACTATAATTTTGAAAACCAAAGTTTTCAGACCTGCCGGAATGTCGTCTCGCACCCCCGGTTAGAAACCCCTGTTCTAAGGGGAAACTATTCCGCAGGGCCAGGAGACCAAGTGAAAAATAATGCCTCCATTCCCCTTATATCACAGAAGTGGGTTATAACTAGGAGCATCTCCACCTTTAAAGCCTTTCATGGCAGAGTTCCAGATTACCTGAAGAACCATTTCATTCCTATTGTATCACCCATTCCACTGATCCAGCAGGAAGGGCATGTTATAGACTTTATTGGGTAAGAATTTCAACTGGCAGGGTCTATGAGGGGAAGCCTTCTCTGCTATTGCTCCACCTTGTGGAACATCTTAAACCTGGAAGTGAGGTTGATCTCTAACCTTTTGGCCTTCAGAAGAGTGTTAAAGCCTGGCTTTGTCAACTAGCATGGAAAACCAAGAGTGATGCACCTCTCTGAGGGTGGCTGGTGCCATGAAAATGCTCTGTCTTTTTAACTTCGTATATCTTATATGTTTTTTCTCTCTCTCTCTTATCGTAAGCCGCCCAGAGTCACTTTTACAATGAGAAGGACGGTGCATAAATCTGATGAATAAATATACAATTATGGATATTCTGGCAGTTTAAAATATGAAAATAAAAATGTTTTTATATAAGGCATTATCTTCCTGGGCTCCAAGATCACCACAGATGGGGACTGCAGCCAAGAAATTAAAAGACGCTTGCTCCTGGGGAGGAAAGCGATGGCAAATCTAGACAGCATACTAAAAAGCAGAGACATCACCCTGCCAACAAAAGTACATATAGTCAAGGCCATGGTTTTCCCAGTTGCAATGTATGGCTGTGAAAGTTGTACCATAAGAAAGGCTGAGCGCCAAAGAATTGAGGCCTTTGAACTAGGGTGCTGGAGAAGACTCCTGCGAGTCCCCTGGACTGCAAGGTGATCAAACTGGTCAGTCCTAGAGGAGATCAGCCCTGACTGCTCTTTAGAAGGCCAGATCCTGAAGTTGAAACTCAAGTACTTTGGCCACCTAATGAGAAGAAAGGACTCACTGGAGAAGAGCCTAATGCTGGGGAAGATTGAGGGCAATAGAAGAATGGGACGACAGAGAATGAGGTGGCTGGATGGAGTCACTGAAGCAGGTGTGAGCTTAAATGGATTCCAGAAGATGGTAGAGGACAGGAAGACCTGGAGGAACGTTGTCCATGGGGTCGCGATGGGTCAGAGATGACTTCGTAACTAACAACAATCTATTTCACAAAATACATCATAGGCATTAATGAATAAAAATGGAATTCATTTAAAGCTTCCATAAAAGTGATCTAGGAAAAGAATATATTCCAAGGAACCAGTGGAAGTTCATTTTTCTTGCTAAGTTCCATGGGGTCTCGATGGGTCGGATATGACTTCGCAACTAACAACAACAACATAAGGCATTTATGTAGTGCTAGTATTCAAGGTTACATGCTCCTGTTCCTCCCCCATACCCAATTTTTAGATGTGGCTCACAGAGCATTCTAAATTTTGTTTCAAAATGTTAAGAGAAAACAGGAAATATTAAAAATGTGCATCATCTTTGGGTGAAGCCTACACTAGAAGGTGAACAGAACCTATTTTCATTTATTTCAAATTTGAAGCAAACACTTAACTGGGTTCAGCCAGATGTTGGGCTGCCATGAAATTCCATTCTCATCTATTTCTCCATAGCTTTTGCAGCACAAAGAAGTACAATATGTCTTTTGTTGTTTGAATAAAATTCCATGGCTGGAAAGAGAAGAACTATTTGATCTGGTGATCTATAAATTTGCTTTCAAATAAAACATATCACGGTGACTAGGGCAGTTTTGGTAATTATAATATATAATCATTTCTCTTTTTCTGTGCCAGATTATAAAGAATGGAATTCTCTTTTTCCACTTTTCATGCTGATTTTGGTCATTCAAGTGATCTACATCAGATTGGGCCAATTTTGGAGTTCCAATCTGGTCCTCTGTATTAGATGGGACAAAAAGCTCCCTACCCACTGAGAAATGATTAAATATAGGGGAAGTAATTTTATTTTATTTAAATCAAATCAAATTTATGTCCTGGTTCCATTCATATTTTGATTGTTGGCTCTCAAAACCAAATGCAGCAGCAGCAGCAGCAGCAACAACAACAATAATAATAAAGTTGGAAGGGACCTTGGAGGTCATCTAGTCCAACCCCCTGCTCAGGCAGGTAACCATATACCATTTCAGACAAATGGCTGTCCAGTCTCTTCTTAAAAACTTCCAGTGTTGGAGCATTCACTGCTTCTGGAGGCAGGTTGTTCCACTGGTTAATTGTTCTAACTGTCAGGAAGTTTCTCCTTAGTTCTAGGTTGCTTCTCTCCTTGATTAGTTTCCATCCGTTGCTTCTGTCCTGCCTTTAGGTGCTTTGGAGAATAGCTTGACTCCCTCTTCTTTGTGGCAGCCCCTGAGATATTAGAACACTGCTATCATGTCCCCCCTCGTCCTTCTCTTCATAAACTAGACATACCCAATTCCAGCAACCGTTCCTTATATGTTTTAGCCTCCAGTCCCCTAATCATCTTTGTTGCTCTTCTCTGTACTCTTTCTAGAGTCTCAACATCTTTTTTACATCGTGGTGACCAAAACTGGATGCAGTATTCCAAGTGTGGCCTTACCAAAGCATTGTAGAGTGGTATTAATACTTCACGTGATCTTGATTCTATCCCTCTGTTAATGCAGCCTAGCACTGTGTTGGCTTTTTTGGCAGCTTCAGCACACTGCTGGCTCATATTTAAGTGATTGTCCACCAGGACTCCAAGTTCCCTCTCACAATTACTACTATTGAGCAAGGTACCCCCTATACTATACCTGTACATTTGGTTTTTCTTGCCTAAATGTAGAACCTTGCTTTTTTCACCATTGAATTTCATTTTGTTAGATAGCCCCCAGTGTTCAAGTCTGTCCAGATCCTCCTGTATCTTAAGGCTGTCTTCTGGAGTTTTGGCTATTCCTGCCAGCTTGGTGTCGTCTGCAAATTTGATGAGTTCCCCATCTATCCCCTCGTCCAAATTGTTGATGAAGATGTTAGCCCTGGGGCCCACCCCACTACACACTTCCCTCCATGTAGATGCGGTTCCATTGAGGACCACACGCTGAGTACGGCCGGTCAGCCAGCTACGAATCCATCTGGTGGTGATGCTGTCTAACCCACATTTTTCTATCTTATCAAGTAGTAGGTTGTGGTCTACTTTATCAAATGCCTTACTGAAGTCCAAGTAAATTATATCCACAGCATTCCTCTGGTCCATTAATTTTGTCACTTGGTCAAAGAATGCAATAAGATTTGTCTGGCATGATTTGTTTTTGACAAACCCATGTTGGCTTTTAGTAATGACTTTGTTTGCCTCTAGGTATTCGCTGATTCGTTGTTTGATTATCTTTCTAGAATCTTCCCAGGTATTGAGGTCAGGCTGATAGGTCTGTAGTTTTCTGGATCCATTTTTTCCCCTTTTTTGAAGATGGGAACTACATCAGCTCTTTTCCAGTCCTCTGGTAGTTCCCCAGTGCTCCAGGATCTTTGAAAAATATAGTTCAGTGGTTCTGAGATCACATCTGCTAGTTCCTTGAGAACCTTGGGGCGTAATCCATCTGGTCCTGGTGATTTGAACTCGTCTAGGCAAGACAGGTGTTCACTTACCATTTTCTTGCCTATCTTAACTTGTGTTTCTAACCTGTTTTTTATGGTACTGTTTTTGATAGGTTGGACTATTTTTTCCCTTTGTGTAAAGACGAGTGCAAAAAAAGGGTTAAATAGTTCTGCTTTCTCCCTGTTGATTGTCACCTTCTTGCCACTTTCCCCCACTAATGGACCAATCATTTCCTTAACCTTTTTCTTGTTTTTTACATGTTGAAAGAAGCTTTTTTTGTTATTTTTGACTTTGGTCACAAGCCTTAGTTCATTTTGAGCCTTAGCTTTCCTCACTTCATCTTTGCAGGCACGGGCTATTTGCTGATATTCTGCCTTAGTTATGTGCCCCTCTTTCCACTTTTTATACTTGTCCTTTTTATCTTTCAATTTATCAGAGAGTTCTTTATGCAGCCATGCTGGGTTTTTTTGAGAGCTGTTATTTTTCTTCTTTGTTGGTATTGTGCTAGACAGGGCTTTTATTATCTCTTTTCAAAATTTCCCAAGCTTCTTGAGTTGTTTTCCCCTTGAGGATTCTCATCCATGGAATCCTTCCCAAGCTCTAAATTTATTGAAATTAGCTCTCTTAAAGTCAAAGACTCTAGTCTTACTGTGTTCTATTGCTTGTGCTTCCAGAATGTTGAATTCCAATATTGCATGATAACTTCCCCCTAAGGTTCCTGTGGCTTCAACACCTTCTATCATTTCATCTCAGTGAGGATTAGATCCAATATGGCTAATCCCCTAGTTCCCTTCTCTACTTTTTGGGAGACAAAGTTGTCTGCTAGGTTTGTCAGGAATCTGTTTGATATGATAAAACATATTTCATAAGGTTATGCAAAATATACTGTTCAAGAGATAAGCCAGTAGCTAAAGGAAAATAAATCTTCTGGATCTGAACTGGAAAGGGTTTGTAGTTTTTCACATATAGTCCAGAGGATAATGAAATATTCCATTCCTGGAATGATACAATTTTCACAACACTAATAATTCAAATACTTCAAACTATTTTTTCAGCAATCCTTGAAACAGAACTGCACGATTGTCCATTTTTATTAAAGGTAGTTCTTGGCTTACATCCATTTGTTCAGTGATCATTCAAAGTTATGACACTGTTAAAACAAAGGACATACTACTGGTTGCCAAAGTTCCAGAAGTCATGTGATCATGATGAGGCACTTAGATGCTCAGCTTGCAATTATGACATTGCAGGGAGCTACAGTCAAGTGAATACTATTTGTGACCTTCCCTGCTGACTTCCCACAAAGTCAACGTGGAAACCAGCAGGGAAATCAAAAGTTGCTCCGGTAAATCATTCCCACCTGTAGCACCCCATCTCCCCTGGCGTCCCCCAACTCACACATGGCCTTTGCCAGACCTTTCAAGCCCTTCTATAGATGACCAGGCTGAGCCTGAGGGCGGGTCAAACACTTCATCTGGAGTCCCTGTGCCCCTGAAAGAGACCTAAGTCCATCCCTCCCCTTGAAGTCCATTGACTCTTATCTGGTGCCAATTCGCATTGACCATTAGTTCAGATTCTTGTGTATAGGTTGCATGGAATAAATTTGCAGTGCTTTTGAACTCTTATCATTGCTCCTGGTTTCTTATGCTTGACACCTTCCCTAGCTTCCCCCCATCTGCAGCAGGGTCTAGGACAACTCACCATGGCCAACTTGCTGTGGCCAACTCACCACAGGACAACTTGCTGTGCCCAGTTTGCCATGGAACAATTCAATGATGTATTGTTTCATTTAATTACTTTTATTATTGGTGACCACATTTTCTTTGAAATTATTGTAACTCTTGTATTTATGTATTTATTTTATTATTATTGGCTAAGGTTCAGTCAAAATTAATATAACTTTTGTATTTGTTGAATTGTCCCATGGTGAGTTGTCCCATTCCTTCTGCAGCATGCCTCCACAACACCCCAAGCTCCTTACTTGGGAGTCCTGCCACTTCCTGATTAACGAATTATATGTCTTGGGTTTATGGCAACCAGGACTGCCAGGATTGCTATTGCTAAGTGATGAGATCACATGACATTGAACTTTACAACTGTATTGCTTAGTGAAGGAAATCCTGGTCCCAATTACCATTGTAACCCAAAGACTCCCTCTATTCTCCTTAGATATGATTTTGAAGTTTAAAGTGTTTAATAATATACATTAGGAAGTATTTTTATTTATCCTGGGGAAGCTTATTATTGAACTGAAATATATTACCAATTTTCCACCTTTCCATTAATGGAAATACTACAATATTTTGTTTCAGCCTAATGGAGGGTAAAAGGGAAAGAAAATGAACTGTTTAAATATGGCTTCTAGTCAAATCCATGTGAGGTTTACTATTGATTTATAGGAGCCATGCTTAATGGATATTGGATACACTATGGAGTCCTTGATGTTTCATTACCTGACTAGATAACATCAACAGTTTTCATCACCACACTCACAAACACTGATGATGTTCCCTATTCATGTAATGAAATGTCTGCAAGCAAGTCATTAAGCTCAGAAAGCACCAAGAGCTATATATATTCTCTTCTCTTGTTATTCGATACAACACCCGAAGTACAGTAATAATAAGTCATGGAACTTGTTCCTCTGACAGTGTAAGAAGCAATTTTATATCAGATCAGATTGTTTATTTGGTAGTCCTCAAATTATCTATTTTAGTCTAACAGGCTGCTAAATCCTCAGGCAGTGGCCTTTCTCAACCTCTTTAATCTTATTTTTTTCACTGCTTATATAAAAATTGTTTTCTGAAGCACTTCTATGCAGAACATGTGCTGTATCATGGAGGTATTGCCCTACTAATAACTAATCATAAGAGTTTACTGTCTTTGCTATAAAATGTAATCTCTAGTCTCCAGCAGTTGCTGGAAGCAAAAATGGAAGCTTGCTTGCTTGCTTATTGATTGATTGATGAAAAATTATACAGCCGCCTACTTGCTCAAGAGACTCCAGGCAGCTTACAAACAGTAAAAACACAAAATATTGTGTTGCACTCCTAATCTACATATGGGTTTCAGAGGCTTCTGGATGTAATAATACAATGATGGAGTAGATTTTGTTGTTGTTGTTGTTCTGTTCTGGCAGGACTCTTATCCCTGCAATTTTAATTTCTTTTTTTGTTATTCTTTTCAAGTTAATGAAGCAATATCTGGTTAAACTTTCAACTGAAAGTTTACTTAAAAGATTAAAGCATTTTTATAATAAGTAAACAATTTTTTAAAAAACTTACATAAAGAATGAGGAAAAAATGTGTAATCAAACTCTTTTGCCAGCACATAATACAGACCATTTCAAATAACATTATACAGCAGGTTAGAATGGGGAAGGGTTAAGATACAGACTGGGGATATTGCAACCTGATCAAACAAAAGACACGGCTCAGAAACAGCATTTTCTGCTCTCCACTTCACTGAAATTTCTAGAAGAAAGAATCTAGAGATTTTCAAGAATTACAATATATGGCAGGCCAAGATAACAGAATAACAATTGAGAATGCTCAAGATTAAGACTTTCATAATCAATCAATAACAATAACCCAATGCACTATATCCCATTCCTGCACAATACAGTACTGCTAATATTGTTATATGTTATATGCTCCTATGATAATAAGCTGAGAATCATGTTTCAGAGTTTTTCAGTTTTTGTTTATATATACAAGCAAGTAAATAATTTAGGGCAATTTCAGATGACCTTCTATTCTGCTTTACTAATAAAATATTAACTGTAGCATCAACTATCTGAAGGGCTTATTGCTTTTACAATAATATCTAAATAAGAACACAGAATACATAATATTGCCTTAAAATTTGGATAGAATACATTGCAACACAATCATGAGTATTCACAAAGAACAGACAGATTATGGGATTCTTACCCATGGATTGAAATTTATTGAACTTTAGGATGAAAAGTGCAGACACTGAAATCACTTTAAAATAAGAATTGAACACAGAATTGAGCAGGTATTTATTTATTTAACTTGAACTGTTGAATCATGTAGAACCCAGATCATCTTACTTTATGGAGGTAGTGTAGAACCAGCAGCTTTTCTGGGAATCAATCATCCAGGTTGATTTTTATTGGAGAAAAGAATCCTGTAGACCATAGTTGTCCAATTTTTGGCTAGCCTGGGCACACAGAGTGAAGAATTGTCTTGGGCCATATATAAAATATATAATATAGTTAATATATATAAATAACATACTTTATTTTTTATATTTTTTGTTGTCTTGTGGGGCCACATTACTAGCTTCTAGGGCTACATGCAGCCTAAAAATGTAAAAAATTCTGTTTATCAGAACAGGTGTTCACAAAGCAAGATCCTCAATTAAAAGAGAAGCTGAAAAGAAATGAAATGTTCCTTCTCTAGATGAACAGAGTTCATTTAGGAAATTGATATAAGTATATCTTCAATCCTGAAGATTTAGAAATTAATTCATATTTTACATTCATGCAAGAGGGTTAGATGGCAAGGTTATCCCAGATTTTGCAACAACAATCATAACATAAAAATGAAGGAGAAAATCCCAAAGTTTATGAACATAGAACATCTTTGGTGGTTAGAGAATGCTGACTGATTGTTGAAATCTTTAAAATCATCCAAAAAAATGGAAAAAGGACAGGAGACTGTACACTCTAAAATGGATGGAGGAAAAGGCATACAAAACTTAATGACAGATTTCTTTTTCACTTGGTTTGCATTCTCTTTCTCTGGGTAGACTGCTCTGTTGAAAGGAAGACATTGGAAAGCTCTCTTTACTTGACACAATATTTCAATCTTACTAGGATATACCAAGAACAATCTAAATTCTAGTAAGTAGTACTACTATGCAAAGGAGACACATACTCTAGTTTGCAAAAGTACAAAAATGTTTAATGAAAAAAGAATCCTTTAACAATGACACTATTTTCAGTAATGACCCACTAAGATATAAGAAAGGCAATGTTATTAAGGAAAAATGGAACAACAGAAGCAGAAGGGTGAATTTAAGTTTGCAATGTCTGAAATCCTGAACGCAGAAAACATTTTATTGAAGGATTCTTTTGCAATATTTAGAAGGAAATTACCAATTTATGTTTTATTCCTACTTAAGGGGAAAAGATTCCAATGAAGCAATAGATGGCAGCTCTGTATATTGTATTTTATGTTATATGTGTGTCCGTGCATGTGCGTGTATACACACACACACACACACACACATATATATATATATACACACACACTGTATAGCATTTGCATTTAATTGCAGAAGCCAAAAACCAAATCAACTGCAGAAGCCATACACACACACCATATAATTTGCATTTAACTGAAGAAGCCAAAGACTCTTTAAAAATGGTTGTTTAAGGCAGATGAATTTTCTGAGCCCAAATTAAGAGAAACATTATCAGCAGGACAATCAGAAACTGGTACCCAGGAGGCTTATGCATTTGTTCTTTCTTTGAAAAGGACAATGAGCTCATTTTATGCTTGTTCCTATTTCCCATCCTTCCTATTTTGAAAGGTGATGATAAACTCTCTCTTCCTTTGGTATTATACTGTTGTTTATTTTGAGTTTTTATATTTTGTGAGTAGAATTACTATTGCAAGAATTATTATTGCAAGCCGTATAAACTGAATAATCTCCACTGAATGCATTTTGGGCTAAATGGCCAATGGGCCTCACACATTTTCTTAAGACTGCATTGCCTCAGAAAATAAATGATGCAGAAATTCAGTGGGGGCAGTACACGCTTATGGCAGCTTGTACTCATCATGTCAGAGGGCTATATTAATACTTCCAATGAAGAAAATGGTTTCATTCAGTTAACTCTGCCAAAAGCTTTTGCTGACACAGATGGTATTCATGGTGCTTTACTTAATTTCCTGAGTTGCCCACACTCAGAATTTCTGCAGTATTTGCTACCTGAAGACATTTTGCTAGTAGAACAATGTGTTCCCTTAATTTCATCAGCCTGCTTTTATAATTCTGCTACTGGAAGAAAAAAATTCTAAATTTCTTAAGTTTCTTTTAATCATAACTTTCACTGGCAAAGAGTATTTTTAATAGGAGAAATATCATGAAGACTCACCAGAATTAATCTAACATGTCCAAGTGCATTATTTGTCATGCGAGCAATATGTAGTTTATTTCCTTGCAAAACTCTCGGACACCTGTTGCGCTAACTAGAAACACTGGAGAATGTTCTTATGTCTGATTCCAGAAAATTTACCATGATTTTATTAGAAAAAATGTTAACCACCACAAAACACCTGCATCACTATTACCTTCTGTTTAATATCTTCCCTGGGCAAGTTTGAGTTCAGTTGTTTCACTTAATACTTGTTAACACATTTTAGGCTACGTAGATTCACACTGTAAGACTCCTATAGATCTTTTAAAATTTCCTTCCTACATTTTTAAGGCATTAGAATACTTTCAGGATTATGCCACTTTAAAAGTCAGGCAGGAGATTTTTTGGGGAATGTTCCGTCATACAAACATTTTAAAAAAAAACTCACTTTAGTAAAGATTACCCTTATTCTCCAAAACAGAACCATCCTTTTTAGAGCTTTGTCATATTACTGACAATGATAATTGCTTGACAAGATAGATCTCTGAAAAAGGCGAGGCAAATAAATGACACACCATAAGAATTTTCCCTTGCTCTCATCCTGGCATCTGTGGAAAGTTTCTAACAGTAGTAGTACTCTAGCTGCCACTATTAAAATAGCACATTGTTTTATTGAAAATTACTATTAAAATAAATGCTTTTAAAAAAAATATGCTTGTTGATACTGCTTGTAAGTGACTTTGGTAGGCTTTGAATATATTCGATCTTCCTTCCTTGTATTGTATGCTTATATACATTTTTGCTTTCAAAGAGACTTTCCAAGCATTATAGGAATGCATCAGTTTTATCAGTAACACCAAGTACATTATTGTTGATGGGCATTCTTGTTCCTGTGTTGAAATATGCATACATTAGGTATGTGTTTGGATATTAATATATCTACAATAATCTCTCTACCTGATTTATAAAGATTCCTTGATGCCTATGACTTCAAGGAGGCATCAGTACAAACAGATCCAATGAACTTATACAGCAGCTGGTCTAGTCACAGTATAATATACAGGCAATAAGGAGATATTCAAATGCTTCCTGAAAATGGTCGATTTGGGAAAAAGACGTCCTACATGTCAGTACAATTTAGGAAATGTTCCATGACATTTTATGGATTCTTGAAAATGGTTTCTTGAAAATGCTTTCCAGAGTTTGTTTTTAATCATAATTGTACAGTAGAGATTTTTTCTGGGCCAAAAATGTATACATGTAGTATGTTCTTTCACAGAGGAATTTTTAAAAGCAGTTTCAAAATGCAGCAATACCGGTAGTCTTCAACTTACGACCACAATTGAACTCAGAATTTATGTTGTTAAGTGAGAAATTTGTTAAGTGAGTTTTCCCCATTTTATGACTTTTCTTGCCACATTTGTTAAGTGAACCACTGCAGTTGTTAAGTAAGTAACATGGTGGTTAAGTGAATCTGGCTTCCCCCATTGACTTTGCTTGTCATAAGGTCACAAAAGATATTCACATGACCCCGGGACACTGCAACCGTTATAAATATGAACCAGTTGTCAAGCTTCCAAATGTAAATCACGTGGCTGCAATAGTCATAAGTATAAAAAGGTCATAAATCACTTTTTTCAGTGCTGTTGTAACTTCAAATGGTCACTAAATGAACTTTATAAGTCAAGGACTACCTGTAATGAGCGGAATTATTTCAGAAAGCAGAAGCCATTTTAGTTGCTGACAGTGGAAGATTTAGATAAGGAATGAAGATCACAAGAAGTGATATAGTCTAATTCTTTTTTTTTCCTTCCTAAAAGAAAGATGGCAACATCAGGACTATTCCTGTATATTAGCTTTCCCAATTGGATACCCTTCAGGTGAGTTGGTGTACTGTACCCAGAATTTTTAGCCAGAAAGACCCAAAAGCACGAGACACATTTTGATTGATTCTTCAGAAAAAAATGGATTAATAACTATGAATCTTCATCTGTAAATGTGTCTACTTTATAACTACATTGTTATCTATCATAAAAATCCCAACTGTATAATTATGTCACACACAACAAATTCTGGAAACCATATTCCAAGAAAATCAAGTATCCACAAAATGTTATGAAGTATTTCCTATAATGCACTCACATGCAAGGAATTTCTATACTACAGGGATCTCAGTAGTATTCCTAAGTATAACTGAGAGTCATTAAAAATGTAGTATTTTACTTTGAATGATATCAGATCAACAAGTGTGTTATTTCTATGCAATGATCAGGTATTTGATAATCAGGTATTTTATCTATTCTCTCTCTTATTAGATCTCTAAATTCTGCCGTTTGAAATTTAAGACAAAGAATCTGAGGCAGATCAGCTGTTCTGAAATAGATCTTATTTTATTCAGGAAAACCATGGCAAACAAAACTTTTCTAATGCAAAATCTGTCTGTCGAGGGCTGATTTTAATTTGTTTTTACTTTTGCTCTAATCTCTGACAATCAGCTCTTCTGCATTTAGAAGACACACTATAATTTCCTACAAACACCCCTCCTTTTCCATCAATGTATCCGACATTTGGAACAGATATTACTCATCAACAAAGATCTCTCCATTTTAAATTACATTACAAAATTATAGGCATCGTGCTTTTTTTAAAAAAATCAAATATTAAAGTTATGCACTATAATTGTATAATATTTAAAATACTCTGAATCAGTGTATGTATTTAAATCCAGAATTTTCTAGCTTTTTTACAAGTACATCAAACATGATATAATGTCCTTTTTTGTTGCTCACATTTCCAATATAAGTTTATACATTCTAGACAATTTCTCTGGTGACATATGCCAACAATACATCATTTTATAAAAATTCTGTTTAAGATTATAACTATGTACATTTCAATCCTTTCAGATACATATATTCACATTATTCCACCTGTATATTATAACCAAAATTATACAAGTGAAACAAGAGGGAGAATAGTTCAAAACTAAGTTTCAGTGTATTTTATTATTTTTTAGTATAACTTCCTTGCAAATTTCACAAAATTATGGTTAAATACAAAAGGTAGTTTTTCAGGGTTTGTTTTTTTTATCGATTAGACTAAGAGAACTCGTTCTCTTCCCTTAGTCTGTTTAAAGGATGTCCATTTAAAGGACTATCCTTTAAACAGCTGTTGATCAGATTATTAACAGAGGTTTAGATCTTTCCCTTGAAGCAGATTTAGTAGTCTTTGCATATTTCAATCAGAAACTGGTTCTCAAGATTGTTGCAAAATACATTAACTCTATTCCAGGACCAAACTATTTTTTTAGATTGTGTTTGATTTTATTTTTAATCTTCATCATTTGGCTTTTCTAACAGTAAGAATGGTACAAAAATTACAATCTGGATTTCCCAGGCTCAAACTGAGTATCTCAAATAGTGTGCCACACGGGTTCTAATCACATTTAGGCTAGCACTTGAACTTACATCATGGTACAGGCACTGTCAACTGCAACTTCTTCCTTTAGCCCCTGAAGGTACATTTACCTTGTCTTCAATCCATAAGGGAGACTTAGCATAAATCATTCTTAGTTGTACTGATTATTTTTTTTAGTGTTTTCCCTTTTAATCCAGTTATGTCCAGCAGCTACAGCCTTAGGATGCTTAAAATCTGTAATGTTTTGCTCTCTGATATTGGAAAGGAGTACTGGATGTGTTCAAAGAGGCACCTATTGGGTATTTCAGGCAGATGCTGGATGGAGATGTTTTAATAACTGTCTTACTTTTTGCTATTGCAAAGAGAACTATGGAATGAATGTTTGCTCACTAGTGCTCACTCAATCTAAAAGAAGCTTCATGTAACTTTTGAATGTAAACTTGAGCAGATATGGAAGCACCTACTGTACCTTCACTTGAGCAGATTTGTCCTCCAGAGCTGGATTGTACAACGTGTACTTCCTCAATTGTTTTTCTAGGCTTTGCACAAGAATATTGTGGTATAACAGTGAAATGACAGGCCTAAGAGTTGCTTACAGGAACTCAAAAGTTACATACTTTGTTAAGCCTGTGTTGGACTAAATGGGGCTATGGGAGAAGGAGTACACAAAGGCCCTTGACAAAATCCTGGTGTCAGATCTTGCTGCAGCCTTACGATTAGCAAATATTGCTGACATTCTAAAGAAGGAAGGCTGCAAAGCTAGAAATTTCAGCCTCTTTCTTTGCCTAACATGGGCTTAAGGCAAATAATTTAGGCCAGGATACCAATGTCTGAATAATAAAAAAAAAAGAAATAAACACCATTTGACCGTAATTCGCAGACTAAGCAGAATAAAGATTGGCAATTGGGACAGCAAATTTTACAATGGTATAATTTTCCGCAGACTCAAGAAATCGGTGAACGATGAACTCCAATCCCGAATCCATTCCATCTGGCAGCTCCCCATTAAATTACACGGGTTCCTCTCGAATAAGTCTTTCTTTAATTGCCAGTAACAGCCCTCCGTTAAGAATCCACTAAGTCAGTCAGCTTTTACTGGGATGTTGTTATCCTCGAGAAAAGCCGCTGGACTAACGCTTTACCCCCGAAACACGCTGCCGCCCCAAAATCGCCCAAGCTCCAGGGCAGCCTTACTTGGAGTCAAGCCTCCCTGTTATTCCTCTTCTGACTCTACAAGGACCGGGCCGCAGGCGTAACAAACTGAGGGCGCCGCCGCCAGCTTCCCTTCTCCAGGCCCGCCTCGCCCCCAGACCCTCCTGGCGCTCCGCAACCGCCGCTGGAGGGGAAGCCCCGGCTGCCAAAGGAAGGCGGAGTCGGAAGCGCGAAAGCAACACGGCCGCTGCAGGGCGGGCCCGAAAGCGGCTGGGGGAGGGGGTTAGAAACTGGCAGCGGCTGCCGCTCCTGCGAGAGGTGGTCGGAGCGGGCGGGCAGGCAGGCAAGCGGACGTTTTGCCGAGCAGCTGCGCCGGAGGCGCGTGGGGCGCGAGAGCAGCGTCCGCGGCAGGGAGGGAACGCGAGCGGGCAGCGCGTGCTGCGGGTGCGGAGTGGGCAGCCGCAACCGCGGCGCGAGTGAATGAGCTGCCCCCCGCCCGCCGCCTCTTCCTCCTGCCTTCTCAGACGGAGCCGGCGGCTCGAGGTCGAGGTCGGACGTTGACGCCGCGGCGCCCAAAATGGACGGTTTCGCCGGCAGTTTGGGTAAGTTAAGGCGCCTGGTAATGGCTCGGGGCGGCCGGAGCCAAGTCGGTGGCAGTCGGTCGGGGCAGCGTTGCCACAAGTGTGTGTCGTCTCTGCCTCAGCCCAGGCCAGGGCCATTTCCTCTCTCGGATTCTTTAGCGCGGAGGGGCGGACTTGGGCGACGCGAAAGCGCCTCAGACTCCTCCGTGATCCTCAAGGTGAATGTTTTTCGCGGTAAAGTGTAGCGGCGGCGATCCTTTTCCCTGACCTTCCTCTCTGCAGGCTGCCGGCCGAAGTCTTTCGTCTGAAAAATGCATGCCGGGGAAGGGAGAGAGAAGGCGGGTGGGAAGAGAAAATGAGATGTTGGTGAATATTGAGAGAAAAGCATGGGTGTATTTCGATAAAAAAAAAAAACTAAATTGGAACGAGCGGGTGACCTCAGGACATTAACTAAGATACTGGGATGTTGTATATAAATCTGATACGCACAAATTCATTGCTGTTTTCCTGGAACGAAGTACACACTATGCATGACTTTATCATTCTGTTGCTCTCTTTTCAAGGAGAAAAACGAGCAGTTCTTGTTCTTGCTACGTTCTGACCTCTCCAACGGCGCTCACGGCGCTGATAAAATCATAAGTAGATGCATTAAAAACCTTTCTATGGAGAGGAAACGGATAGCATCTTTGCTACCTGGACTAAAGTCTCTCTCCATGCCTGTTGTCTTAGGAGTTGCTTTTCTCTGCTTTTCTCCTCCAGATTTACTACAAGTCTTGGTTTGTGTTTGTGTGTGTGTATAAGGAGATGATTTCATTGAAGTTATTATAGGTGAACCTGTTATTTGCCCTTAGGTATTGAATACAAATTATTATTTTTACTTACAGGACAAAGAGATAAAACGGACATTTTTGCCCCCCCCTTTTAAATTTCAGAAAGAGTTACAAAAAATCCCTCTAGTGAAATATTTTTTTTTATAGTAATGAATGCAATAAAACATATACTCATATATCTCCCTTAAAATACTAACGGTACTACAGTTCTTGTACCCAAATAGTGTATGGAGGACAAACAGTGCAGTACAACTCTCAAATGCAAGAAGAGCAAGATACATTTCTGCTCATCGTGTGCATTGCTAATTTTCACCAAAGAAGGAATGACGATTTAGTGCCTCAGTGCCTCCTTTGCTTTTATTCTTCTTCTTCTTGTGCCATATCCCTTATCAGACTTTGGCCAGTGGGTCACTTTCACCTGGATTCTTGAGTCCTAAGTATTTAAGGATGTTAAACTGTTTTATTGCTTATTGATAGTTTCTTCTGAATTGTGATGTTTTTGGAACTTGTCAAACTGAATTTATAATAGATTTTTTTAAAGATTCTGCGGCTTTGTAGAAAAATTAATAAATTGTAAAATAAAGTAAATTAATTAGGCATATTGTAATAGAACCAAATAATAATTGAAAGAGTAAATTAGTGTTTATATACTGCATTGTATGTTCTTTAAATAGCAAAGTTAATTTAGACTAGTAAGTGGTGATATGAAAATGAACAATGCATTTATTCCAATTTTCCAGAAATTTCTGGATTGTTTTCCTGAGAAGAGTAGGAAAAGTATTCTTTTTCTAATGGCTTCAAAATTTCTGAAAACGTTACATCTTTGCACAAGATGGCAAAACATTGCTTGGAGATATGATCGTGATCTGACCTATGTTGGATTGATGCCCTATAAAAAGGCTGTGCATTTAGACCTAAATTAGGTCTTGTGCTTATCTAATTTGCAAGTAACTGTGGAGGGAGGGGAAGGGAGAGAGATAAATCCCTGAAAGTCATGAAATACTATGCTCTCTCATCAAGAGAATCTTCCCACAGGGACATTTGTCAGTTTTCTTATGGTGAGCCAGCAAACAAAACCTAAGGAAAAGCAAGGAGGACAGATAATCATACGTTTGAATGTATTTACCTTGATTCACTGCAGCAATGGACTCATAGGGTTACGTGGCTGTGGGATAGGTGAGTGGTTTTTAAGAGCCATTGTGGAAAGAGTGGTGGTTCAGTGGTTAGAATGCAGTACTGCAGGCTAACTCATTGATCATTCCAGGACTTCAATTCTGAGCGATTGAAGGTTGACTCAGCTTTCCATCGATAAATAAGGTCCCAGATTGTTGGGGGCAATATGCTGGCTCTGTAAACCATTTAGAGAGGGCTGTGAAGTGATATATAAGTCTAAGTGCTACTGCTATTGCTGTTTGTTTCTAAGAGGCCAGGGCCTGGTCCGAAGAACAGGTGGCAGTGGTGGCTCAAGCCAGTGGAGGGCAAAGACAATGGATACATGATTAAATTGAGTTTATGTAAGGCAGGTCTTATGAAACCTGGGAATCATCAGTATAGTGCATATAATTAGTTTTGTGATCTCTAATTATGCCTCTGAACTGTTTTGGAACATTTAAAAATGACCAGACTGAAGTTACAGGTTCATATTAATGTATATGTTGTAGATAGAAAAAAATGGAGGATCCTAAGCCTACATATTCAAGACAATATGGTATCATTATTCCAATCAATTATACTCCTAAATATTCTTTAACAGTTAGGAGTATAATTGATTGGAATAATGATACCTTATTTTCCTTCACTGCAATAGCTTGAGTGAAGATTTCAATCTAAGACTGATTTGAAAGTATTTTGAAAAAAGCTTGGTGCTTATTTCATTTAATCTCTTGCAACAGAGTAGGAAGTTTTATGGGTATAAATGGGAATCAGTTTTTAGAAGGGAACTCCATTCTTAGGTCCTTTTTAATTTTTTTTTTTATTGTAGCTTGACTATAAAGTAATACATTTTTTTTCTTAATGTCCTTGCTTATAGCCGACTGCCTATTGCCTTTAACTTTCACTTCCATACATCTGCTTTGTAATAGCATAGCAGTAAAGATAAATTATAATGCTCACATAGGACTAATACCACGGTGGCATGAATGAAGATCTGATTCCATTGTTCTTGGAAAAATATTTCTGATAGTCTTGGAATGCTTAAGCAACACCTTGTTGCTTTCCATCTGCCCTTTCTCTCTCTTTTTATCCATATGATCATGTTAATTTTCATGGAAATGCATTTCCTAAATCAACTTTTCATGCCAGCATAAGTCTAAAATATAGTTTGTTTTAGTTCATTTGGAAAAACGCAAAGAATAGAAATTAATATTTTGCGATTGAGAATTCACAGATAATGCTATCCAATTGTTGATCTTTAGTTACTTGGGTTGCAGTTAGTCCTGTTGATATCCTAAATCTATGTAGCTGAATAAATCCAGGTTGAGCTAACTACATGGCATTAATACTATAAATTGATCAGTGTGTACTGTAAGTTCTCCCTGAAAAAAATTGTCATTGCAGATTAAAAAAAAAAACTTAAGGAGAAACTAGGTTGTAATGTTCTTTTTTACTGTAAGCTCTCATTTGTAGTTTGAAGTGGCCATAATATAAATTTATACCATAAGTAAGAATTTGATTTCTGCCCCATATCAGGTGTAGAATACAGTTGAAATATGAAATATGGTTGTACAAATATAACCATATTTCATTAAAAGTTGGTGCTATTGCATTAGTGAAATTTGTTTTAATGTTTTAAGGTAGAAGACTTAGTAAAAAACTACATAAACATTTCAGTTTGAAATATTTCTTTTTATTCATGAAATATTTTTATATGAATTTGTGGAGTGAAATGAAAGAGGGTTAGAGATTCAGCATCTGAAGGTCAAAGTCATTTGATGAATCAGTGGTTGGAAAACTGGGTCAGTTTCCCATTGTAGCACAAGTTGTCCCTTTCCAAATTTTCTAAAGTACTTGCCCATACTTGCTGTTTCAGGAGTGGAAAAAGTTAAATTACAACGTTAAGGAATTTCATTAAAAATCATATTTTCATGAGATCTTATTGTAGAAAGTGAAACCTGAGCTAAGAATGTAGAAACAATTGTCAGATTGCTTCTAATAAAGCTTAAGTATAAGGTAGAATCCATAAAATTCTTTTCCCCTGTTGAAATCCCTTCAGTAAGGATTCAGTTTTAAACACTTTTAGTGGGATCATGCAAATTATTACTCTAATGCTGTACTTTATGAAGGTAATAATACTGGCCTACCTAAGTGTGATGTTTTGAAAAGGTTTATATTTTTATCAGTTGCATTTTTTGCTTGTGTCATTTTTAAACACATTATAAACACATACTGTATTTTCAAGGCAAGCTTCAGAATAATAAAAATATAATGTGTAGATTTTTTTACCTATTTCCTATTCCCAGGCTTCTATTTTGGGGCAAAGCCTATTGCTCTAGATCAGGGATCCCCAACCCCCAGTCCGTGGACCAGTACCGGTCCGTGGCATGCCAGCAACCGGTCCTCACAAACAAGCAAAGCCCCATCTCTAGGATGCAGGCAGCACACAAAACCACACACCCTCCAGTCCACGGAAAAACCTCTCTCCATAGAACTGGTCCCTGGTGCCCAAAAGGTTGGAGACCTCTGCTCTAGGTTATACAGATTTGGATTCCATTTCTATTTCTATTGCGTGGGATTTAGCTTACTGTGTTTCTCACATTAATGCTCACACATCCCGCCCCAATTTAATATGCGTATACAGCCTCTGTGGTTGTCAGTAATTTGGGGAAATGACATATCAGAATTACAAAATAACAAAATAATAGACTTAGAAGGGACCTTGGAAGTCTTCTAGTCCAGTCCTCTGCTTAAGCAGGAGACCTTATACAATTTCAACAAATGACTGTCCAATTTCTTTTTAAAAACTCCAGTGATGGAGCCCCCCTAACTTCTGGAGGCAACCTGTTCCACTGATTAATTGTTCTCACTGACAGGATATTTTTCCTTAATTCCATGTTGGATCTCTCTTTGATAAACTTCCATCTGTTATTTCTTGTCTTGCCTTCAGGTGCTTTGGAGAATAAACTGATCCCCTCCTCTCTGTGGCAGCCCTTCTGGAAGACTGCTATCAAATCATTCCTAGTCCTTCTCTTAATTAGAGTAGACATACCCAGTTCCTGCAACAGTATATCATATATTTGGCTTTGTATGTTATATCACAGTTTAGGGATGCTGCACAAATCCTGAGCTTGAGGGGGATAAGTCACTGGGTGTCAAATAACTCGTTAAGGCTTTCTTAAAGCAGACAGGGGACTTTTGATGAACATAACACCAGGCCAAAAGATAAGCTGTGTTCCCTATGAAAATACAGGCTCACAGTCAGGGGGACTCAGACTTCTTTCAGAAGATGGCCAGTATAACTTTGGCTGCTGTAGGCTGTTGCACTGGTTATGCTTATTTTAGAGACACAATCATCTATGTTTGTTGGTGACTGTCTTTGAAAGGTGCCTGGAAACTTCAATATCATTTGTCTTAAAAACAGAACTGTCTCAGGGAAGAAATTAGTAAATTATTATTTACCCAATTTACCTTTTATAAGCCACACTGCAACTGTATTTTAAAATTTACATTTTTATGAGTTTTGCAATACATTTTTCCAAAGCACATACAAAAGCAGATATAAGAAGAAAATAAGTTAAAAGGCATATTAATGAACAACAAACATTGCATTAAGAAAAATTGTTCATGGTAATGTATATATTAGGAAAGTATAAATCTGGGTATATGAAAATATATGACTTTTAAAATAGGAAAAGTGATTAATTATAACTGAAAATATAAATTTGTCCATAATTACATATGAACAAAAACTGTTGATAAGAATTATTTAAGGAATTTATAAGGGCAGTTAACTTAATTTACAACCCTGAGATGTGTACATCTGTAATAATAAAAAGCAAACAAGAACAAAATTAAAATAAGCAGTATAACCACACATATAGATACTATTTTTAAATAGCTTGGTCCGGGTCTGAAAGTTAATTAGTATAACAACATATTTAAATTATCTTGAATGTGAGCCTCATTCTTTTAGAATGTTTGGCAGGTCAAACCTAATTTGCAACATGTTATTAAACCTGGCAATCTCTCTGTATTATTCTATATTCTGTCAAATAATGTTTCCTGGACATTTTGGAACTTGTGATCAAAAGGGCACAGGAAACGAACATATAATGCTTTATTTGTTTTTCTTAACTAAACATGTGTGACTCATGGAAAGATTACGCTTACTATTTATGAGTATCTTTATTTTAGAGTTGAGATAGATCATCATATCAACGTGCATTAAATATTACGTTCCTATCTGTCTTGATTACCTAAAGAATATATGCTGTATGTGTCTCTTTTGAAAAGAAACTGGCAGGATAAAATGTGGTTGTTCAAGATGATAAAACCCTGCTGTAACTTGCATCTTGAATGGATTTGATTGCATTGCATGTGTGAAAATATCAGTTATTGGTTTCACTAATAACTAAAGCATTTCTTAGTACGCTGTGAAACTTTGGTTTGAAGGTGATTCAAATTTTTGAATCAATTTTATGTGTAAAGTCAATACCTTTAAATTGATTAAAAGATTTGATGGACACAAATGTTTTTGTTTAATTTGCATCGTGACTTAGAATATGACTGATTAAGCACATTCTAGTGTTTTTAACTATAAACAAGGTATTGTATGATGGTATGCTCATTTCTTAATGTTCTCTTAGCAACTTTTAAATGACCACATATTATAAAATATATAATTTCTATCACAAAAAGTGTGTTTAGAGATAAGGAAAAGAAGTATAGGAAAAGCTTTTTCATTCATTTCTCACTCACCTTTATTATTTTAATAAATAACTCAAGACAGCTAGCATACCTAATACTCCTTTCTCCTATTTCCCCACAACATACTTCTCCAGCGTCTTCATCATCTATGTTGCATTTCTATTTGTTGTTCAGCAGTGCTTCTATTTTTTCTTGTAGCACCAATGAGAGCAGAGCTTCTCATTGGTTTAGTTTTGCGATACCATGATCTTGTCATAAAGTTAAATTTGAGATGAGCTTTATTTTCTGACTTTCTGAAGTTAGTTGTGAATGAAGTATATTGTTACCTTACACTGAGCATTGAGATGGATAAACTCCCAAAAGGAAACTCTTCTTAAGATCCAAATTTAAAGTTAATTAGGCTTAGTTTTGCAAAAAACAAGAAAATCAGCCCCCATTTACCCATTTTACCCATTTGTGGTAAGGATCCTAAGAACTGCCTTTTGCAATCAGAATAACTTTTTTTGGCACCAGATAAGTACACTTGCAAAAAAACTTGTCCAAAAAAATTGGAGTAATATCCAAAGAAATTCTTTCGAGTATATAAACATTTCTTGAAGCTAATTAACTATGTTCATATTTTTTGTTTTTCTCAGGATCCTGTTTCCTCATTTTTTATAAAATCATTTTTCCTGTGTTCTTAATGCTATGTGAATTTATTGTACATAGATGAAGCCTGAATATATGATGGGTACATTAAGATTTTAAGAATCAAAGTCTGTGTGAAGATAACGTTTTGTCTCCGTTTGCGGGGACATCAGTGCGGTTTGAATTGTGTTTGTTTTGTTTGGAATGTTGCTTCCAGTATTTCAGTTGAAGTAGTTCTCTCTCTGTCAGTGGTAGGTAGGCGGAGTCGATGTCAATGTGTCTATTCACTGATTGGTTGGTGGAGAACCAGGCCTCGAGGAATTCTCTTTCTTTCCTTGACTTTGCTTAGGTTATAATTGTGGTCCCGGTTAAGTTCGAATTTGTGTCCTTCTGAGTCAAGGAGAGAAAGAGAATTCCTCAAGGCCCGGTTTTCCACCAACCAATCAGTGAACAAACATATTGACATCAACCCCGCCTACCAACCACTGAGAGCAAGAGAGCTACTTCAACTGAAATACCGGAAGCAACATTCCAAACAAACAGAACACAATTCAAACCGCACTGAAGATGTCCCCTCAAATGGAGGCAAAATGTTTGCAACCTAATTACCAAGCCTGGAGATCAAACCAACAGCCCAACTACCAACCTGAGCTACTAATATTCAAATACATCTCATATATATACACATACATACACCATGGCAAAGTGTAAATGTGTGAAATCTATTAAGATGCCAAGCATTCATGTCACCAACAGATATTTTTAACTTATGTCTTATGGACCAGTATTCAAAGCTATACTTGGATACAAACAACCCTAGGTTTTGTCCCAATTTTCTCCATGAATCACTGACTTATTAAGTTATATTTGTAAGAGGTATGTACTGTTGTTCACCACCCACATTCTTTCTCACTTTATTATTTCTGGTAATATGTACAGAAAAAGCTAAATAAATACACCTTGATAATTTAACACTGGATCTATTTCTGGGATAATGGCTAATTTCATTTGTTCCTCTTTAATACTTTATTTTTCTTTTGATAATATGGAATTCCTTGGTTTTAGATTATGAATAGTGGAACCCAAGATAACACACATTGCATTTCAAATAAATATGGGGCACAAAGGTGGATTTTTAATATCTTTACTCCTTAGAATGTATAGATTACTTCTTGCACTTGTATTTAAAGGACAAAGAGGGCTAAAATTAGGTGCTTCATATTTGACATGCCACATCTATTTGGTTTAAATAGTTACTTAAAAATGTCAAAAGAATGTTTTCTTGGACATCCTTAACTTTCATAAATACTGCTACTCCCTGATTTTTGTAGACAATTACCGTATTCCTGCATGTTCCATAATCCTGTTCGACCTTACTAGTAATTTAAATCACAAAATGGCTCTTGTAATATATACTTGGTATTTTTAGTTGACATTTTGACTTGATAAGGACTTACTTTTTTAAAAATCCAGATTGAAAAATGATAACTGTCCAACCTATAACTTTTATTTTACAAATAACGTTCAGATGAGTGGCCAACGGGAACATTTTATATACAGTATACAGTAATAGGATAATTTTCATAAGTGGCAGCTGATTTTCTCATGGTTCCCATCTTTTGCTAAAGATTTAAAGTATTTAGGATTAAAGCTGGTCAAAGAAGTTTTCTTGCCTTAGATGGGTGAATGAATTAATCCTTAATTTCTTGGAATAGTTATTATTTCCACAGGACCTAAAAGAATTTTCTGCTTACTCCACCTACTGTTTCTTTATTTTTAAAGTATCGTCTACTATATTATTTTAACAATTTGAAATTGTATGAGCTTTTCTAGTGCATCCAACTAAATTGGCAGCTATTCAGCTATGTCCTGGGAAAACGGGAACTCGAAGGCTCATTTGATTGCAGAAACATTTTCAGAAGCATTAGGAACAGAAATATAATTGACCTTGAAGGTTGACTTTTTTAGTTATGCATAGGATTATAAAAATACTGATTATTTATGTGATTATCAAATCGCTAGAATACCTGGATTTCTGCAAAGTAAGTGCCTTGTCATTTTCTTTCTTCATACTATCTGAGTCAGTTGAGATTGCAGGTACTAAAGTAGGGTTTCTTGTTGTGTTGAACTAATGTATTATGGATTCATGTGCTCTTTGATATATGGTGATAAAATACATTAAAACATAAATAAATTAAACATACATAGAAGTCAAACTCTGGAAAAGATCTTAAGACAATAAGATTTAGATACGGACGGGTCTATGGAAGAGAGCTGTAACTGCTTCATGATTTTCTTTGATATGTTGAAGACATATCTTTTTCAACAGTAAACTTTCAATGATATTTTACTTTAATTAAATTATATTCTTATTTATCCATTAAAGAGATTCTGTAATATATGTTATATTAAATATGCACCTTTGCCAATTTTTATGACATTTTCTAGTACCAAAAATCCAATTGAAAAGTGTTAATGAAAAAAAGAAATAGAATTTTATTTCTCATTTCCTTGCAGAAAGAAATATTCAGTGTTGCTAAAGGGCTACATAAGTAGAATAGGATTATCTTAACATTTGGAACCCTGAAATTCAAATAACTTTAAATCTGCAATTACGTCTTCCAACATTTACATACATACAGTTCCAAACAAATAAAATATGCATGGAATATAATATTGCAGCCTTGCAACATCTGCACTTTTTAAAAGTAGGCTGCCAAAAACCAATGCTTGTATTTTGATTCTAGTTACAGTGGAGGGAAATTCCTTCCATCTCAGATAGCATAGCAGTAGACAGTACAGGTGCTCCGCGCTTAATTGAACTCTGTTGCTTAGTGAAGCAGTGGCTAAATGGAAAATCACATAACTGTGACTATACATTCTGGCTGGAAAGAGACAAGACTATACAGTTTCAAACTTTTCGGCTTTTATTTTCCTCCTAACCATTCCCCCACCCTTTGAAATATTCAAGTGTCTATTAAGTGACTTGTACATATTAAAATAAATATGATTGTGCCAGCAACTCAGGGTTGGGAGCTAGGGATGTGCTATGCAAATAGCTTACTCTCTTGTAATCCCTTCCTCTCCAATCATTTCTGCAAGATGGGGGGTGGGTTCAGGCAAAGAAGAGATTGCCCACAGAAATTTCTCTTCCCACCCCCCCACCCCAGCATAGCAGAAAGATTGGATAGAAAGAGATTTCAAAAGAATAGTACAGGCTGTTTGTATAGTGCCCCTGCAACTCCCAGCCCCTGGTTGCATTGTCTTGCTTTTGAAGTGTACAAAACAGCAAACAGGAGCTTGAACACTCCAGAGGGTGGGTCTCTGCTTTTCAAGGGGAGAAAGAAAGAAAGAAAAAAAAACAACAGGTCAGGCACAGAGCAACATGTACTGCCTGTAATGGTGATCATGTGATTGAGGGACACTGCAAAGATCATAAATGGTTGTATATGTGCTATAAAGTTATATTTTTAGCACTCTTAAACTTTCAGCAGTCACTGAATGGTCAGTAACCAGACTACCTGTATGTTTATTGACCAGGCTGAAAAAAAATACAAAACGTTGGTAAGTAGGACAGTCTGATTTTTTTGTTTCATGGAGCTCCTGTCACAGTGGTTGTGGCAAGTAAACTATGGCTAACACATGCATTTTTCTGGGTAAAACAGATTTAGTTGCAAAACATTTTTTTAAAAATGTCTCTGTGTGGCTTTTCGTTTACTTGATAGAAAAATATATAAACAAACCCAAAATAAAAAAAAATTAACTGGGTAGTTTATAATAAATTATAGCACAATAGATACATAAAAAAATGAAGCCTGATACACAGCATTGCCTTAACTCAAGCTACAATATTTTTATATTAATACGGGAATATATCTTGAAGTTTTAAAGAAACATCTTTTTCAAATTCTTAATAGCAGATGCATTGTTGTTGTTGTTGTTGTTGTTAGTTGCGAAGTCATCTCCGACCCATCGAGACCCCATGGACAACGTTCCTCCAGGTCTTCCTGTCCTCTACCATCTTCTAGAGTCCATTTAAGCTCACGCCTACTGCTTCAGTGACTCCATCCAGCCACCTCATTCTCTGTCGTCCCCTTCTTCTATTGCCCTCAATCTTTCCCAGCATTAGTCTCTTCTCCAGTGAGTCCTTGCTTCTCATTAGGTGGCCAAAGTATTTGAGTTTTAACTTCAGGATCTGGCTTTCTAAAGAGCAGTCAGGGTTGATCTCCTCTAGGACTGACTGGTTTGAATGCCTTGCAGTCCAAGGGACTCGCAGGCTGTCTTCTCCAGCACCATAGTTCAAAGGCCTCAATTCTTTTGCCTTCAGCCTTTCTTATGGTCCAACTTTCACAGCCATACATTGCAACTGGGAAAACCATGCCCTTGACTATACACACTTTTGTTGGCAGGGTGATGTCTCTGCTTTTTAGTATGCTGTCTAGATTTGCCATAGCTTTCCTCTCCAGGAGCAAGCGTCTTTTAATTTCTTGGCTGCAGTCCCCATCTGCGGTGATCTTGGAGCCCAGGAAAATAAAATCTGTCACTACCTCCATTTCTTCCCCATCTATTTGCCAGGAATTGAGACGGCCGGATGCCATGAGATCTTGGTTTTCTTAATGTTGAGTTTCAAGCCAACTTTTGCACTCTCCTTCTTCACCCGAATCAAGGGGCTCTTTAGTTCCTCTTCACTTTCTGCCATTAGAGTGGTATCATCTGCATATCTTAGGTTGTTGATATTTCTCCCGGCAATCTTAATTCCAACTTTTGATTCATCTAGCCCTGCCTTTCTCATGAGATGCATACATCTATTTGAATACAACTTAATTTGTTTAAAACTTTAACTTAAATTTATCCTCCATGTTAATTCATATGTATAATATAACTACTTACTGTATCTTGTTTAGACTTGATGGTATGTTTTATGCAAATAAGAACTTTGTAGTTTCCACACCTTAAATTAATGTGTCTGCTTCAGGCTGTGAAGACACGCCTTTCAGTTTATAAAAGCTTTTTACTATTGCTTGTGGTGAAACTTTTGAAAATAGATTTTTTAATTGCCTGTAATTTTATGGTTTACTTTTAAGACCAGGAGTACTTTTAAAGCTTTTGAATTTATAGAAATATATCTGAAGTATAAATTATTTCAGAAATACTGGGAAGCCTAATGAGTTTATTGGGAATAAAATATGAAATCAGATACTATGGGAGTCAAGTTCATCATTATATTGTCCCAATTTAGTCACTCTAAATAATGATATTGTGATTTCTTGCTATTTTTAAATATTGCTTTGTTCTACTTTGCAAATGATAAAGAAACTGATAAGGAAAAGAATATGAGCTTTGTATTATAATTATTCATTAATATTTTATATAAAATGGTTCAGGTTTTTCCCATGCTATATTTAGAAGGATAATTTTTAGTTATTATGAAAAAGATACATAGTTGTTAATGGTTTGTATAATAATGTCATCAGTGATCATTATTTTTTTCTTAATGATAGGACTTTTCAGTTGAAATCTTGATATGAGTATGCAGGAAAGAATTGATACTGAAGCTGAAAGTGAAGTTGAGCTTGATTTTTATTTCTTTTGTCTTTAGTGGTGATTAGCTTCTAGGAAAATTTTGAAATGAGATTTATGTGGTGGTTATTAAATTACTAATTGTGTTCTATTTGATCTGAAGGAGTTGCACAGCTATGCAAAGATTAACTAATAATGGAAGTTGATGCAATCTTTTTTCTATTGCATGTGAGCAATGTTTCCTGCTGCTTTCTTGCCTGAAAACATGGATCGAGCTGTTTCAAATGCTGATATTATCTTCATTCCTATCTTTTACATCTTTTCTCCTCTTAGCCTTCCCCAAACGTTTGTTTCAAGCTTTTAATTCTTTTACATTTAACATACTTGATTTTTTAAAAAATGGGCAGAGTTGCTTGAGAAAAAAGCAGCAGTTTGGATGTTGATACAGGTTTGGCCGGAGAATAGGAATTTCTTTTGGTTTAATGGGTTGGAGACAAAATATTTCATATAGTTAAAATGTAAATAAACTTGAATAATGGACTCACAGTTCAATTATGTATATTTTTATTAATTTTGTATAAGCACTTTAAATTGATTCATAGTAGGTTTTCATATTTTAGTTCAATTATTTAGAAAAAATACCAGTAAAAATATAGTATTATTAAAGGACAAAAACAAACAGTACAACATGGCAAAATATTTCAATAAATGTTAGAAAAATCCTAATTAGGTTAATTTTGCCTTTTTTTGTACAATTGGTAATTGGAAAATCAATTAGTAGTTCATCCTTATTTGAAAAATGAATCTGCTAATTATTTAGGCCTCTGTTGACATTAGCCAGAGACATATGCAGACTTCTTGCATTTAACACACTGTATTAAATTTTTTCCATTCATTTAAAAAGTAAATTTAAAATAATTAGATTATAAAAAAATGGTTAAGATAGTGACACTAATTTTAATAACTTCTGCTTGAATTTCTTCTTCTCTTTCCCATACCCGGATATTTTTATTTATTTTTTATTCTACTTTATAGATGGGATGGATATCTGAGAACATATTTCACTCAAGACAATCAGGCTCAGTAATGGTTTCATGGTTTTATTTTTAAGAAAATAAAAGGGAATTCAGACTAGGTAATGGAGGACTGGGTAATTGGCTAGAATAGAATAAAACTTTGGTGATACATTAGTATTGTATTTACTGAATTTATAATCTTCATTTCCATCAATGGATCAAGGCGTCTAATGAAAAATAATACAATTAAAATACAATTAAAAAGAACAAAAGCACCCACATGCTCCTGTCTTTCAACTTAAACCCTGCTTATATTCCAGAAGTCTGCATAAATAAAACTATTTTTTGCCTGTTGACAATAGGGAATAAGAACAGTCTGACCTCTGTTGATCACACCAAAAGTCTCTCTTAATTGTAACTGGAGAATGGTGTATCTTAATGCCTCAATTACCTTATAAGGCAAGATTTTTTTTAAAAGGTAGCCTGGATTCAAATCATGGACTTTATAAGTAGCATTTTGAATTATGCCTGGAATCTGATCAGCAGTTTGTTTCTTAAAAAAATAAATCACATTCTTCCCATCACCAAAATCATTCCACAGTTTAGCCACAGCTGAAAACTGAGCCGAGACAAGGAGAATTTGCAGACAAGGGGAACTTGCAGCACAATAAACTTTCAAAGAAATTACATCCTATACAGCACTGACTGAATCCCTCTTCCTTGATTTATTTTTTGAACCTTCAGTTTTTATATATATATTTGATTAAATTTTACTTTTATCCCATTGTTTCTCACTTGGCATCTTTACGATGTATGGGCTTCAACTCCCAGAATTCTCCAGCCAGGGTAACTTAAAGTTACCAAGGTTGAGAAACATTGCTTTATCTAGTTAATTTCTGACATCAGCCATTGATTTAAGACTTGAACAGGGTCCTTGGTTTTAGTACAGTACCATTGAACATCTACAGTCTTTATTTATTTTGCAAACCTTAGGTCCTCCTCAGACTATTTTACTGAAAGTCAGATGTACCGTAAATGTCACCAACACTATTTTAGGTTATTATAGGAGAGTCTGGAAGCAATCAACATTGTGTTGCATCCCCTATACTTCTCTGACAGAGTTCTCTTGCCTTCTTCCTGCCATCAGGAAATAATCTTCCCCAACTGGGTGATTAAATATGCACAGCAGAAAAACCTATGTTCAGGTAAATCATGATATTATTTCCTTCTCCTCTTTCTATATGACAGAGGGGATGCCTTCCTTTCTCTTCTTCCTCCCTCTCCTGTGACCATGTTTGGATTAATTCTGTAGACAGCAGACTCTCTTGCACTGCAAAGGTTCTATTATACAATATAGGAACTAGGAAGTTGACACATGCTAATGAGTTTTGGAAAATACTGATTCAAATAAGTGATCTTACAAAGTATCTATCTTTCTGAAAATCAGATGCCTAAATGCTAAAAGAAGGGATATTGAAAAAGATAAAGTGAATAAGCAAAATCAAATCATACGCTAAAGGATGAAACTTTTGGTTTTTTGTTTAAAATTTTTTAAATTATATTTTAAAAAATACAGCAGAATTCAGTCAAGATCTACTGAAGTAATGCATTTACTTCAGAAATGTATTAAATATGAAACTTCAAAAAAATACATTTATCAAGGAATATGAATCAGAAACAACTAATATTGTAGATGTGGTTGCTAATTTAATTAGGGGAGAAGGATTATATCAGGGATCTCCAATCCCTGGCATGGATGGTTGGGAACTGAGCTGCGCAAGCAGGGGCGAGAGGGTGAAGCTTCATTTGCTCATGCATGGGATTAGGTTGCATGTGTGAAACCATCCCCTTCTCCATTGCTGTCGCTGCCAGTCCATGAAGCCAAAAAGGTTGGGGACCGCTGGATTATATATAAAGCTATTTTCTCATTAGACATAGTTCATAATATTTCTTTGAAACATAGAAATAATAGCCTAGAGCAGGGGTAGGCAACCTTGGCTCTTTTATGACTCGTGGACTTCAACTCCCAGAATTCCAGAGCCAGCCATGCTGGCTCAGGAATTCTGGGAGTTGAAGTCCACGAGTCATAAAAGAGCCAAGGTTGCCTACCCTTGGCCTAGAGAGACACAATGATTTATATATATTTCAAGTAAATTAGTTATTCAGAATTACAGATCCAATTACAGATCCAACAATTTTTTAAATTTATAAATTCCCAAAACCAAATAAAAGGGAAACAAAGATAATTGAGTGAGGTTTCCCTTTTTAATTACAATATGACTTATAATTTGAAAGAAGAAAGGTAATTTGTAGAACAGGCCTAAAAAGCAATAAAGAAAAAGTCACGAGAGCCTGAGTTACTAATAAGATACCATTAAAATGAGAAAAAAATATCAGATTATAAATGAGAAAAAGTTTATAAAAAAGATAAACTTCATTCAAGAAGAAGAATGAATATTAATATAGGGATTAGCATTGGAGAACTATGAAACACAATTATGTTTAAAAATAGAAGAGAAAACAAGATAATTAGTGGTCTATGAAGAATTATTGAGATGGTGCTGAATGATTATATGTGTTACTGTAACAGATATGTTTTAAGAATTTGGTGAGAGATGAGGGATAGTTGAAAAACTTGAATAGATTGTTTATCTTTTGCTAAGAATGGAAATACTTGCCAGTAAAATGCTACTTGTCACATTGTAGTGATTTGCCTCAGACAAAATAAGCACAAATACAACTTGCAAAGGGAATACAAGTAGTCCTCACTTAATGAAGGTGATCAGAATTTTCATCAATTTTCTAAGTGATGCAGTCATAAAGTATGACTATGCTGCTTAGCATGCACTTAGCAGTTGCTGTTGTTAAGCAAATCTCACACCATCAGTGTGATGTTACATGGTCACCCTTTGTCACCGCCTGCCAGCTTTCCCATAGACTGCTTGTTGGAAACTGACAGTGAAAGCTACAGATGGAGATCATGTGACCAAGGGATGCTGTAACACTAATTGCGGGCTGGTTATCGAGTACCCAGATCACAATGACATGACTACAGGAATGCTGTGACCATTTTTAAATATTGAGGGCCCATCATAAATACCACTCGTTCAGCACCATCATAATTTTGAATGGGTGCTGTTAAGTGAAGATCACCTGTATGATGATCTTATATGTAACATTATATAATCTAATATGTACATATGATCCTATATGTAACATTGAAACTTAAAAGGAGATTTGGCAGGGAACTCTTTATTTTATTAGTAATTCTATGTTGCATCCCAGGAGGCTGCACAAAGAATTTTTTTTAAAAAGAAGATACAAACATAAGCACCACCACTAAAACACTATTTTAAAGTAGTAAAACAACATAATGCTGAAAGTAATTTTAAAGGACTAATTACTTTTTAATTTTTAAAAAAATTAAATGTCATAACACGAATGCATGAGGCAGTCTTAGCTTCTAAAGTAATTCAGGGCACAACTTGGAAATAACAGGCCCTTTGCAAATGAGTTCTGTATTCTTTCTGCCGCTACGGTAGTAACAGTACTTTTTTCTCTTCAATGCTTTTCTCAAATGCTTTTTTTCCTATAAATTGCCATTGATCTACTTATAGAAGTAGACTAGATTTTCTTTTCAGGCAGCAGAAAGTTTGTCAGTTGTAAGGTGAACTTATTCTACTTTGTCTGGATTTTTTTAATTAGGAGTCATTTCACTTTTCCTGCTTTCTGAAATAAAATACGGTTTTCAAAACTTATCTCATCTTTGCCTTCCCATGCTGTATGGGCAAACCAGGCTTCAAGTTTTGCTTGTTTTTATTTAATTTTTATTTCTTTCCCACTTTTCTTCTGGTGCTCAAACTGGCATTCGTAGCACTTTCTTCAGTTTATCCATTTTTTTCTCACAATACCTATCCTGTAGTTGAGAAAGAGAATAATTTGTCTAAAGATACCCAGTGAGCTTTCACAACTGAGAGAGAGCTTGAGGCTTGATCTATTCAGTCCTAATTTATACTTTAATTGCTGTACCTAAACATTGGGTGCTGTGGCCAGGGTGGGTGCAGCCTACTGAGTGGGCATGGATGGAGTGGGTGTGGCCTACTGGGTGGGCATGGCCAGCTCTACATCGTTCGTGTCAAGGGGGCCTGTGGGGACCTGGGCAGGAGTGGGACAGATCTGAGGGTCTCTGGCAGAAGGGGGTGGGACCAGGGCAAGTGCCAAGACATGGTCCACTGGAGGAGCCTCCCCAGCATGCACCCAGGGGGCGGGGCCAACGCGGCAGGGGCTGATTCCTCGCTGTTTCCAGACGGCCTTGTGGAGTTAAGACTGAATGCGTTTCAGCATAGATGGCCACCATAAAATTGTACATTGGCTCCCGGCCAGCCTGGGCCAGGGCCAAGGCAGCGGGGGCCGTTCCCTCACTGTTTCCAGGATGGCTTCGCAGGCCACATGAAACCACTTCGCGGGCCGCATCCGGCCCTCGGGCTTTGTGTTTGACATGTCTGCCCTACCGTATTGACAGAACAAAGCCAGGACTCAACACTATCTGGCTGTTACTATATATCATGCAGAACTTTTTTTCAAATATTCTTTTCACCTTTGTTAATTCTGCTTGTGCTAATTTATTTTTTATGTTCTATTTGTATGATAAATAACGTTATAACTTGATAATTTTGCTATGGTTTTTATGCATGAGCTTCCTAAACTCTTGGTAGTCGAAGCATTAAATTATTGTGAATTTACCCTAAAAACCCTTAATTCTGTAATATAAAAGAACAAAAGCCAACCATTTAAAAGAAGCTATCCAGTTCCATAATGCTTGAAGCTCACTGAATAGTAGCTGAAGCTGGCTGCCATAGAAAAGAGGAAGTTTTTCCTACATACACCGTTGATTTATGGAACTATCTGCTATTGGGTATGGGAAGGCCATTCACTTAGGTAATCTTATAAGAAGTTTTATTTTTTGGAGGCACCCTGTTTGTATTTTTTTTTAAAGCAGTCTTTCTGCATCTTATTCTGTGTATGTTGCTTTGATGCCAGGTAATTATCTTATATTTATTGTTACTAGTGTTTGAATGAGTTAGGACTTTCTGAGGATAATGCAGCTGAATTAGTTTTTATTTAGAGAGAAAGAAGCAGCTAGATGATAACTAAATTAAGCTTTTGTTGTTGTTGTTGTTGTTGATGGCTATTTTGGGTTCATAGGTTTTAATTTTGTCTCCAGGCAAACTGATATTCATTCCTTGGCAGAATTGCTTGCATATATAATAATTTAGTTTTGATATATGCTGATACTGAAAATATCTGCAAATATATATATATATTTCCTTTTTCCTTTTTTTTCATTTGTTTAGATGCTTGCCTTTTCAAAATTTATTATTACCTTTAGAACAGGCTTTGTTAGTTTTATGTATTTTTCAGATTAAACGTACAGTCAGCCAAATGTCTTAAATTAATATTGTAGTGCCAGGTACTCATCAGCCCAGTGCTTATAATCTTTGTCATTGATTGGGACAGATCACTTGCTTATTCTGCTTAGCAAAGATAACTTTGGACATAGTGTACTGTGCTAAAATAAGATTATAATTGGGTTGCACGTTTTTGGCCTCATCAACATTATATTGACTGATGAGATGCTACCAGCTTGTTGGCTTTCTTTTCCTCCATTCATGCGTTAATGATATCAGGAGCATTTACAGATTAGCTTTAGTTGAAGTTTAACAAAGATGCTTCTTTTTCAGAGGAAAGAACAAAGGAAATTATGCTATAAATAACTAATGTTGCATAATTGCTTCCTTTTGTTTTTTTTTCTAGCATAAAATATGCCATTAGCTCATCCAATTTTTAGAAATACGTGTTTATTAACAATTACACTAGGCACATAAGAGAACTAAATGCCACCTTTTTTCTAAAGACACGTGTATATTTGCATGTATTTATTTAATATATTGGTACAATAAAAATTAGCATATACACTGGGCTGGGAAAACAAAAATGATTAGGTAAATATCATGTACAGATCATGTGAAATATGCATGACTCTGTATCAAGTATGACTTTTTAAAATTATCATTACTGCACTTGATCAGTATCTCAATATGTTTCTTAATATGACTCCCAAATCAAGAACAATAATATTTATGTATTTATTTAATTTCTATCTTGACTTTATTTTGTACAACTCAAGGCAACAAAATATATGTAGATTATTGTTATCTGTACAACAGCTATACAATTTAAATACAGTTCTAACATGGTAATAGGCACAGCTTCAGCTTATGGTTTAATAATAATGGGCTTCAATGCCGTTTGTCAGAGTATCTCCTAGGCAGGCTTGCACTTGGCTTGCACTTGCTGAGAAAATGGGCAGCCTGTAGGGAAAGGTACTGTATATAATAGCTTATTTTACACCATTTATTTATAAAATATATGAGCTGCTCACCAACATTTAAAAACAATATAAAACAACAAAAACAGTAGAACAATTTATTAATAAAAACAATATGAACCACAAAACCATATCACAAACTTCAAAATTCACAGTCAAAATGAGTATATCAGTCTACAAAAGTTAATACAACATCTATCTATCTATCTATCTATCTATCTATCTATCTATCTATCTATCTATCTATCTATCTATCTATCTATCTATCTATCTATCTATCTATCTATCTACCTACCTACCTACCTACCTACCTACCTACCTACCTACCTACCTACCTACCTACCTACCATCTGTTTCTTGTGTTGCCATTGATGAATTAAGAGTCCATAGTTGTCATAGTGACAACTATGATCATGAAGTCCTGAGCTGATTCTGCATGACATTAAAATCTTTGAGGAATTTCAACCTGGGGTTTTCCAAACCCAGCTAAGAGAAACCCTTAGACAGCTTGCCAAATAAATTATTGGAGAAAACAGAACTATATAGCAGCAATTTTACTGTCTATCCCTGGCTTAACACCAGGTATCTGTCCTCAAAGACAGATTGTCTGCAAAGACAATAAGGAATCGCTAGATGATAACAACTTTCCCCTTTATACTCCATCCTAGATTATGCTATAGCAAATACCCAGATGGGCATAGCTAGATGAGAAGAACTGGGTCTTGTTAATATATGGCAGGCCAACTCTATAATCATGGATGGAGATTGGCATTTAAAAACAGCATTAGATGCCCTATTGTAGATCTATTGAGAACACCATATATACTCCAAACAGAATCTATGGCAGTCACTGTTATTCCTTTCCATTGGGCATAGAGTATCAAACTCTTTACTATTCTTTCTATGCTGTGCCACAACACAAATCAATTCCCAAAAGTAGATGGACTTTTGTTATTTGTATTGAATACATGATGATGACCATCGCTCCCTAGAGACAGATATGACTGGACAGGGGAAACCTTTACTTTATTTGCCCAAGGGTGATTAGACCTACAAGGAGTTTTAATTAGATTTCAGCAAGTGTATACCAAATACCAGCCCCTTGTTGCAGTGTTGAGTTTCATGTAAGTGAAAGACATCAAGAAATTAAAAAATAGTGGAAGATAGGCTCCAAATTGGTTAGTTTGCTGTTTGTAATCTTATACCATTGGTTTCTTTGGAAACATTCTTTTTTGTTGTTCTTTCACTATTGCTGCTAGACAGTATGCCCTAAAATTCTGGAGCTCTCATGTAGTGGACAGTCAGAATGAAATTTTTATTAAGAACACAACAATATTTCTCCTTAACTAGGATTTTTCCTTTTCTATGTAGTCCTTACTTCACTCATTTCGTCTGTTGAGCGGATGGATTGTATTCTTTTCTCCTCTTTCTGGTTCTGCTGCTCCTTCAGCCTCTCTTCCTCTCTGAAACAGCATAGCTTCCCAGCTCCTCTAGCTATAATAAGTTTGGCAAGTTCCAGCACCTGGCAAGCCTAAGATATGCTAAATTAAGAATCTCCCTTTGCTTTTCTACCAGCACACACTTAAAGAGAAACTTGGAATGGATGGAGATATGTCATATTATAGACTGACATAGAATGGGAAGAAGTAGTAGGGTACAGTTATTTTGGGTACAAACAGGGATATGGGATAAGGTACAGATCAGAACCTCTTTCCTGTTGCCTTCAGTTTGTTTTTTTCTTCTGCAAGAACTTTGAATTTATATATCACACTACTCATTGTTTGCTTTGATGTAGTCTGGCAAATAAACTGTAATTGGCTATGAGTTCATGCAACATACTAAATCATAATTGTTTATAAGCCAGTGGATGATTTCAATTATATTAAGCTAAATATAGAGGTTTTGCATATAAGAGAAGGTACAAAGCAATCATTCCCTAACTTCTGTACGTAGAATTAGGGAAGAAGCATTTATTTTTGATTACTATTGATAACATATAAGTATAACAAAGAATGCAGTATAGTTTCAGAGAGAACTGAAGGCTGCAGAACAGACTGCAGAAAAACGTATTCATAAAAATGTGTGTTTCTGTAAGATTTGTAATCACCTTTATATACAGTAATCTAGAGTATTTTTTTTAACAATTACATTATATTTCAGTTGAAAATAAGTTATGAGAGAAGTGAAGGAGAAAATCTAAATCTTCAGTAGACTGAATTATGCTACAAGATAGCACATATTTGATTTATGTTCCAGAGCTTTAAAAAAATGCATCTAGGCTCTTTAATAGGCTACAAGATTTCTTGTGTGTCCAATCACACTTGGCCAATAAAGAATTCTATTTTCCAGCATGAAGAATGGAGAATCCACCAATGGGTTAATTCTGACCTCCTGCCCAAGTAGACCAAGTCAGTCAAAGCTGCCATGCCCGTCTGGCTGAGGACACGCCCCCAGTTTTGATTTGGTCTTCAGCCCAGACAGACGTGGTAGATTTGGCTCCCAGCTACTTGAGAACAGCAGGTTTTATTGAGTTTATTCCATTCGTGGATTCTTCCAGTGTTTTTTGTTGATTTTTGTGCCTCTCCCTCTCCCCCTCTCTTTCTATTTTGTTATTGTCAGTACTGATTTCTTGCTTATAGTGAACCTTTTGGGGGAAAAAGAGTGTTCCCCGTTCTTCAGGCCTTGAAAATTACTCCAATCCGACTCCTGATTTATCTTTTAAAAAGAGCAGTTTGGGGAAAGGGAGTGCTCCCTGTTATCTAGGCTGCCTTGGGCTTTGAAATTATTTAGCAGTGGGCGCTGCGTGGCGAACGGCCCATTTCTCCTTTGATTTATTTTCTCTTCAGAGGACCAAAAGGGAGGCTTGGCAGCTCTTAATTTAACCAGGATTCAAGGAAAACTGTCTTTTCCTGGACAAAGCGACTAAATCAGCTTACTTTCATTTTCCCCTGGTCCGGATTGCTGGCGGCCACCATTTTAGTCTGCAGCATGCAGTCAAGGCCTTGAATTCTGGACGGAGCAGGGGAGGGCGTAATCCAAAAGGCCACTCATTTGCATTCCTCCTGTTGGAATCATTATTCAGTGTGTGTCAGGGGATTTTGATTCTAATCAGGCCTTTGGTTGCTTGCCATTTTAGGCCTTACTTGCTGCTGGCCACAAGGGCTCTGCTTGACCCTATATTGCAGCACAGATACTGTGGTCCCCTGTATTTGTACACACCAGGCCTAACAAAATTGGACCCAGCGTCAGTTGCTCTCTTCTAACAATCATCACTCAACGCTCATTTGGGCCTTGCCAGTTATAGCCTGTTGCCATAGTCTGCATCTAGTGAATGGTCAATACTGAGCTTGCCATCACTAAGTGAGACACGTGTGATCCCATCACTAAACGCGAACTTGACCTCAACGATAGGTCTCCCACGCTCAGTTTCATCATCGCTAAGTGATGTGCGACATCCGTCGCTAAGTGTGACTCCATGCTTGCCGGTGGGCTGGACTATCACAGATCCATGTGCAGGCCGGTCCCACCTTGGTGGTTAACAGCCGCATCTCTTGCAGACCGAGACGCTTCAGCACCCCACTGAAAACTCTCGCTTTACAATGGCAGATAACACCGAGCCACAGGCTTCCACTTCAGGTGGACACACAAAGCGTAAGTCCTCTAGTCAGGAGGCAGCTGCAAAAATCAAGGCCAAAACTAAGGCCGGCTCAAACAAGCGAGCCTCCAAGGCGGCCGACAAACAGGCCAGCCGCAGGCATCGTGCCTTTCTCCCGTGCACAAAAACTGGCTGTAGGGGAGACGGTCAATCCGCCCCCTACCACAATGGTGACACTGCCTTGTGGCCCACATCATGAGCCCCCCGCACCCATATGGTCCCCAGAACGGGACTCCGAAGGGCCTTTTTCAGCTGGCCATTATCAGGAGCACTTTTCCCTCTTTGAAGAGGAACAGGGGCCTCAGGATCCTAAGGCACCAGAAGCCACATTTACTCCAACTGCAGCGGGGCTTCGACCTTTTGAGGGATCGTACTTCGCGGGCCAAGTGCAGGCTCCAACTGCCACTTTTACCCCCACAACAGCGGGGCTTCGCGATCTGGAGGACCCATTCTTCAAAGCTCATCTACAGGCTATGGTTTCCCAGGTAGTTGCTCAGGCTATGACGCCCACGGGGCGTACACAAGTGGCCTCCGCTCCCATGGTCTCCACAGTATCACCAGACCTCTCGAGGTCCGGCGCTCTCCAATACCCAGAATCAGATTCACCACCTCACTCCTTTGCCAGCGGTGTCTTGGAATACGCGGAGTATAGCCACGTGGAGGGGCAGTGGTCGGACGATGAGGAACCTCCTCAGGAACCTCCTCTTGTAGGCTTGTTTAATCCCACGCTCTTTCCGTCCCTGCTCCGCAAGGCCTGTGCGACCGGTAAGATAAATCCAGTTCAGCCATCGGTACCTGAACAGGTACCTGAACAGGCTCCTAGCCAGGACATGGGCCCGTTGTTTTCTGAACCGGTTGTGATACACAAACAAATCCCTTGCCCCCCCCCCATGTTCTTGAAATCCATTCAGGGGCAATGGGAGTCCCCAGGTGCTTTTCCCTCAATAGGGGGAATTGACCGTAAGTTGATTGACACAGTGCCGGTCTTGAATGAGGCACTGGAAGTGCCTGAGGTGGATGAGTCCTTAAACCCTTTATTTTCTGATTCCAAGGTGCCAGGGGATATGGCGGAGGCGTTGAAGCCCGAGGATAAGAAATCCGAGGCTTCTCTCCGCAGGACACACCAGGCTTCGGCATGGGCAATAAGAGCGTCCACCTCAACCTCATTCTTCGCAAGGGTCTCTCTTATCTGGCTCCATCAATTACAGGCCAGAATTCCCCCAGAGGAGGTAAGAGTCCATCAGGACTTAACGAAATTAATGGCGGCATCACAGTACATGGCAGACGTGTCTCTGCAGGCCGCCAGATTCTCGGCCCGTGCCATAGCATCCAGCGTCACTGCATGCCGGTTGCTATGGCTCAGGAATTGGAAGGCCGAGGTTAAATGGCGCAAATGGCGCGTGGCTTCTGCCCCATACCGTGGCACCCGCCTTTTTGGGGAGGCCCTAGCTCCCTATTAATTGAGAACAGGGAGAAACGGAGGGTCCTTTACCACCTTTCCAGGAGGCCGAGCCGACGGTTCTCCCCGTATATCCGCCGGCAGCCATTTTGGCCCGGATCAGATTCGGCCTCAGCACAAGTCTCCCGGCCATTTCCTGCAGGTCCGGACCGTTCCTTTGACCGGTCTGGCTACAGAGACAGATACAGACAACAGGCTCAGGGTAAGCGGTCCTTTCGAGGCAGGGGAGGCTGTCCCTTTCGTAAATCCAAGTGACTCGGAGGGACTCTCCCATAGGTGGCAGACTAACTTACTTTCTCCACCAATGGGAGACCACGACCACGGACTCTTGGGTGCTAAGTACCATCAGGGACGGTCTGTCTCTGGAGTTCGTGACCAGGCCACCTCGATGCTTTATTTCCTGTACCCCTCTAAGGAACCCAGTCAAGAAGAGCCTTCTGAGGGAGGCCATTCAACACCTGTTACACATAAGAGCCATAGAAAGGGTGCCATCCGACCAACTGAGAGAAGGTTTTTACTCCATCCTATTCATTGTCCTGAAGGCCTCAGGGGGATGGAGGGCGATACTCGACCTCAAGGGCCTAAACTCCCACCTGTCATACCAAAAGTTCAAGATGCAGACGCTCCAGTTCATCTTGGCCAGCGTCAGACGAGGGGACTTCATGACGTCCATAGATCTTACGGAGGCGTACCTCCACATCCCCATACATCCAAACCACCGACAATATCTCAGGTTTTGCTATTCCAACAGCCACTATCAATACAAAGCCCTGCCGTTCGGCCTCTTGTCAGCTCACGGGGTTTTCACCAAGATCTTGGCGGTACTCGCCGCTCACCTACGGTTGGTGCCGGTGCGCATCCAATGTTACCTGGACGACATCCTCATCCAGTCGTCCTCTGCTCTGGCTGCCCAGGCGGAGCTGGCCCTCACTATAAGGACACTTCAGGACCATGGTTTTTCAGTCAACTTTCAAAAGAGTCAGCTGATTCTCTTAACCCGCCTTCTACACGCGGTGATAGACACACACCTTTGCTGGGTCTACCTGTCTTGGGAACATCAAAATAGCATTCGAGACATGGTCCTCAGGGTCCGCAGGGAACGTGTAGTGGCACTGGCTATACTCTCCCAACTACTGGGAAAGATGATATCATGCATAGAGATAGTGCCTTGGGCCAGACTACACTCCAGAAACCTTCAATGGTTCTTGCTCCCATTCCAAAGGCTGGGCACAAGCTCTTCCAACCAAAGGGTACGGATCCCATTCCAGACCCTAGGATCCCTTCTGTGGTGGACCTCCCCAGCGGTAGCCAGGGGGTCACTGTTCAAGGACCCCAGCAGGCTAACCCTGACCACAGACCCCAGTCTGTTTGGCTGGGGAGTGCACTTCCAGTCTCAGTTGGCTCAGGGCCGGTGGTCCCGGGCAGACCTGAAGCACAATCTCAATTGGCTGGAACTCAGAGCTATTCATCTGGCCCTCTGCCACTACCGCAACAAGATTGCGAGGCAACACGTGCTGGTCCTCATGGACAACGTGGCGGCAAAAGCCCATGTGAACCGTCAAAGCGGTACCCAATCCCGGTCTCTCATGGCCGAGGCCAAGTTATTGGGATCCTGGGCAGAAAACAATCTCCTCTCCCTGAAGGCCGAGCACATCTCGGGAGAGGCGAATCGTCAGGCAGATTACTTAAGCTGGGCGACAGTAGACCATTCAGAATGGAGTCTACACCCGGATCTCTTCAGGGAGATATCGGAGAGGTTCGGGCAACCGGTTCTGGACTTGTTCGCCTCGCCGGCGAACTCCCAGCTTCCAAGATTCTTTTCCAGGTTCCCCTCTCTGGGGGCGGAGAGGGCGGACGCCCTTCACAGCCCATGGCCAAGGGGCCTGATGTACGCCTTTCCACCTCTCCCTCTGATCCCGGCAGTCATCAGAAAAGCACTGCAGGAACGGGCAGAACTCATATTCATTGCTCCGCACTGGCCGAGGCGACCGTGGTTTGCCGACCTCGTGAGTCTCTCTGTGGCCCCTCCGTGGAGGATCCCTCTGGATCGGATAAGGCTCATACAGGGTGTCATACAACACCCGGAGCCTCAGTGGCTCCAGTTAACTGCTTGGCACTTGAACGCCGGATCTTAACCAGAGAATCCTACTCATCGGGAGTGATCTCCATGATTCAAACCTCCCAAAGGCCGGCGACCAATCGCATTTATGACTCCACATGGAGGAATTTCTGCCGTTGGTGCGATAGCAACCACTTGCCTCTCTCAGAGATGACTATTCCACGGCTCTTGGACTATCTGTTGGAGGGTGTTGATAAAGGATTGGCGCCCAACACTATACGCCGACAGGTCGCAGCTCTGGCCACGATGTTTACCTATGGCAATTCGGAACCATTGGCTCAACACTCCATGGTCCGCTCCTTCATCAAAGGCGTCACCAACAGTATCCCATTTGGGAGTTGCCACGGGTCTTGCAGGCCCTTACCAAGTCACCCTTTGAACCTGTTAGGACCTGCAACCTTAGGTCCTTGTCTCTTAAGGTTGCCTTCTTGGTTGCAATTACCTCGGCTAGGCATATCTCGGAACTGGCAGCTCTTTCTGTGAGGGAGGACTTGTGTGTTTTTCACATGGACAGAGTGGTCCTGCGTTTGGACCCCTCATTCGTTCTCAAGGTTAACACCTTATTTTACAAGGCACAAGAGATCGTGTTACCGGACTTTTGCCCTAACCCGTCTCATGCCCTGGAACGGCAATGGCACACTCTCAATGTCTGCAGGGCGTTACGCTATTGCATCAAGTGGATGGCGCCTTTTCGCAGGTCTGAAGCCCTTTTTATTTCCTTCCACCTGGCTTCCAAGGGTCAGAAAGTGTCTTCTTCTACCATTGGCAGGTGGATTAGGACCTGTATTTTGGAGGCCTATCCGGCATCCTCCTTAGCGATTCCAGGTCATTTGACGGCACATTCCACTTGCAGTGCTGCTACCTCTGCAGCATGGGCTACTCAGGCCACCATAGATGACATTTGCAGGGCGGCGACGTGGTCTTCTCCTTTCCCTTTTGTACGCCATTATAGACTTGATAAGTTTGCCTTGGCGGAGGCCTCTTTTGGCCGCAGGGTACTGCAACAGGTGGTGCTGGTGGCAGGGACACTGGCCCAGTCTGTTTCCCCCCCATAGGGACAGAAGGGCTTTGGTATGTCCCATTGGTGGATTCTCCATTCTTCATGCTGGAGAAGGGGTGTTGTCTTACCTGAACGCCTTTTCTCAGCATGATGAATGGAGAATCCACACCCATCCCTTATGCGCAGTCCGGTCCAGCGTTAGGGATCTGGGAGCCAACACGTTGTACGGTCATTGGCTTCTCCCTCTTCGATACTGGGGGCGTGTCCTCAGCCAGACGGGCGTGGCAGCTTTGACTGACTTGGTCTACTTGGGCAAGAGGTCAGAATTAACCCATTGGTGGATTCTCCATTCATCATGCTGAGAAAAGGCGTTCAGGTAAGACAACGCCCCTTCTATTTTATTGTATATAATGTAGCTGACAAAATAATAATAATAATAATAATAATAATAATAATAATAATAATAATAATAATAATAATAATAATAATAATAATAATAATAATAATAATAATAATAATAATAATGTTGGAAGGGACCTTGGAGGTCATCAAGTCCAACCCCCTGCTCAGGCACGAAACCCTATACCATTTCGGACAAATGGCTGTCCAGTCTCTTCTTAAAAACTTCCAGTGTTGGAGTACTCACCGCCCCTGGAGGCAGGTTGTTCCACTGGTTAATTGTTCTAACTGTCAGGAAGTTTCTCCTTAGTTCTAGGTTGCTTCTCTCCTTGATTAGTTTCCATCCGTTGCTTCTTGTCCTGCCCTCAGGCGCTTTGGAAAATAGTGGCTATGAACTGGGTTTACTCCTGAGCATTTATTCTCTCAATAAACAAACAAGTATAGTGTTTGTGGCTATTTAATTGGATTCTCTTTATCTAGTTTTAGGACTTCTGTGGAGAATAGATAACTTTTTAGGTCATATTCATACAGAAATACTGAACATTCAAAAGAGTTCAGAATATTTTAAGCACCACTGTATATTCCATTGTATGATTTGTGTCAATTCTTAGTTAATTATTTTCTTGCTGGTTAGATTTTGATTGAGATGACTCATTTTTCAAGGCCTTCTCTTTCATTAGTTTACAACAGAAAGCTGCAAGGAAGTAAAAAATAAGATCACTGAAGATTGTACATTTCTTATATCTTCCTTGAGTATAACCAACTGGTGACTATTATAAAGTTAATTATTTCTTAACCAGTATGTGAAAGATTTTTTTAATTTCATAACCTGTGTGATAGAAAAAAACACTCAAAACTCCATAGAGAAAGAGAAGGAGACTTAGAGGATTTAGGACAAACTTCTATAATAAGGCTGTGCAGAAGTTTGTTTGTATGAAGTTCTTGTAGGAATAGGATTCAAGACTTGCAGTGAACCCTGTAACAAGGATTTCCCTTTGATGAATTCCAGTTTTGTGATGTGAGCATTGTGACCATTAATCATTTATTATTGCTCTTATGGTTCTTGCAACTCTTCAGTAATATTGTGGAATAAAAAAGTTAACAATTCATCATTTCTTCTGTTAATTCAGTTTTTGTAGGAGAATGGCATATCATGTTTCTTAAACAGTAAATGATTAAGTAAAGAATTAAGATTCAAAGCACCAAAATTGTTTCACAAACACAAAAATCAAATACATAGGCTTTCAAACCATATGGATGTAATTTGTCAAAGTTATGAATAACTAAGAGAGCTCGATAAAAAAAATGTTATTGGCTCTCCAACTACAGAATATTTTGCATGCCGTGACAAATGATATATATTCTACATGAAACTGCCATGGATTCAATCACAAAAAAGGCCTGTTATTTTTCAATATCAAATCTACACTGAAGTTTCTTCAGTGCTGGTCTAATCTAAAGTGCTGGTCATTTACTTTAAAACTTTAAATGATGCAATACCAGGATACAAAAGGAAACACCTTGCCAGAATCTGTCCCTGTCTGGTCATTGGGAGAGGGCCTGCTAGAAAGTTCCTCCTTTCATGAAGTTTGTGAAGTGGTGATTAGAATCAGGCTTTCTCTGAAATAACCCCTATTTTATGGAATACTCTTTCCCCAAAAGAATATGCAGTTTCTATTTTACTGCAATTCTGTAAAGTTGTTTTGTTTTTATTCAGTACACTTTAGTCCCAGTTGACTATGGATACCTGTCCTGGATCTTATTTAGGGTTTTATCTTTGCTTTCTGTGGATTATCTTTTTGTTTTTGATACTGTTCTCAATTTTGTTATTGTTTATTTATTTTTAATGTTATTACCACCAAGACTTCTTTGGAATTGGGGCAACCTATGAACACTGTAAAAAAATAAAGAAGCAAATATCTTCTGAAACAATATCCTCTTCTAATACAAATCCACTTTTAATATTAAATTTACAAATTCTTGCAACAGAGTGCAACTGTAATTTGGTTTTCCCTACTGGAAAGTTTCTGCTGAATCATTTGGCTGATTTGGTTGCAGTAATTTATCAATTTTTGCAAATGTCCTTTCTCCAGCATGAAGAATGGAGAATCCACAAATGGGTTAACTCTGTCTTCCTGCCCAATTAGACCAAGTCAGTCAAAGTTGCCACGCCCGTCCTGGGCCAGGTCACACCCCCAGTTTCGACTTGGTCTTCAGCCCAGACAGACGTGGTAAAATTGGCTCCCAGCTAATTGAGAAGAGCAGGTTGTACACAGTTTATTCCATTTGTGGATTCTTTTTCTCTATTACCACCTGGTCAGCGCTGGGATCAGCGCTGCCCCAGATTGGTAAAATCCTTTAAAAAGTGCCTTTGTTGTTTAGAAAGTCTTCGCCTCCAGGATCACTCGGCTGATCGTCGTGGCCGCCATTTTGGGCGCCGCATGGAGAACAGCTTCTTTTTCCTTTATCTGACTGTTTCTTTCTACCTGGTAGTTTCTCTCTTACAGGGATTTTACAAAGCGTGCTTTCTTGCTATTTAGGCAGCCCTCACCTTGAGGATTCCTCAGCTGCTCATCGCGGCCGCCATTTTGGGCGCCGCGTAGTGATCGGCTCATTTTCTCTCTTTGACTGCTTCTCTTTCCCTGGGAATGAAGAGGAGGCTAGGTAGCCCCGTTTCAGCTGGCAATCGACGGGGGACTGTATTTTCAAACAGAATCACTAGCTCCTTTCTTTCATTTCCTTTTGGCCCGCTTTAGTCGCAGCTGCCATTTTGGACTGCAGTAGGCAGTCAAGGACCCAGAACTCCGGACGGAGCAAGAGAAGTGAGCGATCCAAGGATCACACAGTCTGGATTGATTTTAATCAGCAGTGTATCGGGGACTTTTGCCTCTAATCAAGGCAATTTGGCGGCTGCCATTTTGAGCCTTAACTGCTGCAGGATGCAAGGGCCTTGCCTGTTTTGACACAGCAGCCCGGATAAAGCGGTCCTGTGTACCCTGTCCAATACAGGGCCAGGACCTTTGCCTAGATCCACTGGCCTCGCTCACCAGGTCCAACACTTCTGAAAGCTCAACTATTTTGGGCCTTGCCAGCTACAGCCTGTTTGCCATAGTCTGCATCTAGTGGAACGGCCGATACATTGGACCTTGCCGCCACTAAGTGAGACACGTGTGATCCCATCACTAAACGCGACCTTGGCCTTGGGAGGTCTCTCGCGCTCTGTTCATCACCACTAAGTGACGCGCAACACCCATCGCTAAGTGTGATTCCAAGCTTGCCGGTAGGCCGGACTATCACAGATCCACGTGAAGGCCAGTCCCACCTTGGTGGGCCGCTGCCGATCTCTTGCAGACCGAGACGCTTCAGCACTCCACTGAAAACTCTCGCTTCATAATGGCAGATAACACCGAGCCACAGGCTTCCACCTCTGGTGGACACACAAAGCGTAAGTCCTCTAGCCAGGAGGCAGCTGCTAAAATCAAGGCCAAAACTAAGGCCAGTTTTGACAAAAGAGCCTCCAAAGCGGCCGAGAAACAGGCCAGCCGCAGGCATTGTGCTTTGGAGAGGCAATTCTCCCGTGCACAAAAGCTGGCTGTAGGGGAGACGGTCAACCCGCCCCCTACCATAAGTGCATCGCTAACTCATGTCCCACGCCTTGAGCCTCCCGCGCCAGCATGGTCCCCAGAACGGGACCCTGACCAGAGTTTTTCACCCGATTTTTGTCAGGAGCACCTTTTCCTCTTTGAAGAGGAACCAAGGCCTCAAGGACCCCCTCAGGCACCAGAGGCCACATTTACCCCAACTGCAGCGGGGCTTCGGCCTCTTGAGGGGCTGCCTTTTGCGGGTCAAATACAGGCTCCAACGGCTACGTTTACCCCCACTGTGGCGGGGCTTTCACAGACCAACTGCAGGCCATGATTTCCCAGGCAGTTGCTCAAGCAATGGGGTCCACAGTGCATCCACAGGCGACCTCCGCCCCAATGGCCTCCCTGGCTTCACCAGGCCTCTCCCGATCCAGTGCTTCTCACTACCCGGATCCCGCTTCGCCCCCACACTCTTTTGGGAGCGGTGTCTCAGACCATTCCACGGCTCTTGGACTATTTGTTGGAAGGTGTTCGTAAGGGCTTGGCGCCCAACACTATCCGCAGACAGGTGGCGGCTCTATCCATGGTGTTTACCTGTGACAACTCGGACCCATTGGCTCAACACCCCATGGTCCGCTCTTTTATCAAAGGGGTCACCAACAGCAAACCGCCCGTGGTTCATAGGTATCCCACTTGGGAGTTGCCGCGGGTCCTACAGGCCCTTACCGGTCACCCTTTGAGCCCATTAGGACCTGTAACCTGCGGTCCTTGTCTCTCAAGGTTGCCTTCTTGGTTGCAGTTACCTCGGCTAGACGCATCTCGGAGCTGGCAGCTCTTGCTATCAGGGAGGACTTATGCGTCTTTCACCAAGACAGAGTGGTTTTGCGTTTGCACCCCTCATTCATTCCCAAGATTAACACCATGTTTCACAGAGTGCAAGAGATCGTGTTGCCGGATTTTTGTCCTAACCCGTCGCATGACTTGGAGCGACAATGGCACTCTGGACGTCCGCAGGGCGTTGCGCTATTACATCAAACGGACGGCTGCCTTTCGCAGGTCTGAGGCCCTTTTTATTTCCTTCCACCTGGCTTCCAAGGGTCAGAAAGTGTCTTTACATGCTGGTTTCCAAGCACCAAATTTGGATCATGTCACTGTGGGGATGCTGTGATGGCCATAAGTTTGAGGACTGGTTGTAATCAGTGGTGTTGTAACTTTGAAAATTGCTAAATGAATGGTTGTAAGTCAAGGCTATCTGTAATATGTTCTGGGATAAAATGCTTTAAAAAAGCTTTACATTGAAAACTAAGAAATTGGGTTGGTTTATAAATAGAGTATCTACAATCTGTGTTGAGCAATTTGCATTAGTTTTTATGTCATTAGTTGAGAATCTAAAGAAAAATCTTTTTATTTATTTTAGTTGATAACTTAAAATATGTTGATGATGATGATGTTCATTCATTCACGTCTGACTCTACAATTCTATGGGCTAGGTATTTCCACATCTTCTGATCTTGCACTGCTTCTTTGAGTTGTTCTTATTTAAGAATCATTATTCATGGTGTAGCTTTGGAGTAAAAATAACTGCAGCGATTAAATTTCCGAGCCCAGATACTTTTTGGAGCTCAATTGGACCCCTATAGATCATTTCTTTCTTTCCAAAGAGTACAATCCAAGTTTCTGAGATCCACCTTGTTGTGTTCGAATAGAGTGCTTTGTCATGAATCATTTCTACTTAAAATAGAAACTTCTGCTTGGATTTACCTCTTCTCTTTTTTCTCAGTTGGCTTGGTCCCTTTAATTATGACCGTTAGCTTCCTTCAGTCTTTCTGGTTCCAGGCAATACATGCTAAATTGCAGTCTTAGGGCTTTACATGGGCATCCATCACCTTGATAGTATGAATGTGCATCAGCTGTTCTCCAGCATGACAATGGAGAATCCACAATAGATGGGTTGATCTTGTCTTCCTGCCCAGAGACTAAGTCAATCAACCTTTGCCACGCCTCTCTCCTTGGGCTAGAGGACCCAGTCTCAACTTAGTCTTCGCCCAAAAGATACGTGGAAGTTTGCTCTTAGTCCTAGGACAAGAATCAGGAATCAGGTTGTACCTTTCCTTTCGCCTTTTTTTCTTCTTCTCCCTTCTGTGGATTCAGTACCCTTGCTGTGCTGCTGTACGGGCAGCATTAAATTGCCCGGTTTCTAACGGCTTGCAGGCTTTGGCTGAAGCCTCGGGCTTCGTTGATCCGGCAGGCTGAGTCACAGCGGTCGCCATTTTGGTGCCGCGTGGAGGACTCCCTATGTTCATCCCCCTCTCGGCTGTGCTCATTTCTGAGCGATTTCAGAGCGGATTGGAGCCGCTTGGGTCTTTTCGCTGTACCGGCTGGTTTCACAGGATTTGCAGGTTTTGGCGGAAGCCTCGAGCCTCGTTTGGTTGGGAAGACCAGTTTCGCTGCAGGAGCCATTTTGGACGCCGCTTGGGGGCGCATTAGAATCGTCCCGTTTGTTTCTGTGCTCGGTTTAGGGAGGCTTCAATGCATTGCCCTTTTTCCCCGTCTACAGCGCTCGCTTCAGAGCGAATTACAGCTGCTTGTTTTGTTGCTTTTTATTTAGTAGCTTTCGGCTCCTATCTTAGCCTTCCTTTCTCGCTCGGCAGTGGTTGCCATTTTGGGCGCCGCTTGTGCCGCTTTTCTGCTGGAAGCGAAAACCTTATTATTCTAAGTCCATTTAGTGGGGAGAACAGCTGCCTCGCGGCATTGCAGTTTAGCTTAAATTGCCCAGCGATCGTAGCAGCGATCAGCAAATTTGGCCACAACGTTTCAGCACAGAAACGAGGGCTGCCTTAGCGGCGGCCAATTTTAAAACCGCGGAACGCGAAGTAACACAGCTAAGGTATCAACGGTGGATTGCATTATTGACAACTTTCTATGGAGTGATCGTCTCACTCACTGACCACTTTGCTTCAGTTAATAAAAAAAAATTTTTTTTTAAAAAAGAAAAAACAATAGACGCCATTTTAGCCTGCCAAGGCCCTCAATTGAGTATTGCTCACCTCTTATTCTGACTGTACTAAGTCTGCTGGCCGTATCATTAAGTTGGTCTTGCCGCCACCAACGGTCACTAGTGTGCTGGCCGTTACCATTAAGTTGGTCTTGCCACCACAGTAGATCTGACCAGAGCACTGGCTGTGCCCTTACTGGTCCTGCTACCATCAGGAGCATTGCATGAGTGAGGGCAGTACCATTAATTTGGTCCTGCAGCCACCTTTAACCCTTGAGTACACTGTTTCTTCCATTGTGTGGCTCTGCCACTATCAGTACTCTGCTCCTTACTATTGAGATCCCTCTCAGCACACCACTGAGATATCTCTGTTGAGATCCCTCTCAGCACACCACTGAGATATCTCTGATTACAATGGCAGACAACTTGGCATCTCAGACTTGTCAAAGTGCCTCCAGCAGTACTTCTAGTCATATGAAGTCCCAGTCCTCAAAACAAGACAGCACTTCCAGGTGCAAGAAGCCCAAATCCTCCAATCAGGAGGGGGCAAAAATCCTCCAAAACGGCTGAGAGGCAGTCCAGCAGGAGGCATTATCAGGAGCAACTTCCAACGCTTCCAAACGTCACTAGATCCTCTTCATGGGTCGCCATTCCAGCTCCTGCATGAAGGCCTACAACTCACAGCTTTGATTGTCTATGCCTCCTCTGTTTACAACGTGTTGCCATTAAGTTGGTCTTGCCGCCTCTAAAGGAACTTCAATTGTGCTGCCGTTCCCACTAAGTTGGCCTTCTCACCACTAAGTGGATTACACGTGTGCTAGCTGTTACCATTAAGTTGGTCTTACCGTCACTGAGTGGACTGCATGTGGGCTGGCTGTTACCATTGAGTTGGCCTGGCCGCCCCTAAGTGGATTGCATGTGTGCTGGTCGTTGCGATTGATATGGTCTTGCCACCACTGTGAGGTTTACCAGGGTACTAGCCGTGCCATTACTGTTTTTTGCTGCCATCAGGAGCAGTGCAGTGCGCTGGCCGTTCCATTATGTCAGCCTTGCAGCCACTATTAAACTTAAGGGTACTGGCTATTCCATTAAGTTGGTTCACAGCCACTATCAGGATTGTGATCGTGCAGGCTATTGCAGCCACCACCACTATCCAGTACTTGGCCTCTTACTGTTGAGATCCCTCTCAGCTCTCCACTGAGATATCTCTTATTTGCAATGGCAGACAACACTGCATGACTTCTCAAAGTGCCTCCAGCAGTCCTCCTAGGCGCAAAAAAGTCCAAGTCATGTAAGCAGGAGGCTGCCGGGAAGCTCAAGGCCAAAACTATCTCTGGCAACAATTCTCCAAAGTGGAAAAGCGACAAGGCAAGGCAGCAGCCGGACAGGCCTCCCCTGTTCCCATGGAGGCATCGGTTTTTGGCCCACAACACGCTCCTTCAACCTTGACTGCCCCAAGTGACTGGTCTCCGGAAAGGGAAAACAGGTCAGTTTGTTTTTCCCAGGGCAGAGCAGGTGGAGATGGCCCCTCCCATCGAGGGGTCTGATCTTCGGATTTCTGCTCCTGCAGCGTGGGTTAGGCCTCTGAGTCCAGAGGCTAGAGTTTCGCCAGAAGAGGTACGGATGCACCACAACTAGACAAATTAGTGGCTGCATCAGAGAATATGGCGGATGCGTCTCCACACGCTGACAGATTTTCATCTCGAACAATAGCGCCCAATGTCACAGCTCGCAGACTCTGGTAGTTCAAACAGTGGCGAGCTGGGGTTTGGTCCAAGTGATGTTTAGTGGCTGCCCCATTCAGAGGCGGACAGTTATTTGGGGAGGCCTTAAATCCTTATCTAATTGAAAAAAAGGATAAACACAAGATCATGTTCCATTTTTTCAGGAGGATAGATAGGAGGTCTACCCCTTATGACCGCAGGCAGTCCTTTCATTCAGGGACAGGATCGGAGTTGCTCAGGTCTCCCTGCCTTTTCCCCGTAGACCAGGTGGTCAATTCGACAGATCTGGTAATAGGGACAGACCCAGATAGAAATTTCAGGCCAAGCGGCCCTTTGAGGCGCGGGAGGCCGCCCCTTCAACAGTCCAAGTGACTGCAGGGGGGCCTCTCCCACTGGGGATAGGTTGGCTATCTTCGTGCGCGAATGGGAAGCCACCACCACGGACCTCTGGGTCCTCACCACCATTAGATTCGGCCTATCTTTGGAGTTCACCTCCAACCCCCCCCAACGCATTTTCGTTTCTTGCCCATCGCCCAAATAATCCGGTCTAAAGTGGCCTCATAAAGGAGGCCATTCGACATCTCCCAGAGATCCGAGCCATAGTGCCGGTACTGGCAGGGCAGAAGGGACAGGGGTTTCTACTCCATTCTGTTCGTGGTTCCAAGGCCTTGGGAGGTTGGAGGGCAATCCTCGATTTAAAAGGATTAAATACTCACTTGACGTACAAGAGGTTCGGATGCAAACGCTCCAATCCATATTGGCCGGCATCAGAAAGGGGGACCTCCTGAGATCCTTCGACTTGACGGAGGCCTACCTGCACATTCCATCCTTCCCGGGCACTGGAAATTCCTCAGGTTCTGCTATGCAGGCCAACACTTTCAATACAGGGCTCTACCCTTCAGCCTCTCATCGGCCCCCAGGGTGTTCACAAAGGTCCTGGCGGCGCTGGCCGCGCATTTAGGGACCATTCCGGTGCGTATCCAGTGTTATCTGGACGACATCCTCATCCAATCCTCCTTGGTTCAGTCGGCTCAGTCAGACCTGGCATGGTCTGTCAAGATCCTCCAAGACCACGGGTTTTCAGTAAATTTACAGTAAAGCCAGGCAGTTCCCTCCACCCACCTCCCTCACCTGGGCACGGTGATAGACACGAGGTGCAAGGTCTATCTACCTCAGGACAGCATCAGATCCCTGGTCAACCAGGTCCAAAGGGAGCGTGTAGTCACTCTGGCTATGTCTTCCCAATTAATGGGAAAGTTGGTTTCCTGCATAGCAATAGTACCTTGGGCCAGACTACTCTCCAGCAACCTGCAACGGTTCTTGCTCCCGTTCCGGAGATTGGGCACCAGCTCTTCCAACCAGAGGGTAAGGATTCTGTCACAGACCCTAAAATCCCTCCAGTGGTGGGTCTCCCCAGCAGTGGCCAAGGGGCCCTTATTCAAGGAACCCACCCGGCTCATCCTGACTCGGATGCCAGTCTGTTCGACTGGGGAGCAAAACTGCATGCACAGTTGGCTCAGGATCATTGGTCCTGGTCAGATCGGAAGTACAACTTAAACTGGTTGGAGCTCAGAGCTATACACCTTGCTCTACGCCACTTTCGCAGCACAGTAGCAAGACAACACGTTCTAGTCCTCACGGACCACGTGGCAGCAACAACCCATGTCAACCGGCAAGGGGGTACCCAGTCCAGGTCCCTTATGGCCGAGGCTCAGTCCCTTATGGCCGAGCACATCTCAGGGGAGACGAATCAGCAAGCGGATTTCTTGAGCAGGGCAACAGTGGACCAGTCCGAGTGGCACCTACATCCAGATCTCTTCAAGGAGATATCGGAGAGGTTTGGTCATCCAGTGCTGGACTTGTTCGCTACTCTGGCGAACTCTCAGCTCCCGAGATTCTTCTCCCGGTCCCTGTCTCAAGGGGCGGAGAGGGTAGATGCCCTCCGCAGCCCGTGGCCCAGAGGGCTTCTCTATGCGTTCCCTCTTCTCCCTCTGGTTCAGGCAGTTATCCAAAAGATACTACAGGAACGGGCAGAGGTGATACTAGTTGCTCCACACTGGCCAAGATGGCCGTGGTTTGCCAACCTCGTGGGCCTTTTGATCTCTCCTCCGTGGAGGATGCTTCCAGATCGAATCTCCCTCAGCCAGGGGATTCTACAACACCCCAGCCCCAGTGGCTCCAGTTAACTGCCTGGCATTTGAACGGCGGCTCCCGATGCAAGAGTCCTACTCGTCAGACGTCATTACTATGATTCAGGCTTCAAGAAGGCCTACAGCTAACAGGAATTATGATTCCACATGGAAAAATTTCTGTACCTGGTGTGGGAAGCAACAGTTAGGTCCATCGACGATCACTATTCCAAAGATATTGGATTATTTGTTGGAGGGGCTCAAGAAGGGCCTGGCGCCCAATACAATCTGCAGACAAGTGGCTGCTCTGTTCACGGTGCTTACATATGGCAATTCAGAGCCCTTAGCTCAGCGTCCCATGGTGCGTTCCTTTCTTAAGGGAGCAACCAACACCAGACCGCCCGTGGTTCACAGATATCCTTCTTGGGATCTGTCTAGGGTCTTACAGGCCCTTACTTCACCTCCATTTGAGCCCGTCAGAACCTGCTCTATACGGTTCCTGACACTTAAGGTCGCCTTCTTAGTAGCCGTTACATCGGCTAGGCGCATTTCTGAACTGGCAGCTCTATCTATCAGGATTGACTTATGCATCTTTCATGCCGACAGGGTAGTACTACGATTGGATCCCTCCTTCGTTCCCAAAATCAATCCATTGTTTCACACAGTGCGGGAGGTTGTGCTGCCAGATTTTTGCCCTCAGCCGTCTCACGACTTGGAACGTAAATGGCACACCTTGGACGTTCGCAGAGTCTTACGTCACTACATTAAGCAAACTGCACCCTTTCGCATATCTGAAGCCCTCTTCGTTTGATTCCAGCCCTTTTCAATGGGCCAGAAGGTGTCTGCCTCTACCATTGGCAGATGGATTAGGGCTTGCATAGCAGGGGTGTACCAGACACACTCCTTGCCAGTTCCAAGTCGGATCACCGCACACTCAACTCGCAGTGCTGCAACCTCAGCGGCATGGGCAACATAGGCGTCGATCGAGGAAATATGTAAGGCAGCGACGTGGTCATCGTCTTCCCCTTTCGTGAGGCATTATAAACTAGATAGGTTCGCCTCGGCGGATGCTTCATTTGGTAGGAGAGTACTCCAAAGAGTAGTGCCAGAAGGTGGGACACAGGCCCAGACTACTCCCCACCCATAGGGACAGTGCGGCTTTGGTATGTCCCATCTATTGTGGATTCTCCATTGTCATGCTGGAGAAGGGGCATTATCTTACCTGAACGCCTTTTCTCAGCATGACGATGGAGAATCCACTCCCCCCCCCGTTAAGGTCCGTCAGGTCCTGTGTCAGGGGTATTTGAGCCACCACATTGAATTGTCATCAACAGCTGCGCCTTCATCGTGACTCTAGCCCAGGGGTAGGCAACCTCGGCTCTTTTATGACTCATGGACTTCAACTCCCAGAATTCCTGAGTCAGCTATGCTGACTCAGGAATTCTGGGAGTTGAAGTCCATGAGTCATAAAAGAGCCGAGGTTGCCTACCCCTGCTCTAGCCCAAGGAGAGAGGCGTGGCAAAGGTTGATTGACTTAGTTTCTGGGCAGGAAGACAAGATCAACCCATCTATTGTGGATTCTCCATTGTCATGCTGAGAAAAGGCGTTCAGGTAAGACAACGCCCCATTTCAAGCAATGGACTGTCAAAAGTAGAGCTGCAATCATATTTATCGGTCGTACCTAGAAATATCTTTTTGAACCATTCTGCATATTGTCTCTGACCAAACACCTAAGCTGCCTAATGATTCCAATGTTTAGAAGGGCTTTCTTTATCTTTGGCTAGATTTAATGCCCTCCAAACAACTGTTATTGAAGAGAGATGCTGAAATATCCCTTTTGAAGAGAGATTGTATCCACGTTGTAGAGGAATAATTGAAACAATGGAACATGTTATTTTGTATTATTCGCTCTGTAGGTGCTCGCCATTAATTATCACCATTCTTCTGGACGTTCTGACTCATTCTTTTTTAACTTGTTACCATCTGATCAATCTGATTTCATTTTGTTGACCGCAGCTAAGTTTTACTCTACAATTTATACAGTATGCCATAGTATGTCCTTACTTAAATATTAAATATTTCAGACCTTTATGTGTTTCTCTTTTTATTTTAATTAATTGTAAAACCTAAAAAGACTTGGTAGAAGAATTTTATCGTATTCTTCTGTTCTATTAATTGTTGCACTGGAGGCTAATAATATGCAGGGAGAAATGAGCCATATGTATCACCAGAAGTAGTTCTGTGAATCATAATGCTTTTCAGTAAAATGGTTTAGAGATTGGTCTGAAAACTAACAAGTTATGTAAATGCTTATATGAGTCAGCCTGCTATGCACAGTTGTTCCTTTCTGATAGCAAATCTGATAAATCAGATTCTCTGTATTTAAGAAAACTGCCATTGCTAGTAATTCCAACTATTTTCTCAGCAGTGTTCTGAATTGGATATGCCATTCCAATTTTGACTATTATATTCCCTTATTCACTTGGATAAAACTGATACAACACATAAGCATTCATTTAGGAAGTTTAAAACAGAGATGAGATTTGAATTCTGAATTCCACCTGATTGTTGTTGTTGTTAGTTGCGAAGTCGTGTCCGACCCATCGCGACCCCATGGACAATGTTCCTCCAGGCCTTCCTGTGTCCATTCTTCTGGAGTCCATTTAAGCTCATGCCTACTGCTTCAGTGACTCCATCCAGCCACCTCATTCTCTGTCGTCCCCTTCTTCTACTGCCCTCAATCTTTCCCAGCATTAGGCTCTTCTCCAGTGAGTCCTTCCTTCTCATTAGGTGGCCAAAGTACCTGAGTTTCAACTTCAGTATCTGGCCTTCTAAGGAGCAGTCAGGGTTGATCTCCTCTAGGACTGACCGGTTTGATTGCCTTGCAGTCCAAGGGACTCGCAGGAGTCTTCTCCAGCACCATAGTTCAAAGGCCTCAATTCTTTTGCGTTCAGCCTTTCTTATGGTCCAACTTTCACAGCCATACATTGCAACTGGGAAAACCATGGCCTTGACTATACGTACTTTTGTTGGCAGGTGATGTCTCTGCTTTTTAGTACGCTGTCTAAATTTGCCATAGCTTTCCTCCCCAGGAGCAAGCGTCTTTTAATTTCTTGGGTGCAGTCCCCATCTGTGGTGATCTTAGAGCCCAGGAAGATAAAATCTGTCACTACCTCCATTTCTTCCCCATCTATTTGCCAGGAATTGAGAGGGCCGGATGCCATGATTTTGGTTTTCTTAATGTTGAGTTCAAGCCAACTTTTTGCACTCTCCTTCTTCACCCGCATCAAGAGGCTCTTTAGTTCCTCTTCACTTTCTGCCATTAGAGTGGTATCATCTGCATATCTTAGGTTGTTGATATTTCTCCCGGCAATCTTAATTCCAACTTTTGATTCATCTAGCCCTGCCTTTCTCATGATGTGCTCTGCATATAAGTTAAATAGGCAGGGTGACAGAATACAGCCTTGCCGGACTCCTTTCCCAATTTTGAACCAATCAGTGGTTCCGTGTCCAGTTCTCACTGTTGCTTCTTGACCCGCATATAGGTTTCTCAAGAGACAAATAAGATGGTCTGGTACGCCCATCTCTTTAAGAACTTGCCACAATTTGTTGTGATCCACACAAAGGCTTTAGCATAGTCAATGAAGCAGAAGTAGATGTTTTTCTGGAACTCCCTAGCTTTCTCCATGATCCAGCGTATGTTGGCAATTTGATCTCTAGTTTCTCTGCCTCTTCGAAAATCCTGCCTGTACTTCTGGAAGTTCTCGATCCACATACTGCTGGAGTCTAGCTTGTAGGATTTTAAGCATAACTTTACTTGCATGTGAAATGAGTGCAATGGTGCGATAGTTTGAACATTCTTTGGCATTGCCTTCTTTGGAATTGGAATGTAAACTGACCTTTTCCAATCCTGTGGCCACTGTTGAGTTTTCCAAATTTGCTGGCAAATTGAGTGTAGCACTTTTACTGCATCGTCTTTTAAGATTTTGAATAGCTCAGTTGGAATACTATCACCTCCACTAGCTTTGTTGTTGCTCAGCTTTCTAAGGCCCATTTCACTTCACATTCTAGGATGTCTGGCTCGAGGTCAGTGACCACCCATCGTGGTTATCAGGGATGCTAAGCTCGTTCTTGTATAGTTCTTCTGTGTAATTTTGCCACCTCTTCTTAATCTCTTCTGCCTCTGTTAGGTCCCTGCCATTTGGTCCTTTATCATGCCCATCTTTGCATGAAACGTTCCCTTCATATCTCCAATTTTCTTGAAGAGATCTCTGGTTCTCCCTATTCTATTGTTCTCTTCTATTTCTTTGCACTGTTCATTTAAGAAGGCATTCTTATCTCTTCTAGCTATTCTCTGGAATTCTGCATTCAATTGGTATATCTTTCTCTTTCTCCCTTGCCTTTCGCTTCCCTTTTTCCTCAGCTATTTGCAAAGCTTCCTCAGACAGCCATTTTGCTTTCTTGCATTTCTTTTTCTTTGGGATGGTTTTAGTTGCTACCTCTTGTACAATGTTGCGAACCTCCATCCATAGTTCTTCAGGCACTCTGTCTATCAGATCTAATTCCTTAAATCTATTTGTCACCTCTACTGTATATTCATCAGGATATGATTTAGTCATACTTGAGTGGCCTAGTGTTTTTCCCTACTTTCTTCAATTTAAGCCTAAATTTTGCAACGAGAAGCTCATGATCTGAGCCACAGTCAGCTCCTGGTTTTGTTTTTACTGACTGTATAGAGCTTCTCCATCTTTGGCTGCAGAGCACATAGTCAATCTGATTTCTGTGTTGACCGTCTGGTGATGTCCATGTGTAGAGACGTCTCTTGGTTGTTGGAAAAGAGTGTTTGCTATGACCATCGTATTCTCTTGACAAAATTCTATCAGCCTGTGCCCTGCTTCATTTTGTACTCCAAGGCCAAACTTGCCTGTTATTCCATTTATCTTTTGGCTTCCTACTTTAGCATTCCAATCCCCCATGATGATAAGGACATCATTTTTTGGTGTTGATTCTATAAGGTGCTGTAGGGCTTCATAGAACCGGTCAATTTCATCCTCTTCAGCACCAGTGGTTGGGGCATAGACTTGGATTACTGTGATATTGAATGGCTTGCCTTGGATTCGCACTGAGATCATTCTGTCATTTTGGGGATTGTATCCCAGTATTGCTTTTCCTACTCTTTTATTGACTATGAAGGCCACTCCATTTCTTCTGAGGGATTCTTGCCCGCAGTAGTATACCTGATGGTCCTCTGAATTAAATTCACCCATTCCTGTCCATTTTAGTTCGCTGATTCCTAAGATGTCGATGTTCAGTCTTGTCATCTCTTGTTTGATCACGTCCAGTTTGCCTTGATTCATGGATCTTACATTCCAGGTTCCTATGGAGAAAAGATCTTTACAGCATCGGACTTTCCTTTCACCACCAGATGCATCCATAGCTGAGCGTCCTTTCGGCTTTGGCCCAGTCGCTTCACTCTTTCTGGCGCTACTAGTACTAGCCCTCTGCTCTTCCCCAGTAGCATATTGGACACCTTCCGACCTGAGGGGCTCATCTTCCAGCGTCATATCTTTTTTCCTTTTAGTACTGTCCATGGGGTTTTCATGGCAAAGATACTGGAGTGGGTTGCCATTTCCTTCTCCAGTGGATCACATTTTGTCAGAACTCTCTGCTATGACCTGTCCGTCTTGGGTGGCCCTGCACGGCATAGCTCATATCTTCATTGAGTTACGCAAGCCCCTTTGCCACGACAAGGCAGTAATCCGTGAAGGAGTTCCACCTGATAGATCTATTTAAATTTAAGTAATTTTGTTTTAAAAAAAGTAAAGTAATGCACATCATCTTAGAGCAAATTTGCTAATGTGAATCTACTATTGAAATTACTTACTAATGATATCTGTCAACTTGATAGATCTTAATGACAGTTCAAAGGCTAGTTTTAGGACCCAATCCTGAACCATTTAGGCATCTAAAGCCTTTGCTGTCACTTTTTCAAGTCAACAGATTCCTGGCTTTTCTTTTCTTAGCCCTGTAGCTGGAATACACCCGCTTCTTGTCTACATGATGGTTTTATATGGGTTGAACATTACTGGTTCCCACCTTACCAGCTTCCACTATCTTGTAGAACAGAGGTTCCCAACCTTTTGGACACCAGGGACTGGTTCCATGGAGAAAGATTTTTCCATTGACTGGAGAGTGCGTGGTTTTGTGTGCTGCCTGCATCCCACGGATGGGGCTTTGCTTGTTTGTGCAGACCGGTTGCTGGCATGTCATGGCCCGGTACCGGTCCATGGACCAGGGGTTGGGGACCCCTGTTGTAGAAGTAACTGTATTGAGGGACCATCACATTAGTCCCACTTGTTTGAGACCGATATATGGTTGCCTTCTTCAGGTATGATTTCAGTTGGTGCATCAACCAAACTGGTAGTGAAGCGTTCTAATCACAATGTTACATGGAAATCCATTTGTAGCAAGTATGCTGATTTCAGTAGCAATGTCCTAACTAGGATCATTTTCTTCTTATCTGGATTAATTTTAATTGTATTAATACTGCTTATGCAAATTTAATAAAGTTCCCCACTCTCATTATAACAATGTTATCATTCAACAGCTTTTCTTAAATTAAATTGTGGTACACAGGATAGTTTTAATTTTTTTTAAAGTTTATTCCTACAGCATCCCTTATGACATAAGTTAGGCTGAGCAATAGTGAATGGCATAAAGTTGTCTGGTGAACTTCATAGGCAAATAAAAACTTGAACCTGGAAGAATTGTAATGATTCTGGAACTAGACTGAATTTTTATGACTATAATCTTAGGATAGCTAAAATTATACATTGCATATTTAAAAAAATAGTTCATGCCTTTTCACATTTAAGCTAAATCTATTTAAACTTAAATATGTTGATAATTACTTAAATTTGCTCTGTGTAGGAGAGATAACTCTTTCTTCAAATCAAAGTTATGTGATATTCACAGCACATGACTCATACTTGTGATGCCTTTTGTCCAGAGTATTGGAAAACTCTTGACATCAATGTGTCTGTTTTCAGCTAGCAAACTCATATAATAGAATCTGCTTCAGTAACTATCATGAATGCTCCCAAAGTGTAAAATATATTTGGTAGAGGAAATAGCTTTTGTTTAAATAAAACGTAATTTGAGTACCTAGTTTTTAGATGCTTCATGCAAAGCTGTAGTTGTAGTAATAATGAAACTAGTTATCGCTCTGTAGGCAGTAAAATGTGGTTGCATCTTGCTGGAAATCAGCCAATTAGTCATTTCATAAGGTAAATCTATATCATAGGTACATTTATATCATATGCCTATATGATATATATAACAAAATGTATCTTTATTTATGAAAAATTACACCATAAGGTCTTTAAAAAATCATCTTAAGCATGAAATCCTATTGAGAATTTCTCAAGCATTAGTGTTTCTTCCCGTAAAACTGTAATTTTGTCACATTTTGTCACTTTTTGATATGTTATGAAGAATAATATAGTTCTGTTCTCACTATCATATATTACAATTTATTAAATAATCTGATATTTGTTCTCATAGAAATAACTTCATCCTTCATGAGTCTGACTAAGTCTGTTTTTGCCTTCTTCTGTAGAATTAATCTACAGCACAGTCCATCTTTACCTATTTTTAAGCTCAAGGAAACAAAATTAATTACCACTTTTATTAGGAGTTTGCAAAGCATGTTAGTTGGTGTTACTTTGTGCTCTTCATATTTAACTCTAACCCATATTTTTCACTTTCCATTTTTATATGCATAATGAATTCTTCTGGATTTTTCCTCATTTAAATTAATATATCTTGTATTGGATGCTGATTCATGTCTCTGTATTTTTTTACAATTCCTCATTTGACATTTCTCCTGACATAAATAGGTTTATTTTTCTTCGTAAATTCTTGTGTGAGTGTATATTCTTCACCTGCCTTTTTTGGCATAGGTATGTAGATTTTTTTTTCTAATCTCTTGGTTGCGCACCCTTGTTTCATATATGTTGACATACATTTGGTGGCCTGCCTCTTCTCCCGAATCAGCTCAGAGGGCATTTCATCTGGACTGTTACTTTTCTCGTCAATAGCAGCTCTATTGCCTGTTGAATTGCACTTTTTTGTGGAGCCATTTCCTGGACATATGCTCCCTCTGCAAATGTTTCTGACATTCTCTAATTCTATTTATAATGGAGGGCAGTATAGTCTTTCTCCAGCATGGTAGATGGAGAATCCACGAATGGGTTAGCTCTGTCTTCCTGCCCAATTAGACTGAGTCTGTCAAACTTGCCATGCCTCTCCTGGGCCGGACCTCCCATCACGACTCAGTCTGGCCCATGACAGACGTGTTAGTTTGGCTCCCAGCTACATCTAGCAAATTAACTTCATCAGAGCAGGTTGTATTAATCCTTTTCTTTACCCATTCGTGGATTTTCCATTGTCCAGACAGCACTGGGATCAGCGCTGCGTCTGATCGCGCAAAGCCCCTTCAGGCAGAGACAGACAGGATTGTCTTTCAGGGAGGCCTTAGCCTCTGTCTCTCAGTGCGATCGCGCGAAGCCCCTTCAGGCAGAGACAGACAGGATTGTCTTTCAGGGAGGCCTTAGCCCCCGTCTCTCAGTGCGATCGTCGCGATCGCCATTTTGCACACCGCGTGGCAAGCGTTCTCACCGCAGCTAGCCGGGCCACTTCTGACCTTTTCGGCCCTCATTATAGCCATCTCGAGAGGACAGGAGATCTCCTCAGGCTAACAGTAACCGGCGACTCACAACGCCCCGTTTCTCTTCCGTTCTCAGCTCTTTAGCGAGACGAACAATCCCCTCAGGTGCTTGTCACTGAAGCGACGGCCATTTTAGGTGCCGCAGTCGCTCCCTCCGGCCGGGTGTGTGTGAGAGAATAAGGGACCGTTAACAGGCCCATTTTGTCAGCTCCAGGAACCTGCAGAGCCATATTGCTCCACCAAAGCAGCTTCTGAGGACTCTGAAACCAGAGGCAAAATTTCTGCAACAGCGCTTTTACCTACAGTGCATCGCAACGCAGGCCTGCCCTAGCTGCTGTATCTACTCAGCAACCACTGAAGTGGTCTTGCGTCCCTTATCGGCCTACATTCCTAAGGAGCCTCCTACGTGGACGAACATTCACAGGAGGCAACAGACCTACCCTAGGACGCAGCCTAGGAGCCTCATTCGCCCGTGTCAACAGGCGAAGTGTGGTGGCCGCGCCATCATTGGCCTTGCCGCCACCAACGAAGGCTAGTGAGCTGGCTGTTACCAGTCGCTGGTCTGACCGCCACTAAGCGAACTATGTGTGAACTGGCCGTTATCACAACAGTGGTCTTGCCACCACCGTAGACCAACAGACGAAGTGTGCTGGCCGTGCCATTCTTGGCCTTGCCGCCACCAACTAGGGCTAGTGAGCTGGCCGTTACCACTTGTTGGTCTGACCGCCACTAAGCGAACTACGTGTGAGCTGGCTGTTATCACTGAGGTGATCTTGCCACCAACATAGACCTGATCAGTGCACTTAAGGGGCAGTCACTGATCCTGTCACCATCAGGAGCGTTGCAGGTGTGCCAGCATCCATTAAGTTGGTCCGGTAGCCACCATTAACCAAGAGTACTTGACTGATCCCAGGGCCATGGCACACAGCCACAAACAGTACTCTGCTCCTCGTTATTGAGATCCCTCTCAGCCCACCACTGAGACATCTCATTTTTTTGTGATGGCAGACAACACGGCACCTCAACCTTCACACGGTGCCACTACCAGCACTACTGGCCAAAAGAAGCATAAGTCCTCCAAGCTGGAGGCCACGGAAAAGATCAAGGTCAAGGCCAAAGCCGCTTCGGGCAAGAGATCCTCCCAAGACGGCAGACAAACAGGCCAGCAGGAGACACCAAGCCTTGGAGAAACAGTTCTCCAAAGCGCAAAAGCAGGTCAGGGTGGAGACTGAACACGCCTCCCTCATTCCAACAGAGGCCTCAGTCTTTGGTCCACAACTCTGCTCCCCCACCTCATCTGCCCAGAGGGCTTGGTCTCCGGAAGGGGACCCTGGCCAATTCTTTTCTCCCAGGGTAGATCATGTGGAGATACTCCCTGTGACCAGGGTTCCGCCGTCAGGCCCAGAGGCTACCTTTATGCCCACAGCAGCCGGTCTCCAGCCCTTGGAACCTCAGGGCACTTTTCCCCTCAAACAGCTACAAGCCCTGATTTCTCAGGCGGTCGCCCAAGGGCTTGCCTCGACAATCCACCATCGGTCCAAACCTGAATCTGTGGTCTCAATGGACCCGTCATATTTATCCCAGTCGGGAGCACCCAACTTCAGGGTTCCATCTCTCCTTCCCGATCTTCTCATAGCAGAGGATCGTTCTCCGCGGAGTATGACCAGATGGACCTGATGTCGGAGGATGAGGAGTTTTCATCGGACCCTCCTCCATTTGTGGGCCTATTTAACCCAGCGCTCTTCAAGTCGCTGCTCCATAAGGCCAGTACCACGGCCAACATTGGCCCCGACCACGTTCCTCAACCCGGCCCATCTGCCAGCCCAGACACAAATCCGGTGTTTTCTGAGCCTGTTGTTACCCAACAGCATATCCCCTGTCCCCCTCTCTTCTTGAACACTGTTCAGAAACAGTGGGGAATGCCTGGCACCTTTCCCTCCCTGGGGGGGACGGACAGAAAGCTATTCAATGTAGCCCCAGCCTTGACTGAAGTGCTGGAGGTGCCAGTGGTGGATGAATCCTTAACTCCTCTGTTTTCTTCTTCCACGGTGTCGGGAGATATAGCCAAAATCTTGAAGGCAGAGGACAGGAGATTGGAGCTCTCCTTCCGCAGGACACACCAGGCTGCGGCATGGGTGGTAAGAGCGGCCACCTCTACCTCCTTTTTTGCAAGGACCTCTTTCCTCTGGCTCCGTCAGCTCCAAGCCAGAGTTCCTCCGGAAGAGGTACGCATGCACCAGGACTTGGGCAAGTTGTTTGTAGCCTCGGAGTACTTGGCAAACGCGTCTTTACGTGCTGCCAGATTCTCGTCCCAAGCCATAGCCTCCAATGTAACCACATGCCGGCTATTATGGCTTAAAAATTGGCGAGCGGACGCCAAATCTAAGTGGTGTTTGGCGGCTGCCCCGTACCGTGGCGGCCAGTTATTTGGAGAGGCTCTGATTCCTTATTTGGTGGAGAATAAGGACAAGAGGAAGGTGATGTCCCACCTTAGCAGATGGGTAGATAGATGTCCTGCCCCGTATGCCCGCCGGCAGCCCTTTCGGCCAGGATCAGGTTCAGACTTGGCTCAGTCCTCTCGCTCGTTCCATACCAGATCGGACCGTCCATTTGAGCGACCTGGCAACAGGGACAGACCCAGGCAACAGTTTCAGGGCAAACAGCCCTTTAGAGGCACGGGAGGCCGTCCCTTTAGAAGATCTAAGTGACTTCAGGGATGCTCCTCCCATAGGTGGCAGACTGACTCTTTTTGCCCACAAATGGGAAGCCACCACCACGGACACTTAGGTCCTCAATACTATAAAGTGCGGCCTGTCCCTGGAATTTGTAACCAATCCCCCAGAGCGCTTCATCTCTTGTCAAAGAATCCGGACAAGAAATGTCTCATGAACGAGGCCATTCGACACCTCTTGGAGATATGGGCCATAGAACCAGTACCTGCTGGTCAACTAGGAAGAGGGTTCTATTCCATCCTCTTCGTTGTTCTGAAGGCCTCGGGAGGATGGAGGGCGATACTCGACCTAAAGGGTCTGAACTCCCACATTGCATACAAAAAATTCAAAATGCAAATGCTCCAGTCCATACTGGCCAGCGTCAGAAGGGAAGACTTCCTGACGTCTATCGACCTCACGGAGGCATATCTACATATCCCCATCCTTCCCGATCACCGGCAGTTTCTCAGGTTCTGTTACACAAACCATCATTATCAATACAGAGCCCTGCCGTTTGGCCTCTCGTCGGCTCCAAGAGTGTTTACAAAAGTGCTGGCGGTGCTCGCCGCACACTTGAGGCTGGTTCCGGTACGCATTCAGTGCTACCTGGACGACATTTTCATCCAGTCCTCTATTCCGACGCCCAGTCGGACCTGGCCTTGTCTATCAAGACCCTTCAAGACCACGGGTTCTTGGTGAACTTTCAAAAGAGCCAGACAATTCCCTCAACCCACCTTCTTCACCTAGGCGCAGTAATAGACACAAGACTTCGCGAGGTCTATCTGTCTCGGGAACGTCGGGAGAGTATCCGAGCCCTGGTCCTCCAGGTCCAAAGGAAGCGAGTAGTCACACTGGCCACGCTTTCCCAATTGTTGGGGAAATTGATTTCATGCATGGTGATAGGGCCAGACTACATTCCAGGAACCTGCAATGGTTTTTGCTCCCGTTTCAGAGACTGGGCACCAGCACCTCCAACCAAAGGGTACGGGTTCCTTCTCAGACCCTAAAATCCCTTCAGTGGTGGACCTCCCCAGCGGTAGCCAGAAGGTCATTATTCAAAGAACCCATTCGGCTCACTCTGACATCGGACGCCAGTCTGTTTGGCTGGGGAGCGCACCTACGGTCTCAGTTGGCTCAGGGTCCTGGTCAGACCTGAAGCACAACATAAACTGGTTGGAGCTCAGAGCCATACACCTGGCCCTACGCCACTTCCACAAAGCGGTGGCAAGACAACATGTCTTGGTCCTCACGGACAACGTGGCGGCGAAGACCGATGTGAACCGGCAAGGGGGTACCCGTTCGAGGTCCCTTATGGCCGAGGCCCAGTTGTTGGGATCCTGGGCAGAGACCAACCTCTCCTCCCTCAGAGCCGAGCACATCTCGGGAGAGGCAAATCACCAGGCGGATTTCCTGAGCAGGTCAACAGTGGATCATTCTGAGTGGCGCCTGCACCCAGTTCTCTTCAAGGAGATATCGGAGAGGTTCGGTCATCCGGTACTGGATTTAATAATAATAATAAAGTTGGAAGGGACCTTGGAGGTCATCTAGTCCAACCCCCTGCTCAGGCAGGAAACCCTATACCATTTCAGACAAATGGCAGTCCGGTCTCTTCTTAAAAACTTCCAGTGTTGGAGCATTCACCATTTCTGGAGGCAGGTTGTTCCACTGGTTAATTTTTCTAACTGTCAGGAAGTTTCTCCTTAGTTCTAGGTTGCTTCTCTCCTTGATTAGTTTCCATCCGTTGCTTCTTGTCCTGCCTTCAGGCGCCTTGGAAAATAGCTTCACTCCCTCTTCTTTGAGGCAGCCCCTGAGATATTGGAACACTGCTATCATGTCCCCCCTCGTCCTTCTCTTCATTAAACTAGACATACCCAATTCCAGCAACCGTTCCTTATATGCTTTAACCTCCAGTCCCCTAATCATCTTTGTTGCTCTTCTCTGTACTCTTTCTAGAGTCTCAACATCTTTTTTACATCGTGGTGATCAAAACTGGATGCAGTATTCCAAGTGTGGCCTTACCAAGGCATTGTAAAGTGGTATTAATACTTCACGTGATCTTGATTCTATCTCTCTGTTAATGCAGCCTAGCACTGTGTTGGCCTTTTTGGCAGCTGCAGCACACTGCTGGCTCATATTTAAGTGATTGTCCACTAGGACTCCGAGGTTCCTCTCACAGTTACTGCTATTGAGCAAGGTACCCCCTATACTATACCTGTACATTTGGTTTTTCTTGCCTAAACGTAGAACCTTGCTTTTTTCACCATTGAATTTCATTTTGTTAGATAGTGCCCAGTGTTCAAGTCTGTCCAGATCCTCCTGTATCTTAAGCCTGTCTTCTGGAGTGTTGGCTATTCCTGCCAGCTTGGTGTCGTCTGCAAATTTGATGATTTCCCCATGTATCCCCTCATCCAAATCGTTGATGAAGATGTTGAAGAGCACTGGGCCCAGAACAGAGCCCTGGGGCACCCCACTACACACTTCCCTCCATGTAGATGCGGTTCCATTGAGGACCACACGCTGAGTACGGCCGGTCAGCCAGCTACGGATCCATCTGGTGGTGATGCTGTCTAACCCACATTTTTCTATCTTATCAAGTAGTAGGTTGTGATCTACTTTATCAAATGCCTTACTGAAGTCCAAGTAAATTATATCCACAGCATTCCTCTGATCCACTAATTTTGTCGTTTGGTCAAAGAATGCAATAAGATTTGTCTGGCATGATCTGTTTTTGATAAACCCATATTGGCTTTTAATAATGACTTTGTTTGCCTCTAGGTGTTTGCTGATTCGTTGTTTGATTATCTTTTCCATAATCTTCCCAGGTATTGAGGTCAGGCTGATAGGTCTGTAGTTTCCTGGGTTGTTCGCTTCTCTGGCGAATTCCCAGCTTCCGAGGTTTTTCTCCCGGTTCCCCTCTCCAGGGGCGGAGAGAGCGGATGCCCTCTGCAGTCCATGGCCCGGGGGCCTGCTATATGCATTTCGCCGTCTCCCTCTGATCCCAGCAGTCATCCGGAAAATGCTGCAGGAGCAGGCAGAGGTGATATTCATTGCACCACACTGGCCAAGACGGCCGTGGTTTGCCGACCTCGTGAGCCTTTCAATCTCTCCCCTGTGGAGGATTCCTCCAGGTCGCATTGCACTCAGCCAGGGAACTCTGCAATATCCAGAGCCCCAGTGGCTCCAGTTAACCGCCTGGCACTTGAGCGGCGGCTCCTGACTCAGGAGTCCTATTCCTCAGGTGTGATTTCCATGATTCAGGCCTCCCGACGGCCTATGACAAACCGGATCTATGACTCCACATGGAAAATGTTTTGCCACTGGTGTGCAAAGAACCAGTTGGCTCTCTCGGCTATTACCATTCCGAGAATATTGGACTATTTATTGGAAGGGCTCAACAAGGGCTTGGCACCCAATACTATCCGCAGACAAGTGGCGGCTCTATCCACGGTGCTTACATGTGGTAATTCGGAGCCGTTGGCTCAGCATCCCATGGTGCGCTCGTTTGTCAAGGGAGCAAGCAACACCAAACCGCCCGTGGTTCATCGGTATCCCTCTTGGGATCTGCCGCGGATCTTACAAGCCCTTACCTCAGCGCCATTTGAACCCATCAGAACCTGTACACTGCGGTCCTTGACAACTAAGGTAGCCTTCCTGATAGCCGTCACTTCAGCTAGACGCATTTCTGAACTGGCAGCTCTCTCTATCAGAGATGACTTATGCGTCTTTCATGAGGACAGTAGTCCTTCGATTGGATCCATCTTTTATTCCTAAGGTCAATACCTTATTTCACAGACGGCAGGAGGTAATACTGCCAGATTTCTGTCCTCATCCGTCCCATGACTTGGAACGCCAATGGCACACCCTGGATGTTCGCAGGGCATTACGCTATTACATCAAGCGGACGGTGCCCTTTCGCAAGTCGGAAGCCCTCTTCATTTCCTTTCAACCTTCTTCTATGGGGCAGAAGGTTTCTGCCTCCACTATAGGCAGGTGGATCAGGGCTTGCATTGCAGGGGCATATCAGTCACACTCCCTGTCGGTTCCAAGTCATGTTACTGCTCATTCCAGTCATAGCGCTGCGACTTCCGCAGCATGGGCGACACAGGCGTCCATTGAGGACATCTGTAGGGCGGCGACATGGTCTTCGCCTTCCCCTTTCGTGAGGCATTACAAGTTAAGATAGGTTTGCCTTCGCAGACGCCTCCTTCGGCCGGAGAGTGCTACAGCACGTAGTGCCACAAGGTGGGACACAGGCCCAGACTGCTTCCCTCCCGTAGGGACAAGAGCGGCTTTGGTATGTCCCATTCGTGGATTCTCCATCTATCATGCTGGAGAAGGGGCGTTGTCTTACCTGAACGCCTTTTCTCAGCATGATGATGGAGAATCCACACCCACCCTTCAGTGTCCGTCAGGTCCTGTGTCGGGTCTGGGAGCCAACACGTCCAACTGTCGTCAGTAGTTTCGCCTTCGTTGTGACTGGGAGGTCCGGCCCAGGAGAGGCGTGGCAAGTTTGACAGACTCAGTCTAATTGGGCAGGAAGACAGAGCTAACCCATTCGTGGATTCTCCATCATCATGCTGAGAAAAGGCATTCAGGTAAGACAACGCCCCTTCTATCTTACATATGCTTATATCTAAGATAATTATTTTTACATTAGTTTTAAATTTTTGTGTGATTTCTCTGATACTAAAAAAGGGGTTTCTCCCTTTTTGGTTATTTGTCTGTATTTGTGGGCATTTAGTTATTTATTTGCTTGTTTATTTAGTTATTTATTATTTGGTTAGTTAGCTTGTTAGCTAATTAGTTAGCTAATCAGTTAGCTAGTTACTTAGTTTCCTGCCCATCTCACCACAAGACAACATTCTTGATTGACATATGCTTCTTGTCTGTTCTTGATTAATTTGAAAATCTTTGTTCAGTCATCATCCACTCACAAGTTTGACCATGATATTCAAACTGTTTTTACTTGGCTATAATGTTAACTTGAAAAACCACTTTTTTCTTTACCTTTCTGAAATTTGGGGATTCTCTTTTTGCTTTTTGGTTTTCATGCTGTCTCTTATCTATTCCATAGTTTCTCTCAAGTTTTATTTCTTATATGTATCTCTAATTTATATTGATTCTGTATTCTGAAAGTAGGTCCTCAAGTTCAAATTCTGCTCACAAACCACTAATACACTGACTGTTCTGCAATCTGCACTTGGAAGCATTTAAGTGTGAAAATAGCACTTCAAATGTTCTGTTTTCTCTTGTAGATGTGGTTCTAATCAAACATTAAATAAAAAGGTGTGATATCAATAAATTAGCAGCAAATAGCAAAAGTTGTATAGTTAGTGCTCAGTATATTGTTAATGAAGGATTAACTATAAAAACAAAATGCATTGTGTTGTTTTTAACCAAAAGTAAAACAATTTTGAAAGTCTTTTTAACACTCAACTAAATGCCGAGATTTCCACTGTTTTATTGTATTAAAATAAATCTCCTAAGAGAAAAAAAAAATCAAATAGATATATAATAGTTTCTAACCCCTCCTTCATAGTACTTCAGCTGATACATTGTATTTATAAATATTTACAATTTCTAACTTAAGTTCTTTAATCAATTCTTTTTACTCTTACAAACCATACTCTAAAAGTTTAAGTTTGCCTTGCTGCATAATATATATAACATATACATGAGCAATTCTTGCTTGAATTTAGTCAAACTTTGTTATGAATATATGCTGTTAATTTTGCCATTGCTGCATATTCTCTTAAGATTGTTCCCAATCTGATATTATTGGTAATGTATCTTTTCTCCAGCACGATGAATGGAGAATCCACAGACGGGTTGATCTTGCCTTTCTGCCCTAGAGACTAAGTCAATCAACCTTTGCCACGCTTCTCTTCCTCCGGCTAGGAATCCCCAGTCACGACTTAGCCCAAGAGAGATTGGCTCTTGTTTCTAGCAACAAAACTGTGGATTCTCCAGCATGAGGATGGAGAATCCACAAATGGGTTAACTTCATCCTCCTGCCCAATGAGACTAAGTCAAATGATTGCCACGCCTCCTGCTGGGCTAGATACTGACCCAGTTACAACTTAGTCTCTTTTCCCAACAGGACGCTTTTCATTGGCTCCTTAATCTCAGCAGGCAGGTTGTATCCCCATTTGTGGATTTTTTCCTCCTCTCATTTTAAAAAATTATCAGGCCCTTCCAAATTTTAACCAAAGGGGCAAAAAATCAACCGTAATTCGGCCCGACACGCCGCGAACGCCTCCCCGCCGCTCAGCTGAGCCGCAAGCCTCGGACAGTTCGCTGTGAGCTTTTTCAGCCCAGAATCGAGCTTATTCGTCCGCTGCTTTCTGGAAGCAGCTTGGACGGATTTAGCGGGCTAGTCGCGGCCATTTTGGGTGCCACGACGGAACTTGCAAGACACGATTTGAGGCACAAGTCCTCAAAAGGAGTGACTTTAACAGCCAATTCCTCTTAGAGGATTACTCTTGAGCACTGGCAATTTGAAGACTTGGCTTTCAGGCCTCACGGCCACTGCCCTTTCCGGCGGACACAAAGGCTCAGTATTTGAGCGCCGCTTTTATTGTTCCTGAGTGGGGGGGATCCTCCCTTCCAGCGAGGGCCGTTTAGACTTGAATAGAGTCATTTTTGGCCAGAATTCAGTCAGCAGTCTTATTAGTCAGCCATAGAAGCAGCTGCCGCATTTATTAATTACGGACATAACGACGGAGCAGGAGGTCGCTTACTAGTGGCCACCGTCTTGAAAGCCTTACAAGCACTCTCAGGCCATTCAGAAGGCCAGAATTAAAGAGCGGCAATTCAAGGGTGCTGCTTCTCCAATTTCAGGCTCCTTGGCAGCTCGCCGCATACCAGATTATTACAATTAGAGGCAACAGCCGCCTTCACTGGATGCAATTTCTAAAGACTTCATGGCTGAGTGCCCAATTTAACTGCCGCCATTTTCAGCGCCTCTACCGATTTCGCTGCTTATAAGTGTGCTGGCTACCCCATTAAGTTGGTCTTGCCGCCACTAACAGGATTATCAGTGTGCTGGCTACCCCATTAAGTTGGTCTTGCCGCCACTAACAGGATCATAAGTGTGCTGGCTATCCCATTAAGTTGGTTTTGCCACCACTAACAGGATCATAAGTGTGCTGGCTACCCCATTAAGTTGGTTTTGCCGCCACCACTTCTAGCCACCACTTGGCTCCTTGCCACTGGGATCACCTCTCTGTTGCAAACATATTGAGATTGCCATTTCTGTGATATCTCTGATTTTGCAATGGCAGATAAAACCACAGAAGCTCAGATACCTCAAGGTGCCTCCAGCAGTTCCTCCAGGCACAAGAAATCCAGATCAGCCAAGCAGGAGGCTGCTGGGAAACTCAGATCCAAAGCTATCTTTGGCAAAAGGTCTTCAAAAGCTGCTGAGAAAGAAGCAAGCAGGAGACACCAGGCATTGGAAAAACAATTCTCCAAAGCTGCAAGGCAAAAGAATGATGCAAAGGTTGGTCATATTACTTCTGTTCCCATGGAAGCATCGGTTTTTGGCCCTCAACAAGCTCCTTCAACCTCTGCTGCTCCAAGTGCCTGGTCTCCAGAAGGGGAAACAGGTCAGTTCATTTTTCCCATGGCAGAACAGGTGGAGATGGTTCCTCATTCCAGTGAGGGGCTTGGCCTTCATATCCCTGCTCCTCTGGGTACAGCTAGACCTCTGGCCCCAGAGGCCACATTTACTCCTACAGTGGCAGGGCTTCGCCCTCCAGAGGCTCAGGAGACAGAACTATCGGAATGATTGCAGCTTCTGATTTCTCAGGCTATTGCCCAAGGTGTAGCTTCGACCTTACACCAGAGAGCTCGACCTGAGTCGATAGCATCAGGGATCCCATCTCACAGCAATGTATCGTATCTCTCCCAGGTGGAAGCAGCAGCGTACCAAGGGCCAGTTTCCCCCTCCAATTCCTCCAGGAGCAGAAGGTCGTTCATAGGGGACGAACGAACAGAGAGAGCAGGGGATGACAGAAGATGAGGATTTATCTCCCGATCCCCCGCCTTTCATAGGCCTGTTTAATCCGGCCCTCTTTAAATCCTTACTTCACAAGGCCAGGAGCACTGCTCAACTTGGTCCTGAAGGTGTCCCTCAGGCTGAACCTTGCACCAGCCAGGGACCTACTAGTAAGGTCTTTTCAGAACCAATGTTACCCAACAGGACATTCCCTGTCCTCCCCTTTTCCTCAATGTAGTCCAAAGACAATGGGGAACACCAGGTACCTTTCTATCCCTGGGGGGGACTGATAAAAAGTTATTTAATATGGCTCCAGTACTGTCAGAGGTGCTAGCAGTCCCCACTGTAGATGAGCCCTTAGCATCATTGGTTCTCTCTTTCACTGTGTCTGGAGGTTCTGAAGTCAGAGGATAAGAAAGCAGAGCTTAATTTCCACAAGACCCACCAAGCCTCAGCATGGGCGGTAAAGGCAGCTACATCAACTTCCTTTTTCACCAGAATTTCACTCCTCTGGTTTTACCAATTGCAGGCTAGGGTCCCACCAGAAGACGTACGGATGCACCAAGATTTAAACAAATTAGTGGCTGCATCAGAATACATGACTGACTCATCATTGCACGCGGCCAGATTTTCCTCCCGGGCATTAGCATCTAATGTTACCTCTTGCAGACTTCTGTGGCTCAGACAGTGGCGAGCGGATGCTAGGTCCAAGTGGCGGTTGGCCTCAGCCCCTTACATGGGAGGCCAGTTATTTGGACTAAACCCTTATCTTATTGAGAACAAGGATAAGCGTAAGGTCATGTCCCATCTTATCAGGAGAGCAGACAGGAAAGCTACCCCTTAGCCCGCAAGCAGTCCTTTCACTCAACCGACACAGGGTTGGAATTCGCCCATTACTCCCGTCCTTATCCTCCCAGACCAGAACGTCAGTTCGACAGATCTGGTAACAGGGACAGACCCAGACAGCAATTTCAGGCCAAACGGCCCTTTCGAGGCGCAGGAAGCCGTCCCTTCAGAAGGTCCAAGTGACACCAAAGGTGCCTCTCCCATAGGGGGCAGGTTGGCTCTCTTTGCACACAAATGGGAGAACACCACTACAGATCTCTGGGTCCTCAACACCATCAGATTCGGTCTGACTCGAGTTCAACTCCACTCCCCCGAGGCATTTCATTTCTTGCCCATCATCCAAAAATCCGGTCAAAAGAAGCCTCATGAAAGAGGCCATTCGACATCTCCTGGAGATCCAGGCCATAGAACCGGTACCAGCAGGGCAGAAGGGATGGGGTTTTCCATTCTGTTCATCGATCCGAAGGCCTCGGGAGGATGGAGGGCAATCCTAGATTTAAAGAAATTAAATATCCATTTGGCATGCAAGAAGTTCAAGATGCAAACGCTCCAATCCATATTAGCAGGCATCAGAAGGGAGGACCTCCTGACGTCCATCGACCTGATGGAGGCCTACCTACACATTCCCATCCTTCCCAGGCACTGGAAATTCCTCAGGTTCTGCTACGCAGGCCACCATTTTCAGTACAGAGCTCTACCTTTCGGCCTGTCATTGGCCCCCAGAGCATTCACAACATTCCTGGCCGCGCAGGCCGCGCATCTCAGGACCATTCTGGTGCGTGTCAAGTGTTATCTGGACGACATCCTCATTCAATCCTCCTCAGTCCAATTGGCTCAGTCAGAGCTGGCATTGTCCGTCAAGACCCTCCAGGACCACAGGTTTTCAGTAAATTTTCAGAAAAGCCAGATAGTTCCCTCCACCTGCCTCCTTCACCTGGGCATGGTGATAGATGCAAGGAAGTGCGAGGTTTACCTGTCTCAGGAACGTTGGGACAGTATCCGATCCCTAGTCACCCAGATTCAAAGGGAGCGAATAGTCACCCTAGCAATCCTTTCTCAACTGCTAGGAAAGATGGTTCCCTGCATAGCAGTAGTTCCTTGGGCTCGGCTCCACTCCAGAACCCTCCAATGGTTCTTGCTCCCGTTCCAGAGACTAGGCACCAGTTCCTCCAACCACAAGGTACGGGTCCCGTTACAGACCCTGAAATCCCTCCAGTGGTGGGTCTCCCCAGCGATGGCCAGGGGAACCTTATTCAAGGAGCCGAACCAACTCATCCTAACATCGGATGCCAGCTTGTTCGGCTGGAGAGCGCACCTGCAATTCCAGTTGGCCCAGGGTCGGTGGTCCCGGTCAGATCTGAAGCACAACATAAACTGGTTGGAGCTCAGAGCTATACATCTGGCTCTACGACACTTTCGCAACACAGCGGCAAGGCAACATGTTCTAGTCCTCATGGACAACGTGGCGGCGAAAGCCCATATCAACAGGCAAGGGGGAACCCACTCCAGGTCCCTCATGGCTGAAGCTCAATTATTAAGAACCTGGGCAGAGACCAACCTCTCGTCCCTCAGGGCGGAGCACATCTCGGGAGAGACGAACCGGCAAGCGGATTTCTTGAGCAGGACCACAGTGGACCACTCCGAGTAGCGCCTGCACCCGAATCTCTTCAGGGAGATATCGGAGAGGTTCGGTTATCCAGTGCAGGACTTGTTCGCTACCCCGGCGAATTCCCAGCTCCCGAGATTCTTCTCCCGGTTCCAGTCTCCAGGGGCGGAAAGGATAGATGCCCTATGCAGCCTATGGCCCAGAGAGCTCCTGTATGCGTTCCCTCCTCTCTCTCTGATCCAGGCAGTTATCCAGAAGATACTGCAGGAACGGGCAGAGGTGATACTCATTGTTCCCCACTGGCCAAGACGGCTGTGGTATGCCGACCTCGTAGGTCTCTCGATCTCTCCTCTGTGGAGGATACCCCAAGATCAAATCTCCCTCAGCCAGGGGGTTCTACAACACCCAGAACATCAGTGGCTCCAGCTAACCGCCTGGCATTTGAAAGGAGACACCTAACAAAAGAGACCTACTCATCAGACGTGATTACCATGATTCAGGCTTCAAGAAGGCCTGCAACTAATAGAATCCATGATTCCACATGGAAGAATTTCTGTAACTGGTGTGGGAGTCAACAATTAGATCCAGCTACAATTCCTATTCCAAGAATTTTGGATTATTTACTGGAGGGACTTAAGAAGGGTTTAACACCCAACACAATCCGCAGACATGTTGCTGCCCTGTCCACAGTGCTCAATATGGCAACTCAGAGGCCTTGGCTCAACACCCCATGGTACGTTCGTTTGTCAGGGGAGTAATGAACAGCAAACTGCCCGTGGTTCACAGATATCCCTCTTGGGACCTGTCCAAGGTCTTACAGGCTCTCACTTTAACTCCATTTGAGCCCATCAGAACCTCCACTCTACGGTTCTTGACGCTCAAGGTCGCCTTCCTAGTAGCCGTCACATAGGCTAGGCGCATTTCGGAATTGGCAGTGCTCTCAATTAGAGATGACTTATGTATTTTTTGTAATGACAGGGTGGTCCTACGCTTAGACCCCTCCTTCGTCCCCAAAATCAACTCATTGTTTCACAGGGCGCAGGAGCTTGTGCTGCCAGATTTTTGTCCTAAGCCGTCCCACGATTTGGAACGTAAATGGCACACCTTGGACGTTTGTAGAGCCTTGCGTCACTATATTAAGCGAACTGCCTCTTTTCGCAAATCTGAAGCCCTATTCGTTTCATTCCACCCCTCTTCACTGGGTCAGAAGGTGACTGCCTCTACTATCAGCAGATGGATTAGGGCTTGCATAGCAGGGGCGTACCAGACACACTCCTTGCCAGTTCCAAGACGAATCACCGCACACTCCACTCGCAGTGCGGCAACTTTGCGGCGTGGGCTACACAGGCGTCCATCGAAGAGATATGCAAGGCAGCGACTTGGTCATCTCCTTCCCCATTTGTGAGGCATTATAAGTTAGATAAGTTTGCCTCAGCAGACGCTTCATTTGGCAGGAGAGTTCTCCAAAGGGTAGTAACAGATAGTGGGACACAGGCCCAGACTTCTTCCCACCCATCGGGACAGTGAGGCTTTGGTAGGTCCCATCTGTGGATTCTCCATTCGTCATGCTGGAGAAGGGGCGTTGTCTTACCTAAACGCCTTTTCTCAGCATGACGATGGAGAATCCACTCCCCCCCCCTTGGGTCCATCCGGTCCTGTGTCAGGGGACTTTGAGCCACCACCACCTTGACAAATCATCAACTGCTGCGCCTTCGTCGTGACTGGGGATTCCTAGCCGGAGGAAGAGAGGCGTGGGAAAGGTTGATTGACTTAGTCTCTAGGGCAGAAAGGCAAGATCAACCCATCTGTGGATTCTCCATTGTCATGCTGAGAAAAGGCGTTCAGGTAAGACAACGCCCCTTTTCCAATGTTGTACTACGTTTATTCTCATAGCTATCAACATAAATTGCATTTTTTTCTTGATATATCCTAAAATTATATATAATTAAAAATGATTTCAATTCAAATTTTTTTTCTAAAATTCTCTAAATACTGTATATTTCTTTCCATTATTTGTTCACATGTCTATTGCATTGTTAAAATGTTCATTCTGTATCATGACAATTTCAATACTATATGATTTGTCTATATTGGCAATTATTGATGTGTTGTATTGTACTTATAAACATTTTGACCAGTTTTCTCATAAATTATAAAGTAAGGTGAATTTTATTGATTTGTTCCATTGCACTTTTATTGTTATATTGTGATTATATCTTACAAAGTTCTGCTTCAATTTTATTATACAGTTTTGATTTATCTCCCTGTCATGTTTAAGTAACAGTTTGTGTATACTTTTTAATAGATTGTTTTGATTCACTATGCATATTTCAAAGGTTTTCATTTCTCTTAGAAGCCCATCTGCATTTTTGAGGCCAGTTTTTAGTCTTCCAACAATTTGTAGGTCATTTGTATAACACTGCTATGTAGTAATTCTAAGAGATAAAAATTTGGGGCTTACTGGATAATAGCTGAGTAATATTCAGCAATGTCTTTTTGGGATTGCCATTTTATTTGTTCATACGATTTCATGCAGTGTATAGTATATCTTGTAATCAATGGATTTAAAGTGTCGTCTGTGGTCTACCGACATTCCCTTATTATAAAATGTCCATTTCATTTCATTATTTCCATGTTCTGGTTTCAAATTCTCCTTGATTCATACTTCCTATACTCCATGTCCTAATTATATGTGCCTTTCTAAAATGTGGAATCCTTCTTTCACTATTAGTACATATTATTGTTTTCAGATATATTCAGTATTTATCCCCATTAACATTAAAAGTATCTTTTGATTGGGGTTGGGTGAATAAGTGTTATCTCATTATCTGGTCAATATGCTACTGGGGAAGAGCAGAGGGCTAGTACTAGTACCGCCAGAAAGAGTGAAGCGACTGGGCCAAAGCCGAAAGGACGCTCAGCTGTAGATGCATCTGGTGGTGAAAGGAAAGTCCGATGCTGTAAAGATCTTTTCTCCATAGGAACCTGGAATGTAAGATCCATAATCAAGGCAAGCTAGACGTGGTCAAACAAGAGATGACAAGACTGAACATCGACATCTTAGGAATCAGCGAACTAAAATGGACAGGAATGGGTGAATTTAACTCAGATGACCATCAGGTATATTACTGCGGGCAAGAATCCCTCAAAAGAAATGGAGTAGCCTTCATAGTCAATAAAAGAGTAGGAAAAGCAATACTGGGATACAATCCCCAAAATGACAGAATCCAAGGCAAACCTTTCAATATCACAGTAGTCCAGGTCTATGCCCCAACCACTGGTGCTGAAGAGGATGAAATTGACCCGTTCTATGAAGCCCTACTGCACCTTATAGAATTAACACCAAAAAATGATGTCCTTATCATCATGGGGGATTGGAATGCTAAAGTAGGAAGCCAAAAGATAACCGGAATAACAGGCAAGTTTGGCCTTGGAGTACAAAATGAAGCAGAGCACAGGCTGATAGAATTTTGTCAAGACAATACGATGGTCATAGCAAACACTCTTTTCCAACAACACAAGAGACGTCTCTACACATGGACATTACCAGACGGTCAACACAGAAATCAGATTGACTATGTGCTCTGCAGCCAAAGATGGAGAAGCTCTATACAGTCAGTAAAAACAAGACCAGGAGCTGACTGGCTCAGATCATGAGCTTCTTGTTGCAAAATTTAGGCTTAAATTGAAGAAAGTAGAGAAAAGCACTAGGCCACTCAAGTATGAACTAAATCATATCCCTGATGTATATACAGTAGAGGTGACAAATAGATTTAAGGAATTAGATCTGATAGACAGAGTGCCTGAAGAACTATGGATGGAGATTCGCAACATTGTACAAGAGGTAGCAACTAAAACCATCCCAAAGAAAAAAAAATGCAAGAAAGCAAAATGGCTGTCTGAGGAAGCTTTGCAAATAGCTGAGGAAAGAAGGGAAGCGAAAGGCAGGGGAGAAAGAGAAAGATACACCCAATTGAATGCAGAATTCCAGAGAATAGCTAGAAGAGATAAGAATGTCTTCTTAAATGAACAGTGCAAAGAAATAGAAGAAAACAATAGAACAGGGAGGACCAGAGATCTCTTCAAGAAAATTGGAGATATGAAGGGACCGTTTCATGCAAAGATGGGCATTATAAAGGACCAAAATGGCAGGGACCTAACAGAGGCAGAAGAGATTAAGAGGTGGCAAAACTACACAGAAGAACTATACAAGAATGAGCTTAATGTCCCAGAGAACCATGATGGAGTGGTCACTGACCTCGAGCCAAACATCCTAGAACGTGAAGTGAAATGGGCATTAGGAAATCTGAGCAACAACAAAGCTAGTGGAGGTGACAGTATTCCGGCTGAGCTATTCAAAATCTTAAAATATGATGCAGTAAAAGTGCTACACTCAATTTGCCAGCAAATTTGGAAAACTCAACAGTGGCTATAGGATTGGAAAAGGTCAGTTTACATTCCAATTCCAAAGAAAGGCAATGCCAAAGAATGTTCAAACTATTGCACCATTGCACTCATTTCACATGCTAGTAAAGTTATGCTTAAAATCCTACAAGCTAGACTCCAGCAGTATGTGGATCGAGAACTTCCAGAAGTACAGGCAGGATTTCGAAGAGGCAGAGGAACTAGAGATCCAATTGCCAACATACGCTGGATCATGGAGAAAGCTAGGGAGTTCCAGAAAAACATCTACTTCTGCTTCATTGACTACGCTAAAGCTTTTGATTGTGTGGATCACAACAAATTGTGGCAAGTTCTTAAAGAGATGGGAGTACCAGACCATCTTATTTGTCTCTTGAGAAACCTATATGCGGGTCAAGAAGCAACAGTGAGAACTGGACACGGAACCACTGATTGGTTCAAAATTGGGAAAGGAGTCCGGCAAGGCTGTATACTGTCGCCCTGCCTATTTAACTTATATGCAGAGCACATTATGAGAAAGGCAGGGCTAGATGAATCAAAAGTTGGAATTAAGATTGCCGAGAGAAATATCAACAACCTAAGATATGCAGATGATACCACTCTAATGGCAGAAAGTGAAGAGGAACTAAAGAGCCTCTTGATGCGGGTGAAGAAGGAGAGTGCAAAAGTTGGCTTGAAACTCAACATTAAGAAAACCAAGATCATGGCATCCGGCCCTCTCAATTCCTGGCAAATAGATGGGGAAGAAATGGAGGTAGTGACAGATTTTATTTTCCTGGGCTCCAAGATCACCGCAGATGGGGACTGCAGCCAAGAAATTAAAAGACGCTTGCTCCTGGGGAGGAAAGCTATGGCAAATCTAGACAGCATACTAGAAAGCAGAGACATCACCCTGCCAACAAAAGTGCGTATAATCAAGGCCATGGTTTTCCCAGTTGCAATGTATGGCTGTGAAAGTTGGACCATAAGAAAGGCTGAGCACCAAAGAATTGAGGCCTTTGAACTATGGTGCTGGAGAAGACTCCTGCGAGTCCCTTGGACTGCAAGGCGTTCAAACCGGTCAGTCTTAGAAGAGATCAACCCCGACTGCTCTTTAGATCCTGAAGTTGAAACTCAAATACTTTGGCCACCTAATGAGAAGGAAGGACTCACTGGAGAAGAGCCTAATGCTGGGAAAGATTGAGGGCAATAGAAGAAGGGGACGACAGAGAATGAGGTGGCTGGATGGAGTCACTGAAGCAGTAGGAGCTTAAATGGACTCCAGAAGATGGTAGAGGACAGGAAGACCTGGAGGAACGTTGTCCATGGGGTCGCGATGGGTCGGACACGACTTCGCAACTAACAACAACATTATCTGGTATAGAAACTTTCCTAAATGTTCCAGTCATGCCCATACAATTATATTAGCAATAATATAGAAGTGATTTGTCATTGTCTTCTTCCTGGATTTTCTTCTTTGTGGCAATTTAGCTTCCCTCTGCAGAAAGCTATCTGTCCTCACCCCTGTTGTGGATTCTTCCTACCCTTTCCTTTTTACTTTGCTGGCAAGGCTGATTGTAAAGGAATTCCTGCTCTCACCAGCATCTCTCTAAAGGTCACTGAACCTATTGAATAGTCCAACAGTGCCAAGGCATTAATCGTTAGGGCTAAGCTACTCAATAAGGGGCATTATAATTTGGTACAATCCATGTATCAACAATATGCTTATTATTTGGTAGTCATAAGTCATACATAATGAATTTTAAATATAGATATGTATATTATTTTAAATATGAAGATCCAGACAAATAATAGGCTACTAAATAGTTTTTTGTGAGCTTCAAGTCACCTTATATAAATGCCAGTTAATTTTAAATATGTTTGTACTTATGTGTAGATTAGAATTTTTTTATTGTAAAGATTAAGAGAGGTGACATTTACAGAAATATACAAGAACCAGCACCTAGGCAAAGGGAAAAACCTGAAAAACAAAATAAAATTCAGAGGTAGTTTAGACAAGTCCCTCTTTGATTCACTATACTATAAGGAGGAAGGCAGCACAATCAAATTGGCAAAATCTGTTTTTATACATTAAAAATAAATAAAGTATAGTTCTGGCCTTCCTGCAGAGTTGATTTTATTCATTTCATTATTAATTTTTTATGCTACCCATCTAACTGATACAGTGATTCTGGGTGGCTTAACAGTATGATAAAAAGTAAAAATTTCCTACAAGACAATTAAAATTAGAGGAATTAAATAGAAAAGCTTAAAAAAATCAAGATGATGAATGGTCTGGAGGTGGGAATCTTCTCTACCCATTCCACCATGCATTTTCTGGTCTGGTCTATCTCAGGGGGCTGACATTAATTAATTCAACTTTCCAAACATGCCACCTCTTCATTTTACCTCAGATCTATGAACTTAAATCTGGGATAACCTAATGTAATATGTTCACGAGTCTTAAGGTGAAGATAAATCTTTCTTTTAAATGTTTTATATTTTTGTTTTATTATTGCTTTTCTTTTTCTTCTTGTTTGTTACATATAACTCAAAAATAGCTTATAGGAAAACCAAGTCTGCTATCATTAACTAAAACATTTTAAACATTGACACTGTAAAACATAAACTCTTCTAACCTGAAATTCCCATGGCTTTGAGGAATTTTTATTTGTTTATTTATTTATTTAAAATGTGTCAACATTTTCCCTCAACAATAACTCTAAAGTTGATTGGGCTGAAAGAGAGTGACTGGCCCAGAGTCACCTAGCTGCTTTCATGGCTAAGGGGGGACCTGAACTCACTATCTCCCACTTTCTAGCCTGGTGCCTAAACCACTAGACCAAACTGGCTCTCTACATAGGATCAGTACAGATTTTTTACATTCTTGATGTTCCAAAGTGATCCCAGAAGCACTGAAAGTATTGATGCCTGTCCACTTTATATAATATGGGGAAATGACGTGAATAATCAATTTGCTTAAGTTTTTTTATGAACTTTCTTCTTAGTATAGGGGACTGCAGCAAGGGGGAAGAAGTATCTTAAGTCTAATCCCATTCTTGCATACATTGGGCTATATATTTCATTTAAGAACTGCTGCTGTGAAGCAAAAAAAACATGTCCTTCACTATTGCATAACATAATGGAAGATGTTTTTAAGAAGATAGGAGAAGAGTTCTTCATTCTATATGCTTTTATCATTTTCAAGATTCTGATTTAGTTATTAATGCAAAATACTGACAATATTCTTGTCGTATATCTCTGGCCAGACCACCTGCCACTGAACATCTTGTGTTTAACAACCAGTTAACATTTGATTTGTATGTTCTAAGAACAAGAATAGAGTAGCAGCAGGGAGCACACCATGGATCTGATAAAATGTCAATGGGAGAGCTAAATTTATCCCGGAGGATATTTTTCTCCTAAAGAAGAATACATTTATTGCTTCTCAGAAAAGTCAGGAGTCAGAAACCATCAAGTGGGCTATTGGGTGTCTATTAAAAATCAGAAGTGGAAATATATGCTTTATCAAAGATGACACCACAGAAGATGAAGCATCTGTTCTTTAGATGTCAATAGTTGTGGCTTTCTAAAATAAGAAACATCCTTCCTCTCTTAGAACACATTGATGTGCAGAGATGAAGGCTTTGCTTTGTAAAGCAATTTCCATTCTAGTAAAACCCAGGGCAAAAGTCCTTGTGGGTCCTTTTTTCTTAAATAAGTTGTAAAGTAATTTAGATTTATTTTTGCAAAGGGCTTTGTTTTACATCATTCTTGTGTACTGTTAGAAAAATGTTCTCAATCAAATATTTGTGCAGATAAGAGATATTTCATATTCTAGAATATAACAAGTCTTGAAATATGGAATACTGATGTTATCTAGTGATCTATTTTGGCACATAAAAGACTCAGATTCAAAGAAGATATTCTAAGGTTTAATAATGGTGCTTTACGAGTTGCAGCATAGAAAATCAAACTTAGCTGCATATAATTACTTAATGCACTGAAAGTGATAGAAAAATGATTGGTGAAAAAAATGACTTATGCACAGATTTCTTGCCTTGGACAAATCTATTTTGAAATAATTGTATTTAAACCTGAAAATCTCCTTTATGTTTAATATCTAATGAATGCCATTCATTCCTTTTTATTTTTTTCACTATTTTTTATGAAGCTTCATGAAAAATTGTTCAGTTTTTCCACTTCTTAATTTTTTTACTTTCATTTTCTTTCTCCCATTGTTAGGAGTTATTTATTATTAATGTATCTTTAGACTAGGCAATAGGCACTATTTGTTAGTTTTTCCTGTTTTTTCCTGGCCTTTTTATCACCTCGCATGCTGTCCATCTGACAATCCTTGTATAGAATGTTTGTTTATGTTGCTTGAAACAGATGTGGGGAAATTACCTAAGAATCCTCTACTGTGCTCTCTCCTATTATTGCTTGAATGGATGTTGTATTTAGTACCTGTTGTAATTTCCATAGAAGTTTCTGTGTGTTCCACCATTGTGTTGATTGTAGAAAGCTTGCATTTGTATAACATACTTTTAAACATTTTTAAAACATTTCTTTTAAGAACAGAGAAGCAAACCTTAAATAAAAAGGTGTGATATCAATAAATTAGCAGCAAATAGCAAAAGTTGTATAGTTAATGCTCAGTATATTGTTAATGAAGGATTAACTATAAAAAACAAAATGCATTGTGTTGTTTTTAACCAAAAGTAAAACAATTTTGAAGGTCTTTTTAACACTCTCAACTAAATGCCAAGATTTCCACTGTTTTATTGTATTAAAATAAATCTCCTAAGAGAAAAAAACATTGATCAAATAGATATATAATAGTTTCTAACCCCTCCTTCATAGTACTTCAACTGATACATTGTATTTATAAATATTTACAATTTCTAACTTAAGTTCTTTAATCAATTCTTTTTACTCTTACAAACCATACTCTAAAAGTTTAAGTTTGCCTTGCTGCATAATATATATAACATATATATGAGCAATTCTTGCTTGAATTTAGTCAAACTTTGTTATGAATATATGCTGTTAATTTTGCCATTGCTGCATATTCTCTAACTTTGTTCCCAATCTAATATCATTGGTAATGTATCTTTTCTCCAGCATGACCAATGGAGAATCCACAGATGGGTTGATCTTGCCTTTCTGCCCTAGTGTTGCATTAGAAAAGGATTCTTGTCAGAACCAGAGGGATTTATTCTGTTTAGGCAAAATGCTGGATAGGATCATTAGCAAAACAATTTTAGGTACAGAACCATTTATGTATTTTATTTAGTAATTGATTTCTTAATTGTATTGCAATTGCCTTCTTCTTTATGCTGATGCAGTAGGCCTGGAATTTTCTTCTTCTTCAAAATAAATATTGACCATGTAGAAATGCAGCAAGATAATTTCAGTATCGATAGAGAATGAATCCATGTTGCACTCATAATTTTTTTTATTTTCCATCACATTAGTTCCCTTGCAGTATACTAATTTTCTTAATTCTTTAATATGCCAGGCTAAAAAAATATCTTGTTCCATCTTAAATGCCTTTTTCAGTGCACTAACTCTGATTATTTAGTTGTATTGCAAACTTCTCAGGCTAATTCCTTAGAAATGGAATTGCCAGTCACCTTTATATTTTTGTCCAGTTGATTTAACTGTAGGCTAAGTAGTGCAGTCTAAAAAAGAAGCAAATTTGACACATTCCTACCTCTTTCATCTGGAGAAATTGTGGCAGCAAAATCCAGTGTTATAGACACATTCAGGAGTGAATAACTTTCCACTTAGGACTCTTCCAAAACATTTTGTTATCTGTAGAGAAAGGCAAACTGGCACCTGAAATGAGTAGTGAGAGGTAAAACGAAAAAAATTGGGCTGCAAAAGAAGTATTACAAACAAAGTGCACAAACTTGCTGCTCAGGACGTGAAAAGGAATAGCTAATAACTATTAATAGAAAAATAAAATGTTTCAAAGAAAGAATATACAGGTAGCCCTCACAAACTCTGGTATTCCCCAGAGGTTTGGGTGTAAGTCATTGCAGTAGTTAAGAAAGTTAACACTATCTACTATGATATGCTGAAGGACACAACATTATGCATCTGAGAGGAAGAAATGGAAAATTAACATTTGGTAAGCAACCTTTCCTTCTCACATCTTATTAACTCCAGAAGAACCCCATTATTAACTCCAGAAGAACACCATCGCCACTGCATTTAGTAAAATTAAATGGCTTTTCTTTTTTAGCCAAAGGGCTAAATCAGACATGTCAAACTCGCGATGTCGCGCAACGTATCGGGACGGTTTTGCCATTGCCGGCAATGGGGTGGGCGTGGCTTCCGGATGACGCGTCCGGCCCGTGGGCCAGCAGTTTGACATCCCTGGGCTAAATTGATACATTTCACATATTCAAGATTGTTTTATTTTTAGTGAAGTGAATTTTTTTTTTAAATCCTAGTGCTAAAATAGCAACTACTGTATTCCCATGTCTTCTTTTCCCCCATTCTTTCCTGCACTCTGTCATTTGTGTATTACTTTGGTAATGGTCATAATATTTTTTAAACTGGAAGATTTATTGCAAAATAGCCATTTCCTATAGATACTATATGTGTGGATCATCCTGTTTATAGTCGTATGAGGTACCCTTCTCTAAAAAATGTTAAATTCCTTTTCAAATATACAAGTAGTCATTGATGTACATTCTATTAGTGACCGTTCGAAGTTAATGATGGCATTGAAAAAAGTGACTTATGTCCAGTTTTCACACAGTTTTACAACATCCCCATGGTCACATGATCAAAATTTGGGCACTTGACAACTGCTGTGTATTTATGACAGTTGCACTATCCCAGTGTCATATGATTACCATTTGTAACCTTCCCAGCCAGCTTCCAACAAGTAAAGTCAATGGAGAAGCCAGATTCATTGAATGACTGTGATTCACTTAACAGCTGCAGTGATTCTCTTAACCTCTGTGGCAAAAAAGTTCATAAAGTGAGAAGCAACTCAACAACTGCCTTGCTTAGCAATGGAAATTTGGGGCTCAGTTGTGGTTGTAAGTTGACGACTACTTACAATTGAAAATAAATGTGGCCATGTTTTGCAGGGCAGCCAAATTTAGAAAATCCTAAAGCCTTTCTTACCCTTCTAAATATTTTAGTATCATAGAATCATAGGGGTGGAAGGGACTTTAGAGGTCTTCTAGTTCAGCCCCTTGCCCAAAACTGGACTTACTATACCATCCCGGACAAATGGCTGTGATCTTTTTTCTTGAAAACCTACAGCAATGGAGCACTCATAACTCTTAAGAGGCAAGCTGTTCCATTGATTAATCAGTTTAATCTAGATTTAATTAAAATTTAAAGTTATTCCAAACATTTGTGTATGCTGATTCAAATATTTGCTTACAGGTTTTCATAAATAGACTACTGTTTTTAAAGCATTTACTTTAAAGAAGGGCAATTAGCTTAATCTGTGAAATGTCTAAATATATATAAAACTTTTTTTTGCAATTATACTTTTCTGTGCCTTTTTGGAATGCCACTGTATTCTTTATAATGATGACTTAATATTTTGCAAATTCTTCAATATAAATCAACAGAATAAAGTTTGCTTTAGAAAGCTAATATAGATTACAGTTGCTGGTTGATATTTTTTCTACGTTGTAAAATGTAAAAATATTATTTCATGGTTGAAAGAGTTACTTAGGCTAAGGAGCGAAGGACAATTTCCTAGATGTTATCTAAATTGTATACCATATGATAATAAGTTTTGAGTGCCTTTGTCATTGGGCATCTACTTTGAATTCAGTTTCTCTATGGAACACTAACAACCAAGTCAAATCACCTTTATATATTTAATTAAAAAGTTATAATGTAGCCCTTCTAATGTTATGACAGATGTTCAGCTTTGTTTTTTTGCCATAACTCTATTATATTTTCTGCACTAAAGGCACATTTGGAAGATGTTGGGGCAGAAATATAAATTTAAATGCTTATTCATATGATAGACTTCAGTTTGAAAATTGTAGGTAAATCTTTTTAGTTGGGGGGAGGAGATAGCAAGTAGGGCGATTAGCACTTTGGAGCAGATAATTGCTAATCAATTTTTTTAAAGCATTTGAATTATTGCAAGAGGAGTTTTGATTGATGAAAGTTATAAAAATTGTTTAGTTACAACATCATTTACACAATTTGGTCTAGATGCACTAGTGTCTAAATGTCCTGAATCAGTATCAATATTGGAATGTGTTTTATTTCAATAAAAGTCTGTGATTTTTCTCACCAGTATTTCCAGAACCATCATATTAGACGGGCACTATTAGACGTGTGGATAAAAATTAAAAAAAATAATTATATAGAAAGCCCCAATTGGCTATCCATATTAGAGATATTCATGCACCCCAAATTCATAAATTTAGGAAGAGTAATCATATATAAAGATATCTTAGACGAGAATGGAGACCTGAAAACAAGGAAAAGACTATTAGAAGATGGTATAGAGTTGGAATGGTGGGCATACTTACAAATACAGTCGCGATACAGAAAAGATAAAAAAGAACCAGCGATAAAATTAGAGCATACACAATTAGATAAAATCCTTCTAGGAACAGAAGATCAAATGATAAAAAAGATATATCAATATTTATTAGAACAAGATTTGTTAGAAGAACAGGTAAAAGAAACAATGTTAATCTGGAGCAAAAATTTTGGTTATAGTATTGACTTAGATAATTGGCAATCATTATGGGACAGAAACAGGAGGTTAACGCTAGCCACCTCCTATAAAGAAAATCTATACAAGATGTTTTATAGATGGCACCTTCCCCCTACAAGGCTAGCAAAAATAGATTAAAAAAATCTCACCGACATGCTGGAAATGTAGAAGGCTTCCAGGGACTTACTATCACATGTGGGAATGTTCAAAAGCGAAATTTTTTTGGCATCAGATAAAAAATTGGCTGGAAGAAATACTATTACAAAAAATTGATTTAAAACCAGAAACCTTCTTATTAGGGATTATTAATGATAAATTTAGCAAAGCATCTTTCTACTTACTATTGCATATTTTAACTGCAGCAAGATTGGCATATGCCCAAAAATGGAAAAGAAAAGAAGCCCCCACTGAAGAAGAAATAATAAATAAAATTTTGTCCTGCGCTGAAATGGACAGGTTAACTCTAGAGATCAAAAATAAAACTGAAACAGAGTATTATGAAATTTGGAAAAATTTGTATGATTGTTTAGAGATAAGGAGGATCGCTGAGATGATTATCGATTGATTAGTTGATAACGTAAGGATTTCCTATTAGCATCTATTTCAGGACACAACGGAAAGATATGTAAATACAGAAGTTTTTTACAGAAGTTATATGTACAGCTTGTTATACTCTGTCCTATCATAGAAAGTATTTTAAGTTTCTGTTTTTCTTTCTGTAACATAAAATAATACTAATAGTGTTGTAACCAGGGAGGTTGAACCATGTCCACTTTTGTTTTTAAATGTACATTTAATAAAAAATCTATTTAAAAAAAAAAGTCTGTGATTTTTTAAAATCATTTTTGTGATTCTACAATATTTTGTAATAAAAGAGTATTACTAAAGTGGATATTGATGTAATGGGCTTTGAGAGTAACCCTTTGGAAGAGGAGGAAGAATCACAGTCAAAACAGCAGTCAAGTAAAAAAAGTCTTGAGCTGAAAGCAGGAATGGAATTTGAGAGAGTGCTTCAGACTTTATCCTCTCTAGTTCTTTTTAGGATAAAGGCAGGGAAGGGGAAAGGTCCATTCAGATTTGCAAGACTCTGTTATTGTAATCCTATAATAAAAATAGTTTTAGTATTCATAACTTTGCTGTCCAAGTCTACCTCATAGGGCAGATAATTAGTGTGTCCTTAAATGCCTGCTTGCACCTAATATTGTTGAAAGACTCTTGACAATAGTTCAACATCTTCATTCTAAATGCCTGATCTTTTCTGTGTACTAATTTTGTTATTAATTTTGCTGGTGTTTTGCTACCTCTAAAATCATAAATGGTATGCCTTGAATATTTGGGGAGCAGTAGTAGGGAATATTGCCCTTCTGCCAAAGTTAGCAGTGTGAGTATTGGATGATGCAAAATACTCTGCAATTACAAAGTCTAAATAGATTGTCATTCAAGATATGTGCAGAATTAGTTGCATCACCTAAAGACTGGTTTGTGGGGAAGCAATTTTAATGCAGATCTAAAATAATATAATTTTATATTCTAGTTTGAACACAACTGCATCATAATGCCATCTGCAGAATTCTTTATTTTACTGGTATATTCCCCTAAATTCAATTCTGCTCCTGGGGAATATTTGGATATCCAGATAGCAACAACATAGGACTGGTTTGCAAATGGCTTCTTCCAAGAGGTTTTTTTTCCCCCTTTACTTCCCAGTTTACTTTACAATCCTAGGATTTCCTGATAGAAATCAGATACTAACCAGGGCTGGATTTCTTAGCTTTGTTCCAGATCGGCTAAGATCAACAAGGTGGTCCTATCTGCCATGTCTATATCAGTATAGTACAAAGTAAGTCGTGTGCACTGAGAAAATACAACAGAATTGTAGATTGCACATATGTATGAATATTGTAGACAAAATGTTTTTAGTTCTTACATTTTTGTAAGTTCTTTATATTGAAACCCAGGCAAATTCTAGTGGGCTCAAGGTTGACTCAGCCTTCCATCTTTCCGAGGTTGATAAAATGAGGACCCAGATTGTTGGAGGCAATATACTAATACTGAAAACCTCCCAGAGATTGTTGTAAAGCACTATGGAGTGGTATATAAGTCTAAGTGCTATTGCTTTGTTGTCCGCTTCATTAATAAATTATTGTTATTCCTTCCATCTATGAACTTGAATTATTCTGGTTGAGTTTGGGATGAGCACAGCCAGTTGAAATGTAGATTGCAAGATTTTGTTCTCTGTATGTAAAGGCATGCTTTCAGAGAGGGATTCAGGGAAGAGGACTAATTGACAAATCTAATCTGATTATATTGGGCAAGTTTTTAGGGAAGTAACTATTATGCTACCACCGCAACTTGTATTTTCATTGTAGTTCTCCTTTCCCTTTGTATGTTTTTAAGTTGTGCATTTGGAGAGATCGTGAAAGACCTTTTGGGGGTGGAGAGCACTCTACATTCTAAGATTGCTTTGTTTTGAATTTTATCTTGCTGTGATCATTCTGCCAGTTGGCTTTAGTCACAGCTATCAAAAGACTGAACACATGTTGCATTCATTAACTTCTGGCTCTGTTCAGTTTTGCAAGTCAGACAAAAGCATTATCATATTAAATGAATTGTTGTGCAGCTGTAATATGAGTTCTCACATTTGTAATGAAATGATAATCTGGAGAGAGTTGCACTTTTCTCCAATTGGCAATACTGTGTCTTTTTAATGGACAACTATATAACTTCAAAATTACAAAAAACCATAGATCTCTCTCTCTTCTCAAGCAAAGAAGAGATTGCCTACAGAAATTTCTCTCTCTCTCCCCCTCTCCCCTTCTCTCCCTCCCTCTTTGTTTTCTGTCATTTTTCTAAGATGCTTCAGCAGAAATTAATCTGACAGTACATATTTGACCAAAGTTATGTATTATGTTAAAATGGTGATAGTTTCTGGTTGCTATCCACATGAGATGCCAAACTGTATTCACAATTTTTCAGGCACAAAAATGTAATAATTCTATGATTCATTTTGTCACATTATAACAGATCAATATAGGTGAAACTTGTTTGTCATATCTTGCCTTTTCTGTATTTCCTTTGAAACAAATATTTTTATTCTCTAATTGTATCCAGAGGATACACTACTAACTTTGTTGCTTTCATTGATTTTTAGTCTCCCTCCTCCCAGTTATTGTGGAATATTTTACATTATATAAATCAAGATTATAAATGTTCTTTGACATAACCTTTAGAGGAATAACATAACTTCACCTTATCAGTGTCATAAAAATGATTATTAGCCATTATTTTCATAATTTGGTGTCAAAAATTCAGCCTTATTTGACAAAGAGGAGCTTAAAAATCCAGCCTTAACATTTAAATCATGCATTCTTTGTTTTAAAACGAAAGAGGTTCTGGATTTTCTTTTACCTGCATATGACACTTAATAAAGGTTTTATAAAAGCTTTATTATCCTTCCATTTAAAAATACAACAAATTAAACATGGCATTTGGTAAATTCTTTAATTTGTGGTTTATTCTATATACTAAATCACAGCAAAATATCTGTTGTAGTAATGCCTTTATTACTGTACTTATGATGACTAAGGTTTAACCACTCCTTAGAGCAGTCTCAAATTTCTCTCCCCCATGTAATACATCCATCCCTCTTCAGATTGCCTCCCCATCTTTTCTTCATTCCCCCCCCCACACACACACACATACACATATAGTAATAGGAAAAAGAGAGTTCCAGAGCTGAGAGGTAGAAAAGCTTTTCTTAAAAACTTTTTACTTGTGCTGTTTGTAGTAGGCCATCTGGACTGGCAGGATTTCCTCAGAATTCAAAAAATGTTATCTGATTTGGAGATCTGGGGATTGCTCTGAAACTCTGGGAAAGCAGCAGGAAACATAGACAGAACTGGCAAGAATGGAAGAGGCCTTGACTTGTCTTGCTTCTCTGTGCAATTCCTCTGCGCTCATAAACCTCTACACTGGTAAAGTATAGCTTTCTTTTTTGTGAACTGATAATGCCAGCGATTATCTCCCATTTCTCACTATCCTGTCAATAAAATATTTATCAGATCAAATGTAGCAAGAGAAATGAACTTCCACTGGTTCCTTGGAATATATTCTTTTCCTAGATCATTTTATGGAAGCTTTAAATGAATTCCATTTTTATTCATTAATGCCTATGATGTATTTTGTGAAATAGATAGTAATCTGAAGCTCATTCTGTATGGCAGAATGAAAATTCCCCTCTCATTAAAGAATACTGGCATGGAAATTGAATTCATTTCAGTTTAAACTTGTCACTCATTTATATATAAAACTTACTTAGACTACCTTTTGCAATTTTTTTATTGAACAGGAGACATAGTAGAAGCTATGCCATAAAGTATCTGCAGAATATTTCTTTATAAACATTATAATTTGAATCATTTGTATTTTGCATTTAATATTTATAAAATGTTTTCTCTTAATTAACAGATGCTAAAATATTTCAGTACTAATCTGTTTACGTATATCATTAGTTTGATGTTTGTAGATGGAGGAAAGTTAGCTACTTTATTATGTTCATCACACAGTTTGAAGTGACTGTGAGTGGCTTACAGTAAGATAAAGATATACAAATAATATACAAATATCCAAAGAATTTTAAATATGACAATGGATTAAAATTGCAAAAGTTAAAAGACTAAAAAAACATGGGTTTGGAGAGGAGATAGGTGGGGTTGCCTTCTCTGTTAGCTGTTCACTTCCAGCCAACAACTTCTCCTTCAGGATCCCATGCCAGCCAGCATAGCCAGGTTTTAAGCCTTTTCCTGAAGGCTAAAAGAGAGGGAGCGGCTCTTACCTTGTGTGGCAAGATGTTCCAAGGGGCAGCAGCTGAGGCAGAAAAGGCTCTTCTCCAGCATGACGAACGGAGAATCCACAGATGGGTTGATCTTGCCTTTCTGCCCTAGAGACTAAGTCAAAGTTCCTTGGCTGATGGGATCTCTTCTGCCAGGACTAGTGGGGTGGGCTGATCCCATTGGGGAAAGATGGTGCGGGGTACACTATCATCAGGATGATGATGATGATGATGATGATGATGATAACCAGTTATACATCTCCATCCCTGGCTGGGCAGGTGATGCTGTTGCGCTGCTGTCTGAATGCCTGGCCATAGCTCCTAACTTGTGGAACATCCTCCCACTGGTGATTCAGCAGGCTCCCATCCTTGCCTGAAAAGGTCATTGTCAACCCTCCCAGGCAAACCAGACAGAAAACAACAAGATGAACTAATTCTACTTTAAATATTGTAAGGTTATGTTTACAGAATCTTGCAATCTTCCCACCTCAATTTTTAACCAGTTGATCAATCAGGGTGAGTCCTAATTTTTTCCTGCTCATTAAGTGACTATGGACTCCTTGTCTTGTATCCTAGCCTGCATCTTCTCCTCTCTTTCTCCAAGGTCATTCATACATTCCACTACAGCCTTTAAGACCTGGCATTTTACTGAGGTGTTAGGATTGTATAGGTAGATATAGAAGGAGGGCAGCTGAGCCTATTATGGGGCATCCCAAGGGGACTATTAAGGCACAGGGTGCTCTGGTTCAGCTCAATAAATGGCTCAGTTTCATTATAGGAAAAGTAACTTAAGTGATACAGGTAGTCCTCAACTTAAGACCAGAATTGGGACCAGTATTAAGGTCATTGAGGAAAGCGGTCATTAAGTAAGATGCCTACGTGACCGTTTCGCTCAGCAACTGCAATCCCACCGTTTCCAGTTGTGGTTGTAAGCAATCATGTGGATTATTAACCAGAGCGTGGGGTGCCTTGAGGGGTGGGGGAGGCATGTGGAAATTTGATGTGGGGCAGGAGGCCCAGGCCTTCTCTTTTCCTTACCATGCCTGTGGGGGTGGGGGGTCTGGGCCTTCTCCCTCTCCGTATCCCACCACACCCAGGTCCATTTATTTTTGCATTGTTTTTCAGCTACTGACAGGCACATCTAACCAATGTTCTGGATCAGAATTTGGTTTAAATCCTATAATCATTCAAGAAAATAAGCAACATTTGTTTTTGGTTTTTTAATTTTCACAATATTTTTACTAAATAATTAATCAACACTTTAAGATCATGTGTTGATTGATATTTGTGCAAAAACATAACTTGGTTAAACAACAATAGTAATTGACAGTAAAAAGGCTTTGCAGTACATCTGAATTTGAGATAAAACTAGTGATGTTAAAAATGCTACTGGAATATTTCCATGTTCCATAATTGAGTAATTAGAATTTAGTACTTCACTTCATGGAATATTTCCAGGAGCAAACTGAATAATAACTATTACAGAAATTTTAACATTCAGATCTTATGTGGCCAATATTTGGCTACCGTTTAAAAAGCAAATATGTCCATCATCATAAGACAGTGAAAGGATGCTAGTGGCAGAAACAGCAGCAGTAATAAGATTTACAGAGCAAGTCCCAGCCTGTGGTAAATATTCAGCCTGAATAATATTTCTTATTGTTAATATGGTTGCATTCTTAAATATTATGTGCAATTCTTTTATTTAAGCTAAATGTTTTTTTAAAATAGTATAGGTGCTTACAATATCTTGAAAGCTGCAGAGTTGGAGTTCCCCTGTTTAGGGGCAATTCCTAAACATTTTTCTAATTTAAATTGTGGTTGGCATGTGGTACTTTTCTATTGTAGGCAAAAAAGTCTGATCTTGTAAGATGGGAGAACGTAAGTGCAGAAGCCACATTGAATTCCTGAGAGGAAAATGAAAATGATTCAATGCATTTTCTTGTTCTTGAGTTTGATAGTTTAACAAATGGTTTGAAATATTTTCTGTAAGCACCATTACACTTCTTTGTGGTTTAAGATAAAATATTTTCTACTCAGCCTCAAGTTGTTCAAGATAATAAGGTTGCCAGCTGAAGAAAATTGGAGGTGTAATTGAATATTAGAGGTACAAACTGGTGCCCTTTGGATGTGTTTGAACTACAACTTCAGAATATCTATGGAGATTCTCAGTCATCCAGTCATAGTTGTCCCAAAAATGCTTTCTTACGAGGCAACTGGACTTTCTTGTTTTTTCTTTAAAGACGTTTCGCTTCGCATCCAAAAAGCTTCTTGAATGAGAATGTCTTCAAAGGAAAAACAAGAAAGTCCAGTTGCCTCGTGAAAAAGCATCTTTGGGACAACTTCAGAGTGTCATATTTTTGTCCATACTGATTTGTAATTTGGGAGGATATATTGGTATATTTGGTATACCAATGGTATATTTCAAGAACATCAAGTTGTAGATATGGATAAAACATGAGAGAACTTGTTGAAACCCTGAATGGACTGGGGGCAAAGCTGAATTAACAAATGTGCTAATTTCTAACAGGTTATTTGGATTGTCTGGGCAAATCATTTATTTTCTGACTCTCCCAATAAAACTAATCTTTTTTTTCATCAGGATCAATATAATTTATTTTTAAAAAATCTTAAATACATGACAAATAAAAGTGGCACAGAACATAATAAATAAAAGATATACCAAAGTTGAAGCAGTAAGTAAACTTTCCTTGTAACACAGCTCAGTAAATGGGAGGCATCACAAGTGCAGGAGAAAGCTTCTTTTCTTGAGAGCTTTGTCAAAACAATATGCAACAATTTATTTTTCCTAGTCATATTTGTTGGCTTTATATTCTGTCTTTTCACTTTGGACAGCACTCATGGCATTAGAAGATTTAGAAACAAGGAAATATTGAATGTTAAAAATGCAGATAGAATGCTAAAATCATTTAACAGGAACCAATGAAAAACATTTATCTTCACATATTTTCTAAACACTCTGAGATTGGAAGCCAATACATGTAGCAACCTCTCCTGCCTACAAGAAAGACCTTCTGAAAGTGAGAGTATCTTCAAGAGGACTTTTCTTGTTTACTTTACACAGATATAAAGTGTAACATGCATTCCATTAAACTGATTTGGACTTCAAAAATAAAGTCACCCAGTTGCAAAACCACTCAAGGAGGCATACAAAGCAGCTTGTGCGTAATAAAAGGAAGAAACAAAATGATTAAACAGCTATGTGGAGAAAGGACAGAAACTTCAATGACATCTCATTTCAATGTAGGTTTACAAATCATTTGTGTTTGCCAGATTTTTAAGAACTTTCTTAAAGTTCTTGAACTCCAAGAAGAATACTATTCCAGAGGTTAGGGATGGCAACAAAGATTGTGCCTGGTGATTTGCAGCAAGTGCAGATATTTCATGTATACACAATTCCTGTACTTTGTACTGCTTAGTTGCCTAGCTGCCACATGATATACCAAGTATAACTTTTGGACAATTTTCAAGGGTAACTCTGTGAAGAAGATGTTGTAGTAATCAAGACATGGTGTGACTAAGGTGTAGTATAGTCATTGTTAAATCCAACCAGAAAGAGATACAGCTAGTGCACTAGATATAATTGTGCAGAGATGTTCATTGTCCCAGCTGTTGCCTGCAAATCCAGTGACAGAGTGTGAAGATGCTCTTCCTGGGGAGATTCTGTTCTTTCTAAAACAGGCTGTATGTCTGATACCTGTTTCCAAAGCATGTCTGTCCTATCTGGATTTATTTTCATATCCATCTCATTACTCACGCATCCCATTATTGCCCAAGGGAATCAACTGTTTCCTTAGAATTGGATGATAAGGAGCAATAGAGTTACAAAGTTCTAGATGACCCCTCCAGCAATATGTGGGACAAGGTTCATTACAACTGAGAAAAATAAACATGTTTTACATTTGGGTTTGTAACCTACAGAGAAAAAAAAATAAGCCATTTTTCCTGCTAATGTAATTGGTTCTAGATATTACTGTTAAAATGCTCTTGATTTCTGATTTCATGTTTTTGTCACTGAGAGTTCTTTGGGATTGAAGCACGTTGAGTACCATTCATGGAAGGATGAATTGATTAATATTTTCCAGCTATGCCTCTTCTGCTATGCCCAGCATAACCTAGACTAAATAAAATGAGGACAAAAAAGCTTTCTGAAATAGTGAAGATGTGATTGTTTGGCTATGAAGCCCAGAACAAAGTTTACAGTATATAGCATATGGAGAAAGGGGGTTGTGACACTTGCAAAGGTTTGTATTCTGTTATTGAAGATGGTACCAGTATGAAAAGAATCAATTATCTAGAACAGGGGTAGGCAGCCTTGGCTCTTTTATGATTTGTGCACTTCAACTCCCAGAATTCCTGAGTCAGCATGGCTGGTTCAGGAATTCTGGGTATTGAAGTCTACAAGTCATAAAAGAGCCAAGGTTGCCTACCCCTGATCTAGAACAGGGCTTTTCAACCAGTGGTACGGGTACCACCTGTGGTACATTGGCACCTGGCAGGTGGTATGCGACCATCCCAGAAAAGTGGTAGCGGGGGAGGGGAATGAGTTGAACCGGTGGCAGCACCGCACAAGCCTGAGTGGAAGCGTCAGGATCAGTGCCGCTTTCCAGCTGATCAGCGCTTCGGGGCTGTCAGGGCTCAGTGGAAGCGCCAGGATCAGCGCCAGGCTCCAGCTGGAGCTCGGCGCTGATCCTGGTGCTTCCACTGAGCCCTGACAGCCCCGAAGAAGCGCCGATCAGCTGGAATGTTGCAGCATCTCCAGGGTCTTGTGATTTACACTCAGATGCTTGGCAACTGATTCATATTTATGATGGTCACAGTGTCCCAGGGTCATGTGAAGTGACCAAAACCTGCTGCAACCACCCAGCAGACGGGGGGAATAAAAACCAAACACCCTCCATCCCATCCCCGTTGCCAATCCTCAACAGAAATGCTCACAACAATGAAAACCTTGGACAGGAGGAAGAGCGCCGCCGGGTGCTGTCTTGCTCGGCTGTGGCTTGGGCACTTTTTTCAGTGCCATTGTAACTTCGAACAGTCACTAAGCAAACTGTTGTAAGTCGAGGACTACCTGCACTTTATCACTTTTTTCCTTTTTTTTTTGGTCAAGTTTTTGACACCTTGCTAGGCGACTGGTGGTACTCGGATGTTGCCATATCCTAAAAGTGGTTCAATGGGTGAAAAGGTTGAAAAGCCCTGATCTAGAAGACAAACTCCTTCGTCAAATTTTAGCTTTGCCTTTTAGAGAAAACCAGTGGCTTTTTTCTTGGTTCTAGGCTTAGAACTAAAAAAAAAAGGAACAGGAAAGAGCATGAAGCAATATGTATTTTTAATGTATATACTTGCAATTTAAGGAATTTGGACAACCACAAACCTGGCTGAGTGCAAAAGATGAGCCACAGCCAAGAGGCTACATTCACCCTGGCAGTAATCAGAATCTGGGAGCCTTGAACTATTAGACTATTATCAAAGCTCATAACCTGATTAGTCCAGGAGGCAAGAGAGCCTCCAGAGTCAGCAGAAGAGAGGAGGCATGAATCCTGGCCATGAACACCTCCACAATGTGGCCCAGCCTTCTGATGGATTTGGCACTAGATGGTTCCAAAAGTGACAACCTCTGGTGATCTTATGGATTTTCCATTAACTGTATTTGTTGGTCAATTGAGTCCTCTGTCTTCGTATTTGATTGTTCCACTTCTTCTGTTATCTTCTGCATTGTTAGTTCTTTGGTTGTAGTCAAAAGTTGGGTTTGTGTATCTAGGCTGGCATCTTGTTCTTTTATGTTGGTTCTTATTTTGTCACAAGCTGAAAGAATGGTTTCATGTATTGCTTTCAACATGGAAAGGATCTTTTCCTGGTCTTCATCCATATTCTCTTAATAATATGTTAAGTTGAGGACTTTAAAATCAGATGTTAAAAATAATTTTATAACTAGGTATGGGACCTCTATTTCACATTTTTATAGATAGTCTTTATAGTAGAAGTCATTTGTCAAGTAAAAATTTATAGTCCAAGGTATTTCATCATCTCATATAATAACCAATGTTCCTCAAATAAAGAGATAGGAAAGCAATTCCCCATATATAACTCTGAAAGTCAGTAAAGGTTTACATTCATAGTTCAAACAGGCCAGTTATGCCGCCCAGAAGTTCTCTTTACAGCTGAGTTTCTCACAGGTGGTATCAAGGTCGAAAGAGTTTTATCTGAAGTCTGGGCTTCAAGCCAAATCTCTTTTAGGCAATAAATTGTAATACCAAACTTTGCCACAAGATGTCACCGATGCCATTTAAAACTTTTTAAACCCTCCATTTATATAATAGTTTTTCAAAGTTTATTTCTTTTCTTTTTAGCTAAAAATCAGCATATCCAGTAGAAATAGGAATAAGAAAACTTTTAGGAAAACTTTTTAGTCCCCAAATTTCAAAAGTATATGCATCCAATTAGATTAAAGTTGTTTTTATAATTGCTTTGTTTCCCCTGGGTAGTCAGTCGCTGCTGTTCTTAGAGGGTGGGGTAGAAATTCCCTTCCCTCTCTCCTCACAGGGGGAAAAATACTTAGGGCAGCTTTTGCAGGAAAGATATTTAGAGTCTTAAAGAGAATATCAGATCTCACCCAATTTCATCCGCGTTGCTTTAAAGGTGCTTGGTAGTAATTTTGACTTCAGCTGTCAGCAGCTTAATGATGAGCCATATTGCTATGGCCGGTCTTTCCCCCGCCGGTTTGGAGAGCTGCCCCGATCAAACGGAGGGCTGCCACCCTCCCGCGATCAAGCAGGGATCCCCTCCTCACTCGTCGCCCCTACAGGGCAACTTTCGACCCTTTCCAGGGTCCCCCAGAGGGATGAAATCGGACGCTGAAGACGGAGTTCGCCTCCATGTGTCCGAAGGCGCCGATGGCAAACCGGAAGTCATCAAAATGGTTCACAAATTTTTGAGCAACACTCTATGTGGAATAATGGAATAAAAACAGTGGGCTTTTTTGAAGTTCAAGCTACTGAAATATGCTTGTATTGTGCATCAGTCTAATAAAGGGAATTGAAATCAGCTTTTCACAGTCTACCAAATGTACAGTTGAAACCAGCTTTTTACAGCCCACCAAATATTATGGTCTTATTAACAATAATACTATAAGAACAGGATGGAGTTACTAAAATTTATATAGTTCCAAGTACATAATGGAGGTGAAAAACTCAGAAGGTTTAATACTATTTTTACAAAACAGTTTCAATAGGAAGACAAACAATATTTTGAATTTATTATATCGTTGCAAAACTAGATTTATATGAACACTTCAATAAAAATGGTCTTTCTAGACTACACTACCCTAGAGTACTGTAGCCATAATTCTTGTCTGAACATTAATTTTCTTGTTGCATTTTTACAGTTAATTACATATACAGTCCTGGGAGTCTTGAAGAAGTAACTGAATTCACTATCTATCCAAATAACTTACTTTTATCCTTCTTCTTTTTTTCTTAGATTTCAATTACTACGAAACCTGCAGCACTTACTAGCTAATGCTTAAATCAGAATCTAATGCAAACAGTTTTAAATAACAGTGTATTTCAGTAAAACAAATAAGGAAGCTAGATAAAACTAAGTCAAAATAATATAACATTTTAGTGCAGCCTAATCAATAGACAATTGTATTTTGCACCAGTTGAAGCTTTACTCTGTATAAATAGTGGAAGCGACCAATATGTGGAGGACAAATTAAAGCTCAAGTTCCAAATGGAAGTGCTGTAGCCAGCTAAACCTTCATGCAGCTGCTATCAAAGGGCATCCAGCAGGCAGTATAAAATCCAGAGAGCTCCCAAACAGTTTATCCCATCTTTCAGTCCGTATGTAACCCTATCTATATCAGCAGTCTCTCCAAGCAAGCCCTGGTTGATTTGATTATTAATAGTAGGTTTCAGTTTCCATTTTTCATCTGGCCCCAAATGCTACCTAAGCATTTGTTTAAGAAAAACTCACCACTTCTCCCAAATTTTACTTCAGTAAGGTATAGTGCTGGATGTTGTCGGCATCTAACTCTATACCTTAATCATTGAAGTCATTGATTGTAGAATTCTACGAACCTAAGTTATATCCCATTTTTTAAAAATAGTTTTCATAGTTCTAACTAATTTTTATTTATCTTTCCCCCCCCTAATCTATCCTTGAAGAGCATTTGGAAGCTACAGGTGCAGAGTGCAGTGGCGTGGGCAGTTTGGGGGGTCCCCAGAGTGGCCCTTGTAACAACACTGCTCTGCAAATTCCACTGGCTGCCAGTTTGCTTTCAGGTGCAATTTAAGGTGTTGGAAATTATCTTTAAAGTCCTTCATGGCATGGGTCCAGGCTACTTCTGGGATTGTCTCATCCCACTGCGATTAGCTTGCTTGACCCATGCCTCCTCTGCTGGCACATATTTCACAGTATGACACCAGATGAGCTTGAGATGTTGTTTTTTTAAGTATTTTCTTTTGATACCCTATTTGTGCATGCCTTTGATAATCATAGGAATAGTTGTATGGACATCTCAGTGTTGTTCATTAGGACCTAATGCACTAATGAATACCTGGAAGTTACAGTATAATACTGTAAAAAGCTGGTTTTGATGGTCATTACAGTCATACGTCATCCAGTTTAAGGTTCTAGAGTAGTGGCCAAAATTGTGGAAACCTTTTGGGAAAAGTGTATTTTTGAGGTTTGATGGCTAATAACACCACTTTTTTTGGAGTAGTACCATAAAATTATATATCAATGGAAAGATAATTTAATCAAGAATGTAATGCAAAAAGTTTGTTCAATTATCTGTACTGTATTCTATGAAAAGTTATAGCCAAATAACCAGAAAAAGGAAGCACAACTTGCTTAGGTTGATATCAGGTAGCTTTCCTTCATCTGATTGTAGCCAATGAGCATGAGTGTTTAGAGAGCCAATCAGGTATCATCTTGTTCTGGCAATGAGCCAATCAGATCACAGTAGGATTCAGTTATTGATGTCATGTATTGAAGCTGAGAAGAGGACATTTGTCAGTGTGTTATGTGATTGCTATCAAGTTGGTTGGGTTTTTTTGCCCTTTCATTTAGTGAGCTTGTAAAACGTAATAAAATTAAAGTAATGGTGCAAAGAGTTGACTGGTTGCCCAGAAAGCGATGTAAAATAGTATTATTAAGTGAACAAGGCTACAGTTATAAAGAAATTAGAAGAAAAATTGGTGGAAACTTAACCAAAGGTGGCATTTCTACTGTACACTTTTCCCAAAAGGTTTCCACAATTTTGGCCACTACTGTATATAAACTGAATGATTCCTTAGATGAGTATGTACCTCATAACTTGTTATGGGGTACCACTGCAGCCATTAAAATTTGATGAATTCAAAGACAGAGAAAATTCTACTAACTGCCTGCAACTAATTTATTTGACCTTGTTGTAAAGAGGGAGTTATTCCTAAAATGTCATGTTCACATTATGCACTTGTTTTCATTAAAAAAAATCTACTTGTGGTTTTATAAATAGTATTTGGTCTTGTACTAGCATTTTAGTTTTATTGTGTCTTATGGCCAAACCATTAAAACTATTTTCTTAATATGACTATAATAATTATACCAGCATAATACAACATAAGCAGGTCCCATTATTGTGATTCATTGATTATGTGCCATGAAACCAACTATTAGCAACCATGTAGATAAACCTTCTCCAGGATGATCTATCCCCAACCTAGCACTTCAGGTTCAAATAGTGTATTCCTCAGGGGTATAATTTAATCCATCTTGCTGCTGGTTTTTCTCTTCTTCCTTTTTCTTCTGTCTTTTCCAACATGGACTTCTCAAGAGAGCTACTACTGTGTGTCCAAACTTGATTATTTGTGCCTTGAGTGTGAATTCTTGATTGATTTGTTCTGTGATCCATTTGTTTATCTGTCCATCATATTCTCAAAATCAAAGTTCAAGTTATCAATATTCATTCTATCTTGCTTCTTCAAAACGAAGTTTTCCTTTCCATACAGCATCACAGGGAAAATTTGCCTACATGATTCTGATCTTTGTAGGTCTAAGCAGACTATCACCACATTGAAATATACAATACTGGCGAATATCTGTAGCTCGGGTGTAGTATGAGGGTGAAGGTTCGTTCGCCGAGCTTCTGGGTTGGTTTCCGGACATTTCGTTACCAGGCTAGATAACATCTTCAGCCGCTGAAGATGTTTCCTAGCCTGGTAACGAAACGTTCGAAAACAAAACCTCAAGCTCGGAGAACGAACCTTCACCCGCATTGAAATATCTTTTCCTGTCAGGGCCCACTTCAAAACCCCATCCCAAGAAAGCAGAACTCATGGAAGCAGGCTCTTCCAAAGAGGAAGCTTAAGGCAATAAACCCACGATCACTCCCCCCTCCCCTCCAGGAGTATGGCAGAACCCAGGGAGAGAAGAGAATGGAATTTGGGTCAGGGAAACAAGAGGAAGGAGAGAGAAAAGAGCAGATAGATATGGGTTCTGACATTTCCAGTGTCTTTATTGCTTGTCTGCAGCTATTTCCTAATTGTTGATAGTCAATCCTAAAATGCAGAAGCTTCCCACCATTTCAGTCTCTTAATTGTTAGTCCTAGGGCAGATTGCTATACTTGTCATTAGTTTGGCTTTCTTTATATATAATCTCAGTCCCATTTTTTCACTATGTTCCTGGGATTTTATTACTAGAGTTTACATTTTAGTCAAAGTAGTGTCATAAGTATAGGCTAGTGTTGATTTTTCCTTCAGTTTTTAAACCACACTTATCTTCTACCAATGTATAATCCCTGTATAGATTCAGCAACAAGGAGACAGTATAAAACTTTGACTCCTTTCTTTACCAACCTGGAACTAATCCGTTTTGTCATGTTTTGTATGAGGACAATGAGATATTGTGAAATTCCCATTTTCATAAGGACGTTCTTCAGCTCAACATGGCTGACACAATAGAAGATCTTTCTATAATCAGTGAAGCACATATTAACTTCTTTTTCATGTTCTTTGGCTTTCTCAATTATCCAGAATGTACTAGCAACGTTCCTCAGTCTTTTCTAAAATAATTGGAAACATTTGAAATTTCCCTTTCCTGGAGAATGGTATACACAGTGCTCTAATCCAGGAGTGGGCAATTAATTTCCCCAAGGGGACACATGAGAAACTGGTATTGTTGTGGAGGGGCAAACCAATGTAACTTGATTGATGTCCTCAAACTCCGCCACCTCAACTCCTCAAGCTGCTTCAGACAAGGAGCAAACACTGCAGGCACAGAAAAGTGCTTTCTCTCCTTGCTCTCTCCTGCAGCTGCCAGCTGACTGAAAGAGTGCACTGCAAGTGCATAGAGCCGGGTTGACTTGGCTTCTTCTCCTGCCTCCTGCAGCTTGCTTAGTTACGATTGATTTTTAATTTTTGATTTATCTCATGTGAGCTGAACAGGGGACAGCCAAAGGGCCAGATGTAGCCGGGGGCCGTAAAATACCCAGGTCTGCTCTAATCTGTGTTGGATTCTAAGCATTTTTTACTACCATGTAAAATTAGGGATATTGTATACCAGTTTGCACATTCTGTTTAAGTCTCCTTTACTTTAATTTCCCATAAGGCCTTTTTGGGGTTGTGCAGTTGCATATAGGTACTTAAAGTATAGGATATGGTGTTCAACAATTTCTCACATCTAATGGAGAGGTTTACAGTCAAGACATTTATTCCATAGATTCTCTAAATGTTGCCACTTTGGCTGGGAACTTTGGGAATTACAATCCCAATACATTTGATGGATGCCAGACTGCCTCTATAATGATATTGTAGATGCAGATACCAAAATGTTTCTAAAGTTCAGTCTACTTTGAATAAACTTGAGACTTTAAAATTTGTTTTAGAAATGTTTTCACAGACCTCTCAATTTTATTGTATTTTCTTGTTTCTGTTATATAGATTGGTTGTTTCTATTTTATTATTGGTCAGCACGAACTTTTATTTTGATGGAACAATATAAATGAACAAACAGTTCTCTTTTAGAATGCTATGGCACATCTTGAAAGCACCATATCTTTTATTCCCACAGATGATAGCATTTCTGCCGCAAGTACCTCTGATGTCCAAGATCGCCTTTCGGCTCTTGAACTGAGAGTGCAGCAGCAAGAAGATGAAATCACAGTGTTGAAAGCAGCTCTGGCTGATGTTGTGAGAAGACTTGCCATCTCAGAAGATCATGTTGCATCTGTGAGAAAATTGGCACCTAGTAAAGGTAAGACAGCCCTTCTCTGCATATCTTTTTCATTTAAGATTGAGCGTGTGTGATCTATGTATTATGCATTAGTGAAGCTTATTAAGTTCACCAATTAAACATTTAATGATATACCATTTCCAGAGTTACAGGTTTTTCCAAAACACGTGCGGCCCAAGTGTGTATCTATTATAGCAGTGGCATATCTAGTGATTCGACACACTGTAGAATATTTTAAAGAACTTCCTCTACAACTAAATTATTTTCAGTAATAATCATGAAATGAAAAGAAGAAGAATGGCCACACATACAGTGAATATTTTGTTTTATTGAATTTTGTATATATAACCTTGCCAGTAAAAAGAAAAAAAGTATAAAATATTGGGGGGAAACCAAAGGATTTTATATAAAAATAAATGGGGAAATAATTTTCTATATATTGGTCTGTCATAGTACTAATTTATCTTCATGTTATTCATGTTCAATAATCCCAAGCCCAAGCGAGACAACGATATAACCAGATCCATTCAAATTCAGTTTGCTTACTAGCTTACAACTAATAGCCAGACCAAAGCTATAACTTTCTTACCTACTAGATATGAGAAATGCTAAATGTTGAACCTCTTCCTCCAGCTCAAGGCTGAGCAGTCTGTTAATTCAGGTCTCTTTCTGGGAAAGCTTGGTATTGCAAAAAGCCTTTCCCACTCCTTCTGCAGGTGCACATTCTATCACAGTAGCCAGATCTAGAGTTTTCCAATGTTGGGCAATTATTATTTTAGTGCCAGCGATGTATAATCTTCCATTGCAGTTCTTGCATTGATGCTGAGGTGAATCCACCTGATTTCCATAATTTCTGTATTTGTCTCCTTTATGGATTTACCAAGATCAGCATGCCAAGCTTCCTTGAAGCTATGAGTGGATCTCCTATTTCTAACTGCAACAATAACCTATAATTTTTGAGAGTATCATTTTGGTTGTTCTAAGTAATTCTAAGTATTTAAATATTCTCAACAATTAAAACTACAAATTTTGAATCAAAGAATGAAGAAAACTTAATAAAGTTTAAAAAATATAGAAATGAAAAAAAGATTCTAAAGAAGTGGTTTCTGATTTTCTTGACAGCAGTTATAGATACAGTTATATTTTACCCTCTCTGTCTCAGGTTATATAATAATTAGCTTCCTTCCATAAGTTACCTGATTCTAGTGTCTTTCAAATATCTCCACAATTCCACTAAATATTCTCACAAGAAAAGTAATCATACATTTCTATTTTATTTAGTAAACATTTCCAAAGTTTTTATTCTTTTGAAAAAAAAATCAGAGCAAATGGCTAAATGATAGTGAACATTGACACTATTTGATCCATTATTTTAGAACTAATGTCTAGTTCTTAGAGAAAACTATTGAGCCACTTAAGCATTGCCTTTTTTGTTTCTTCTGTCAATTTAAGACCAGAATGTTTGTCATTTCTCCTTGCATTCTTCTTCAAAATTTGATTATTTTTCTATATTCATATCCATTTCCTTACATGTTGTTGCTTACAATAGTTAATGCCACAAGGAACAATTTTCAACTTTGGAGTTGCACAAAGCTTTGGAGTATGTTCAAAGATGTTTCTAGATGGTTGGAAATAATTTCTGTCTGATTAATAATAACTAAAACTTCACACCAGGAAAAAAGGATAACTCAGGAAAGAACAATTATATACAGCAAAGAGCGTAATTTGAGACGATCCCCTTATGTTCATGGGATGTTTTTTGGGGGAATTTCATAGTATTGCAAAAGTTAACATTAATTTTTTCAAAATTTGTCTTTAGTGTGCTCATAGCTTCATTTGAGATGAGATTGAGAAGAAAAAATAGATCTTTTCCAAAGTTCCATAAAAGAAACATATGAAGAAATGCTTCCAAAAGAGTGAACTTCTCAAACTTTCACAGAATATTGCAGAAAACACAAATAAGGACTTAGGATTGATTTGTTTGATTTTACCTGAGTACTGGCTATAGATTCAGCATTGTCACATCTTTCACAAGGACAGTGATTTATGTGTAGCCCTTCACTTTCCAGTTATTTCAAGATTTTTTTCTATGAATGCAGCAACAATCTTTCCAGAAATAGGAAAGAACAAAGTGATTGTTTTGTTTCAGCTTTACCTTCTTCAGTATAGATATATCTGATCGTTCGACAGATTTGTTTAGTATGTGAAACATGAGTAGTGCTATCAAAAAATAATAAGGTACATTGCATTTCTAATAATCACTATTTTTTCTTTGTCATAATTTTGAGAATATGAATTCATTTTGAATCTTTATAAAAGTATAAAATCAGTATCCTTCAGAAAGAATAATATGTTTAATTGTTATAAAATGTTGTAATTGGGTCACAATTTGAAATGAATTCTACTAACTCCCAAAAAATTTGTTTGATGACATAGCTGACATACCCTCTCTGTGACCATGGAAAGGAAGATTTTGTTTAGCCCAAAACATAATTATATCTAGGGGACAATATAAAATGATTCTCCATTTTTTTCTTTCATTATCCATTTCTACTTGATGTATTTTATCATTTTTCCCAATTATCAGCAAACAGTATAGAAAAAAAACAATTGTTTGGTTTTGAATAAAGCTTTCAGGTTCTCAATAGTTTTTCACCATTTGATAAAGATTTATAAAACCATGAAGAACACTGGAACTTCCACCCTCCCCTAAACCCCCCCCCCCACTGCTGTATGGTGTCCTGTGACTGCCTGCATGTACTGAATTGTACCACTGGCTGTTTTTGCACTGCTCTGTGCTCTGACCACCAATTACTGATCTGCATAATCTCAGCTGCTTAGTAGTTGGAGTAGAGACATAGATGCAGCAACAAAGCTAGAGACAGGTTGCTGGTACCAGCCTCCTTGTTTTTGGCAGCACCGCCTTATTGCCTGCACTCTGCTCATCCTCATCTGGCCTTTGCTATGCCATAATATGATATTCTTCCCTAACGTGCTGCATTCCAGATGTCTTTCTGTAAAATCTTGCCCTCTCCTTGTATGCCAGTAATGGGCAGTGCAATAACAGGGCATCAAGTTGAAAGGAGCTGATTCAGGATCATCTGCAATGGAGCAGTTAAGCACTATGCAGAAAAAATGTGAAAGTTCACTTGAAACAGAATGAAAAAATAATTGAGAGAGGTTGTCTAACAACTAACTATTCTTTCCACATTGCTGCTGTTCCTGTTGAAAATATAGGAGTATGAACAACATCTTTTCAATGGCTTTCCTAAGGGTTTCAGATCTGGACTGCAAAAATCCAAAAAACTTGATGGCAGCAAAGAAAATGCAGAGAAATCTTTGCTGCCATCTAACAATCTGATATCTTTCCTATCCTTTAAGTAGAGATTTTTTTCCACGTTATATGTAGACTAAACTTTGGATTATTGACAACTAAAGCATGCATTTTGCTAAAAAACTATGACCTTTCCACTAATGTCTTGAGAAGCATTTGCAGTTAACCAAGGGATAGGATTAAGAGAAAAAAGAAAATACTTTTAAGTGGTAATTTGTCTAGAAATTTAAAAATAGATATCTTTTGCAAAGATAGTCTTAAACAGGCAGATGTTTCACCTTACATTAATAGCAATGGCAAGAAATTTTATTTCCTGTAAAATGACTTAAAAAAATTCTCGCCCCAGTTCTCAATGGGGATATTCTAAAGTTAGTGACATAATGGAAACAGAAAATAGTTTTTCGCAGAAATCGTTTACTAAGAAAATTATACCACTTCTGGGATGCTAGTTCCTCTTTACTGCTAGCTTGATTCATGAATCTACACCTCCAAATAGCAAATCAAGGAAATAATTTGCAAGCATGTAATAAAGAAAAGAAACTCTTTGTACATTATTGCACAGGTTTTATTCTACTTTTTCCTAAAGCATTAGAATGCTTTAAAAATGAATTCAAACCCAAAATGAATTCAAGGCATAAAACGATGCCCTAAAAAGTATTAAGTACAGTATATTACAAAGGTCATTTAAATTGAAGTCTAATATGTATGGGGCTGAAGTGATGTAGGAATAGAAGTATCAGATGGCTGATACTGATACTGATATATTATCACTGATATATTATCAGTGGCTGATATATAATCACTGAATTTCCTTGTTGAGGTACTTCAAACATTCAGCCGCTTGCATGGAATGCTGTTCATTTTTATGGTCAGCTGTAGTAAGGGAAAAATAAAAGTAAATATGCTTTTGCTATAGTCCTAATAAGGACTGCTATTTTTAAAAACAAACAAACAAACATTGTACAGAAAAAATATTTAAAAATGCACATTTGGATATGTGCATATATTTGTGAGTGGGAGAGAGAGAAAAGGAGAGTTGGGTATGTAAGTTTACACATAGTTGGTTTATCTTCTTAAAAAAAATCTTGCAATATGTAAAGCTTTAGATTTGCATATAATGAGGATCATATATAATGGAGGAAAGAAGTTATTGAGCAAGTTGATAGGTTTAATAAATTGGCCTGTTTGATTTCCAAAGCTTGCCTAGCTATTTTTTTCCTTGGTGATAGCTTTCATGACTAACTTGCTTTCTTCAGCCACAATAACATCATAATCCATTTCATATCTGGAAGTGAATTATATCATTTATATTTTACACTTCTACTACTGTTTAGTTTGCAATATTAATATTTGGACTGAGAGTAGCTGGATATTTTTAATTTAATAGAACATTGGTGAACAAATTCTGATGATTAATGAGTTATAAAACAAAGGGTAATTACTTGGTAGTATTTGTATACTGTTTAATAAAGGGGAAGTAAAAATGAAAATGAGTTGCTTGAAGAAGAAAGTAAGTGCACTTGACATGTAGCAAGATTGCTCTTACAAAAGTTGCTGTGTTATTTTAAGAGCCATTTACAGCATTTTAACATCTTTTATTATTGTCAGTTGTTACAGTGGAATTCTCATTCCAAAATATAGAAGTATAATAACTGTTTTGGGTTATTAATTAAAGAAGTAAGACTATTTCAGAAATTTTAGAATTGGTGTCAAGCAACACTGAAAATATGTGGGAAATGCGGCAGCTGATAGACCTGGTAGATATAGAAGATAGCATATTAAACACCAACTGCTATTTTTTACAATCTGAGCAATGTTTACTTTAGAGCAGGGGTGTCAATCTCGCAACGTCACGTGTCGCAAGGTATTGCTTTTTTTCCCCATTGCCGGCAATGGGGTGGGCGTGGTTTTGCCATGACGCATCCGGCCTGTGGGCCGGCAGTTTGACACCCCTGCTTTAGAGGTATGCCAAAATTAGATTGGAAGCCGGCAGAGATGCTTCAGAATCAGTATAGGCACCCCTGTTCTGCCTAGCTGCAGCTCCTTAAAAGACTTGTACCTTTTCCTGTGCTTCTCCTCCATTATATTTGTAAGTTTGTGTCCTTCCCTTTGCATCATAGGAGATAAGTTCAGAAATGCTATGATAATTGTATAAAGCAAAGAATGTAAAAATGACTGTGGCAAAATAAAGCAAAGATAGGACAAATAGTAATAGGCATCTTGGGTGCAATCTCTAAATATCTTAACACTACTGTAGGTATTTCTGTTGCTAGGTGAAATATCACATGACCACACCACTTAACAACAGCAGTTCTGGTAGTGCCATGTTCAGTAAGAACCTCATGCTTCAGCCTTACCATGCTTGCCTCCACCACAACTTCCCTACCCACATGTTGCTCCCCTTCTCTGCCCTTTTGACCACCATGCACTATGCTGCACTCTATTCTGCCAGCTTATAACAGAGTGCCCAAAAGGGCAGAAATGGGGTTACATAGGTAGATGTGGGACAGTTGAAACACACCCTGCAGTCATAAATGTGAGTGGGCATTTTCATTACATAACCACAGGTGTGCTGCAATAACCATAACGTGGAGGATTGGGCATAAGTACTTATCATGACCCAGGGCTCAACATTGAGTCTGAATTTGAAGAAACTGCTTCAGCAGAACCAGTGGATTGTCAGAAACACAAAGGTAAGAATCATCTGAGGCTGATCAAACACATACATTGCCTGAACAGTGGGAGCAGTCAGATGGTATATCAGGTCTTCCAGTCCTCGCACCCAGTGAATAGAATGGAAATCAGAACAAAAACATTCTGTGAAGTTTCTTGCCAAGTAAAGCAGTAAATTAAAGCAGATGACTGCATCCTGATTTAAGCTGCATCCCTCTTAACACTTGTTGGAATCAACTATCTGATCACTGGCTCTTGTGTGACATTGTGTGGATTCTGCTTGTGAAATTGGCAGACAACCCTGACTTAGATCTTGTAACCCTGGACTAGATTTTGACTATTTTTCTGCATTCCTATTAAAAGCAAACCATTCGGACAAACTTCTTTCAAACACTGTTTGGGTTGCATTTCTTCTCTGCTGTTATCTCCTTGATCTTGAGTAAACTGCTACTTTCCTTAGAAACTGAGTGTGGGAGTGTATAACTGAAACCAGAGGCAGAATATTACCATTCATTTAGTACTGTGGTAGCTTCAAATAGTTTCTGAACAATTGTCATTAAGTGAGAACTGCCTTTAATTGTCTATGTTTTGCTTCATGGCAAACTCTCGCACTTAAGAATACAAACATCTTAGAAACAACCAGCAGACTATTACAACCATACAAACATCATCGTATATAAGCCAATCAAGGTTTTCAAAACAAGCAAACCAAAAGACCCAGTAACCCAAGAAAAAAAGTCATCTATAACAGGGCTTTTCAACCAGTGGTACGGGTACCACCTGTGGTACATTGGCACCTGGCAGGTGGTACGCAACCATCCCAGAAAAGTGGTAGCGGGGGAGGGGAATGAGCTGAACCGGTGGCAGCACCGCACAAGCCTGAGTGGAAGCGTCAGGATCAGTGCCGCTTTCCAGCTGATCAGCGCTTCGGGGCTGTCAGGGCTCAGTGGAAGCGCCAGGATCAGCGCCAGGCTCCAGCTGGAGCTCGGCGCTGATCCTGGTGCTTCCACTGAGCCCTGACAGCCCCGAAGAAGCGCCGATCAGCTGGAATGTTGCAGCATCTCCAGGGTCTTGTGATTTACACTCAGATGCTTGGCACTGATTCATATTTATGATGGTCACAGTGTCCCAGGGTCATGTGAAGTGACCAAAATCTGCTGCAACCACCCAGCAGACGGGGGGAATAAAAACCAAACACCCTCCATCCCATCCCTGCTGCCAATCCTCAACAGAAATGCTCACAACAATGAAAACCTTGGACAGGAGGAAGAGCGCCGCCGGGCGCTGTCTTGCTCGGCTGTGGCTTGGGCACTTTTTTCAGTGCCATTGTAACTTCGAACAGTCACTAAGCGAACTGTTGTAAGTCGAGGACTACCTGCACTTTATCACTTTTTTCCTTTTTTTTTGTCAAGTTTTTGACACCTTGCTAGGCGACTGGTGGTACTCGGATGTTGCCATATCCTAAAAGTGGTTCAATGGGTGAAAAGGTTGAAAAGCCCTGATCTACAATATACAATATAAGATTTGTAACAGCCATTATATAGGACAGAGAGCCAGAAGATTAGCAGAATGTATCCATGAACACCAACTAGCAAAAGACATGATGAAATCTCCTTAATTTCACAACAGATGGACATAATTTCAACTGGAAAACAGAGCATCCTAGACCAGAGGTCACCAACCTTTTCATGCTGGCGGCCTGGAGGGGAACGGAGCAGGTGGGAAATTTGCCTGTGCACACATGTGCATGCGAACAGGGCCAAGCGTGAACAGGACTGTGTGCACCTGCATAGTGCTAGCAGCCCTATTTGCGCATGCGCTAGCTGCCGCCTCTGCTAGCGCCGCACGCATGCGTGAACGGGCTGCACAACTCGCACGGCGCTAGCAGCCCGTTTGCAAATGCGCACATGTGCTAGCCGCTGCGTCTGCTACCACCGTACGTATGCACAAATGGGTCTGCGGGCTACAGCTCGAGTGGGGGTGAGTGCGCGCACTAGCCAGCCTGTCCCACGGCCCGGCATTGGGCCGCAGACCCCTGTCCTAGACCAAGGTAAATCGAAAAATGCTAGGAAATTTCTGGAAGCTTGGCACTCAGAGAAATATGCCATCAACAGGCACATGGAGATAAACATTTACACACCATCAAAAAGAAACTATAAAGAAACTAAAAAGGAAACAAAAATACCAGAATACCTCCTTACCAGCAATCAATACCTAAATGGGGATTAATACCAGGATTAACATCAGACAAGTAATAAACAATACCCTAATAATGGAACTACCAATTCAGAGAAACAAGCAGTTAAACAACAGGTTAATCAAGAAACGATCAAGGAAAAAATAACACACATGCACAGAAGATGCTGACAGGGCAAGCTATTGTGTATAAAGACAGACCAAACCCCATTGCCTTCTAGCATTGAAGATGTTACCTAGTCGGCTAATGAAACATCTATAAGCAAGCAACACAACTCAAAAGAACACCAAGGACTCCATGGTTTAACCCAGAGCTACATATATTCTTTTCTATTGGTAAAACTGCAACTTTTGGAACATTTACATTGGAACAAATATGAATAACATTATTCAAAAATGTCTATCATTTGGATTTGGATTACTAGGCAGTTATCTTTTCCATGTTTTGGACCAAGATTAGTTACATTACAAATATAACTCAAATATAGACAATCAACTTTAGCATGTTTCTTCGGCTATCATCATTTTTATTATTTTTAGCTTTGACCTGCTGTAGTTTTTAAAGAATAAAATTAGCTTCCTTTAAAAACTCTGCTTGTTCAATAATTTTGTTTGATACATTTTTTCCCTTCATCATTCTTCAGCTTTATTAATAAAGATAATCTTGGCTTCTCGATTATGTGCCTGTAAAAAAAAAAAAAAAGTTACGGAGGATTTTATCTGAATATTATCTTTTATTCACACAGATATTTGACAGAGTTTTAATGAATTATCTCTTGAATTTGGCAGATACTATTCTAGGAAATAGAGATGGAATTCATTATCTATAGAAGGCATTTTCACCTTTTTGATGTCCCACAGTTTGACTAATCTTAATTACCCATACATAGGAACCCATTTCATATTCAGCTCTAATCTGGTTCCAGTCCTGAGTCAAATGATATTAGTGACTGCTGTTGAGGCAATTTATGTCTGTATTTGATATGCATCCTACCATTAATCTGTTTTTTATAGGGGAAGAGTGCTAGTCTGTTGTAGTTGTTTCAGGCAATTCAGCTGCATTTGACACTTAGAATGCCCTCTATAGCAGCCACATACATAAAGGGAGCAATTCATTTGTATTGATTCATGGAAACACGTATCATTGGGGCAAATAAAGTTGACCTTACCACATAGCTTGCCTTTAAAATGGTTGGCTTCTCTATGTGAATGTCAGTGACACAGAGTAGAGATGCTTAATCATCTGAAATGACCTTTTAAAACAGTGAAGTTTTCTTCACTAATGTATCAGACTTTTGATTGTGGATGGTACAGAAATTTCATGCTCCGGTGTCCCTTTGCTTCACTGAGTATTAGTTTTTCTTGACTGGATAATCTTTGGAATAGTGACTTATAGCAGAGAAAGGCAACAAGGAATTCATTGCTATTTGGGGAAAGGAACTTGGAGAAATTAAAATTATTATACTGCATGTTGTTGATAGTGAAGCTTTGAGCGTATACGCAAAAATATAGATTAGTTTTAACTCGATTTCTTGCTTTTGAAAAAACTATGTTGAGTTGCATATGTTTTTAAATGATCAAGATATGAAATTACATTGAAAACTGCAGATAGAGCATTTAATTGAAGTAGATTTAGTGGCAAGTAGCCCTCAACAGTATTGTTTTCAGTGTGAAAATAAAAGTCGAGGAAAAACCCAGTAAATTCTGCTTTATCCAGTAACAGTGTAAAGGACTGTTAAAATGTAACTTATAATTTTATAGGAAATATCATTGCTTATAGGAAATATCATTGCATGCCAAGTACATTAAGATAGGTAGACTAATAGCCAGAGAGAACTTGCTCTGGAAAGAGCAACAGTACTGAATCCTTGCACAACTCTTTTTTCTGCCTGCAATGCACAAGTATTCACATTTCTACAGAACACTAAAACTACACATTTTAATTATACTAGGTGGGGAGAACTGTTCATTTACTGAAAGGTTCAAAATCTCATTGAAAAACTGTAATAATGGCATTTTTAACAGCATGTAAAAATAGTATGGCCTAATAATGAAAATGCTTAATATTTCAAATAAAGAAAATGTTATTCTTTGTTTTGGGAGAATGTGTATATTGTTGGCAGCCCATCTGTTAAGATTCTACTCCGAGCTATTATTTGAAAAATACTATAAAACTTAGTATTGTTTTATCAAAATTTTGTGGAGCACATTTGGTTCCTTCCTTTAAGCCAGGAGTGTCAAACTGCCGGACCGCGGGCCGGATACGTCATGGCGAAACCATGCCACCCCATTGCTGGCAATGGAAAAAAAGTTGCGATATGTCTCAACATGTCATGTGACGTTGCGAGTTTGACACCCCTGCTTTAAGCAAACCAATCTGTTTAAGCACTATTAAACATGTTTTGCCATCAAGTTGCTGATGACAGTCCTTACATTTCCAGCTCAAGCATGCAGGACTTAATTTTTAGCACTTTCTCTTAAAATCAGGGTACCTTAATGGCCCTATTCTTTCGGATGAATTCATTGGGTAAGCCCTGTTGTCTAAATTCAGTAGATCAATACATGAAACAGCATTTTAATTGTAAAGTATTCTCGCTCCCTTCAAATAGGTTCTGTTTTCCACAAATAAGTACTGTATACAATTTTTTTTCCAGTAGGATAAATTAGCACTTGCATTCTTGGTTGTCTCTTATTGTTTCTAGTATTTTATGGTTATGCTATGGTTGTTTGGTTTCACATTTTTAATGTTCTGTTTTGCTATTTTTTAAACAACAGCTTTATATTATTTTATAAGCTTTTATGAATATTAAATAAGTAATATGCATCTATTAACATATAGATTAATTTATCCTACTGAGCTTTATTTGAACTCTTTCTTTTTACAGTTTATGAATACTAAAGATTCTACTACAGAATCCATGAATATAAACTATTTTTATCTCTGGGGAAACAGTAATCTTGAAATGGATTGTTGGGGATGGAGAAAGAGCTTTTTATCGCTGTCCTTGTTTACAGCAGTCCTGCTTCAGATCACTATTTCTCTACAACTGTTAAATGTGAGAAAACAGTGCCCTTGTTCTGGGCACTGTGTGTGTGTGTGTACGTGTGTGTGTGTGTGTATGTCTCCTCATAATTCACTGTTCTGTGTAATTCCTTTGATGACAGCTTCTCAGATATTGATCTATAATGATAATGCATAAAGAAAAAAAGAAACTTTCTTACATTCAAGAGCATATGCTTTTCCATGCCTAGAAAGGATAAAAAAATTAATTTGTTAATAACATTCAGTTGCACTTAGCCAAAAATGCCCTTAATCCACTTTATAAAACGGAACAGTCTTGAATGGTGAATTAATTTCACAGGAATCCATCAGACTTGTAGATAGGGAAAAATCATAAACACTTTTTCTTTAGAAAATATCTTCCTAAAGTTTGTCCATTATTTAACTTTTAAACTTGCTTTTTTTCATTTTCCCCTATATACTGTACATACTGTATTTCCTGATCCCTTAAATTAAAGACATGCATACCAAGTGTAGTAGAACAGCTTATATATATAATGTACTTTTTTAAAAATTATTATGTAAATAAATGTATGTACTAATACATATATGCCAATAAATTATCCATTTTGGGTCCAAGATGTAAATGCTATTGAAGCAGAAATTAGAAATAAATTGATGAAATAATAGATATCTTCTGGCCAAAATTACAAATTTAGGCTACTTTTTGAAATAGGTTGCTAATCTAAAGCTCCAGAGAGAGATGGCAGAGATTTTACACTTTATCTATAAAAGATTATGAGTAGCATCCAGGTTTTATTGCATTTGGAGTTGATCCACTCAAATGAATGGCATAAATGAGTCATAACTGAGTCAAGTCCTTTTGACTTCAGCCAATGTAAAGCATTGGGCAGGACATTTATTATTATTACTATTGTTCTCCAATTAAAATGATCTATAGTTTAATATCTTCAAAATATTATTAAAAGCCAGAAATAGACCTTTATAGTTCTATTGCAGCTACCTAAATGTTAGCCCTTCAAGAAGGCAGACAAGAAACAGAAACCTTGAGTTGTAACACAGACTACCTTTATTGTAAGAATCTTGCAAGTCTGAAAGTGCTTCTCCCCTCTTTACTTTTAGTTTCCCCTTTGCACTAAGGCAGCATATTAAAAAGAGGCAATAATTGAGAAGGCAATCATTCAGATTAATATGGCACATAATTATTCTGGTCACAATCCTCCACCAGACAAATGGGCATCATAGGTTAACCTTTTAATAAGGATTGAGGATCACAGAAAAAAAATATCCTTGTGCCTAAAGCCCCAAAGAGCTTTAAAGACCACATATAACCTAAAAATCTATAGCTTCAAGTCAAGGGAAGCCAGTGCAACTGTTTAAGAACAGTATAGTACAGTCTCTCTTAGTATCCCTAGAGATTATCTTATCTACCACATATTAAACTTTGTACTATACCCCAAAGTAGTTTGATATAAGATATACATCAGTAATGCGGCTGCAGGCTACTGGCTAATGTACCATTGGTCTGAGATTATTCTTTTCGAAGATTATGCAAACTGTATTGGTTGCAGTTTGTAAAAAGCACTCCTAAACACAGCCTTTGACTTGAGACACCAGGTGAGACTAGGATCAAGACGGTTTTCAGATTGGACACTGCTCTTTCTGGGGAGGTTTAGTTTCAAAATCCATTCCATTTTCCCCAATACAATCATTCACAATTAACATCCTTATTTTGCTGATTTTAGTCTTTTTTGTTTTTGTTTGTTTAGAGCAAGTGAAGTGTTAATACCACTTTATAACACCTTGGTAAGGCCACACTTGGAATACTGCATCCAGTTTCAGTCACCATGATGTAAAAAAGATGTTGAGACTCTAGAAAGAGTACAGAGAAGAGCAACAAAGTTGATCAGGGGACTGGAGGCTAAAACATATAAGGAACAGTTGCGGGAATTGGTTATGTCTAGTTTAATGAAGAGAAGGGCGAGGGGTGACATGATAGCAGTGTTCCAATATCTCAGGTGTTGCCACAAAGAAGAGGGAGTCAAGCTATTCTCCAAAGCACCTGAAGGCAGGACAAGAAGCAATGGATGGAAATTAATCAAAGAGAGAAACAACCTAGAACTAAGGAGAAATTTCCTGAAAGTTAGAACAATTAATCAGTGGAACAACCTGCCTCCAGAAGTTGTGAATGCTCCAACACAAAGTTTTTAAGAAGAGACTGGATAGCAATTTGTCTGAAATGGTATAGGGTTAAATTATTATTATTATTATTATTATTATTATTATTATTATTATTATTATTATTATTATTATTATTATTATTATTATTATTATTATTATTATTATTATTATTATTATTATTATTATTATTATTTCAACAATACAATAAAATCTATGATCAGATTTCGAATGAATACATAAATAAAATTAGATTGACACAAAACTGAGCTCATTAAGAGCAACATGAATCAACTTTGTGACCAGAAATTAGGGAAAGAATCTCACAGTGAGTGGTAGGAGGGTCCCTATATAATAAGAGCTCAGTTAAATATGAGAAAAAACCTTGTGCCCAAGCGTTGCATACTACTGAGAATGACTTGATTTCTTAGCAGGGTAAGATGAGAACATTCATGGATTGAATGCTCTTCAGTTTGGCCACAATACTTTGGCTACGATACCCATATGGGGTACTATATAAAGGTTGGTATAGAATCTTTGAATGAAAATAAGCGTTTATCTTTCATTGAAACCAATACTGCCCACAAACAGAATTTAGAGAGAGATTGCCATAGCTGGTGAATGAAGAAATAGATTTGAGTATAATTATCATATTGATAATATCCTGTGTCAGTTCTTCTGATAATTTCACATCATGGTTTCATGTAGTTGTTAAAACATTGACGATTAGATGGAGCCTTGAGAAACCCCTTGTATCTACTCCTGTTTTGAGGAGATATACTGTATGAATGATATCATTGCAATTCAGTTCCCCATTCCCAAATACCTCAGACTATCCAAAAGGAGACTATAGTTAATAGTATTGAAAGCCCCTGAGAGAAAAACTTTGTGTGACAACATAGTCATACTCTGTAATCCTTGAATGCCATCTGTCAGTCCAACTACTAAACCATCTCAATCCCAGAGACTGCTTAAAGGCAGTTTGAAATGGATATATTTTTACTCTTAGAACTTTTGAAGATAATTGGTATCATTTTTCCTGTCACCTCTCAACCACAGTACCTTGTAGATTGTCTACTACCAAAGGAAAACCTTTTAACAGTCTAATTATTCATTTCCCCCTTTAAATGTGGAGTCCTCCTCTCTCCCTCCGTGAGGCATTAATAACATATGTTCAGTATTCTAATCATTTCCATTCATGATGAAATCAGATACATTAAGCAAAGGTCCAAAGGACTGATGGTAAACAGTGCTTCCACAAGCAGCCTATCCATATCTTCAGGTCTTAAAAAGTGTACCCCCTTATCTGAGTCTGCTGTCTGGGTTAGCTCAGCTATGAAAACAAATTATCATTATCATACCAATTATTATTGGTAAAAACATCACAGAAAAAGTTTCTGGAAGCAAATTTAAATTGGACAGATTTAAATCTTAGTCTGGGAAATCTCTGCTAGATGTGAGTTTGCCAATTCAATATATGCAAAATAAATGACTTCTTTCTTGCATGTCCTGCCCTAATACAAGGCTTCAAATGAGCTCTGTGCTATGTTACTAATTGTTATTTGTATTCCAATCATCTACCTTGCTGCTTTTATAGTTTTCTGTAAAATTGTTTTAAAGCAGATAGAAAAGGATAATCAAGAACAGGATAACCTGTTCCAGGTAACCAACAGGACATTAACAGTCTGTGAAAAAATGTTCTGTTAATTAACTGCAACTATGTGTTTTTTCTGAACATAATAGATATATATCCCATTATTTTAAAATACATTATTTATTGTAATCATAAAAAACATCTAAATAATACGATACCATTGGTTTCGTTCTACTCCTAAAATATATCTTAGGAGTCTAGTGTCATTCTTTGTGTTAGACCCACACTCACGAAAACCACACAGGATGTCACCACCACACATCCACGCAAAAAGCAAACCCAAACCCACACCGATGATGAGGCACGACCACAAACCAGAAACCAGACCACAGCTGCATCATTAGCCATTTCAAACCCCTCCAATCCATACATGAAGCAAACTGACACCCACCTTGATGATATGGCACGACCACGAACGCGAAGCCAAACAACAGCAATGCAGCTCTCCATCTCAAATCCCGCTGCAACTCAGACTAATCCGAGCACAACAAAGCCCCCACCCAAACAGAACACATCCCCATCCAATCAGAGCACAGCCAAGCCCCTAACCAATCAGAACACATCTCCACCCAATCAGAACACAGCCAAGCTCCCACCCAATCAGTTCATACCCCCACTGGCAGTTAAAAGGAAGAAACAGCTGCGATCACACATTGCTCCTAGAAGCACGAGGCCGAAGAGACACCAGCCTGAAGATGACGAATGAGACTTCGTCGAAACGTCGCCAAGACACTTCTAATTTTACGTGGGAGAAAACCCGAATTACCAAAGACCTACATACAAACACCCGTGAAAACCTCAGAAAACAAATATTTGTCAGCAAAAGAAATTTGAATTTGTAATGTATCGCAGTAGCGACTTGAGCCTGTTTAACGCCCCTCATTTGGGGCTGCAAGGCAAAGGAGATCATAAATAAAAAGTAACTGCAGTATAGCAGTTAAAAATACCAAGGTGCTTTAAAAACTCACTCTCTCTCTCTCTCTCTCTCTCTCTCTCTCTCTCTCTCTCTCTCTCTCTATCTATCTATCTATCTATCTATCTATCTATCTATCTATCTATCTATCTATCTATCTAAATAAATAAATTGTGCAGTTCTTTTTTTAAAAAAAAATGTCCTGTCAAAACTGATCTTCAGTGCAATAAACCCTATTTAAAATCAGATAAGTATTTTGAAAACTGCTTCAGATTATTTTCTTACTATATTTGTTTAGGTCAGCCTGCTCTCCGTGAAGCTGTCTCTTTGTCCTGCATCACCAATGGAAGCACGGGAAACAGAAAAAATAATCGTAGTCCATCTATCCCGATTGCTGGGAAAAAAACCCTCTCATCTGCTGCTAAAAGGTATATCTTATGCTATCTGTTTGTCTGTCTGTCTGTCTATTTTTATTTATCACATTTCTATACCTCTCATATTACCTAAGTGACTCTGGGCAGCTTACAATAAAAACATGTCAGAATATAAAAGCATAAATTAAAAACAGAATTAAAAGAGTTACAATATTAAAAGTTAGAAAGTTAAAAAAAATTAAGAGTATACTCTCACAACACCAGCCATCCCCAGGATTGCTTAACAATCTTTGGCTCCCATGCTAATGGGGAGGTATTAAATAAAGTCTTAACATTCTTTCTGAAGTCCAGAAGAGTAGGGGCCCATGTTACCTCTGGGGATAAGATATTTCAGAAGGTGGGGCAACAGCAGAAAAGGGTCTCTTCCTGGATCCCGCTAGGCAAAATACTTTAATCAATGGGATACACAACTGGGAGGACAAGATGATATAATTGGAACAAAACAGTCCCTCGAGTAACCTGGTCCCATGCCATGAAGGGCTGTAAAGGTGATAACAACCAATACGTTGAATTAAACCCGGAAGTAAACTGCATCCAATGCACCTTGCATAGCAGATATGTTATATGTGTAATCTTAGGGATGCCCAGGATTGTTTGTACCACCAAGTGTTGCACCAGTTGCAGCTTCTGGATATGTTGAAGGGTAGCCCCATGTAGCACACATTACAATAGTTCATATGGGAGGTGACTAATGTATGAAAGAAGAATTTCTTGATCCAGGCACATAAGATGAAGTTGAGTAAAGGCTCTCCTAGCCACAGCCACCACCTGCTCCTTGAACAGGAGTTGAGTCCAGGAGGAACCCAGTTTGCACACTGAGTCCGTCTGGGCCAGTGCAACCCCATGCAGGACCAAAAATGTACACTTTAGATGTACCATACCCACAGCCACTCCTTCTTAACCAGGGTTCAGTTCACCTGTTGTTCCCCATCCAGTCCTCCACAGTCTCCAAGCATTATGAAATGGCATCATCCATATTACTTCACCCAGGATGGAGATATACACCTAGGTATCATCTGTATTAAGGATGCATTAACCTTTGCTAAGACCAACTAGCATGTCAACCAGGTGGGACATAGATCCCAAGGACTATGTCCATTTCTTCAGGTCCAATAGGATCAAACTGTTCTCAGATAATTTGGTAAGAACATTCCCCAAACATACCCACAGATCTGCATCATGTTTGGTCTCCAACTAAGAACAGATCCAAGTGATTTTATATCTGCCTGGGGCATTGAAAATTCATCAGTGTAGCCCTGAAGATTTTCAATGGAATGCATTTACATGAGCTTGGTAAGCAGATTAGTACAAAAATCTGCCACTACCTTTTCCTTCTTAATCTATCTCCCCATCTCAGCTTTCTTTTTGTGTAATTTAGGGGTCTAGGATATGGTATATTCTTTATAGTTAGACCTTGAGTTATAACTATTTGTTCAGTGACCACTGGAAATTATGGTGGCACTGAATGAATGGTACTTACATCCAGTCCTCAAAGTTATAGCCATTGCAGTGTCCCCATGGTCACATGATCAGAATTTAGGCACTTGGTAGCCTGCACATACTTACAACTGCAGGGGCACTTCAGCTCCCCTCATCTGCTCTTTTGGCTGTCCTGCACAGCGACATTCCTTGGCAACAGTACTGAAGTAGAGGCTCAGGCTTTCAACAATCACAGTTGGTTGCATTGCCTCTGGGTTTCTATTTATCCCCAGTGCTGCTGCTGAGTGTGCCCCAAACCCTGCTCTGGGCCAGCCACCCCAATGCCATGGGCCCAAGCCCTTGCTATCCTGATTCCACAGGTTATGCTGTGCTCAGTTGACTTTAATCATCTTCCTCCTGCTGCTCATGAGACACATTTGCCTGGCTCTGTGTGAGGCAATGCTGCTTCAGTGCACAGGCCTTTTTTCCAAGGCAGCTTACACCATTCTTCACATAGCACACCCCATCCTTGCTTGGAAGGCCTCAGAAGCTTTCTGCATTGTGACACTGAAAAAGGTACTTGGATAAGCAGCAAACGAACAAGAAAAGAAGTCCAGTTGCCATGATTCAACTTTCAGACAATTGTACCTACGTGACTGAGAATCTTCATTGATATATTGTGAGAATGGGGCACATTATTTTTTTTAAATATTCTTCATAATAGTATTATTATTTGGAAAATGACACAAGCAGCCTTGGGAAGAAAGCTTAATATGACCAGTAACTGCCTCACATAAGGGCAGATTTCGTGTGCTTCATCTGTAGTGGGAAGAAGATGGTAAAAGTCAGTTGTGCGTTGCAGGGCCTGCAGAGTGCAGGATGGTGGGAGCAACTAGTGCTTTGGCACTAGGATGGCTGGCTGCTGCAGAGGCTTGAGATGGCACTCCCTGGCAGAGGCTGAAGTTGAGGGCGATGGCTGAGTAGCTGAGACTGCTGAATGCCTAGGTCTCTGCTTCAGCCACAATGGTAGGGCACTGCCACTGAGATCAGGACAGCGAAAAAGGCAGAAATGGAGAGGGGGGAGATATGTCAGGAAGTCCAAGAAGAGGCAGTGCCTTACCTTAGTGAGCCTCACAGCTGGAAGAGACCAAGCTAGAAATGGCTTGGATCAGGGTGGGTCCTCATCTAATGGTCAGTGGGATTCAGTTAATGATGGCAATGGAAAATGCTGCAATTTCTGTCCCTTGATATTTCACCTCCCCTCACTCTCCTGAGATATCCAGTGTTTGCTTCCTGACCTTGGGTTCCCTATGGGCCTACTGTCTACCCCACTCCATCACATTCTCACAATTACCTTTCAAAGATAACCAGAGATCAGGAAGTTGGAGCACAGAAGGCCGCTCCATTGCTAGGCCATGTGGCAGAATCGAGGAGAAGAAATCTTGCCAGTTTTACTTTCCTTACTGTGCTTTGCTCCCTCATGGCCAGTAGCACTAGCATAAAGTGAGCGAATGGTGACCTGGAGTGGGCAAGAGTATGTGGAACTCGGTAGCTTGACAAAGACCCTTTGCCTGTGGGGACCCAGCAGGGCAGGATGGGGGGGGGGAATAGGTGGGTGGTGTGTTTTAGCATCCCCATGGTCATGATAAAGGTGAATGACTGCAGGGGTGCTGAAATGTGTTTGTGTATACCTTTTATAAGTTCAAATGTTCATTAAATGGCCTGTCTTAACTCGAGGACTATCTGTATTTGCTATGTGTAATTTATAGTTTGGGTTGGGGTTTTTTTTTTTTTTAAATCTATAGAATATTGCTTGGAAAAATATAGCATATGATAACCTATATGTTTTAGACAGTGATGGGATGATGATGATGAATTCCACGGATCACGTAATGTATAAATTATTCACTAAATTCTTAGACCAAGTATCTTATCTTTTAATAGGTAAATTAAAATTCTTAATGTAAAAGCTGGATGAAGAAAATTGTTTAAATATCTGGTTCTTCTGTAATTAACTTGATTCACTTTTATGGCTTCTTTCCTATTTGTTTACTTTAAAAATAATTTACATATTTATATATGTGTGTACATACTTTTTTATACTTTGTTTTGCAGTGGTACAGAAAAAAAGAAGGAAAAACATCAAGGACAAACAGAGAAAAAAGAGGACTCTCATTCTAGTGATCAAACCCCACAATCTCAAGTATCACCTTCTCCCCAACCCTCTGCACAGATTCTCCCAACACACAGGCAGACCCCAGAAGTCAAGAGCTCTGCTCCAGGCAAAAGGTTTCCTAAATACAGAGCTAGGAAGCAATTGCAATGATACTAACATTACGCTTTGCTCTCCATTAAAAGCATGCATATGTCTTTTAAAATCTTTTCTTAAAAGATTTCCATTCTTCTTTTGAACTCCCTTTAGAGTTCATATTGCTTGTTGCTGGAGAGTAACAGTCCTCCACCAAGCCACTTTCCCCCCAGATCATATTTGTTAGAAACATTTAGAATGGTAGTCAGTTTAAAATAGCACCATAATATATAAAGCAAGAGCAAAATATTTTAAAACATTATTTAAAAGAAGCCCAAATAATGGTAAGAGCTGTCAGAGGCTTAATAAAATGGTGTAGTTTTTATTGCCTGTCTGAAATTCAACAGTGATAATCAATCTGACCTCCCTTCAGCAGCAGTTATGTAAGGTGTGAGGTAGTGGTCAACTAGAAGTCCACTTACAGTCTTACAGTATCCCTTTGATCCAGTCATTGTCAGCTGAATCTACCACACAGGGTTATTGTTTCTGTGAGGAAACAAGCATTATGTGAACCTCTGGAGGACAGGCAGATCATGCATTTAACAATTAAAGGCATAATTATAAATGGCTTGCTACTAAGGTAACTGCCCTGAAGTAAAATTAGCCAAAGGAGAAAAGTATACTGAAGGCAGGAGAAAAAGATAAATGTAGTGGCAAGGACTGTCCATTTAACAATGCATTCTGAAAGACAAATTTATACACAGTGTGAATGATCACACTCCCCATATCTATAGTTACTATAGTGGATCCTTGGTGCATTTCATAGTTTAATGAGCAAAAAATATTCAGCTATTCAGAGGATTACATACTAATGACCCTCAATTCTTTTCACTAGTATTATAAACCTTTTTGCACATTGTTTCTTAGGATGTTCGGTGTTGGATGGCTTGCACTGCTTCCTTTTTTCTGCTGGGTGCTTTGTATATTATCTTCTTTGTTTTGATGCCAGTTTTCCATGATGTCTGACTATCTATTCTGGCTACTATTCTGCAGGGAATTGAGAAGAGGTCTTTCCAATCTTGTAGCACTGTTGAATTATAGATACCAAACACTGGAGTTAGGCATTGCATATGTAAAGCAGTAGCTGTAGCACCTTTTCTGATTTAGGATAAAGGAGACAAATAGTCAGCAAAATTTCCTAGGCACTCTGGTTCCAGAATCTTTGAATAGTTTTTTTAAAAAATTACCATGAAAACTCTGAACTCTTTGAAGCAAACATAACAGCCTTGAGGCTTGTTTCTGAAATGATCTAAAAAAAGTTCCCCAATTAGATTTTGCATTAAAAAACAGAGACAGAACATGCAACCTTCTAGGCAGGTCATAAGAACTAAATCATATATTCAAATTATTTTGCATATTAGTTTGTGCTGGATAATCCCAAAGCTGCATCCAGTTAATTTGAAAATTTGAATAAATTATTCTGTCCTAACAGTGTATGGCAGTCAATAGTTCTGTATGATTCTAGTCAGAGGCTTTTAAAGATCATTAAGATTCTATTTAACTAAAATCTAAAGTGTACAGTCTGTCACTGAAACCTGAGAGATAACACCTCTTAAATATCTGAATCAGGCTGAAATCTCTTGTGCAATTTCCCTCCCCCCCAAATACATTTTTTAAAAAAATTACCCAGAATCTTATGTAATTTTTTAATATATATTTAATGTAAATAAATAAATCAGTAAAATAGTGTTAGACATTTCAGTTGCTATTGGTGGCATTTTTCTCAATGGAGGAAGCTTCACAATCAAAATGATTTTTTAAAAGTATATTTTTGAAATGTAGCTAAGGGATGGGCAACCTGTTATTCCTCAGATTATAAAACGGCTGAGCCAAGGTAGCAATAGCACTTAGACTCATATACTTAGATACCACTTCATAGTGCTTTACAGCCCTCTCTAAGAGTCAACATATTGCCCGCAACAATCTGGGTCCTCATTTTAATCAGGGATTGCAGAATTTTTTCCTCCGCAATATTTGTAGGATACAAGGTTGCCTATCTCAAGGTATGGGCTAGTAGTTACATATTATTCAACTTAAGTTTCACTGTGATCAAGCAGAAATATTCATGATTAATTTTGTTACATTAATTTTATTGCAACTCTAGTTACAACTAACTTACTATGAATTCACCCTGTATATTTTAATAATTGTTGGACAGAACCATACATATATATTGTTGCAAAAAGGGAGGAATCAAATACTATTGATTAAAGCTCCTTCAAATTGTTGAAACATGAGTTTCATGTTCCTATTTCTATGAAATAGAAAATACATCTTGCAAGCCATGTTTCAGACACCACTGTTTTTTATTGACCCTTCTGTCCTAAATAAAACTATTATATTCCATTAAATAATCATTTAAGGTCTGATGACCTTCCACTGCCTAAGATGGGTAGCAAAGTGAGCAAAAATGTGTGAGCAAATACGTTTTTTGCTTCTTCAAGAGCAATTTGAATCAGAGAATAGATCTGAATTTCCACATATGTCACTTGGGTTTTTTATATGAGGTGTGTATGTGTGTGTTCCCATATGCTGGGAAGCTGTACTTGTTTGGTGTCTACAGTACTTGGAGACACGGCAGATGCTTTCCATGTAAGCAAAATCATGAGGTTTAACGCAGCTCTAACCCAATGCATGTTTAACAGTTTGTCATGAACTCTGTTATCCTGCACAAAATTAGCTTTAACATGGAGTTTGGTCTGTTCTTTCTGTATCTTCCTGTACAAGGTATCTGTTCCTGGGATCCGCATGTTAATTTGTGACTTTCTGAGAAAGGAAAATGTGCACTCTCATTTTTTCCCTAATGTTTGACTTCATAACTTTTGTTACTTTCTTTTTTCCTTTTAGCTTTTGCAGTTCTTGTGGAAATTAACTTACACTTGCACAAATTGTCTTTTTAAAAATGGTCTTAATGGGATTCATTGCAAGGCAGTTAATTGGGCAACTGTAGAAATGTGATTATTGTAATTTTCAGCCTAACAAGATGACTGAGTGACAGTCTTGTTTTCTTACCTGGAAGAGGTTTATCCTGTATCTCCCAAGGAAATGGGCAAGGTTCTTAGTTCTATTATTCTAGTTGTTTCTTCATTAAATCCATGACTCTCCTGATTGGTGAAGATTTATATGATCCACACAGTGATAAATTCCTTTTGAGTGAGACAATAATAATGCTCACTTTGGGATGTGATACACTTCTCAAAAGCCATCATTAGACCCAACAATCCTGGACCACATTTATCCAATCTTAGTCTCCTTTTTTGGGGGGGAGGTTCTTGAGATGGTGGTTGGACTGGAGTTTCAGGTTTCCGCACCAGACCATTGGATTCAGATAGCATTTACTCATAACTGTGAAACCAGGGCGGTCATAATACAGCCATCCTGTTTCTTCTTGTCTCTCAGCAGCTTTAAGTACCTTCAATCATGGTATCCTTCTGGCCCAGCTAAGGAGATTGAGAGTGACTGACTTGGTGTTGCACTGATTCTCTTCCTTTCTTTATGGCTGTTTCTAGTTAGTATTGGGGAGAGGAGATTTCAAGCTTGAAACTCCAAGTTTGCAGGATGCCCCAAGCTTGATGCTCTCATACTTTATGTTCTCATCCTTTATTTAACTTCTAAATAAAGCTACTGGAAACATCTTCAGCCTGGGGTCAAGAAGCATTTGTACACAAATAATAGTCAATTGTACATCTCAGCCTCTGGGCACTCAAGTGATGATGTCAAGATTTTATCCCAGTGCCTAGAGGCTGTTAAGATCTGAATGGGGAGAGTCAGGCTTAAATTCAACTCTAACAAGACTGTTTGACAATGGGTTCGTGGATCATCTGGCTTAGGTCATTTTCTGTCCTTACTTCTGAATTATACTTTTCCAAATGGAATTGATGTACAGTTTGGGGATCTGCCTGAACTTGTAGCTATTTGAAGTGCAGGTGGCAACGGTGGTTTTGGAGGGAAACGTTCTATTTCTCATTTTCAATCACTCATTGTGATAGCTTACTTTATTATGGTTAGCAATAATTTATTCTTTGTAATCTTATCAAAGCATTAAGACTACCAACCAGAACTAGATGGAAAATAGAAGATTGAAGAAGAGCTTTGAGCACATATCCAACCAGGACTCATAGGCTCCTTTATTTAAAAAATCTCCCCTGGTTTTCCCCCTGATTTAAAATAGGGAAAGTTGTCAAGTTATTGTTTCTAGATTTGGGAATAACAATGCCAATCAAGTGATCTTTTTATTTTTACCAAGTGTTTTAGAGCAACCTTTGATAACTGTACTAAGAGGCTTTAAGAAATGTTGCCCTTTTGACTGTCTTTCAAGATCCAGTTAGAGCACTATCTAATCCTTCTTTCTGAGAGTCCTGTGGATTTGCTTGGAGAAAGGCCTATCCTGGCATTTCTTTTATCTCCTGCTGCTTGACCTGTTTTGTTTCCAGCACAATTGCTTGCAGTATCTCATTTAGTTCTTGGTTTAACATATATACTAAATATAGAAATACACTGTGCTTGTCTTTCTAGTTTGAAGAGATTATCAACAATTGAAAAATCACAAAGCACATGGGAAAGTTCAGAAGACAGTCGTAATAAGTTAGTAAGAGCAACTTCTGCATCAAAATTGATGCCTAAAAGTGTCAAGAATGCAGATAAGTAAGTACTGGATTCCTTGTTGGCATCAGAAAAGTTATCCTGAGTTGTTAGTCTATAAATCTTTGTAAAAATATAATAATTTTGAAGACCAGTCCTGTCTTTCACTATCACTGGTGGAATTGATTTTCCCTTTCCTTGAGTTTATCACTGCCACCACTCAAATCTGTTGTAAATAAAGGCACCAAGAGCAGATTTGGGAAGTAAGATGAGGAAGATCACATTTCTTGAGCAAAATTATGAAATGTTGGATGATGCCTTGTACAGTTGCATTGACTTTCATCCCCTTTCCAACATTTTGATGTGCAAGTTATGAACCTGCATGATTTTTGGGTGGTGTAGTTCTAGAAAAGCTCCAGGTGTATGTTTCATTCATCTTCTGAACACCTGCATTCTTACTTTACCACATTTTTTCCCTTTAATTAGGTAGCTTTGAAGTCAATTGTTCTGTTACATTACTTAATCAGAATTTTTCCATTATTCAGATTTCATATAAAGCCAAATTACTTTTTCAAAATATAAAATGTAAAAGTTTTAAAATAGATTCATATCAAATATTCCTTTTTAAAAATGCATATTTTATTCATAGCTTTTCATGTAGATGATTTAACACTATAATTTGTATCAATGTCACTGTATTTTAAGATCAAAATCATCTCCTGTTCATAACACCCTCTAATTCTGTTGGAAAACAATAGTCATTATCTCCAGCCAGTAAATCCAATGGGCCCTGTCAGCTGAAAATTATGCTAACCCATCTGAAGGATTCCAGTTAAGGATGAATGATCTAAACTTTTCGGATTCATGCTTTTATATATTAGTAATACCGTGCATTTCTTTCCATAGACACAAAGATGTGATCGTCAGTCAAGGTAATCAGAAATATTTGCTTTTTGCTGTTATTAATTAAGATAAATATGTTTGATAATCATTCTCAGTAGTTGTTTTGGAATAATTAACATCTATTGTTAACATGATAAAATTGATTTACTGTTTACAGTTCAATAGATTTGTTTCTCTTGCCTGCTTACCTCTGCAGTGGAAATATTGCAAATATTACTTAGAAGAACCTTGCATCTAAAGAACCTGTGTCCTGATTCATATATCTTTGTGCACACTCAACTGTGAGTTTGGATCTGCTGCCTTCATTTTAAACTACTGGAGTTCTGTCATGCAGAAAAAACTATAGGCTGCTGTATAGTCATATTAAACGTTGGGCTTGGGTATGGCCCAAAACCCCGTACTAAAATGCAGCATAATACTCTGTTTGCTGTGACAGTTGTTTGGCTTTCCAATTCAGCATAGAGTCTCTGTGGTTTATTTGCTGTACTTGATTTCTTTCTCATGTGCATATACAGGTAGTCCTTGGTCATTTAGTGACCATTCAAAGTTATGATGGACTTTCTCTAAAAGCTACCTATGACCCAATTCTGAAGTTCTGACAATCAGCCCCCCCCCCCCCAATAGCCACATCACTGCAGTTTGGGCGCTCGACAGCTGCCCTCATTTATGGCCATTTGCAGCATCCTATTGTCATGTGACCATGATGATGGGGCACTAAATTTACTCTACATTTCCAGCATTTACTCCTTATTTTCAGCAAAAACCACCCCATAAGAAACAATGGGTTTGCTTAATCACCATGGTATTCACTTAAAGAGCACGTCATTTACTATCACTGTGTTCACTTAGCAACCACCTCATAAAATTGGATCCAGTCATGTGGTGACCTGTTTTATGACTGCCACTACTTACAGTCATAATTGCTGGCTCAATTACAGTCATAACTTGAGGACGACACATTTATTTTGCAAACTTAGATTTGTTGAAATGGTAGGCTTCACCTGAGACAAGAAACATCTGGGAGTTCTTTGATTTCTACACATAAATAAAAAAATGTTAACCCTAAAAAAGAATAATGAAGGTAATGATTAAAATTATTCATGCTTAAATGTTGTTTGTTTTGTTTTGTTGGCTTTAATTTGGGTTTTTTATTCTTTCCTCTTCCACAAAGCACATGAGGTCATCTATGCAATTTTTAATTGTAATTATTGGAATTTTTTAACTTCAATAATACAATATTGTAATCACATAAATAAACACATTTCTCTCTAAATGACAAATGTTCATTGGATAATGGACACAAATACACATACCTAAGCTGAGTTATTGCCCAGGTACTCTCCTTCTAATAATATGAAATGCTAACTAACAGATCCTTTCTTGCCTTTGGTATTCTGTATTCCCAATTATAAAGTAGCCTCACATCAAGATGGAGAGCAAATAAATAAATAATAAATCAGAAACTTTAAAACTTTTTAAAAAAATTATGACAAAACTTACAAAAGAAACTTGTTTATGTCAGAAAATGCTGTTTATTTGGCTGAAGTTGACATATCAAAAAAAGATTAAAAAGTGTTGAATTATATATTTACCTTACTCTTAGCTAATAAAAGTTCTTATTGAGGATTAGAAGAAAGTTGCTTTGATTTGCAAACATGACTGAAACATAAATGTTGAAAACAAGTTCATTTAGCTGTATGGCCTATATACTAAAATGGCTGCAATTTGTCTTTTGTAGAAGCATACACATAGTCATGCTTATGACTTCACACTATTTCATAATTTGCCCAGTTATCTGCAGATATGGAATTATCTTGCTCCTCGTATGGTTCAGATGACTTACTTATCTATCCCTATACTTTGGCAAATGCCCTTTACTTATTTGGTATTTCTTTAGTGGCACTCCATACACCAGCCTTTCCTTCCTTGTTTTTTTCCAAATATGTTTAAGTTGCAACTCTCCATATTTCCCAACTACTTTATAGGATAATGATTTTAATATCAACACACTGAGAGTGCCAGGTTGGGAAAGGTTGCTGAAAATGGACATTTCTCTATTATGCCATTTATTTATTTTATCAAATTTATATGGCTACCTGTCTCACACAGGGTTTAAATACTACTTCTACCACATAGTGCTTAGAAGGTTACACAATCCCACACAGTACAATATGAATATGACAAGATATAACATCTCTTACCCATCTTGGTCAAGGCTCTGATAAATATGCAAATTTCTTCTTTATATTAATATGCATTTTAATGTAGCTTTAATTGTATTAGATAACCATACAATGCAGTTAAAGAATTATTAAAATGCACATTAATATAAATTTTGTCAACTTTAAACTAGATAAATAGTTTGTGAAAATGAGTAGCTATAAATAGTATAAGGCCTTTTTATATAATGATTAGTACATTTCTAAAGATAATATGTTCAGAAAGAAACTGTATAATCTTTTTCGAAAATTTTCAAATCTAAAGATTTTCATACTGACAATATCTTTCTCTTTTAATCCTACTGATTTTCGTGTCCTTAGGGCTTTGGGGGCCTTTTCCATAGCTGTATTAGTTAATTGTCACACTAAATTGGATCGAGGTGTAGAGCACTTTGAAAAAAAAATTGGACCTCTAAATGTTACATTTGGATTAATGTTTCCTGCTTATTACTCTCTAAAAATAATACTGGTTATAGCATAAATATTATTAGATTAGAATCCTTTTACATGATGCATGAGTTGTTTCTGGCTATATAAAACACACACACACGCATGCACACAGTCAAAATAAGTCAGAGGATTAATAGTATAGGTATAATAGTCTGCCACATGGTGGGAAGAGTTTGTTCTTTTTTATTATTTTTGCTTGTTGTGAGCTGTATAGGACCAAGCAACCAAACAAATTATTTAAATAAATAAATAAATACCTGAGATATGTGTCAAAGCCAGCATTTATGCATCCCTCATTACCTTCTCTTCTTTCTTAGTAGCAGTGAGGAGGGATCTGAATCTTCCACTTTAAATTTTACCACAGATCACGTTTAGAGTAAGACTAATGTCAATTAAAGCAACTAAAATGATTAAAGGCCTGGAGACTAAAACATATGAAGAACGGCTGCAGGACTTTGCTTTGGTTAGTCTAAAGAAAAGAAGAAACAGGGGCAACGTGATAGCAGTGTTCCAGTATTTGAGGGACTGCCACAAAGAAGAGGGCATCAAACTATTCTCCAAAGCACCAGAGGGCAGGACAAGAAACAATGGTTGGAAACTGACCAAAGAGAGAAGCAATCTGGAATTAGCAATCTGGAATTAAGGAGAAACTTCCTAACAGTGAGGGCAATTAACCATTGGAACAGCTTGCCTTCAGAAATCGTGGGCACTCCATCACTGGAGATTTTTACTAGACAGTCACTTGTCTGAAATGGTATAGGTTCTCCTGCTCGAGCAGGGGGCTGGACTAGAAGACCTCCAAGGTCCCTTCCAGCTCTATCCTATCCTATTCTAAAGTTGATTGAATCATGACAGCTTTATAAACTAAGGTTTCCAATTGGTTTGTCTCACTAAATCACATATAGTAATAACCTTCATAGAAATCTAAATGGTGGTTATCCAAAATAGAAGGAAAAGCTTTCTCCTCAAGATAGAAAGCAAATGTAGGAACCTTAATTAAACTTGTTTAAAGAATAATAAACTGATTTATTGTTGATTCTGGATGAAGACCTACAAACATAAGAGAAGGAACATTCAGAAAATGGTGGGAAAACATTTAAGTCTCCTGGGACATTCTTTTGCTGACCTAAAAAATTACTATATTCTTAAAAAAGGAGTTTCATAGGAAGAAATCATGTATTATAATTTATCAGAATATTTGATTGAGTCCATATAGACCTGACTTTAGATACTGATTTTTTCCCTACTATAATTATTAATTAACTGATCAATAGCAGAATTGTACTGTTTATTACCAATCACTTATGTTGTATTGTTTCCTAGAGCCATTTTACATACTTTTAAGATTATTTTTGATTATCACAGCTTATATTTTTTCAATACTTTATGACGGTTTATCCCCATTGTTTATAGTTATGTTTCTCATTTGCTTATGTGTATGCAGTACTTTTCAGTAAAGAATAATGCCTCGTTTATCTTACAGACATACTCAAATCCCAAAAGTTTATGGCATCATATTTTAAAGGGGAACATATGAAGAGTGCTTTTTTCTTCATTCTTTTTCTTCTTTTAACGTGATTCAACTTATTATAGCATTAACAGCATCGGTTAACTGTAGATATATTTTTCAAAGTATACAAAAGTCTTGAAATGAATATCAACAACATGCCGTGACTTTTAGAATCTGTTCTAATGATTCTAATAAATTTCCTACCATGTTTGGCTTTAGATCAAGGGTGCAACTATGTGCCAGTGCCTATTTTAAGGACTCAGCTTTTGACATGGCTGAATGTGCAATAAAGCCTTGATAGGTTGCTGCCAGGACAGCAAGTCTCTGCTTGCAGATTTCTTTAACAAAAAGTGTTAATGCAGTATAGGATTATCTCTTTGAATACTTGAGGTGAATGTATAGAATAGAAGTACACCCACCCAACCTTTCGTTTTCTTCATAAATAGTGCATTTATTTTATAGATATAAGCACTTTTGCTTAAAAATATTGTGAGATATATCTACCAACTTATAATTTTGCATTTTTTTCTAATTTGCCTGCAAATATGAAATCCCTTCCTTTAAGTTGATACATTTCCATAATTCTATTTTAAGAAAAAATGTAAATGAAAAATAGCTGTAGAAATAGCTGGCATAACGATCTTGGAAGTTTGTGTACTTAGTGGACAACTACGCTGTTTGAAATGATGGGGATTGTAGTCCAACATATTGAAAGAACACCAAACTTGGGGGAGACTGAATTAATCTCTCTTGCCAGTACATTAAAGTCCTACAAATAGTAACTTAGAATTGAAATGTCTGCAAGAAAACAAATTCAGAGAGCATGATCTAGAATTGTACAAATGCATCTATTTTTGGCTCCTTTGTTGCAGTTATTTATGATAAAGTTATTTATGATAAACATTTTGAAAACAAAAGTTAATTCTTTTAAAAGAAAAGCCTAGTGTAAAAGCCCTCTGAAATATGGCATTATGACAAAATCATTGCATTTCTTTTTGCAAAAGGAAGTGCAAACCAGTGTTTTATATATTAAGGGCTATGGTTTTTCTACCTTAGGTAGAAAAGAAGTGATTTGATGGGAAAGGATTATTGCATCCTACTTTTTGATAACTTACTTTCAGTGCCAGAGCTGTATATCAAAATGTTCCTGTTTTGAACATAGGGTTGCGTGCAGTGCTTGAGCACACCAGTGTTGCAGTGATATTTACACATTCTTTGTGATGGCCAACTACAGTAAACAAAAATGAGCAGACCACCTCAAACTGTCACCGTCCGATATCTGAATCATTATGCTCATACAGGCTTTTTTTTTTTTTTAAACCAAATAGTTCCTTTTTCATGCTTCAATTACAGTATTATAGCAAACATCTTTTGGTTCTCTCTGTTATTCTGTAGGCAAAATCAGGATATACAGTTAGAGTGTTGCTTTCATATGAAGAAGAATATTCAGAACATGTATGTAAAACATGCTTCTTTTAATGAATATCCAATTAAAATATATATAACCATTATTGACGGCCTGTGTTTTCCCATTTGATAGGTAACCAGTTTAGGACTGAATTTCTATCGTTGTCCTTTTAAATATATGAGAGATTACACATTTCTTTTTAAAAATAACTAGTACCCTCTTGAAAAATTTGAAGAAACACTGAAGATAAAAAAATGTTAAAATCTTGCTCAATATCCACATGAACAATGTCTTCTGGTTGTAGTCTTTAAAAAAACTGTTAAACAATTTGGAAGAGATCCAGTAAAATTCAAACTAATGTTCTCAAACATGGTAATTAAGGCAATATAAATTAAAAGGGAGTCTTCTTTTAGCTTGTATTTGCAGGAACTTGGCCCAGAGCTAGGATTCTTTGTTTGAAAATGCTTTTGTTGATCTTCTGACATTATCTGTATAGTTTTCAAAAGACTTGCTTTAATGCTTAATTGCCCTGCAGGTTTGTATATTGACGAGACCATTTCTTGGTGTTGGTTTTCAAAGAGAATCAAGGATAGTGTAAGAAGCAACACCTCCTCCAGATTACACCAGTTAGATTAGTGATAAATTGTTTATGTAGACATTTTAATCAAATTATCTGAGAAATGAATTTATTTTATAAAGTTTGCATAATATGCCCCAATAGAAAAATGCTGGTATTTTCTTTCTTGTTATTTCCATGCATAAGAACTCAAGAGTGTGTTAGTATCTTTGTAGGAAATTATTTATAATCTCAGCTCCATAAACTTTGACTTCCTGTTTTTCTTCTGATGTCATTGAATTCTCTTAGGAGTTTTCAAAAGTTCATTAAGAGTACTCAAAAATTCTTGCTTCCCATAATAGGCAGGTAGACAAAATGTCTGCCAGGAAGCAGTACTAACTCACCTCAGTACAATTTGTATATAGCATATTTTGGAATGATAAGTAAAGGTACTTCATGTCCATTGACTGTTGAACTATTGAATATGTAATTAATTTGATCTAGACCACGGGTCGGCAACCCGCGGCTCCGGAGCCGCATGCGGCTCTTTGAGGCATCACCTGCGGCTCCGGAGCCTCCGCCGCCATTTTGCGGAGCGCATGCGCACGTGCGCGGGCGGGTGCGCATGCGCGAACGGGTGCGCATGCGCATGCGCGAACGGGTGCGCATGCACGAACGGGCGCACATGCACGAACGGCATGCGCAGGTGCGCACGCATGCGCGGGCGGGCGCGCATGCGCGGGCGGGTGCGGCTCCCAGGGGTTTTTTTTTTTAGGGAAACGGGTCCGTGCGGCTCGTTGGATGTTTCGGCTGGCCGACCCATGATCTAGACTGAATTATTGAAACATGAATGAAGCTGTTTTACCATGTTCTTGATGCTTTTCCTTTCATATTTCCCATTTTACCAAGAATATATATCAAGTTGTGTTATACTGCAAATTTTTACGATTTAAGGAAGACCTGTTAAGATCCTTCATTTACACAATCCACTATAAAGGCATTTTCATACTTCTTAACAATTCAATTTGTTAGATTTGTTAGATGTTATTATTCTGTTAAGATCTGAACAACTACCATTAATTAATCATGATCTTCACTAAAAGCTCTTGGCAATTTTAGTGCAGCAACTTCCACAGGGCCACATGTTCCCCATATTGTACATGACTAAGCTCTTTGGGCTGATGTTTCATTGGATTCAATTCTAAGTTTCACCCTGGCAAAGGCATAGATTACATATGCAGTGAAGCATTTGTAATTACCAACATTTACACAGGAATCAGTTTGTAGCTCTAAATGAGCCTGACAGAGTATACTTCATGTACAGTGGTACTTGTTACTCAACTATTTTGAAATTTGTCAAATTTTGTACTCAACACATTTTGATACAAAATTTTTGTCGTAGTACTCGGCATTTGTTTGGTACTTAACATACAAGCTAGAACTTGTTGTCTATTGCCTCATGACTAATATGTTATTCCGCATGGGAAAAATTTGTTTGATACTTGTCATTTTTGGTACTCATTGCGCCTCCTGGAAATAATTGATGGGTGCCAAGGTACCATTGTACTTGTTTTGAGGCAAATGTACTGTTGTTCCCCAGAAATCCCCAGAAAGAAAGGGGTTAAGCCAGTTTGAAAGATATCCATTTGAGAAAGATACAGATGCTTTAGATTTATTTGAATAGACCAGAACTTTTCAACTCTTTGTATTTCATGGCACATATCTCATAAATGGAACTGTCACAATACTCATCCCATAGGTAGAACTCCTGAGATGTCACAGGTTGCTGGGACATGAGAGGAGAAATGGAAGCAGTCCACTTCTAATGATGATGCAGCAGACCTGTGGATATTTCATAGCACGCCAGTGTATTATACTAGAGTAATTGATAATTGTTGAAACAATGCAACATCCTACTTAAGAATATGTTTACTCTGCATATTCTTGATCTTTAAAGTAAAATATTACTGATGCTTGTTTTCTTTTTACATTTTAATTCAGATGCTGGCTCCAGCATTATTTATTTTATAATTATTTGGCTCATTTGGCTTATAATTTTTAAATCTACCACAGAAGAAAATAAGGGAAAATGAATAAATAAGCAATAGAAAAAATGCAGACGTTTTAGAATCAGATAAGAATTTTCTTATGCACTTAATAGAGGAGGAGGATGGGAAAGTTGCGGGACTGGATAAAATATGTGTTTTACTGTGCCAGCACCGATATTCTGAGCCACCAGTTCACTGACATTATTATGAATGTTTTGTCATTAATGATATTATGCCTTTGTAATTCTGTTTGTGCATTCTGGCCTAAAATTTTGGATCTCAAATTTGTACTTTTATAATGGAGCTTACTGTAATGGAGCTTACTGTCAACTGTATAGTTCTTTACTAAGCCTAATATATATATATATAGCAAAACATTCTCATTCTGGTATGCGGTTTTTGTTTTAACAGAAGGCGAGTATATCAAGATGTTCATGCGGGGACGGCCCATCACAATGTTTCTTCCTTCAGATGTTGACAAATATTATGAAATCAAGACAGAGTTGCCCCCTGAGAAATTAAAACTGGAGTGGGTGTATCCTTATTGCACACTTCAAGGAAAACATTTTCTATTTTCAATATTTTGCTTTCCCTCTTCCCTTTAAAATCTTAACTTCCAATTTTGCCTTATTATTTTAAGGCTTTTTTAATTTGATAAAAATTAATACATTATCTCTTAGGGAGAAAAAAATACTGTTGTCATCTGGAACTTCTTGGATGTGAGTTTTCTTGTAGCAACCACTCACCAACTCAATTACTTCTGATTTTTAAAAAATAGTTTCACACAGACATTTCCCATAGTTACTTTAGAGCCCTATATTTCTTCATGCTGTTAAGCACTGGATTACCATCACTTAAAAAAGCAACAGTTGTCTTCTTGGATCAGGGAGGTGACTGTCTTCTACAAATTAGGGAGCTTTGTTTTTTGTTATCTTGAGGTCTACCTTTCCTTTTTTGCATACCATCAGAATGTCAGGCCAGAACCATATACAAACTACATTTTCATTCATTCATGTAAACCAGGCATGTCAAACACGTGGCCTGTGGACAGGATGAAGCCCGTGCAGGCCACGCCTACTCCGGCCCTACAAGGGCAAAAAGGCCCGCAATGCGATCGGGTTTGACAACCCTGATCTAAACCATTAAACCGTTGAACATCATTACTCATCTACAATCTCAGAAAAGATGCAGCATGCAGGAAGAAAATACTTAATGTGAAGACTACTCAATGAGTTTGAAAGATCAGAGTAGCAAGATGGATTGTGACATAATTTTTAGTGTTACAGAAAGAAAACTGTTACCATGTTTACAATGAATCTCAGACTATCATCCCATTTTAATGGTGAATCATTTGATACGAAAATAGAGAAACTAGACTACCTTTCAGATAAATACTGTACATGTACACACTTGTGTGAACACAAATATGTGAATGCAGCATTGATACAATTTTAATTGGATAACAAGCAGTATTCTAAAATTTCTGCACATATGTTACCCTTTCAGCAGGGCTGTCCACAGGGACATCTGGGAAAGTGGGAAGGATTGACAAAAGTACTACCACAATGCAGGCTCCATCTCTTTTGCATTGTGATGTATCATACTTTTATTAAAGGTTACAGAGGAACATTAATTTCATTATTTTGAAGGAAACATTAGACTTATGGATACTTCTCTTGCTGTAAAGGAAGGCAGAGCTAGTGAAGGAATGCAAAAGCCATTAACAAAATAGATAGTACATGAAATCTCAGCCCTGGGAAAAACATAAAGAGACTCAAAATAACCCCAACATGATTCTGTGTGGTATAAGGCAGGATAGTGGAAAATTTTGGCAGGCTTTCACAATTCTATAATACACTACAACAATAGAGTTCTAATAGACCTCCCATTGACTATTCTCTTACATATCTGACTTATATTGTAGGGCTGACATCCTTTCAGTTCATGAGTGTCAGTCTAGGTTAAACTGATTTGCTGTTAGATATCTTTGCAGCTTGGGGGCCTGGCTTGGGGGAGAGAGGGGAGTTGAGCTGCCCATCGCTCAGGTAGCCTGGTTGTGAACAGACCAGGCCGCAGCATAGAGATTGGGGACCCCTGTTGTAGATCTTACATTAAATGGATTTTTATTTCTCTCTCATCCTCCCCCCTCCCCATTTTAAAGTCAGACTATAGAAGACTTATAATAAAAATAACTAATTGTTTCCACATAAACCTTCAATGTTCTGGTCTAATGCAAGGATAGTAGCCTATCTTTGAATCATGTTTGATAGTGAAATACAACTTTTCTCTTAAAATTTGCAATTAATTCATAAAAGTAAATAAAGGAGGCTGGTTAAGGGAACGGACACATGAAAACATAAAATTTATCATTTCATGTACAATTTTGTCATATTTGTTTTAAGAATTCATTATCACAAAGTGTGGCATCACATTAAACATGTTAAATAAAAATATCAAGACAGAATGTACTTACTAGCTTACTAATTATGTTCGATCTTTTAGGTTTTGACTATTGAATTATTCTATTTCAAATCTAAATTTAAAATTAATTTTTTTTCCACCGAAACCCTGAAGGTCATAATCAGTATTCTAGACATCTTTCCACCTAAGACAAATTTCTAGAATTTTTGCACATTACTTTTAGAAGGCCTTGTAAAACTAATAACAGTTTAAATATTGCAACATCCAGAAATCTTGCTGACTGATATATTTCTGGTGCTGCAAAATGGATTAAGTTACATAATGAAAAGTTCATTATTTTGGTTTACAGATGGGCACATGTTTTCATACTTACAAATAGTCTCCCTATCTCTTACTATAGAGTCAGTGTTATTTTCTCCATCTAAAGATCCATTTTCTCCCCATAAAGTATGTAGTCTTTATTAATAATTCCATTCCAAGCTTTTGGGGCACTATATAAAAATATGTATATATAATAAAATGTAAATACCAAACATAAGGTCTAAACACTACAAAACTTTTTTAAAAGATGAATATCAACATTATGTCAGCAGGAATCCAAAGTGATTTCATAAATGCTAAAAACTGAATTGAACTGTGCAGCTGTCAGTCAAGCTTGAAAAAATATATCACTCTTGTGAAATAATAATTTTCAGTTAGACGTTTCAAAGGGACTTTCAAGTGTCTGTAAGAAAACATCAGATTCTGATACCAATGTGGACCCCAAACAAGTCTCTTGGGCTCAAAATTCCAAGGAGTGGAGCGGACTATAGGCAGAATATGAGAGAAACATGTTTTCATGTTACCACAGATCTTTATAGCACAAGCTTCCATCATTAATGCTGATTCATTTTGAAAAACCTTGACATTAAAAAAAAGATATGGTTATCGTGGCAGGGACTGTCGAGCTAATGTTTACCTCTTACCTACTGGAGAAATAGTATATTTCATAGCATCTGTGGTAATACTGTTTAATTATGAAGAGCGGACTCAGCGTCATTACTTGGGTCATACAGATTGTGTTAAATGGTTAGTAAATGCTTCCATTTATTCATGGTTCAGTTAAGAGATTGGTAGTTTCATGCTATTTGCTATATGCCTGGTTTCCAACATCTAATATACAAATGTGCCAAGAACAGTGATGAAGATGCTCATGTATCGTGAGTAAAATCATGTGGTTTCTTCCAGAATTTAGAGGCATTCTTTCTGATACTTGATTTTATTGAGGAATTTTCCAATCCTATGTTATTAATGAAGTGTTTCAGCTCTTCTTTGGTAAAAGCTAGTTAAACTGATATAATCTGCACTCTCTCCATATTGCCTCAGCATTAATAAGTGATTAAGTTATGACTTTGTATACAAAGTCATTAATTATTTTTTATCTTTTTCCATATCTGAACAATTCCTATTTTTAATATGCTCCTTAGAAAATAACGGTATAGTAAATATAAAATATAAATATTTTCAGGTACTTTAAATCAAAATATCAGTGTGGTAACAATTCAACTGGACTTTTGCTAACATTTCTATCAGCTATAAATTTTTGACTTTGAAAGAGAAAAATGTGAAGCTTTGATCATGCCTATGTGCTGATTATGGATCACATGAGCAAGACATGATGATTTAGATCCATCATGCTGGCACAAAACAAGTCCTATTTAACACTGTGAATAGAGTGCTTTGGATTCATAAAAAGTATGCTGCTATTTCCCTAAAATCTACATGGAGCTTTCAAATACTTTTTCACCACTTCCAGATAGGCAGTTAGCATGAAAGCATGCAGTATTCCTAACAAGATTATTTCTTCCAGCCTTGCAGTTCATCCAGACAAAATCAGGATAGCAACTGGACAGCTAGCTGGAGTGGATAAAGATGGAAGAGTAAGTTTTTAATGACTTTATCTCAATAATTGGTTTCTGATTCTGGAAAGTGTCTTAGGAATTTCTCATTTTTACTATTGCTTTTGTCTGGTGAATAATTCAAAAGGTCTGAATTTGTGCATGTTATCGTGAATTGCATTATTGCATAATGTGTATTTCCCAAAGAAGTCTTCAGTTGACCACATGAATCTTGAAAAGTTTATTTTAACCAGATTTCTTCTGTACCTGCTTGTCTTATGCCTTTTTTAAAGGAAGATGCACAGTGGGAAGGAAAATTATGAACCCTATGACATGAATGAATTTCACATGGCATAGATCTGAATTACTGTCTATTTTTTTCCAATAAATGTCCTTAATCTAAATGCTGAGATATTGCTGCTCAACTATATCTTTCCTTACTTGTATTATTTAAAACATTTCAGTAACTGTTGATGTGGTTTATGGCTCAGTGATGGTTGGAAGCTGCAGCCTTATATTCATTTATCTGATGCATTTTAGAGTAGATATGAATAAGATTATATCTAAAACTTGTTCTGAATATTGAACTGAAATGTCTTTATTTATTGCAAGGACTTCACTCAAGTCAATGTTTATTCGGTAGATCAATGACTGTCTTCATACAAATCAATATCTGCTTAATGGAAGGGCCTCTTTTTATCTTTTCAATAATCACCTGTTTCAAATTATTTTTACTTACAGCCTTTGCAGCCCCATGTTAGAGTATGGGATTCTGTGAGCCTAATGACTCTACAGGTTATTGGCCTTGGGACTTTTGAACGTGGAGTGGTATGTCTGGACTTTTCAAAAGCAGTAAGGAAAACTTTATGTCTTTGTTTCGCAAACAATATATTAGATGTGCAGCTGAGTGTGTCTGTATAAATAGCTGTGAATACTTTGCTCACCTATTTTAACATTGCATCTAGCACAGCTATTCCCAGCCTGATATCTTCCTGTGTAGACACATTAATGAAGCTTTGAAATTTTTTATACAAGGAGCTCTCTTGAAGTCAATTTTCTGGTCATTAACTGCATTATTTTCAATGCCAGTGTATCTCATTCTTTCTTATACCTGGTTTGTATCCATTATTTTTCTTATTTACTCATTAGCAATGGTTGTTCCAAGAAATTGTAGTTTTTGGAACAAAGCTGCCTCCAGTAGTTACTGGTGGTATTGCAATTAGAGCTGCCTTAGAGGGTTGCAGACAAGTGTTTGATTCCATCTAACATACTGTGAGGCATCTTTTTGGAACTGAATCCAAACATAGTCTTGGTAGCAAAGCTAGTCATCACCAGATTATAACAGACATGGATGACATGGATCAGGCAAATAAAATATATTAAGGCATTCTGACTTACACACTTAGCTAGATCTTTTATATAATTTATTCAATAATAAACTATAGTGGTAACTATAAATATAGGAATAAATAGCTATTTAGAGTTGCAGGAGTAGAAGGCATATAAATGGGTAGATAAATAAATGATACTATATAATCTGACTGCCTAGAACAGAGTGAACTATGATTGGTCTCAATTTCAGTCTGTTTGATCTACGATCAAAAATGATAAAACTGTTGAAATTCAACAGTTTCTAGAATACCACAGGTTACTCTTCTCTAGCGAATAGAAAATTATTTACTGCTCAGAGAAGGGAATATAACTGAAAGTAATACCTGGCAATAAAGTTTAATGTGATATATTTTACTATCTATAGAAAGCTTTCTGTCCTATAGGGGCGTTCAAGAAATCTATTCTTAGCAAGCCCTGATACAAAAAAAATTAATTTTCATTCTGAAGCTGATTTAAATGTTGACAGATAGAAAGAAACAACCTTGTTTTGCACTTCTGCCCTTTTACAGATACGATTAAAGTATGTTCTTCCTTGAAATAATATCCTTCTATTACAGTAGTGCTTGCAGGATAAAAATTGTAATAATAAATCATTGGCTGTAATAGATGAATTTATTACAAGTCTCATTAATTAGAATTACATACAATTAGCATTTTATATAATATAATTTTCTGAAATTTATCTTAATTTATGTGCCATGAGTAATTATCTTGGTTTATTTTAGTGCCATTTTAATGGAATGTTACTTGTAGTGCTTACAATTTGGCCACAGGAATTTGCCGCAGTCGACAGTATTCTCTAAGGAGAAGCAGAAACAAAAACTAGCTACTGTTTTTTAGTAAATGTATGAAGCCTTGCAAATTAATGTTTTGAGGGTATAACATGATATTTACAAGGTTTCTGACTAAGAGACATGTTATTTACTAAAAGTCAGGATTGAAAAAAATGTACTGTGGATGGCAATAAAAGCAATCAAAAGGCTGAAAGATCCATGTGCAGGCATTTGAGCTAAATTTTCTCATATGCTAAACTTAATTTTTCCTCTTTTCTATTAATGATACACCATCATCATAGTGTTTAAAAGTTGAGAATTAGTTTTAAGGAAAGAAAGTCACTTAATTCAGTTTCCACTTACTAATTTTGTCTTTTTTATTCCCTTCATATAATATAAATCTTTTTATAGGAAAAGAGAAAAGTGAAAAAGAGCATTTAAGTGGTGGTTTTCTATTATATATTTTCAAATGTTGTGCTGGAATTTTTTTACACAAATGCATTATTTCATTTGCTATTTTTAACTTTTATTAGTTGAATATGGGGGGAGAGAGAGAAAAGGAAGGAAGGAAGGAAGGAAGGAAGGAAGGAAGGAAGGAAGGAGAGAAGATCGTTTGTATAGAACAGGGCAGTTCTATAGGGGCATTTCGTATTATCCATTGCTAATCTACATTGCCAATAATTGCACAATTATGTTTTATTGAATTGATAAAATCTATGGAAGTTTTTGGTATTGATACTTTATCATTGATTTATCATTTGTTTTATCACTGAATGTACAAACTGTCTCAATTACCTAAGTCACTTAATAGTTCTTAATAGTTCACTCTAATTCTTTATTCCATTCAGTTGTTAAATCTGCATTTCAAATGTAAATGACCAACTGCATTTTATAAAGAACAGAGGGAATTTTAAGCATTAGGGTAATATAAAAAAAAGAATAACTTTTCTTATGCTATATTGTTTCTACTTCTAGAAGAATTGAAGAATTTTATAAATCATTGCCTAGCAGGGAAAGTTTGATTTAACCCATCATGAAACCATCCTTTTTGATACATCTTCACTTTGCAGAAAAAATATGTAAATTAGAACTGAAACATATGAAGGCTATTCTTCTATGCCTGAAATTACTTGTGTGAGACTCTGAAACACACAGATGTAATTCATATTAAAGACTATATAAACTCAATCTTAATGCAAAACCACTTGATTTAGGTATTTCCATATGCCTGGAGCATAACTTTGTTTTCTTACCTATACTAATAACACTAGTATTCCAAGGATCTGAGACTGAAACAAAAGCTGTGTCAACATGTGAGAGTCCAATTTAAAAATAAAGCCGATTCTAAAGAATGACTTAATCTGGCTCATATATTTTACCTGTACGCATAAAAGTGAGGTTGAAAACTATTGCATTGTAACATTCTTAAACATAAGAGGACATTAATATGATGACATGAATTTTATTATTCAATCTTCTTTGCAAGGATTCAGGTACACATTTGTGTGTGGTTGATGATTCTAATGAACACATGCTGACTGTTTGGGACTGTCAGAAGAAATCAAAAGTAGCAGAAATAAAGGTAAATAATAGATTTCATTTTGACCTAAGAGATGCTTAGATGTATTACCAAAGTTATTCAAAGTATATTGAATCTGTTCGGTACCATCTTACTGGAAATTTAAAAAATTTCAAAAGAAATAGTTGCTAAGTTTGGTTTGTCCCTCTTGGTAATTTTGCCAAATTTTTCAGAGAGGAATATACAGCTTTGTGTTATGTCTAAAGCAAAAAAGGATGCCTTCAGTATGTATCACTCTAGTGATACAATTATTTATAGCAATATCTCCATTCCACTAAATGAATTTGTCTGTTGGACCAAATAGCTATCTGTCAGCAGAGACAGACATCAATTGGATACACCCAGTGACCTACAGATTTACAATGGTATAAGCATTCTTGGAAAAAAATCATCAAATGCATGAAGTGTTTTTATTTTTATTTATTTATTAATCATATGAATATAGCTGCCCATCTGACCAAAGGTGATTTTGGACAGTGCCCAACACTTAGTTAATTTAATTTTTTAAGTTAACAGGAAAAAGTATTTGTGAGAGAAGGACATGATAAGAAATAAAATAAAAACTCCCACAAATTATGACTTCTGTTCATGAATCAAAGCAATGGAATGTATTCCATTAGCTTACCAATGCCAGAATATTTATATCATAGTCAATGCTGTATTTACTGTACATAATCTCTGTATTTACTAGTATAAATTTACTAAGATAAATAATATAGATAAACTACACTTCCAAGGTAAATCTTTCCCCCTGCTGCTTTTTCCAATTTTATCACTATTATATTCTAACTGTATCTGATGTTTTATTAAAATACCCAGAGAAAGGTGTCCGTGGGCCAGAATCTTCATATTTCTTTGGTTATATAGAAGGTTAAATTGCAACCTTCTTATATATAGCTGGATGCATGCACCACTTCCTATTATTGCAACAACTCTGGAAGTATCACACACTTAATGTCAGCCAAAAGGCTGAGAGGAATTGGAAGTATTTGACAAATGAACTTATCTGCAACTAGATCACATGTTGCTTTCTCTATAGATAATGTAAGGTGTACCCCAAAATACAATTGCTTGAATGCTAAGAATGAATCATGAATAAGAAAGGAGCAAATCTGCTTCATTATTGTGTTTTGCGTTTCTGTGTACATAACAAGTTCTCTAGTTACGTATAAGAACCAAAACTTTAATAATGACAACTCCCTTTTTCTTTTAAAAGACTACAAATGAAGTTGTCCTGGCAGTAGCTTTCCATCCGACTGATAAAGATACAATAATAACATCTGGCAAATCTCATATCTTTTTCTGGACTTGGAGTACAAATTCATTAACAAGAAAACAAGGAATATTTGGGGTAAGAATCTTTATATTGGCCAAATTTCCTGAAGTTGTAAATTAGAATTTTTGAAGTATTACATTGATTACATTATATTCTTCCCAAGAAAGCCTTACTTTCTTCTTCATAATAACTCTTCTTCATAATAATTCTTACTCAGAAAATAGGAGATTGAATAGCATGTAATGTGTGCATACGTGTATAGTATGTATATATACATTGTGTGTGTGTATATGTGTGTATACACCCACACACATGTATATATAGACACACATAAATATATTTGTATGTATGTTAACATGTTCTAATAAGACAATATACCAAGCCCCAAGCCCAGTAAACCTGTCTGAATTGAGATTACTTGCCTGTGTTTGCATGTATAGCTGTTCACACAGAAAGCCTTAAATATATTCTGTTGTTTTTCAGAAATACGACAAACCGAAATTTGTTCAATGCTTAGCATTTTTAGGCAATGGAGAAGTTCTCACTGGTGATTCAGGTGGGATATTGCTTATATGGAGCAAAACTACTGTAGAAGGCACATCAGGAAAAGGATCAAAAGGTAACATACTTATTCTTACAGATTTGCAATAGTGGCGAATATCTGTAACTCAGGTGTACGGTCCAAATGTTTCATTATCAGGGTAGGTAACATCTTCAGTGGAGTTTAGGGGATGTCAGTGTCAGTGTTCTGTTTATAAAGGCTTCAGGTATGGGGGTGTTAAATGAAGGTCTTGTAATGGGTCAGGTAGGAGTCATCAGTGAGAGGCTTGTGATGGGTCTTGTGATGGAAAGGTCACATCAGGTCAGGGTTATTGGGAGGTGAACTGCTGGTGGAGGGGCTTATGTGGATTGGTTGAGGGTCGGTGCTGTCTCTTGCTGGCTGTGCGGCTGATTTGGATTCTGAGGGATTCGTAGGCTGGTTGTAGGTCAATGTGTCTGTTGATGGAATTGCTTGTGGAGTGTTAGGCTTTGATGAACTCACGAACATGGAAGGTGGTAGTGTGGCTCCAATCAAACTGGTGTTTGGTGTGGGTAGAGATTAAGGATTTGGGATCGTGGCGTTTGACTGCCAGCCGGTGTTCATGGATCCTGTTTTTTAATTGATGTGATATTTGCCCCATGTAGAATTGGTTGCAATCGTTACAGTCTATTTTGTAGATTACATTGTTTCTTTCATTCTTCGGTATCTTGTCTTTGTTTCTGGATAATTCCTGGTGGAGTGTGGCTGTGGGTTTGTTGGGCTATTGTAATTCTTAGTGTTGGAGAATTCTGGCTGTCATTTTTGACACCCCTTTTGTGTATGGTAGGGTTAGTTTTTGCACTCCTCCAGGAACTATCCAGAACCAAAGACAAGATACCGAAGGATGAAAGAAACAATGTAATCTACAAAATAGACTATAATGATTGCAACCAATTCTATGTGGGGCAAACATCACATCAATTAAAAACCAGGATCCACAAACGCCGGCTGGCAAATCCATAATATCTACCCACACCGACACCAAAGAACACCAGTTCGATTGTAGCAACACTAAAATCATCAGCCACACTACCACCCACCATGCTCGTGAGTTCATCGAAACCTGGCATTCCACAAGCAATTCCATCAACAGGCACATCGACCTACAACCAGCTTACGAACCCCTCAGAATCCAAATCAATCACACAGCCAGCCAGAGACAGCACCGACCCTCAACCAACCCACGAAAGCCCCCCCTCACCCTCCCACCAGCAGTTCACCTCCCAATGACCCTGACCTGATGTAACGTCCCTATTACAAGACCCATCACAAGCTTCTCACTGATGACTCATACCTGACCCATCACCTCACTTGACACACCCACACCTGAACACTGAAGCTGACATCCCCTAAACTCCGCTGAAGATGTTACCCAGCCTGGTAACGAAACGTTCGGAAACCAACCCACAAGCTCGGAGAACGAACCTTCACTCTTATCTTACAGATTTATCTATATCATGAAAATATACTTCAAGTTTAATAAAAATGCAATATTGGAGATCAAATAAGGTAGGTTCCTGAGAATGCAGATGGCATATGTTTTCAACCAAACTATTAATACATATATAATACTATACTATACTAAATTCTATCAATCTTTAGTTTTTCATGGCTAGTTTTTCAGTTGAATGTACGTGAAAAAAGAATTTTAAAACCCTGGTGAGCATTTTAGATTAATTTTGTTCCAAGTTATAAATTTCTCATCAAACCTTTCTCTTCTAGTTTTAAGCAAAATATCTAGAACAAACTGAAATATAATTGAGTATTTCAGAATCAGGGTAGATAAAAAGAACACTCTAAAATTAGCTTTAAAAACTTGCTGCCACAAACTGTGGCTAAGATCTGCTACTATGGGTTAAACACTAATGGTGTTTATATGCTTCTTTCAAATCCAGAAATTCTGAAGCTGTTTTTTGCCACTGAGTATCTGTTGCTGGGAAGTAATATAGCAGTAAACTGTTGCCTTTAGTCCTGCTTGTGGACTTCCCAACAGCATTTTATTTTGATTGCTATAAGAAATGGGATCTTTGATTAGTTGTATCATTACAACTTTTCCAATATGGCTATTCATAATTATCAATTATGAACAGATAATATAACTTGCTATTATAGCTGATCAGGACTTAAGAAATGTGCATGAGCAATGCCAAGTTTCTAATTTAACACATGGGTCATAACATCGGATAAAATATTTTCATAGAATGTTGTTTATTCTAAGCTTGGTTGTTTTTATCCAAGTGTTGCATTACCCAAACTAGATAACATCATCAATACAGTAACGGATGGAGTTTGCTCTTAGTTTACATTCTACTGGCTACAAATATTCTTCTTTATCAATATTAATTATCATATGAATAAATGCTTGAAAGAATGAGAAAAATATAATGTAGAATTTTTGCAATTCTTAACCAATCATCAAATTGGTCAATCATCAAATATTGGAACCAAACCTTGTTTTAATTTTAATGTTCTGACTTTTAAGTTAAATACGCTTTAGAGGTTATATTTCATTTCAATTTAAATTTTTAGAAAATTATTATTATTAGTAACCAGGAAAATGTATGTCTGGCACTGCCGAGCTCTAAGGTAGTTCTTAAACCCAAAGATAATTATTTTCTTTGGCAGCTAATTAAAATGCTGGGTTGTAAATAGGCATGCCAGAAAAAACCGTTTCAGTACATGACATTTTAACTGCAAATGTATATTTTCAGTGAACTTTGTTTCTAAAGAAAATACTAATGTAAAAGCATAATTATATCATGGAAAGTGCATTTAATATAACTGAAAAGCAAATAATACCTTACTATATACAGCAAATATTTTACAATGAAAACATTAATATTTAAAAAGATCCAAGTTTTGTTGAGTTGGCATTTTATGACTTATGGGTCTTGTTGAATTTACCATAGGATTAATAAAGATTTGTTTCAAAGTATGTCTTATTGCATATATCTTGAAAAAAATGCATATATCTTTGTAAAGATAGTCTAAATGAAATATGCATTTTGCACTTTACTTGGATTTTTACACCAAATTTTAATGTTAAGTATAAATTTGCTTTTTAATTTGTGTTCTAGAACGGATGATAACTGATTTACTATGACTGGTACATGACCTTTTAAGTATTAATCTTAAAGTTTAATGTTACTCAGAGGTTTCTAAATATAAATATTTATACAAAACATTATATGCAAGGCCTTTATGCACTAATCCTTTTTATATCTCACATTTAATTCCAGCTAAACCAGCCCACTTCTTGATTGTTTTATACTGATGTTAAAATTAGAAGTTTGTTAGATATGAACACTGAAAAGAAAAACTGAATTGAGATAATTCAGACCAAATATTTATTTTAATCAAAGTTGGTTAACAGCATATGGTTAGTGACTGAAATCCAAAGTTAGCCTGGGTGTTAAGTTAGATATAAAGTAAGTGTGTCCAAAATCTGGATGTTTAAATTGGCTTCTATGGGTTTTTAGAAGTTAGTAGTAATTTGTGGCTATAAAACCTCAGTTTATTTTCTTTTCAAGTACATAGGCTTGAAGGAAGTAAATATATGTGAAAAGACACTAAAGAGGGAGCTAACAACAACAGAGGCTAACTCCCTCTTCCATCTAGAGGGCAGGACACAAAACATCTTCCTATCTTGTAGAGGAATTTTCTTCTCTCCCTTTTCAGGCTTTAGTTGAGCTGTGGAGCAAAGACCTCCAGAGGCAGCAAAAGCTAAGCACCATTCCTGACAGGATGGAGTGAGCCAAGCATTGGCATCATGTTTGACCACATTAAAGCCAAACTGAGGGCTTCTACACACACACATACCCACAAATTAGTAATTAGGTGACAGCAGGTCCTGCAATTTTCTCATGACCTCAAAGAGCCAGAACATGCACCACACAACATCATCAGCAATAGCCCTCTGATGGCAGGATACATCGATGCAATGAACATGAATTTGGGTGGATTCCAGAAGACAATAGAGGATTGGGGGGGGCCTGATTGTCATGATTCATGGGGTTGCAAAGAATTGGACACGATTTAGCAATTGAACAACAATTTAAATCTTTCCTATTGGTTCCTTCTTTGGTAACCAAGAATATAATTGAATTTACTGTGAAGTATATTTTTGATCATGGAAAGACCTTACCGTCCCCATGCAGAAGAGGGCAAAATCAATTCAGAGAGAATTCAAATGACCAAGGATAAATTTTCTAAATACTTTCCTGTGGTTTATTAATTATTAGGTATTGTTCTTCCATTTCTCTTTATTCTTGCCATTGGCATTTTTTTTTTGTTAAGGTGAATTAACAATGAAGATGTTGAGATAACATTCTTTACTAGTTAGCACTTGCAGCTATTGGGTGGGGTTTCTTTTACAAGTTAGGATCAGGGGCTGCCTTTTCCCTAAAAAAGGTGAAATTCCTCTTGGATCCATCTTTTAGTAATCAGAAACAACCAACTATGTTTTTTATGTTTTCCTTAGATAAATTTGAGCATGTCTTTAGAATTATTATTATTATTTATTAAAATATATTATAACCCCCCAGTCCAGAAGACTATTAAAATTTCACATTTTCAAAAACTTTCTCTAGACTAACAGAAGTAGGCATCATGGATAGTTCAATTTTCGTTTTCTTTTTTTAATTTACACATGTACATCTATCCCTCCTGATTCTTTCTCCTTCTATTAAAAAATCAGTCATCAAGTTATATGGAGCTATCATGTAGCAATTAAAAGTGTTCAGATATAGTTTGATCAGGCTGAAGAAATGCTGCCTTTGTTCAACTTGAAATTCCACCCTCCTTCAAACATCTTATTGATACACATAGCACTAATTATTTCTTATTTCTCTAAATAATCTTTTAAGCTGGTTGGCAAATATGCTATATTGGCACTGTACTGTTTCTTATATGATTACAGGTGTGTATCAAATCAGCAAACAAATCAAAGCTCATGATGGCAGTGTGTTCACACTCTGTCAAATGAGGAATGGAATGCTGCTAACTGGAGGTGGGAAGGATAGAAAAATCATTTTGTGGGATCATGACTTGAATGCTGAAAGGGAAATAGAGGTAAGAAAAATAATGGGAAACTGTACTTTTGAGCTGAGATGAGTTAAGCTGAAGAGCAGGCACTAATTAAGATTTCAAAAGTACCAATCAATTTCTATCCTTTTTATTATTCATATAATTACAGTATTGATTTTTATCCTGTTCTCCTTCAGAATAGCTCAAAAAACCTTAGAGGATTCATCTGCTGTCTTCATAGTACTCTTATTAAGCATGTTAAGCTGAACGTTCAGGTTATAGTAAGAATCATGACAACTATTTTCATTTTGTGTCTATTTAAATTTGTCTTCTATCACCTAATCTTCTTTGAATTTAGGAAAAATGCAGTTATTTTATTATAGTGGTAGTGTTTTTAACTGCAATTAAACAAAAAGAAATAATTTCAAAACAGTTATTTTAAAAAGGTGGTCAATAAAATTAGTAAGAAGATGCCAATTTGATATGTGTACAGGTAAACCTCGAGTTACAAATGTAATGGAGCCTACCAATTACATTTGTAACCCGAGGATTCGTAGGAGTGAATCACGTAACTTGAATGTAGTCACTCCCTGCTTTCGCCCACACATTCGCTAATCAAATGCGTGGGTTTCTAAATGCACAAGTTATCTCAGGGTGGGGAAGGCCATGGGGGGGGGGTAGTGTTTTCGACCACCCAAGGCCTCCCCTGACCTACTGAGGTATCTCATGCTTCCCCCCTCCCCATCCTGCCTGACCGGGTCACTTACCTTATGCAGATCTCGATGAGCAAAGGCTTGCCGAGGCCTGCAGGGATAAGAGATTGCATCCCTATAGGCTCCGGTCATCTTTGCAAAAAATGTGCATCCCTCTGGCCTCTGTTTACGACCGCGAAGGCCTTTCCTCAAGGCTCGCTAGATCTTCGCAAGGCGAGTGTCCACAGGCCCAGTGCCTGTGAAGACCCAGAGGGGGGCGAATAGGCAGGGCGAATGTTGTAGTGCCTCTGTGGTCCTTCGTAAGGGTGAACGGCTGCCCTGGTGCTGCAACATTTCATAACTTGGGGCGGGGTTATGTCGTAACTTCGAATGGTCGCTAAGTGAACTGTCGTAACTTGAGGATTACCTGTAATTAGCTAGTGAGGTAGCTTTTACTAGTTGCAATGATAGTTAGCATTATTTTGTGCTTGTAGTAGTGAAATTTGAAATTAAGTTCCATCTTCCTTGAAATAAGACTGGATTGGAAACAGGGATTGTAAAGGAAAAAACAACATTAAAATGTTTTTTTTTAAATGCATATTTATCACTCAAATCATATAATTATACACCACTCATGTTTTTGAAAAGAGGAGATAGTTTAAAATAAGAAAGATAACAAAAGGTTAATGATAGAAACATTGAATCTATTTGAGATTTGTTGTGACCTTCAGTATTTTAGAGTATTATTATGCTTTGTAATCTATACAGTGGATTTCAAGGAAATATGATTTTCATAGGTTCCTGATCAGTATGGGACAATAAGAACTGTGGCAGAAGGCAAAGCTGATCAATTTATTCTTGGGACATCAAGGAATTTTATTTTGCGTGGAACATTTAATGATGGTTTTCAAGTGGAAGTACAGGTGTGTCCCTTTCTTCTCTTTGAATTTATAGATATTTGATCTGTTTTGTTTGCTATATAATTATGGATAACTGTCCATTCATTAACATTGTGTTTTTAGGGCCACACAGATGAACTCTGGGGCCTGGGAACACATCCGTTCAAAGATCTCTTCTTAACTTGTGCTAAAGATCATCAAGTTTGTATGTGGAATTCAGTGGACCACACTCTTGAATGGACCAGGCTACTAGATGTATGTGCCTTATCCTCTATTAGAATACTAGGCATAGTTATGGGGTGTTTTCTAAGTAGATATTCCATGTTAAGAGAAAATCAAACAGTAGGGGTGTTTTTTTTTGCAACAGCAGCATAATTTCCATTTTTTTTAAAAAAAAAATTGATTTAATACATCTTATTTTATATAGAAAGCGAGGAGTTGAAAACTTCCTGTTCTTCCTTAACATCACTGCATCATTACCATGTCACTGCAGTTTTTGGAACATTTTTTTTTTTAAATGCAGCCCCAGGCTGAAGGAAGGTTGCCCATCTCTGGTCTATAAGTCATAAAGTATAAGCTTTGCATGGATGGTCATTCTTCGGTATCTTAAGTTAAAAAGATTTAGCAGTGAGGCCACAATTTATGCCTGAAGAACCACAGGGGAGGGGGGTGAATAATGCTGGTCTAGCTAGAAAAACCTGCTGACAATGATCCTACATTGATGCAAAATATCCTTAGAGTAATCAGTTAGTTATTTAAGGTGGGATGAATGGCAATATTTTGCTAAGTTATTAGATAGGTAAAAACCATGCCATTAAAATGATTCATAAGTTGCCTTGGCATTGATCCCTAAATTAGTTTTAGAAAATTTTGATGTGATATTCAGATTGCATAGTTATAGACTTTGTTTAAACTCATGAGGTTAAAATCAGTATAGTATAATGGGCCATATGCTCCACATATGTGGAGTAATTTCAGAGCATATGGCTTCATAAACTGGAACTGTGGAATTCACTCCAATTTACTTCTCTTAATCCAGGTGAGACAGGCCAGTGAATAATTGCCTGTGTAAATATTATTCAATTTTAACTTACATCATAAGATCAACATGTGTCTTTCAGGAACTAGGACATTGTGCTGACTTCCATCCAAGTGGTACAGTGGTAGCAATAGGAACACACTCAGGAAGGTAAAAATGTTGTAATGCTTTTCTTCAGGCAAAAGCAAATATAATCCTCTGGAAATTGTTCTCTGTTTGATAGTGATTTACTGTTGTTGCTTTTAATTTAGTTAGCATATTTGTGTCTTGCGTTATGGAATTCAAAGCGGGTTATGGGATTCATGGGTAATTACCCATTCAGGCATTGATTATATTCAAGCCTGCTTTGCTGGAACAAGTGGATTGTATCATAATGTCATCAAGTTATGAGGCAAAGCACCTATTCTTCTGATATCACTAAGTCAGGGGTCCCCAACCTGTGGGGTGTGGCCCACTACTGGGCTGGGCCCATTCGCAACTGGGCCGCATGAATGGTGGTCCAGCTTGCACAGCCCCATTCATGCGGGCCCCAGTGCTCGTAGCCTCACTCGCGCTCGCAGCGGGCACTGGTGCTTGCAGCTCTACTCATGCGAGCGGCGTGTGTGTGTACCACTGCTCACACTAATGAACTTTTGTGCGTGTGCACCTGCCCCTCACACAAAACCATCTACCCCTGCCCTCACGCCAGGCCACCAACCTGGAAAGGTTAGGGAACGCTGCACTAAGTGACAATTTTTAGAAACCTCAACAGTATGATCAGTGGTGAAAGATTGATTAATTGATCACCAAAATCAAGAAAGACTCAGTGTTTTATATCCTGGAAAATGAATTCAGCAACTTCTGAAAGGCTTCAAATTGTTAATTCCTGCATGAAAGAAAGAGAAAGAGCGTCCAGAAGGAAGATTTTTTTCAAAAAGTACTAGAAATGAACAAGTGCATTCATATTTATGAGTAAACAAGCAAAACCCATTCCTATGTACTGTCATAGTACAATTCTTTCTTGATGGTGGGATAATTAATTCATATATGTTTTGGAGTTATAAAGTTTCCAAAACATTTTATAGTAATAAAAAAAATAAGCCTGTTCATAATTCTGTGAAGATACAGTACTCAGTAGCCCAGTAGAATAGAGGATCTATTTGCTAAAGATATCGGGAGAACAATATAATGAGGAAGAAATCTCATATAGGGTGTACCAAAAGTCAGGAGCCATAGGCCAATCACAGTATGTTGTATTTCTTTCAAACGTTAGGCTTTCTAGTCTAGAGACTGCCTTGCATGGGAATACTGTTGCTCACATTCTATCATTAAGAAAGTTTAGGTAGTAGATTGATATAGGTAGTTCTCGACTTATGACCAGTTGTTTAACAAAAGTTCAAGTTGCAATGGCCTTGGAAAAATGATTTATGAACCATCTTTGAAGTTACACCACCCCAACAATCGTGATCACAATTTCGGCGATTGGGAACTGACTTACATTTATGACAGTTGCAGTGTGTTGCCATTACACAATCACTGTTTGTGACTTTCTCAGCCAGCTTCTGACAAAGTCAATTGAGGAAGCTGGATTCACTTAATGACTTCAGTGATTTGCTTAACCTCAGTGATTTGCTTATCAGCCATGGTAAAAATCACAGTCATGTGATGATTTGCTTGCACCAACTTACGATGAAAATTCCTGTTCCAATCATGGTCCCAAGTTGAGGACTAAGTATACATGTCTGGGGTATATTTCAGAGTTTAGGTGTACACTATTCTAATTTTCTTTTATTTTCATTAGCACAACTCTTAGTATGTGTTTCTTTATTCCAAATGAACCAGAAGTTCCAAAATCAATGGCAGTTGTGCGTCATCTGGTTTGCATGTTTGTTAAAGAGTATTTGCATGCTGTAAAAACAATTTAACATCATACCTACTTGGAGTTACTCAAGATACAATGCAAATAGCACAACAAAGAGTTTTAATAATTTTGGTAATATTTAAAATAGGAAAAGGAAGATAATTTGAGTAAAATTTGAGTATAATGTTCTATTGTCATTTTACTAGCTGCAGTACTGAATTGCCCAAAATAGAAATCCCTTCGCTTCCCTCTTCTCCTCTCCCCTTCTGTGATAATATTCATTGCTCTATAAAGAAAACATTTCAGCTGTTTTTCCACTACTTCCATTCATCTTTACATAGCAGATCCACTAATTGTGGTAGTATGTTGAACTGTTTAATTTTTATGCATTTCATGTGGTCCCTTAACCAGAAATTGGTTTTAAGTCATTTGAGTAGGCTGTTTCCCAAGTGCCTGTTCTTTAAGATTTCAGATTTGGTTTTTTTTTAAATAGTAGTAGTAGTAGTAGTAGTAATAATGATGATGATGATGATGATGATAGGCTTCTACAAGATGAGCTTAACATTAGCCTTTCTTCTTAATTGGATTTTTTTAACTTATCAAGAAAAAATGCTTTGCTGTGATTTTAGTATTGCACAAGATTATAGGCAGTGCTGTCTGTCAGTATTAACAGATAATGTCATAGGCCTAAGAAAAGTGGAATTGCATTATCTGATGTTGTTTAATTCCCACAGTACAAAAAGTAGTGACTCCCCCCACCCCCATCATAGTTACTTAAAATCCCATTTGGAGTAGCCTGCTGATACACAGGAGCTATGGTCACAGTAATTTTCATCCATAAGAATGCAAATAAAGTATTTTTTTCCTCTATGGATTTTTCTTTTCTTTTTTCTTTTTAGTATCAGCATAGATTCACAATATAGCAAACAAATTCTTCTTGTTACTAGAGCTACTTAGTAATCCAGTCTGAAGGACAAAATTTTATTTGGGATGTTTGTGGCAGTCCATCTGGCATATTCTAAGAACTCTTGAGATTTGAGGAAAATATTTTAAAATATTCCCAGTAAGTACAACTACATGTACATCCATGCAAATCTTGTTCATCAAAAAACCTGGATCACTGCAGAGCCCTGTTTCTTAGTTTGGAAGCTGATATGTTATAGCAATAGCAATAGCACTTAGACTTACAGTGGGGCAAAAAAGTATTTAGTCAGCCACCAGTTGTGCAAGTTCTCCCACTTAAAAAGATGAGAGAGGCCTGTAATTGTCATCATAGGTAGACCTCAACTATGAGAGACAAAATGAGAAAACAAATCCAGACAATCACATTGTCTGATTTGGAAAGACGTTATTTGCAAATTATGGTGGAAAATAAGTATTTGGTCACCTACAAACAAGCAAGATTTCTGGCTCTCACAGACCTGTAACTTCTTCTTTAAGAGGCTCCTCTGTCCTCCACTCATTACCTGTATTAATGGCACCTGTTTGAACTTGTTATCAGTATAAAAGACACCTGTCCACAACCTCAAACAGTCACACTCCAAACTCCACTATGGTGAAGACCAAAGAGCTGTCGAAGGACACCAGAAACAAAATTGTAGACCTGCACCAGGCTGGGAAGACTGAATCTGCAATAGGCAAGCAGCTTGGTGTGAAGAAATCAACTGTGGGAGCAATAATTAGAAAATGGAAAACATACAAGACCACTGATAATCTCCCTCGATCTGGGGCTCCACGCAAGATCTCACCCCATGGGGTCAAAATGATCACAAGAACGGTGAGCAAAAATCCCAGAACCACACGGGGGGACCTAGTGAATGACCGGCAGAGAGCTGGGACCAACGTAACAAAGGCTACCATCAGTAACACACTACGCCGCCAGGGACTCAGATCCTGCAGTGCCAGACGTGTCCCCCTGCTTAAGCCAGTACATGTCCGGGCCCGTCTGAAGTTTGCTAGAGAGCATTTGGATGATCCAGAAGAGGATTGGGAGAATGTCATATGGTCAGATGCAACCAAAGTAGAACTGTTTGGTAGAAACACAACTCCTCGTGTTTGGAGGAGAGAGAATGCTGAGTTGCATCCAAAGAACACCATACCTACTGTGAAGCATGGGGGTGGCAACATCATGCTTTGGGGCTGTTTCTCTGCAAAGGGACCAGGACGACTGATCCGTGTACAGGAAAGAATGAATGGGGCCATGTATCGTGAGATTTTGAGTGCAAACCTCCTTCCATCAGCAAGGGCATTGAAGATGAAACGTGGCTGGGTCTTTCAGCATGACAATGATCCCAAACACACCGCCCGGGCAACGAAGGAGTGGCTTCGTAAGAAGCATTTCAAGGTCCTGGAGTGGCCTAGCCAGTCTCCAGATCTCAACCCCATAGAAAACCTTTGGAGGGAGTTGAAAGTCCGTGTTGCCCAGCGACAGCCCCAAAACATCACTGCTCTAGAGGAGATGTGCATGGAGGAATGGGCCAACATACCAGCAACAGTGTGTGCCAACCTTGTGAAGACTTACAGAAAACGTTTGACCTCTGTCATTGCCAACAAAGGATATATAACAAAGTATTGAGATGAACGTTTGATATTGACCAAATACTTATTTCCCACCATAATTTGCAAATAAATTCTTTCCAAATCAGACAATGTGATTGTCTGGATTTGTTTTCTCATTTTGTCTCTCTTAGTTGAGGTCTACCTATGATGACAATTACAGGCCTCTCTCATCTTTTTAAGTGGGAGAACTTGCACAATTGGTGGCTGACTAAATACTTTTTTGCCCCACTGTATATATCACTTCACAGCGCTTTATAACCCTCTCTAAGCAGTTTACAGAGTCAGCATATTGCCCCCAACAATGTGGCTGCTCATTTTACCGACTTCAGAAGGATGGAAGGCTGAGTCAACCTTGAGCCGGTGACAATCGAACTGCCAAACTGCTGGCAGCCGGCAGTTAGCAGAAGTAGCCTGCAGTACTGCTTTCTAACTACTACTTCACCACAGCTCTTATATATTCACTTGCCCCTGAATGTGCTACTGAAGTGCCATTGAGTTGGGCTTTGCTCCTAGTGATTGCATAGACTAATATTGAACTATCACTCTTACCCACAAATAATCTGCAGTTCTTCCAGTGAAATTCCAGTGCACATATCCAACCAACTTTTTCTTTTGCATTCCTTGCTAAATATAATCATTTGCTAACCCATCATCCATTGCTATCAATTGTCCAGAAGTTTCTGCATGCTGAAAATTCCTCCTATGGAACAATGCATTTTATTTTATCCAAGACTGATTGATTGGTTCTTCTTGCAATCAGTGGTAATTTTAGTAACCTTCTACAGATCTATAATATAAAGATGTCTATCTTACTTCCTTTCACTCTTCTCAATACTGTATGCATTTTTTGCAGTCATATATTATCACTGAAAAGACAATACTTCATTTATTCTGATAGCAATAGCATTTATATACCACTTCATAAAGCTTTACAGCCCTCTTTAAGCGATTTACAGAGTCAGCATATTGCCCCCAACAATCGGGTCCTCATTTTACCAACCTCGGAAGGATGGAAGAAGGCTGAGTCAACGTTGAGCCGTTCAGAATTGAAGTCTTCGAGTGAGCAGTGAGTTAGCCTGCAGTACTGCATTCTAACCACTGCGCACCACGGCTCCATTGTTAGAGAAATATCCTTATCTTTCATGATGTCTAAGAATAGCACTGTCATCTTTCCTAAAATTAATTCATTTTTGCTTCCCATTGTCCTAAGAAGGCAAAATTATCTTCCACTTTAATTTCATTGCCAACAGCTGTGGAACAACAACAACAACAATAATAATAAGAGTTGGAAGGGACCTTGGAGGTCTTCTAGTCCAACCCCCTGCTCAGGCAGGAAATGCTATACTGATTTATGCTGGTTGGTTGTCTTAATTTTTAACATTAACTCAGATTTTTCTGTTTCAGTTTTTATTTCCATATATCTGAGTTCTCCTTATTCTAAGTTAGCAAAGTGCCTACCCTGATATTTATCATCTGGCTATCACCCTCAAATTGATAGGGCTTTAGCCTGCACTTAATGAAATCCAGCTGTTTTATTTTCCTATCTTGTCATCAAGTATATTCACTCTATAAGATATCACTCTATAACGGGTGTCAAACTCGCAACGTCACGTGACATGTCGCGATGGATCGCGACTGTTTTTCCATTGCCGGCAATGGGGTGGGCACGGTTTCGGCATGACACATCCGGCCCGTGGGCCGGCAGTTTGACACCCCTGCTCTATAAGATATTCTTTCACTGCCCTCTCTATTCTGAAGCACTCAGTTCCTCCTGATTCAATTCTCTTCATATTTCCTGTTCATTGTAAGGATTCTTAAGAAGAGTAGTCAAATGTTTTGGCATACCTATTAGTTTTAATATATTCCACATTTGGCATAATAACTACGATTGCACTGTGAGATGAGCAGCATATAAATTGGATAAATAAGAACAAGGTCAATTGAGCAGAAATAAATCTTAAATTTACTTAGTATCTGCAATATGTGTCTCGTGTTAGCTATGTGATCTCATGTCTTTTTTAAAATTTGCTCATTTGGCATTTCTCTTTTCTGTTAGACAGCTGGCCAATTCACCTATGGAAACTCACTTTCTGGGGAGCATTTCTTCTATATCTCTTCCTGCAAATGCTTCTGTCACCTTTAATCCAATTTGTAAAAGATTTCAGTATAGTATTTATTTTAAATTTAATTTGCCTCTATCACATGGGCATTCGGGGAGAGGCAGGCAAATAATGAATGTGTGGCATGCAAATAATGGCATGTCTGAAACCTATGCATATATATATATATATATATATATATATATATATATATTATTTATCATCTATATATCAAAATTATACAGCTGCCCATTTCACAACAAGAAAAGTGTAAAACAAAGCTAAAAACAGATAGATAATAATTACCACACAATGTAGTACAGCAATAAAAAGCTAATGACTCAAGACAAGGGGGGGCCCTGAAAGTTCCTCAGAATAAGCAGCAGCCACTGCTGTGCACAAGCATGGGGGAAAGCGGCAGCAATAGGAACTAATGCTTTGCTTTAGTAAGGCAGTGGTCTGTTTTGTTCACCATAGTTCTGTGTTGAAATAGATTGAGCAAAGCCATTTTCTGGCAGAAGATAAAAGGCTTAGAATAGTTAGGAATTCCTACAGTATTAATAGAAACAAGACATTTTGAAGCCAGAAAAGAGAAATCTGCAACTTCAGACCAATGAAAAATGGCAACAAAATCTTTCAGAAGAATATATAAGAGTTTGGGTAATTATTTGAGGTGTAAAATCTATTCCCAGGCAAGTGTGTACCTCTGCTACAGGAATAGGCAGGGGCAGCTTTAAGAGGCAAGAATCAGAAAGAGGCAAGGCAAGAATCAGAATGAGATTATAATGTAAAGTTTGAAAGAAGAAACAGATTTGGTGTACTCTTGGGTTAATTTGTACATATAGGTAAAATCAAAAAGAAACTGGCTATCAAGATGAACAAAAATTAAAAATAAAGAGGTCAACAACTGGAAAAATGAGAAGCACGTGTGAAGGGATGCTAGCCAGAAAGATGAACAAAAATTAAAAATAGAGGTCAACAACGAAAAAATGGGAAGCATGTGTGGAGGGATGCTGGTTAGAATTTGGAACCACTAGAAAGGAAGGAATCACAACTTTATCATTCTATCTCTTACAAAAAGTGCTACTACATAATACTCCCCCCACATACTTTTTTAAAAATATAATATGGAATATTAGTGTTCTAGGAGTTTCTAGTAAATATTATAATGTCCTGCTCCAAGAGTGCTTCAATTACTAGTTTGATTCCTTTCTCAGCTTCTGGGAGAAGGGATATTGCATTTTCCTGAGTAATTGTTTTGTTGAGTCAGTTTGAATTTCACAGGAAGGGCTAAAGCTACATGTCCCCCCCTCACTAGAATACTTTGTGCACAAATTCTTTGAAACTTCCTTTAAAATGGAATTATCATATCAGATTGGATTTCCTCCCAAGAGGCATTGCCAGTAAAACCATTGCTTTTTTATCATGCTGAAAAGTGTGTGATGTGTAAATACCTTCCATCTAGTGTGCAATATATAGTGGCTCCTAATTTGCATAACATATCTCTTCCAAGGAGATCTACAGAAGAGACACTTGGGAGAATAGAAATAAATTCTATAATGACAGTGAATGGCTCAGAGACTGATTGGAAATTTCAGCAGGGAAAGACAAAAGATTTTTGAAAATGTTGAAGTTGTGACAGTAGAATAAGAAGCACCAGTATGTAAGAGACAAAAGATAGTTTCTCCTCCTGCTGTGCAGTCAACAATGGATTCAGATCCAGAAAGAGAGATAAGAGTAGCTGAGATGTTGTTACATCTGTGTTGTCCTGTTGAAACACATCCATACTATTTCTACCAGTACCCAGGATTTCCACAGAAATAACAAGTTCTGGTGGTAAGCTAGAGCAGGGGTCCCCAACCCCCGGTCTGTAGACCAGTACCGGGCCATGGCATGCCAGCAACTGGTCCGCACAAACAAGCAAAGCCCCATCCAGGGGATGCAGGTAGCACACAAAACCATGCACCCTCCGGTCCGTGGAAAAACCTCTCCGCGGAACCAATCCCTGGTGCCCAAAAGGTTAGGGACTTCTGACCTAGAGGGCATTTCGCAGAAAAGATGGGTTAAAGGTTTGTTTCATATTTTGCTGCCTGTTGCTATATCTAGCTGTGATGTTTATTAGGGGCAGCAATATGCTGCATATAAGATAAAATTTCTTTTATTTTCCTTGCCAGTGCTAGTGGGAACTTTGCAGTCAACTCATTTGAAGAGTAATATGCTTTAGTTCAGGCTTTTCCTTTTTCTTATTTAGAAATTTTAGTTGAGTAGCCATTGCAAAATCTAATTAAAGGGTTTGTTAGATAGGCATGGTAGATTTTAAATGCTGCTGCATCTTTGGCTGTAGACCCTGTATAAAAAGTGTTAGGAGTAAATTGGTTTATTTCAGAGAGTCTAGAATGCTGCTAATTGTGGTTCTTAAACTACCCAGGAAATCAGCTGAGGATAGTACTTTTTGTATAATAGCATCAGCTACTATAACATGAAATTCATAAAATATAACAAAAAGTTACAGAGAACAGATATATAAAAGTTCCAACATACTAGCAAAAGTGATTCTGCAAAGATCTTATATTCATTCTAGGCTCATTCTCAAGGTCATTGAAATTATGACATCTTTCCACCATGTTGCATCCCACCATATTGTGCTAGTAATCTACTCTAAACAGGCTTAAGATACAGACGGATCTTGACAGATTTGAACATTGGGTGCTAACTAACAAAATGAAATTCAGTGGTGAAAAAAATAAGGTTCTACATTTAGGCAAGAAAAACCAAATGCACAGGTACAGTATAAGTCAGGGGTAGGCAACCTTGGCTCTTTTATGACTCGTGGACTTCAACTTCCAAAATTCCTGAGCCAGCCATGCTGAGGGGAAAGGGAGAGGTTTCCAAGCTGAGCCATGCTGGCTGAGGAATTCTGGGAGTTGGAAGTCCATGAGTCATAAAAGAGCGAAGGTTGCCTACCCCTGGTATAGGTGGTACTTCTCTCAGTAGTAGTAACTGTGAGAGGGATCTCGGAGTCCTAGTGGACAATCACTTAAATATGAGTCAGCAGTGTGCTGCAACTGCCAAAAAAGCCAACACAGTTCTAGGCTGCATTAACAGAGGAATCGAATCAAGATCACGTGAAGTGTTAATACCACTTTACAATGCCTTGGTAAGGCCACACTTGGAATACTGCATCCAGTTTTGGTCACCATGATGTAAAAAAGATGTTGAGACTCTAGAAAGAGTACAGAGAAGAGCAACAAAGATGATCAAGGGACTGGAGGCTAAAACATATAAGGAACGGCTGCTGGAATTAGGTATGTGTAGTCTAATGAAGAGAAGGACTAGGGGTGACATGATAGCAGTGTTCCAACATCTCGGGCTGCCACGAAGAGGGAGTCAAGCTATTCTTCAAAGCACCTGAAGGCAAGACAAGAAGAAATGGATGGAAACTAATCAAAGAGAGAAGCAACCAGAACTAAGGAGATTTCCTGACAGTTAGAACAATTAATCAGTGGAACAACCTGCCTCCAGAACGAAGTTTTTAAGAAGAGACTGGACTGCCATTTGTCTGAAATGGTATAGGGTTTCTTGCCTAAGCAGGAGTCGGACTAGAAGACCTCCAAGGTCCCTTCCAACTCTGCTATTCTATGATTCTATCATCTTTAAGACACTGGTGCCTTGTGGTTGTTCTTATTAATTCTCAGAACAGTACTTAGTCCTCAGTGGGGCTCATGCTGATGCTGACGTCCTCATTTGGTTAGGTTAAGTCTATGTACAAACATTAAATACATAGGCATATACTTAAAATCACACATCTGTATATGCCAGGGATGGGCAATCCACAGGCCCCAAGTTCCAGGCCCATTTTTTTCAATTGTCAGAACAGCCACTGAAATTCAGGGGCAAACTTACTATTGTCATTGAAATGAGTGGCTTTTTAATGGGCCTGTTGTGCACTTTAATCACCCCAAAGTGTCTGACCTTATCTGGATACATCGCCAGTTTTAAGTTTTGCAGCCTTTGGATGCAAAATAATAGTAAATATTTAAATAAAAAGTGTGACCCAGGCCCCAAGAAGAGGTCATATAATAATACACACACTATATGCCCTGTTTTCAGATAGATACTCATGCTGCCTTAGAAATAATTGTGAACAAAAACTTATTTATTGTTATATTATTAGGGTAACATTTAACCAGACATCAAACCAGTTATATCATTTTATAAAATTCACAGTAACCTTGCAAGAACATTTCTATTTTTCCTTCACAGGTGGTTTGTTTTGGACGCTGAAACAAGAGATTTGGTTTCAATCCATACAGATGGCAACGAGCAGCTCTCTGTGATGCGCTACACAGTAGGTATGCAGAACTGTAATACATTTGAACTCTTTTTTATTTCTAAATACATGTCAACTATTCTAAAAGGAGTGTTTTAAGTAAGCACAATATTGTATCTGAATATAAATCTTTTTAACATACATATTTCATTGTGTTTTTTTAATGTTGGGGAAATGTTGCTGTCTATTACAAGTCCGTGTATGATATGCTATATGCTAAATAAATAAAATATAAATGTAAGAACAAAATAATGTTAACCTCTTTTTCCCACATTGAAAAAAAATTACTTAGTAAATTAAGTAAAGCAATATGGAACATTGGTTTTTTTGTTTGATTTTGGTTTTACTGCACCTGAATCAACAGTATTGTTTGCCAGCTTCCCTTTCTAAATACTGGTAGTAGCTAAATAAAGGAAGTAGTCATGCAAATTCACATAGAAAATAGTATCCCGGCAGATATAGGCCCTGGCAGCAGCTCAAAAACTGGGCTTTTTTTCTGACTGAATTTGGCATTTAAATTCTCAGACTCGAACTGCAGGGTGGAAGAAAATGGGGGGGGGAGATAATAGCTGATGTCAGCAGGGAAGAAGAAGGCAAGTAGGGAAGGGCTGACTGTTATGCCATGCTTGAATTCAAGCACATTGACTGAAGGAGAAAGAGAAGAGCTTTGAGACAATTGATAGGTGGAGTAGTGCACTGCAAGGCTGAGGAGAAAATGTTCCCAACCTTTGTTGCAAGGTCATCCAGAACCTGGAACAACCAAAACATTCTCAATTTTATTTTGCCAGAATTATCCAGAATCAATCCAGCCATGTACAAAACAGCCATGTACAAATCCAGCCATGTACAGAACAAAATACATTTAAGTTTGCTTTCTTGATTTCAGCAAGTCTGCTTCTAAACCTAACTATTTCCTGTTAAGCAAATTGTCTTATGTAGGCAGCATTGTTAGGGCAGTTACATTAAAGCTTTTTAAGATGTTCTGCCTATGTAGGGGGAAACAGAGTCTTTTTGTCTGAATAGGATACTCTCAAGAGCCACTGAGAGTTATTTTAATTAAGCTATGTATCATCATATTTGTTTTTGAACTAATTATCATTTGCACGCACTTCAGAAGACTCTAGTCAAGCTTATGGCTAAGTGTGTCAAATGTGAACCTAGTGAAATGTGAACAGAAACATAGTTTAGTCGCACAAATGTCCCAGTCTCTATTTTCTGTCTTCCCTGTTTTAGACGAAATCAAAATAGGTTTTGCTAGATGATCTTAATGGAGAAGCAGATTTATGTAGGAAAATATGTTACTTGAAATATCCCAATCCTATATAATGTATGACTGAGTTGAAGTTTCCATTGAATGAACAGTTTTATACCATCATTTAAATATATCTCTGATTGAGGGAACGGAAAATTTATTTTTACCATTAAAAGCCTTTCAGTAGCTCTGTAAACCATTCTTGCTCATTGTAAATTTAATTTTGGGATACTTTTTATTTTATTTTTAAGTCATGAAGGTATTTGTGGCTAGGTTTGTAAATTGCATCTTGAGAATCTCTACCAGAAGAAAACCATTGATTTCCTACTTGGGCCCCCATTGCTTCCTGCCCATTGCTCCTTTTGTCAATTTGATATGGAATTGAATGACACAACACAAGAAGAATTTAACCAGAGACTAGAGATACTGAAAAATTAGGCTGAAACAATTCTATAAGCGGAACTTAATTTATATAATGCTTAGCAATTCTCTCCGACCCTGAGTAGCAGGTCTTTGGAAAGCAGAAAACGTCACTGGAAAAGAGATAATGGACTAGTGTTTCTTTATGACCTTCCTTTGACAGGGCATTCTTTAGAGCCAATTCTGGACTTTGAAGAAGCAGGATAGATGAGTATTGACACTTTTGAATTTAGGTGTTGTAGAAAGCTATTGAGAATGCAATTAGAAAATTATACTCAAGACACAAATGGCCAGGTTCTAATCATTATACTTTGGACATATCATGCAAAAATCTAGCTCTCTGAAGAAGTCTATAATTCTGGGGAAAGTAGAAGGAAAGAGAACAGGACAATAAGCAGTACAGTGGATGAACTCAGTTACAATGCTGGTGGGACCAGATTTGGGACAAATTGTCATGGAGGAAACCTATGTGATTGCTAAAAATAACACTAGTTGATGGTACATAATTATCAAGAGCCGTACTAATTAACATATGAACTTTAAAACATTCTGAATGCTGATCATTTTCCTTCAATAGGTAAAATAAAAGTAGTACATGCTTTGAAATTACAACTTGTATTTATGTTGTTATTATCTACAACTGTTTCATACATGATATGCTAGTGAGTTTTGCACTGTCCAATTACAGTTTGTTTTTAATTTGCATTACAGATGGCACCTTTCTTGCAGTGGGTTCCCATGACAACTTCATTTACCTCTACATAGTAACAGAAAATGGAAGAAAATACAGCAGATATGGAAAGTGCACTGTAAGAACTGTAAAATGATACTGTTTTTCACTTTATAAATAAAGGGGGAATACATAGATCTAGCTGTTTTCCCATCCAGGTACTGTCTAGATCCCAAACTGTTTAATTTCAGTAAGTAACATCATGCTTTCTGATGGTTGATAGTGCAGGAAATGAATAGCACATTTCTATTTAAAATATTCCCAACTAATATTGTGTACTTATCAGTTGACCACAGTGTTATCCTCAAATGCCACTTCTTAAGGCTGTCTTAAGAATGTCTTTTACTTTTAGGGTATGAAGGTATATATACAAAACATTCTTTCCAGTTTAAATATAGGCAAAATTTGCTTTTAATATGATAGAGTTCCATGATTTCCATGCTCATTATTTCTGTAGTTCGTTCTGGAATTATTTTTTTTACCCAAAAACTTGTTTTCAGGATCCACAGAGCTTCATACATTATACCATTATTCAAATCCTGGTATATTATTCTGGACATGTGGAAGTTAAAAAGCAATTTTGTGTGTCAATTGAATTCACGTGTACCTTTCAGTTTTGAATGCTAATCTGACATTTCAAATTATCAGAATATATTAGAGTGACACATCTCACTTGAAATGCAAATATTGAGAGGTTGGAAACTTTTACATTTTAAACAATTGTCCCACATGAAAAAAACATAGTGACTATATTAGTTTGGAAAATCAGAGTAAAAAGAGATGTGCTTATTCTGCCTTTTATTTTTAAACCCAATTTTAACCAAAATAATACCTTTTCCAAAAAGTTTCAGGGACCGAGAAATCTGGAATATTTTTCACTCTTTGTATTAGTATGTAAATTTGTTTCTAGACAAAATACACAGAGTTGGGTATTAATGTTAGAGCTTAGGTCTGGATTAATCGAAGAATAGCATATTCTGTATGATCTTCCACCACTCAGCAGGTCACCTGAGAACTCATCCAGCAGTAACAGAGTTAAGCTTTTCCACATCTTTGAAGTTAGTTTTAAACTCTAATTTTATATTTTTAGTGTAAACTGTTATGACTCTGATAGTTGGCAGAACAAAAGTAAAACATTATAATTTATCTGATAATAAAAGATGTGACTGGTAAACATTTAATTGGCTCATAGTAGTATTTCACTTTTTGATAGCTCTGTATGCCATTCATTCTCTTCATAAATTTGACATTCTCCTATCTTTCATAGTTCAGCGTTTTTATGTAGTACGTGAAGTTTTTATTAGAGTGAAGTGCCAATACTTGTCACATATGGATATGGTATGTCAGAAATGAAATACAGTGAGGGGGAAAATAATTTGATCCCCTGCTGATTTTGTACGTTTGCCCACTGACAAAGAAATGATCAGTCTATAATTGTAATGGTTTATTTTAACAGTGAGAGACAGAATAACAGCAAAAAAATCCAGAAAAACACATTTCAAGAAAGTTATAAATTGATTTGCATTTTAATGAGTGAAACGTTCCTCCAACGTTAGTGCTAGCTTCTCAATTTTTAAAGATTCGGGATAACAGATGGAGGGCAGGGGAAGAGAGACAAACAGATGGAGCTTTCTTCTTTTTTTCTGAGCCCACTGCATGTTTTCCTGAGCGACTGGGAACATTGTACAAGCAAATTCATTCATGTAAAAGAGTTGAATTTGGCATTCTATTATCCTTGGCATAAAACAAGCTCTATACATAACTGCTCACAAAAAAAAACATTTCTGTTATGGTATATCCACCCTTTCAGTTGAAGAATAAATTGTAGCCTTCCACTCCATTTTCATACAGATCTTGTTTGCCCAGGTTCAGATGTGATTGACAGGTCAATTTGCTTTTGCTATTAAATCAGTTATGTATAGGAAAATCATTGCACTTGAGAAGGAGGAAGCGCACACAATGAAATGATTAAAGCAGGGATCTGCATCTGTCTGCCATATGCTTACATTTCAACACGGTTAACTGGGACTTATGGTAATTGTAATCCATTCATGGGCTTCTAGTTCAGACCCATCAAAACACAGAACTTGGTGGATTGGTTTTATAAACTACTATGTTGATTTGTTTATATGAACATTTTAAAGGGGGGCATAAAAGATGAAAGAGGGAGAAATCACTGTTTTAACTAGAATTTTAATAGCTTCTTTATCTCTTTTTTGTTTGTATGTGTTTTAGGGACATTCCAGCTATATTACACACCTTGATTGGTCCCCAGAAAACAAATATATAATGTCCAACTCAGGAGATTATGAAATATTATACTGTGAGTACAAAATTGCAATTACTTCCATACTAGAAAAATGCTAACAATCATAAGAAGGGGGAAACGTGCTGTACATGGAATGCTTGTTGACAGGATAATAATTTGACCTTCTATAACCTGATCTTCAGTATTATTCAAAGTTATTTTGTTCTTAATGTTATTTCCAAATATAGCTTCTGTCTCTGCAAAGGCATCAGTTAATTTAACATTTTACGAAAGAGGTGCTGGGGTATGATATGTCAGAGTATAAGTTATAGCTTGAAAGTATTATGTATGCTTGCTTGATTAAATCCCTTCTTTATTGATGTACTAGTTAAAATAATTATTTTAGCACTATTAATATTCTTTTATTTTAGTAAACTTTATTTTAAGAGCTCAAAATGTTCCATGTGCATTAGACCTACAAAACAAATTATTTTCCTTAGCCCAAAGGTGGTGTAGTAGAATCTTTTGGATTTGTTGTTTGTTTGGGATTCCTAACCTAGGAAAAACCATGACTAGCAGGCTATATTCAGCCTAATTGTCATAACTTTGCAGGATTTTCTTTTATATTACCAAAATAATGCTTATTATAGACCTGAAAGACAAAATTTAAGTTAAAATATCTTGAACAATTATGGTATACTTGAAATGAGCTTGGAGATATCCGGGATATGAACATTATAAATCAGAACAAGACTGAATAATAATGAAGTAACAATAAACTCTTATGAAGAGCCCCCATGTTCTATAGATATGTCTGCTGTCTTTTGTAAATTGTTACTGGCTTATGAAACCTAGGCAGGATGAGAATTAGAAGAATTCTGGCCCAATTTCACGTACAAATTATAAAACACAATGCCTATTTCATTAAAGTGTTCCTGCTTTTGACTGTCAATTGAAGGAGATTAAGATTGCAAGATGCAATTCCAAAAGAAGGCAATGGCTATTTGTATCTTGCCAAGAAATCATGCATGCATCTACGTAACTAGCAGGAATCAAGTTCAATTTGAACATGACTTGTTTTACTATTAGCAGTAATTTTCATTATTTTCATATATTTATTTATTAAATAAAGCTTCATATAGCTGCCCATCTTATATCAAAGTCTGGGCGGCTGCTGATCAACAATTAAAACAATTTCTGTACATAAAACAACACAATACACATATCTATTAAAACCATAAACATTAAAAGCCTGGCACTATGAAGTCCCTCATTTAATCCTCTCACTACCTCTCTCTATGTCAAGGCTTGGGGGAAAAGCCAAATATTAAGAGGATAGAGGCCTGGCGAATTTCAAAGCAAAGGGTATTCAATAGGAAATAGGCTGCCCCAGGAATACACATCTCCTAGATCCATAAAACGACATTTTTTAAAGGGAATTGTACAAACTGGACATTAAAGGAATGGACTGACATCTGATTTGGTAGGAGAGGTAGATGTCCTTAGGGAGAAGCAGTCCCATAGATCAGGGCTTTTCAACCTGTGGTACGCGTACCACTTGTGGTACATTAATGAGTGGCAGGTGGTATGCAGCCCTGCCTAGCCATGTGTAGTGGGGAAGGGAAAGAGCCAGCACAGGCAAAGACTTACAGTGAGAGAGTCCTCTGGAGCTGCAGATTTTACTTATGAATGGAGCCATTTGGGGAGGCTGCCTTAGCCAGCAGCCAGTACTTACATTTTTTTTTCTTCCTTAAGTGCCGGCTGCAATCCTTAACTTTCTTTTCTAGCCAATAGCTAATTCTTAAAGGGGAAGTGCCTTTTTAAGCTAGTTCACTCAGCAGCTTGTTTTTTCTGTCTCTGGAGGCGTTTCCTTGTTTGATCAATATATGGAAGAGGGAAAATATGGGGGGGGGTTCAAATTCTTCCTTCAGAAGGAGATGGGAATGAGAAAAAGGGAGGGAGGGAAGGAAGTCCCGCCTTAGCACTTGGCCACCAGCAGCTCTGCCATTGACTTTGCTTGTCAAAAGATTGCAGAAGGGGATCACATGACCCTGGGACACTGTGACCATCATAAATATGAATCAGTTGCCAAGCATCCAAATATAAATCACATGACCCTGGGCATGCTGCAATGGTCATAAGTGTGAAAAATGGTCATAAGTCGTTTCAGTGCAATTGCAACTTTGAACAGGGTTTTCTTTTTTGGTCATCAAGTTTTTGACACCTTGCTAGGTGGTACTCGAATATTGCCATATCCTAAAAGTGGTACAATTGGTGAAAAGGTTGAAAAGCCCTGCCATAGATAACCTGGCCCTATGGCATATAACAATAGCAATAGACTTATATACCACTCCATAGTGCTTTACAGCACTCTCTGGAAAGTTTACAATGTCAGTATATTGCCCCCAACAATCTGGATCCTCATTTTATTGACCTCTGAAGGATGGAAGGCTGAGTCAACCTTCAGCCTGCCAGGATCAAACTCCAAACTGTGGGCAGAGTTAGACTGCAACACTGCATTCTATCCATTGCATCACCAGGGCTCCTTTATATAGAGAGCTTTAAAGTAATAACATATATTGATCCTAATCCATTTAAGAATAAATACAGCTTCAAGCATAAATTCCACTTAAAAGTGTCTTTAGACGCTTTTCTTTATTTACAGTAATAAATAAGTTCACTTGTATAGAAATAAAATTATATCAATTTAAGTCTAAAGCTATTGAATGAATCAGTGGATGAAAATTCAAAGAGAAGGAATGTTTAAGATTTTATTGCCCCATCTGTCACTTTAAGTTTAAATTCTATTTAAGTTTAAATTCTATTGTTGGCAAACAGTTGTATAGTCCAAAATGTTAAGTTAAAGTAGCTATGACCCAAATTTTCAAGATATGTGAAGCTTTTTCATGAGAAGCTTTTTCAAGAGATTTGAGATGTTTCAGCTTAGAAAACAATTACAATGGGATTTGCACTGGAATGTAGCATATGCAGACAGTTATATATGCTAATCTGCTGAGATCATGTATTTTATATTAACATGATTGTGTCATCCCTAATTCTTGGACTTGCAAGCTATTGATAAATAATTTAAACTACAGGTAGTCCTCAACTTACGACCCCAATTGACCCCAAAATTTCTGTTGTTAACTGAGACATTTGTTAAGTTAGTTTTGCCCCATTTTACAACCTTTTTGCCACAGTTGTTAGGTGAATCACTGCAGTTGTTAAACTAGTAACACAGTTGTTAAGTGAATCTGGCTTCCCCATTGTCTTCCCTTGTCAGAAGGTCAGAAAAGGTGATCACATGACCCTGGTACACTGCAACCGTCATAAATACGAGTCAGGTGCCAAGCATCTGACTTTTGATCATGTGACTATGAAAAATGGTCATAAGTGCTGTTGTAACTTCGAACAGTCACTAAATGAACTGTTGCAAATCGAGGACTAACTGTATAAGCCTTATTTATTATAACAAAATGTTCTCTTTTTTATAAAAAGTAAAGCTGCTATTTAGCCTTTTATTTTTCTTATGGCTAAAAGATAGTTCAGTGTTTAGATTTTATTTCCATTGTATCTTTGAATCCTTCTTTAATAATACACGCAATGTAGAATAATTTGCTTGGCCACCATTGCTTTGGAGCATGAATGCTTGCAACACCCAAATAACAAGGGATAGTATAGTGAAAAAATTTCTATTTGCAACATACCCTGCTAGTAAGCACTTTTAAACAGTTATTCAAACTCAAAATATTTGACAGTTGTTTTTATTTTGTTTTTTAAAAAAAAACAATAATAATATAGATAACTTTAAAAAATCTCATTCTAATATTGTTTTACTGTATAATTAGTTTGATCCTGTCCAGACACAGAAGTGGACAGAAGAGCCTCTCTTAAAAAATGCCACCAATTTCAGAGGCTCATTTTTAGGGATAGAGGAGAGGACCTTCTCCTACCATGTTTCCAAGATGTGGAACATACCCCTTCCAGAGACTGCTGTTTCTCTCTTTTTAGGAACATGGCGTTTCATTTCAACAAGCACTTTTGAATTGGAATGATAATGACTAGTTGTTCCTTCTAACAGGGTTTTAATTGCTTTACATTTCTGAATGTTTTTCTTCTGAGAGTTACTTTGAGAACCCTAGGGATAGAAAGATAGGATACAAATGGAAATTATAAATAGCTATTCCAATACCAGTTATATATTTTTATAAAGGGGACATTCCAAATGGCTGTAAACTGATAAGGAACCGCTCTGATTGTAAGGACATAGATTGGACAACATACACTTGTGTGCTTGGATTTCAAGTATTTGGTGAGTAATATATTCCTATTTAATTATTATTTTTAAGTTTAAAATCAGTCTACTCTGGAAAATACAAAGATTATACCATTCATAGATGTTTTAAATATTCTGCTGTTGTTTCTTTAAACTGACTTCGTAAATGGAATTGTAATATCAATCATTGCAGTATTTTCTTTTTCATTAAATATAATTGTTTTGGTGGAAAATTATTACAAATGCATAGGCATCTATTACAAATCAGAATTATTAGCAAATAATTATGTAACTTGTATCACAATGCCACAGCAAAACCTCAGTCTTTTGTGCAAGTTACCTGAGGTTGAATAAAAGTACACGAGTTGAAGTTTATATTTTGTCACTTGGGATTTGGGGGCATATGTCTGTGCATATAACCTTTCCTTTGTTATCATAAGAAACAGGGTTCCCAGTTGGGCAATTTTAAGATGTGTGGATTTCAACTCCCAGAATTCCCAGCCAGTATGCCGTGGCTAATAATTCTGCAAGTTGAAATCCACACAACTTAAAGTTATCCAGGTAAGGAAACACTGATAAGAAAAGACTGAACGTTTGTCATTAAATCTGTATTTGTTTTAAGGCTTCAATTCATTCAGTCCATTGTTATCTTAATATATTTTAATTATTTAAAAATGTGCCTCCTAAATTTGGGCAATAATAAGGTTTTTCTTAGTTGTTTATTAAAGTAATAAAAGAAGTTAGAAAATATTTTTTACATTGGGTTCTGCCATGTCAGATAAAGCATTTGTCTTTTCTCATACATATAGGAGAAATTGTATTTCTAGGATAATTATTATACGTTGGATTATTTAGTTTTGATTGATGTATTCTAAATAGATGGCTCATCTCTTAAAATTCTTCTGAGCACAGATACAGAACTTGTAACTATCTAGAATTATTGGCTGACTAAGGCTGATAGGAATTTGGAGTCCAACATCTTGAGAAGTATAAGTTTTTGTATTTGTCCCTTGTTTTAGTAACATTTTTATTCTTTTGTTTTTATAAAATGAAGGAGTATGGCCAGAAGGATCAGATGGAACAGATATAAATGCCCTTGTGAGGTCCCATAACAGGAAAGTGATAGCTGTGGCTGATGACTTTTGTAAAGTCCATCTATTTCAGTATCCCTGCTCCAAAGCAAAGGTAAGTTTAGAGACAATGTTTTAGAGCAGGAATGAGAAGAAAAGTGGTTGTATACTACAAATGTATGGCTGTGTATTCAGCTTCACATGCTAGAATCTCTTGTGGAAATAAGAGTTTCCTTTCCTATGCACCAAATTTCCCAGAATAGTTATTGTTGGGTGCCTTCAATGGTAAATATAACCTAGAAAAAAAATCTGTCCTTTTACCATACTGGATTGGTCTCTTGGACGTATAATGATTAAGATACTACTTTGTCTCTCACTACATTTTCTTTTTAATTTCATATCTACCTGTAATTTTTAAACTGTTGGCAGCAGAATTATTGCAGTGAAAGGACAGAACAGTAATTTTATTATTTAATTTACTAGGATAATAGAATAACAGCATAACAAGGAAAGCAGGAAATCCTATCCCCTTTGAGAAAAATGATTGTCCAATCTCTTCTTTAAAAACTCCAGTATTCCAATACTCACAACTTCTGGAGCCGGGGTCCCGAACCCCTGGTCTGCGGACCGTTACCAGTCCGTGGCCAGTTAGGAACCAGGCCATGCAGCTGGAGGTGCGCTGAAAGCGCGTCTTCCACCTCCAGGCATGCAGCGAGTCTGCAAGGGTCTGGGCAGGGGGGGACAGTGGCGGGTCAGAAGCCGTCTTGCTCAGTGCAAAAGTCCTCTGGTGGCTGCGCTTGTCCTTCCTCCTCTTCCTGGTCCTGCTTCTTCTGCTATCTCTTCTTCTACCTCTTTCTCCTCTTCCTGGTCCTGCTTCCTCTTCCTCCTGCTACTTCTTTTTCCTCCTCCTCTTCTTCCTCACTTTCCTCCTCTCCCCTTCCCGGCATCCCAGCTGGGCTCACGCTCTCTTTGTGCAACTCTCCAAGTTTGCAAGATAAGCACGCGCCAGCCCAGCCTTCAATGGGGGGGGGCTTCTCTTAACGCCTCCCAAGGTATGTGTGTGCAACGGTGTGTTTTTTTCCTCAGAGTGCAAATAGGGGCAGGGAGAAGCTACCTTTCACCTTAAGCACTGCGTCTTCAAGGGAATCTCTTGTCTGCACCTTTTCTAAGACCGCTGGGCTCCATTGCACTTCAACTGGAGTTTTTTGCTTTTGTTTTGATGCTTCAGATGCCTCGTGTTTGGACAACATCCTGCCTGGTTTCTGTGGTTTAATTTGGTGTGTGGTGTGTGTGTTCCTCCTTTCTTTGTGCAGCTCTCCAAGTTTGCAAGCTAAGCGAGCTCCTACCTGGCTTGTAGTGGGGGGGGGGAGAAGCTACATTTCCCCTTAAGCACTGTGCCTCCAAGGGAATCCCTCTCATCTGCACCTTTTCCAAGACTGCTGGGCTTGTGCAGTGCCAAGTTGGTTTGGTCTCTCTGTCTCTCTCTTGTTTGAATGGTTTTCTCAGCACTCCCTCAACATACTGGGTCTTTGGTTTGTTTTGCTGGAAGGCTGAGTTTAGGATTGTCTCTTTTCCTTCCCACTTTCTTAGAAGCAGCAAGTCACTGGCTTAATCTAATAATATGTAGTAATAACAGAAACAAAGTGCACTATTTATTTGTTCGTTTATTTAGAAATTTTACTATAAATATAATGCACTTAAATCATCCTAAAACTTCTCTTTCCCCCCTTCCCCCGGTCCATGGAAAAATTGTCTTCCATGAAACCGGTTCCTGGTGCCAAAAAGGTTGGGAACCTCTGTTCTGGAGGCAAGTTGTTCCACTGATTAATTGTTCTAACTGTCAGGAAATTTCTCCTTAGTTCTAGGTTGGTTCTGTCCTTGGATTAGTTTCCATTCGTTGCTTCTTGTCCTGCCTTCAGGCGCTTTGGAGAATAGCTTGACTCCCTCTTCTTTGTGGCAACCCCTGAGATATTGGAATACTGCTATCATGTCACCCCTAATTCTTGTTTCCATTAAACTAGACATATCCCAATATCTGCAACCTTTCTTCATATGTTTTAGCGTCCAGTCCCCTAGTCATTTTTGTTGCTCTTCTCTGCACTCTTTCTAGAGTGTCAACATCTTTTTTATATTGTGGCAACTAAAACTGGATGCAATATTCTAAGTGTGGTCTTTACCAGGGCATTATAAATGGTACTAACACTTTACATGATCTTGATTCTATCCTTCTATTAATGTACCCTAATAGGACTTATTTAGCTTTTTTGGCAAGTGCAGCACATTGCTGCTCACATTTAAATGATTGTCCACAGCTCTGCATATAGTCCACAGCTCTCACTCTGTCAGATTCAATAGTTGTCCCTACTGCCCTTCTCCTGCAGGATCTTTGTGATAAGGGGGGGCTGATAGAAGGGCAAAGAGTACTACGAAAGACAGCTGCAAAACAAGTGTTGCACTGAACGAAGCCAGACATTCTAAAATAAAATTGCAATCACACAAACACTTACCAAGGATGAACTACTGCTGTTTTCAAATTACTAATGTTTTCTGCTCAGAAGGTCAGCTGCCTTCATAATGAGTAATTTCACAGTGCAAATAGATATTCCCTTACAGCCTACCTGTTTTGTTTCATTCCTCTTGAAGTTCCTGTGAGCTGCTTGCCCCAGCAATCTCTGGTGCTATGCAAATGCAGTGCAATTGCAACCAGGGACAAGTGGACAACCAATGATTTCCAAGATGGTTGGAAGATGCAAATCAATTATTCTGGTTAGCAGCTTCCCCACTCCTATGACAGGGTTATTTACAAGAAGAATGGGACTAACCCATTCCTGTGAAACTTGCACCCTTATTCTATAAGTAAAATCTGTTGTTTGAAGATTTGTATATGCCAAAGTGACCGGTCGCATTAGACTTAGATAGAATTCATGTTTGAGGTTGTAATGATTTATGTTTTGGGGGGAAATTGTGGTTCGCTAAAATATACAATGCATTGGAAAGATAAGATATATTTTTCCTAGTTAAATACATGTAATTGGAAGTTGAGTTAACCCTGTTTGATGTATAGTTTGATTCTAACACTGGTGTTTTTTTATTTGTGTTAACAGGCTCCAAGTCATAAATATAGTGCCCATAGTAGTCATGTAACAAATGTCAGTTTCACTCATAATGATGGTCATTTGATTTCAACTGGAGGCAAAGATATGAGTATCATTCAGTGGAGACTTGTTGAGAAAGCAACTTTGCCACAGAATGATACTGCTGTAGACATGGGCACAAACAAAGTGCCTGTAACTGCCAGTGACAGCTTTGCACAGCCAAGTATCCCTGTGTCCCTTAATCAATCATTGGATGAAATGGCAGCCAGTGAAAATTTAATGGATGGCTTTTCACCATCCTTCGAGAGTGACGTGGAGCATACTGTGAAGACCAATGAAGAGCAGAATGAGGAGCAAAGTGAGGGAAGCAGTCTGGATCCAGGGGAGCCAAATTGTGAAGAACCACCTAGTGAAATGAGCGAGGAACAGAGTGAATCCACTGTTATTGAAGATCAGCAGGAAAACTCTCCAATGTCTTATCAACTTGAAACTCAAGATGATCTTTAGATATTTTCTCTCAGTGCACATTATTTTGTAAAAAAAAAAAAAAAAAGAGGATTCAAGTAAGGAAGGGAAGCAGCTCTGACATGGAACACTCAAGTTTCTGTGGAAGGCTTGTTAGTTTGATCTACTTCTGTTTTCAACTCATGGAATTATTTTAAGGACTCATTTTGACAGTTCCAGTCAAGTGCTAAATAGAAAACTAGAATGTTACCTTAGGTTAAACATAATTTTGAAATTGCTAAGAGAAAGAGGCATAACTAAGGAAGAGTTTTCTGAGAGAAGCAGGTAGAAAATCTGGGAAAGAACTTTTAAGACCGTTCAGAAGCATTAGGTAATACCTGCTATGTAATGTAACCCTGGTGAAAGCCCTTCAGGAAGCTCGTCTTTCTTTTTTTACATTAAAAAGAGAAGGAGAGGAGAATAAGACAACATAATGGCACATACAGTGCTGTGCTTATTGCCATCTTGAGTAATACCTATGCAATTTTCTAAAACTAGCAATTCTTACTAGCCGCTACTTTAGATGCTGGTTGTCCTAAGACAACTCATATTAAAGTATACTTCTGTTTGTTCCGTGTTAGTAGATCTTAAAAGACCCAAATTAAGATAGCAAGTCCTGCTTAGTTTTCCACCCGATGACAATGTAATTTCAAGGAACTACTTGCATTGACATATTAAAATTCAAGAATGCCAACTGTGACTCTATTGCAAACTGACTTAACTTCATTAAGATAAAAGTTCTAATTCTCAAGTTCATACCTGACCTTCAGATACAGTTAGTACTTTCAATAAGAGACTAAATATTAGAGAAATAGCATTAAGTTATGAAATCTAATGCTTGGGAGTAATGTAATTATTGACTCAGTTTTTTAAAAAATTAGGGATAACCTTAACATAAGAAATTTTCACATAGACTTTTCTACAGCCATCTTTTTAATAGCTGTAATATAAATCTCCCATTTTCTTGGATAATGTTGGCTATTTTTGAATTTTTTTCTCTATTTGTGTGTTTCTTTTTTCTCTTGTCCAATTTTGTAAGCCGTGCAGCTCAGAGATAGCTGGCCAGTTATGGGATATCATGGCATTTTATTATGTGTTAAAAATATCTTTTTTTTAAAAAATTAAAAATGCATCAGCTACATTTTTTCTTAAATATCTAGGTTTTCCTGTTTAAATGTTTGTTGAAAAACATCCTACTTTATATTTTACTTACATAGGATTTTTTTAAAATTGTGCTGATATTTTAGACCTTATTTAGAAATTGTGTTTAGAAACCTTCGTTAAGTCTTAAGTGTGCAAGCGTTTACGTGAATGTGCCATTCCAAAGTGCATCAGAACTGTCATTCCCTTCTATTAACTTCTCAGGAGTAAATACTACAGATCAGGTATGTAATCTACAATATTCATCAGTGGAAACATTAACAATTGACGTGGACTCCCAAAGGACATAAAGACTGTCACATACAGAGAGATACAGGTGCACATCTTTGTTTACATCCATTCCGGAAAACCTCAATATAATTATCTTCAGAAACCACGATGTGAATTCCAAGCAACTGCTCTCTTTTGCTTTATCTAAAAAGCTGTACTGTTAAATGATATATTCGAATGCCCCAGTGTATGATTGGCCATTTTGCCAAAGAGTCCCTGTGGGCAACACACATACAAATACTGTATCAAGATAATGGATTCCTTTGGAAAGGAGGCATCTGTGAGGGAGGAGGCCCATTTTCAGTGATTTACAACTTCCGGTCTGCTTCAGAGTTCTAACCACCCATAATAGATAGAGGAAAAGATGGAGAAAGGGGATTCATTGAACATTCTCCCCCATTTTTTTGTTCCACTCTATTCCACAGGGAGAGATTAACTGAATAACACAGCTTTTAAAAACATAGTAAGATAAAATAGTTCTAGTAATTTTAGTTAACATGAAATGGTTTGTAGAGCTCTTTAACATCCTCAGTGAGTAACATGAAAACAGAGCATTTTGTTTGGATTTATCTATTACCTTGAGGTTGCCATATAAAGTGAGAATTAATAGTTGTGATTTTCCTCATGTTATAGATTAACAGATTATTTTTAAATGCCCAAAAAAAAGGAAAAATAAGCCTTACAATTTTTGATTGCTGGCAACTACTGTTCAATAAATAATTAAATCTGTGATAATAGAAATGGGTGGGATTATGTTAACTGTAAATGTTTTAGGGTAAAATTGTGAATGAAATATGATTTGAGTGTGTCATGTGAAGATGTTTGAGCCATTCTGTCTATCATGCATTCCTGTCTCATGGCAGAAAAATCTGAAGATTTAAAATAATAATAAAAATACAAGAATCAATTCAATGTAGCAGTCTCTTCTTGTTTGTATCTTTCCTGGTTCATATGTTTGAATTTCAGTAGTCTAAAGGAGGGCTGTTCCAGTTCGCTAATCAATTCAAGGCAGATGTGATTTGCTTGAGGCAGAGCAAATGAAGCCAACTGAACCTATTTTGTGTCAAAACTTATGATGAAGCTCCATGGTCAGTATCTGGGCAGGGCAAGAATGATTCAGGGATGTCCAAGTCAAAGTGCCCTTGCGGTCAGACTTCTACATATAGTAAAAACTCGAGGTGTCCCATGGTTTCGTACATTCAATATCCTTCAGAGAGAAATGATATAATCATTTCAATTAAATCCATTTCTCTAAACTCTGAAAAACAATTTAAAAGTCATGATCACCACCATCAGCCTTTATTCCATTTGGTGACCTTCATTTCCATTCTTATGTTTTAAGAATAGAATAGAGCTGGAAGGGACCTTGGAGGTCTAGTCCAGCCCCCTGCTCAAGCAGGAGAACCTATACTATCTTAGACAAGTGACTGTCTAGCCTCTTTTTAAAAATCTCCAGTGATGGAGCGCCCACAATTTCTGGGGGCAAGCTATTCCACTGGTTAATTGTCCTCACTGTCAAGAAGTTTCTCCTTAATTCCAGGTTGCTTCTTTCTTTGATCAGTTTCCAACCATTGTTTCTTGTCCTTCCCTCTGGTGCTTTGGTGAATAACATGACCCCCTCTTCTTTGTGGCAGCCCCCCAAATACTGGAATACTGAGATCATGTCTCCCCTATTTCTTCTTTTCTTTAGACTAGCCAAACCCAAGTCCCGCAGTCGTTCTTCGTATGTTTTAGTCTCCAGGCCTTCGATCATCTTAGTTGCTCTTCTCTGAATTTTTTCCAAACTCTAAACACCTTTTTTATGATATGGTGACCAAAATTGGCTGCAGTATTCCAGGTGTGGTCTTACTAGAGTTTTATAAAGCAGTACTAATACCTCGCGTGATCTTGATTCTATGCCTCTGTTTATACAACCCAGGATTGTATTAGCTTTTTTGGCTGCTGCTGCACACTGCTGGCTCATGGTCAAGTGATCGTCCACTAGGACTCCAAGGTCCCTCTCACAGTTACTGTTTTTAAGCCAGGTCTTGCCCAATCTGTACTTGTACCTTTGGTTTTTCCTATCTAAATGTAAAACTTTGCTTTTCACGTTGAAACTCATTTTGTTGGAGAGGGCCGATTGTTCAAGTTTGTCAAGATCTTTTTGGATCCTGAGTTTGTCTTCTGGGGTGTTGGCTACTCCTGCCAGTTTGGTGTCATATGCAAATTTGATGAGTTCCCCTTCAATTCCCTCATCTAAGACATTGATGAAGATATTGAAGAGTACTGGGCCTAAGACGGAACCTTGTGGTACCCCACTGCTTACTTCTCTCCATGTGGATGTAGTGCCGTTGAGGACTACTCGTTGAGTATGGTTTTCCAGCCAGCTACAGATCCATCTGGTGGTGATGTTGTCTATGCCACCTTTTTCTAGCTTACCAAGGAATAGGTTGTGGTCTAGTTTATCAATTATTTTATTTATTCTAATTTCTCTTTCTATTTTTTAATATCCATAAGAAATCTCATGGTCTGAAAATTTGAGTAGAATAATTTTGTGGCTTCAGGGTTTTTATTTTACTTTTCTGGCTTGGAGATCAGCCAGTATCCAAAGAGAGAACTTTCTGTCCACAAAAGTATTTCAGGTGACCATTGAATTAGGCTCCCTATCCAAACAGGCTACTTTGATTAGATTTAGGGGTTTTGTTTAAAGTATCTTACCTTCAGATATGAGCACTCCAGGAGCTTATTGGGTGTTTTGCAATATTAAAGACAAAGGCAAGAAGTATTTGCAAATACTGAACTATTTACCACCAAGGTTTTTCATAACAAGGAATTGCTTTAGGAGGAAAATGGTAAAATATTGTAATTATAGTGCAATGGTTATGATTCCAGGGAATGTAGCATCACATTGCAGAATGGTTCCAGAAATCAATGTTTTTTGCCAATTTTTTCACAGGTTTCCTTTTTTATATAAATAAATAGGGGCATTAGAAGAAGCTGAAAGGATGTAGCATTAGGTCAATACATAGAAAACATTGGAACTTTGCTTCTTATATCAAATTATTCCATATTCCTCATCTGTTCTATTTTGTTCTCTTGTTTTGGTGTCAATTGAATAGAACATTTTTTATTCATCAGAGACTCACCTCACTTTCAATATGATATATTGGCCTAGGCCAGGGGTAGGCAACCTTGGCTCTTTTATGACTCATGGACTTCAACTCCTAGAATTCCTGAGCCAGCAAAGCTGGCTCAGGAATTCTGGGAGTTGAAGTCCACGAGTCATAAAAGAGCCAAGGCTGCCTACCCCTGGCCTAGGATAACAGTGGACAACCTTGGAAATCATGTAGTTCTCATTTCTGCAGCCTCTGCTGCTTCTCAGTAATTCAATGGAAAATCATCAAAAGTCAATGGCTGAAGTGTCAGCCGTTTGATGGTAGAAAAATGAGAGGAAAAGCAGAGAGAGGTCACATTAAGACAGAATTGGGCCTCCTTATCTCTTTTATATAAAAATTGCTCTCCCAGCTACAAAACTCTTGCCTGACTGCCAGAGGGTTATGTCTATGATTTCACACACAGAGAAGAAGATAGTTTACCTATGTACATAATAAATGTTTGGGTAAAATGTATCCTAAAACCTATTAGGCTTCTGAAAAAAACAACACCTCAATAGCCATGTAATAAAAAAGAATGCACAGGGTTCAAGAAATTATATTGTAATTGGATACATGCACACATGGAAAGTGTTAGGTTGTTCGTTTTCCCTGGGCGGAGATCCCTAAGCCCTTCAATCCATACTACACTTTCCAATATTCCTGGGAAAAGCCTATTGATGGAATCCTGCCATCAAACACTTTTTCTTAGAAAAATCTTCTCTGCAGCTGAATTACACAAAGGTACGTGAAGTTGTGGCCTATTTTTCACATTTTCCTTCTTTTGGTGGGAACAGCTTTTCTGAGTGGGAGATGCATGTGCTAATCAGAGGTATTTGGGTAGGAAGTTTCAAAACCAACAAGATAACAGGACTCCAAGCACATTCAGGCAAAAGATTACCTGACAATGCAAGAATAAGGAGCAATCTCCACTTTACAGGAATCCAATACTCTTCGGTAGTGGTCTGAATCCATGACCTACTGTAGAAGGCCTTGTAGACAGCTGGGCTGGGAATACGTTTTTTGCTGTACAGTTTTGTGTAAAAGCTGTGCTTGGATTGAGCTCTATTGCTCATATTCTATATGCACACCTTTTCACTGAAGGTGTTCCATGGCAAGCCTTCTCCTGAAGTAATATTTTATAATGTATAAAAAAGTATGTGAATGAAAATCAGATGCTTGGCAAAATTGCCACGGCTTTTCATCAACTTGGGGTGGGAGTTTTTATAATCCTGAAGTGATTTGTTGACCAGAGTTCGAGGGCTATAACCTGAAGCAGGGATACAATATTGACATGTTCCAAGCAGGCTCCTTGAGACTTCTGCATGATCAGTAGATTCAGATTTAGGCAGATAATTATAGAGGAAGTAGGGGACCATTTTCCTTGAAAACCAAATGAACAGACCCATGGGTGAAAACTTTTTTAAAAAAATATTTAAAAACAAATGAGTTGACAGGATACTAATATTGAAAGAGTCACAACACAGAGAAAAAACACCAACAATAGGTGTGGGAGAGTAAAAAAAAAAGCAATATGTCTGTCCTAATGGTGCAATGCACCATCCCTTTTATATCTCTGTTAATATTTCTTGCATATAGAAGGGTGCAAGACTTCAATCACATAGTGGCAGCCATTTCTTGACTTATTTTAACCTCTCTGTAAACGCCTTACATTCTGCAATCCTCTGAAGCCCCCTCAGTTCATGGTAAACGAAAGCCTATTTTAGGCCTAGCTATTGTGCCATGTAGGTTCAAGAGTGGTGGCTTAGCAGGAGGCAGTGATGATCTAAGACTAGAAAGGAACCCTAACTTTGCTCCTGAAGGAAGAAAATACTCCACCATAGCAGCAAAAAAGCCCTCTTCTTATTCTTTCTTTTATGCCCAGCTGAAACGTAAGCTGGTGGCCATTCAAATCTTAGGTTTGTTCCAAAAGTTTAATCATGCAGAAATTGAATGGTGATAAATGAATGCAGATAAGGAAAATACTATCCAGTGGTGGGATTCAGCTGGTTTGCACGCCGCTTGCTGCAGGAGGCTGCGAGGCTCATTGTGTGGCGCAAGCAGTGCAAAGAGCCACCTGGCATCGTGTCACGAGCAGCGGCAGTGGCACAATCGGTGTGATGAGCCTCAAGGCCTGCAGCCAGGAGCAGCAGCAATGGTCCAATCGGTGCAATGAGCCTTGAGGCCTGCAGCCGGAGAAAGAGGACAAGATGGGCGGAGGAAGTGTGGAAACTTTTCCTGGTCCACAGCCGCACCTAGACCAACAAGGTACGGCGCCCAGCCTGCAGGATCTGGAGAGTCCGCCGGCAATCCTCTTCTCCCCAGCCCAATAGGAGGCACCTCCACCCACACCACAGCCCTGCAGTAGCCTGGATCCGGAACCGATGGAAACCCAGGAGGAGCCCGGCAGCAGCTTGCCCGGACACTCCTTGACCCAGATGGCTTGGAGCCAGGGTGCTTCGGGGCTTTTGCCAATCAGCAGGGCAGCCTACGTAAGATTGGCGCCACCGAAGCCGGCCTGGTGCCTAGCAAGAAGACAAAGTTGGCAGAGGAGGAAGGCGAGCAGCAGCCCCAGTGGAAAGAAGTGCCCCTTCTGAGCTGGGCCTGAATCTTGCAGGACTGGTCTCTAGCTTGATCCTCCAGCCTCCTCTAGCCAAAGGCACCAAGGAGCCCAAAGCGAACTGCAGGCAAGGCAACGGCATGCTGAGCATAGTGGTGAAGGCCATAGTAGCCTTGTAAAGTGCCCCCACCAGGGACTCGTAGCTGCAAACTTCTCCCTGCAGAGAAACGGACCCTGCAGAAGCCCCTCTCTGGGCAGAGGAGCTCAGTACCACCTGTCTCCTTGGTAGCAGGATTTTGGCGGTTAGGACAGTGCAATGAGCCTCGAGGCCTGTAGCCGGGAGCGGCAGCAGAGGTGCGATGCGCCATGCGGCGCGTGGCCACAAGCGGCTGCAGAAGAACTTGGGCAGCAGTGCGACAGATGGCGGGGTATGGGAGGTCTGGCTGCAGTGGTCCTAAGGTAAGTGGGTGTGAGGGTGCCTGAGGCAGCTCCACTCCCTCCCACTAGCTCGGTTTTTACACATGCGTCAGGTATTATTTAATATTTCTTTATTAATATTTTCAAACTCTTTCTTATAATCTAGTTTTGTGTACCTCTTTTATTGTTCTTATTTAAGTATTAAGTGCATAAAATAATAAACTACCTTTCGGTATATTGTTTTTTATACTTAAAACTGTCATTAGGGCAGAGAACCGGTTGTTAAATTATTTGAATCCCACCACTGATACTATCCATGCTTTGCTGGAGAATTCATTCATTTTCTACTCTCACACACTAATTAGGTTGTCTTCACCTTATAATATAAAAATAAGTGTAAGCAAAATGCCAGGAGCAAAATGTAATCCTGCTCTGGTCCAGCTTGATTACTTAACACCTGAGGTTTATTTGTCACCTAATTATACACATCTACAGAGAACACTTTTTGTTCAAGTCACCTTAAAATATAGATTTTAAAAATCAATAAGATAATATGCTACAATAAATTAATAACAGCACTGTTGTATAAAGCGAGTTAAAATTATACTGTAACAGTCAAATGAAAAACTAATACAAAAGTCCCAAAGGTGCTTTTTCAAAAGGCAACTTGACTTTGTTTTCTGCTTGAAGACGTTTTGCTTCTCATCCAAGAAACTTCTTCAGTTCTGAATTATGGTGGAGATGGTGGTTTGAAAGAGAGGTCAAAGAGGCCATCAACATTAAGATTCAACAGCCCTCTCTCAACAGAAGGGGAGGGATATGACCCCACCTATCTCCTGTTTACAACACAGTCCTTTCAGCAGTCCACACCCATTTGCACATTCAAGTGACCGAGGGGGCACAGATAAACCTCCAAGTGGCCTCAACAACTCTCAGAAAGAGTGCTAATGACCAGATGACTGCAAGGAATATAAATCCTTCCATTTTCCACCATCATTCAGAACTGAATAAGTTTCTTGGATGAGAAGCGAAATGTCTTCAAGCAAAAAACAAAGTCCAGTTGCCTTTTGAAAAAGCACCTTTGAGACAACCATAACCTGGATGACTGAAAATCTCCATAGACATAATACAGAACAAAAGAGAACATTTTGTTGTGATAATTCAACCCAACTGTAACATGGACACATAGTGTCCTAGCCTGCTCTTCATCTGTATTGTTCTGCCACTCTCAAAAACTGGATTATTTCCAAATCTGTCCAACTGCATGGACTACACCCACCATCACCACTATGAACTGTACACAAAAAGTGACAGCTTGCACCCAAAAAGTATTGCAGTACACTCTGGGAAACCTCTCTGGTTTTCTCCATATTAAGGTAGCATCTGTTGAATTGTGGGGAAAGCTGCAGAAGAAAGTTTTAATAAATATTTTCAAATATGGGCCAGGGCGTGGAAAACAGGTGCTCCTTCAAGTAAGTAACAGCATTTGGCCAACTTTGCCTGAAACTGGAAGCTAAGCAGAGTGCTTAAATAAAAGACCATTCAGACATTCTGACCTGTAGGCTGGAACTGAAATTTTGAAAAAAGAAAACAGAAGAAGACAATGTCCAGTTATTTCTGCATTCCTGCCGAGAAAACTACAGTACATGGGAGAATTATATCTTGTAAGCTGCCCAAAGTCCTCTTATAGGAGAGATGGGCGGCATAAAAATTTAATAAATAAATATCACAGGGCCAGGCTTTCAAATTTGGATCAGATCTTTTCTCTCACCCTATTCTGAAATTTCTCCCATTCTGAAATTTAAAATCATTTCCAAACATGCATATTGAGGGGTTTGTGGATTCCTGGGAAAACTTTCCCACATTTTTGTGGTGATTCCAGTTGTTAACTATATGAACTTTTGTAAAATCTTCAGGGCTTTTCCCAGAAAAATAGCCACTTGGCTTTTCTCAGAAAAACTCTAAAACAATCTTCTCTTTACAGTTTCTTGTGTCATGACGCAAATAAAAAAGTGATACTTCAATTACATGTTTGTGGCTGTCATCCTGACTTTTTTGACACATCCTGCATACACCATTCTTTGTGGAATCTTTAAAATTCAGAGGTAATTGAAAGTTACAGTTGCTTTGTGTGTGTGCATGTATGTGTTTCCTTCTTTATTGCAATCTCAGCAAAAAAATAATTATACTGTGCGTCTACATGAGAAAAGAAAAACAACTCCAATGTTTCCCCACAGTATTTGTAATATGTGAAGTTTTTTTTTAAAAAAAATGGGTCACATCTAACTGCTACCATCTGGCTCATGATTCTCCAAGATTATCTTGAAATGCATTTCACATGTGCTTTTGAAGCAAGACTGCACATTGCCAGAAAAGAATGCTTTGCAGCCCAGTCTCGCCTAAAAGCTTTAATATTTCAAAGGGAATAATCTAAAACTAACAAGCAACACTACAGATTAACCCTACTCTTTTTGCCCAAGGATGCCCCCTCCCTCACCCAAGGTTGTGTCAAACAAACCAGTGGTCAATTGCTTCCTTACTCCCAAATAAACATTGCTAACAAATAGGGTTGAAAGACAATTTGATACCATTCCAATTAACTTTTTTTTGTGCAAAAAAACACAAGGGAAAATTTCACAGACATAAAGCATTTTCCCTTATGCTTCTTTCTCTTTTAAAGTTTGTTCCATACAGTAACGCTTCTCTGTGGGGAAGCAAATGGCATCCCTCAAGTGTAGATATTGTCTCTATTTCCCTTTCCTTCTCTCCAAATAAAGCAATGAACCAGAATTGAAACTTGTTATACCTGTTTGGCTTTTTCAAGATCAGCAAGGTACTATCAGTTGTATCTATTTTGTGGACCAGTTTGTGAATTTAAATATTCCAAATGCAGCCTAGAAAAATAAACTGGAAGAGGCTTGATATTAACAAAACAAGTGGGGTAATCTTAAATTAAATTTTCCAGTGCAACTAAACACTAGATGGAGCTCTGCTACAATCTAAGGGTGGTACCAGTACAATCTATTTCATGAAGTCAATCTCTAAAATTCAGAGATTGATTCTCTGAAGAATGCTTTTAATCAGGTACTGCTGACATATTTCCATAATGGTTACTAAACATACTTTATCACTGTTTCTATTAATCATTCGATGTACAAAGTTCTTTCCCATAACTCTCTGAAGTATCAGTTCACAAGGCTACACATAAACCCTTTGTATTATCTTAAGCGGCCTTAAGGTACTCCCACGCACAGGCATCTGGTAGAAGCCATGATGATGCCATGTGTTATGATGTTAGTGAACAATATATAAAATGTACATCATTTATGTTGTGATGTACATTATGTTATGAAGTGCTCTTTGTCATTTGTTCTCTTGTAGCTGGTCAAGCTGCCACACCAAGATTCTGCACAAATGCAGAAGCAGCCCCTGACCTCTCCATCCCACAGCAATGGCTGTATGAGGCAGCTGCACCAGTTTCCATTCGGCTCAGCTCTGGAGTATTTGAAGCTGCCCAGTGGTTTGAAATTTGGATTTGGGGATGATCCAGATTCTACATTGGTGATCACCTCATCTTTCTTCCTCGTCCCTCCATACTGTTTCCCTGGGAGACTTCCATTTGCAGGCAGTTCTTTGGGGGTGGCAAAATGGGCTCTTTGCAGCTCACTAATCCTCTAATGAAGATAAAGGGGAAATCACTTCTCTTATTTTGCTGTGAGCCAGAAAAGAATTGCGAAACTCTGCAAACAATTCAAACAACTCAGATCAATTCTGGTTGTGTTCCTTCACTCCTGTCACCACAGCATGAAAGAACGATGGCTAGAGAGCTATAGTGAAAAATGTCTGATTGCAAAAATCCTGACATACTATTCTTTTGGTTTCATAACTTCAGTGGTTTTTAAGAGAGCAGAAATGGGCCTTTGCAGCTCGATAGATTTCCTGTTGCAGCAACTTTTGTTTGTTTGCAATCAGACTGATAAATGTACAAAACACATACAGTTCTGAAAAAATGGTTGGAGGAACAGGAAGCCTAGAATTTGTTTTCTTTCTCTTTTGTATGGGGGGGGGGGGATTTGGATAGCTCTAGGAACTGTTGTCCCAAAGGTGCTTTTTCAGGAGGCAACTGAACTATCTTGTTTTTCTTTGAAGACGTTTCGCTTCTCATCCAAGAAGCTTCTTTAGCTCTGACTGGATGGTGGGGAAGCACCTTTGGGACAACCATGACCTGGATGGCTGAGAATCTCCATAGACATTTAGCTATGCACTTTGGGATGAACACCCTTATAATGGTGAGGGAGTATGAATGGATTTCCAGAAAACATTGCAGACTACAGGAACCATTTGCGCTTCAGTTTGAGATGCAGACAACACAGACTCATCCCCAACAGCCTGTGCCTGTCTTCAACAGTGAAGGGATACAGGGCAGAAAGCATCCTTCAGCCAAGAAGTCTCCACACACATTTGCACTCCTCAGATGACCCTGAGGACACAGGTAAACCTCCAAATGGCCCAAATGACTCTCTAAAAGAATGCAAATGACCAGCTGTCTGCAAGGGATATAAATCCTGCCATTCCCCACCATCCAGTCAGAGCTGAAGAAGCTTTTTGGATGAGAAACGAAATGTCTTCAAAGAAAAACAAGAAAGTCCCATTGCCTCCTGAAAAAGCACTTTTGGGACAACCATGACCTTGGATGACTGAGAATCTCCATAGACATTTAACTCTAGGAACTTGTTAGCCCTGTGCAGTACTCCAAACAGGAAGGACAACCAAGAGCGCCAGCTCTATCATTATTGTAAGGTTACTTTAACAGAATTTTTTAGTATTTCTCTCCTCCTTTTCTTTTATTCTCAAGAAAACTAGGGAGGGTCCCTTCTGAAATGTTTCCCATGCCATCCCTCCTTTTGTGGGCTGAGACATCTGTTACATTCAGACTGTCAGTCTCGGGCTCTCCCTTCTGTCTCCCAAGATCATTCCCACATACCATTACAGTTATGTAGCTCAGAGAGTGGGACACTAATCAGGCATTGTTTAATTGAAGCTACCATGTTGACTCCTTACCTCTGTGGACATCCTTAGCATTGATTTCAAGCTGTTTTTACAACCTCTCATTGGTGATCTACAAATGACACCCATTAGTGGTTTACTTTGCCTGTTCTTCATGTTGTTAGGATGGCAGAAGTGACAAAGTCTATCAGTAGTCAGTTTTTAAAGACTAGGGAGTGAAATCATGACAGTGTGGATTTTTTCTTATCTATGAAAAAGCTTTGTGCTTAATACAGAGCGATAAAGTTGTTCAGTTGGACTATACAATATAAATATGAATAAAGGTGGATTTGTAAGCAATGAAGAAAAGGGCAAATGATCTAGAAAGGCACTGAGTAATAACAAGGCTGGGATTTATGCAAGATTATTTACTCTCTTCATGTATTGCATGCATGCATGGATGGCATGAGATGCCTAGAAAGAGGAGCAGACTGCACTGCTAGCCTTGTCTTTATAGCATATGACTGAGCAAGCTGACATTTTTGATATCCATGCATTGGACATGGGCAGCTGAGAAAATGTGCATGAGCAGCAGAATAATTCCATAGGATTGAATTTCATTTGTTACTCCTTGCATTTGAAAGCAGCAGCTTCTTAGCATAACCTCTTGGATAAAAAGGTCAGAGATATTCAAGCATCAGTTCTTATTGCATCATATAGTTCAGAAGTGGTATTGTTTCTGCTTCCAATCTAGACTGCATTCTTGCTTCACATCATTATTTAGTTTGGGACAGTATTTTGGAGAACAGTAAAGATGGGTATAGGGCTGCTAGCATTCCATCTAAAAACTGGACATATTTTCCTTTGGGGAGATTTTGAAAGGAAACCATTTTTAATTGAGATTTGATTCCCCAGAGATTGGGTAGTTGATGAGTTGGTGCTTTGCACTGAAAAGATGTGCGCACTTAAGAAGGGGTGTGTGTGTGTGACTCATCAGGTCACTTGTGGTGATCCACATTTTTAATACACTCTGCATAATTTAGGCAGCAATGCTTGCACCAATTAAAAACCCTGTTCTCATTCTTTTCAGCAGAACCAGTGGGGGTTGTCAGCATTGCCTGCTAGCAACAGGTTGTACTTTTCTCAGTTCTCTTTGAATCTGCGGCCTCACTCTTTTCCAAGAGGGGAGGTGGCTTAGTGGCTTAATGACATTGGAGATAGTCTCAGCTCTGGCGGTTCGAGCCCTAGCTCTGCATGGGTGCAGCTCCTGTCACTTGCCTCAGCTTCTGTCCATATAACAGATCAAAAGCATGTTCTGCGCAAGTAGATAGATAGGTACCACTTCGGTGGGGAGACGTGCTGGTTGCTCTGTGCAGGGAGTCAGATTTCTGACAGCTCTGAACTTTCTCAGTTGTGGCACCCGCTTCCAAGGCAGCTCCAAGAAGGGAGAGGGCCTTGGCTGACACTGCAGGAAGAGCCGCTTGTCTTTCTCTCTGGTGAGAAGCCAGCTTGCCCTCCTGTGGTGTACATTGGAAAATGCACAAGCACTTACAGGGCTCGTACCTTGGCAAGCCAAACTACTATGCTGCTATAGCATTATGATCTCCTGGGTACTGTAACAACAATATATGCTAATAATAATAATGATACACTTTTCCAAGATGAAGGTATTCCTAGTATGGATGAATGCTGTTCCCAACATCAATGGGCAAATGTGGCCAGTAGTGAGGGAGGATTGGAGAAACAGTTCAGCTATTTCTTGTGCCTTTGAGGACATGCAAAATCTAAAAAGCTCCAATGGGAGAGGTTGCTGGACAGAGTCCTGGGACAGCCTTCTTCTGCCCCTATTGGACAAGGTGGGTACACAAGAACAAGGAGCTTCAGGAGAGTGGGTAACCTGATTATATACTGAGCCTCTTTCAGAAGAAGGATGTGCTTTATCTATAGGCTATATTTTTCTTCTTTTGGATCCATTTAGGAAATATTAAGCTCAGCTTTGGCAGCAAGACAAAGAAATGCAGAGTTCAACCATCCTATACAAAGCTAAGCTTTTTTCAGACAGTCCAGTTTGGAAAACATTACTTAGCAATGTTGGCGTGTTCCCCAAATGGTGTGGCAATAGGTTATTCTTGTAGAAAATGTTCCAAGCAAAAGTCCAGTATGAATTACAGTTCAGAGGTATGCATTTATTGATTTGATTTGATTTTTAATTTGATTGGTCACCCACCTACAGCACAACTTTCAACATGGACCTGCAATTTTGTTCATTTCAGTGAAAGACATATATATATGCAATGAACTGGGATGAAGAAATGCCAAACATACAATCAAGATATGCTGCCTAGGATAATAGAATGTGTGTGTGTTTCCAGACATCCCTACAAATAGCTAGACAGGGTATTTTCCTATATAAAGTTATCCTTATAAGGTATAAGAACAAGTACCATTCCCAATGTGTAATTTAACTCAAATTTTGCTACAATAGGCTCAGTTCTTACCTATGGGTTGTCCTTAACCCAGGACATTCTTAACTTGGGGATTTGTTGCACTATGTTCAATGAAGGTTGATTTTTTGTGTGTGTAGTTTTGGAACTTGTGATATCATTTTAGTGCTAATGAATTTTAGAGATTTAGAATTGTTTTATGATGCTACTATGTGGTTGTAATGTTTATATGTATATATTAAAGCTGCCCAAAGCTTTCTCAACAGCATTCCAATTTGTAAAATAAATACAAATAAACATGTCCTTATTTCTATTTAAAGCAGTCTATGAGTCCAGCAGTGCTGGAGCTGTTATCATTTACTCAAGTTATTATCAAACGATGGAAAAATACAATTTTATTGCTTCATGTAGCTGCTACAGAAATCAGAATGAGAAATAATACTGAACGGGACACTCATACCATAATGGAAACATTTTTAGATGAAAATAAGTTTGTTCATGCAATACATTCTCATTGGTTCAGAGACAGGTCTCTAGCTTGAACAAGATTCTATGCCAAAAAGAGTCCTCCGGGTAGAAAAAAGTTGAGAGAAACAAAAGAGTAAATACCAAGAATTGGGCACCATTTACTAGCAAAAATAGGTGGCAAAAATAGAGCATTTTTTCACATAGGAAGTAGGTGGGAAAAGATAATTTACCTCATTAGATGAGAAATGTGTACTCCACTATTGACTTGTTTCATTTTGTTTTTGTGTCTTTGAGTCAATGTTGACTCCTGGCAACTGCCTGGATAAGTCCCTTCAGTTTGCTTGGCAAGATTTCAGAAGTGTTTGCCACTGCCTCCTTCCCCTGGTGAGAGAGTGTGACTAGCCCAAGATCATCCAACTGGCTTTGTGCTTAAGCCAGCACTAGAACTGATGCAGGAGAATATTTGAAGCTCAGGGTTGAAATGAGGACCCTTGTGCTCTCTGAGCTTGGTTGTTTCCTTGCCAACAGTTCATTGCTGTGCACTGATGATGTTACCTAGTCTGGATAATGAAGCATCTGCAAGAAAACAATCACACTCAGAGAGCACTAAGGACCTTTTAGAACTAGAAGTGATGGTCTCCTAGTTTCTAGCATGATGCCTTAACTGCTGCTCTCTCCATGCTCTGTTTTATTGAGCATGCATTTTGTAACTTCAGTAATTATCTGGCCATTTATGGATAATGTCTGTTTTGAAAATATACCTTTGTTTTAAATGAAAGGCTAAGAAAATGTTCATAACTTTCTTCCAGATCCCTCCTAAGAAGAGGATGCAATGTGGAGCAATGAAAAGTGGCATGCAGATCCCCTAAATTTGGGCAGATCTTGTTATCATTTGAGAATCTAAGCAAAAGGGAAACCTGCTAAGGACGAGCAACAACCAATGCTTTTTTTTTCCTTTTTCTTTTTTAATATAAAGAGATTGGTAGCAATCTAAAATAAAGACTAATTTGTTATGGCAAAAATTGTTAAGCTATTTGCTCGGGTGAGCAAAACTCTCAAAGCATTCTAAACTCAAGACACCCACATAGAGTTTAAAAATGATCCTTTTCAAAAGCAACTGGGCTGCTTTGTAGTCAAAAGGAGCAATGGTTCAGTGGTTAAAGACACTGAGCTGAAAGCTGACAGCCCAGGTTCAAGACCCAAATGTTGCACAACAGGGTGAGTTCTCGTTACTTGCCCCAGCTCCTGCCCACCTAGCAATTTGAAAGCCTGCAAATGTGAGTAGATAAATAGGTACCACTTCAGTGGGAAGATAACAGTATTCTGTGCACCTTCAGTGTATATTCATGCTGACCACATGACCACAGAAATGTCTTTGGATAACACTGGCTCCCTTGGCTAAGAAACAGATATGAGCACTGCCCCCTACAGTCAGGCATGACTGGACAGGGAAAAACCTTTAATTTTATCTTTTGTGATCAAAACAAGATGTTTCAAATTCAGGCTTAGTTTGAATTGATATGCTTTGTATTCCACTACAGTTTACTATAAAATATCATTGTAATTATCATTGCCATAATTTGATGAGTAAATTAAATAAGTAACCTACTCCTTCTCATTAGACTTAGAATCAGTTTCCTGAAGTCTAACATTAAAGCTGTTCTAGTAATGAACATAAAGTAGATAAACAAGTAGACAAGTCACAAAGATAATAACCGATGATGATGATGACGACAATGATGATGACAATATGCATTCAGTTGTGTCCAACTCCTGGAAATTCTATGGGGCTGGTTTCTCCACATCTTCTGATCTTGCACTACTTTGAGTTGTTCTATGCTCTGGCTGGTGTAGGCTTTGGTAATGTCCAGCCACCACGTGGCCTGGTTTCTTTTTACCACTAACTCTTCCAAACATAATTGCTTTCTCCAGTGAATTCCCCCACATGACAAGGCCAAAATAAGTGAGATGTAGTTTTGTGATTATAACAACAAAACTAATTTAAAAACTTGGAATGAAATACTGTATGAGTATTCATTCCATGTACTTTTCTATGTTTTATACTGTGTTTGGGAGGAGTGGAACACTAAGTGGAGCTCTGCACAAGAGCACATTTTATGCCAGCAGTGGTCCTGGGTGGAGAGTGAGCTTTCTGTCCTTGCCGGGCATTTTTTCAATATCAGTTTGCCTCTTCCCTCAAGGCAATTTCATTCAGCTGCTACATTTTCTAAATTGACCTGTAACTCTTTGATGTCATTTGCTTCCTCTTCCCAAATATCTCCCTGTGATCACAACTCCACATGATAATCTAGCTTAATTTTACAAGAGGAGCCTCAGATTGATTACTTACTGAGGGTTGATTACTTACTGAGTCAGCCTTTATTCCTCAGCACAATAGGTCACAAGAAAGACATCACTTCTAGCCATGCCTGAAGTCCAATTCAACTCTCATGAATTCTAGAAATCTTATTGCTTAGAAGCTGCACTGTGTTCTGATCCCAGATGGAATACAGCTTTGTTTTTTAAACTAGTCCATTTCCTATATGTTTGTTTTCTGCTTTTGACTCTGCTTCTTTGACAGGCTTATTAATTGTTCCAAGTCTACTTTGTATAATGCGGGGCAGGCTGGACCCCTGAACTGCAGTGTTTTATTTAATCTTATATATAATGCCAATGGTTTGCTTAATCATATTTTACTGAATAACGCACAATGGAGTGGCTTACACATTATGTGAATCCATAAGGTCTAGTGGTTCAGGCACCAGGCTAGAAATTGAGAGACTGAGTTTTAGTCCCACCTTAGATAGGAAAGCTGACTAGGTGACTTTGGGTCAGTCATTCTCAGCCCAATTGACTTCACAGGTTTGTTGCTGTATGCTCACTGTCTTGAGTTACTTATAAAGTAATAAAGGCAGTATAAAAATTGAATAGAGATGATAGGTAGGTAGGTAGGTAGGTAGGTAGGTAGGTAGGTAGGTAGGCAGGCAGATAGACAGAGAGATAGACAGGCAGGCAGGCAGGCAGGCAGGCAGATGATAAATAATTAGATAAGTTGGTTGGTTTTGGCTTCACATTGTGTGAATTCAGCTTGTATTACAGTTTCTGCTTATTTGCCCTAGGCATCTCAGCCAGTAAGTGACATCTTGCAATAACACAGTAATAAAAACTAATACTAATAAATCAAAACTTGGAAAAAGTAGTCAGATTTATTTCATAAATCTCAGCCAATTCTCATTTATCAAAAACCTTGGTTTTGAATACTGAGTAGGAATGTGTTAATTAAAAAAAAACACCTGTATAGGAAATGTGTCAATTTTTAAAACAATAACATAAAGAAAAGCATATCCTTTCAAATGAAATTTTACAAGAAAGGGAAGGTTTGATAACTTAATTCATATTTTGTGAATGCTCCAGTTGCAGTGATGAACGCTATTGAGATCCATGTGCTTACCATTGTGTGTACTTTCATATATTGATGGATGTACATGGCCTGCTATCATTTTTCAGTTGCTTAATAACGTGCAAAAACAAGCATGCATTGAACATAAATCTTTATGACTCACAATGTAGTTGTTGAACTATATATTCCCTTGAATGTTTTTTTTTTGCTGCTAAAATCTTTGATCTTCCTTGGCAGGAAGTTTTTGTAACAGCAACAGAAGATGCATAAGCCAGGTAGGCAGAGGATAGGATGGTCTCCTTGGGATAAGCTAAATGTTAATTTATTCTGCTTATATTTTAAAGATGCATATGGTGATTTGGATTAAAAATGTATACTGTAAATCAAACACATTTAATTTCTCTGCCCTCATGCATCTGTCAGCATCTTCCAATGTTACAAAAACCTTTTCAGGTCATTGTTTTTGAAAATCCCAAACTGGGCAAAATCTAGGTTCAATCAGATTTCTCTCTAGATAAGGGACAAATGAGGAATCTATGCCCAGGAGTGCATGCCCAGGTCTTTATTCAGATCCCCTGCTTACTTTGAAAACCTTTTGGCTCCAACTGCCAGTGGCACATCTGCAATCGGGCAAGCCTTCAGCAGAAGGAGACAGAGGTGTAATGGTTGGGGAAGGGACTCTGCACTTCTCATGAGTTAGAAAGGGGTCACTGGAGAAATTCTGTTTTGCTGCTCTCTATCAGCAGCCTTAAGAAGTGCTCTGCTGATGGTTTACTCTTGAAACACCCATGATTGGTCTTGGAAAATTTTCTATATAACTTATGATTGAGCTATAGATTCCGTCTGTCATTATGATTCCCATGAGTCAAGTAAATGCCCACTCATGGAAACAAGATGTTTAGCTCCCAAGGTTGCCAATTCATGAGAGTAAAGGTTTCGGTATTGGCTTGGAACTGGGAAGGTAGCTTGTAGTTGGTAGCACACACCAGGTCAGGTCGTAATAAAGAAAGGCTTACTGACATAGTATTTAATCACGCCCACTAGAGCTGAATGGAGAAAAATGGCCTGCTCTTCCCTCACCTCCCCACCTCTGCTTTTCTGGGAATTGGTCTGAAAGCAATGATGAAACAGGCAGCCTGTTTTTGTTGGCAACTGGGCCAGCAGCTATATCCAGACAGAAAATATTTCTGGCTGTGCTATAGCATTCTGTTTCAAGAACAATTGCATCCATAGTGAGATGTTTTCACAGAGTATTTATACCTGTGTTCAAATAGTAAATTTATTCTCTAAGCATGAGCCATTTAAAAAAGGTGCCATCCAAGGACAGGAAGTAAGGGTTAGCAAGCAGGTGAAACCCGCTGAGGAAAAAAATATTAAAAAATGACAAACAACAACAATAACAAACCACAAGCAGACAGCGTGTGAATGGGTAGAACCTAGAATAGCATAGTGAATGCTCTGGAGTCCTCTCTGAGCTTGGTTATTTGCTTGCAGATGTTTCATTGCCTGACTAATGAGTGTGGGATTTGCTCCTGGTTTACGTTCCCTGTACAAAAACAAAAGTAAACCCCATATTCACTAATGCTGATGATGTAGCATAGTCAGGTAATGAAATGTTTGCAAGGAAACAACCAAGCTCAGAGAGCACCAAGGGCTCTACAGTTCAACTCTCGGCTACATATATTCTCTTTTATTGTATAGTGAATGTTTCCAGTGGACCTGCAACACTGTTGCAAGTGCATATATGTGCGTATATAGTAAACAGGGGGGACAAAACTAGGAAGAAGTGGAAAAGGAGAAAGGTGCATGCTTGCCTATAATGATGCTGGCTGAAACTGTAATGGGCTGTGAGAATCACCTTGAGGAAAAGGAGGAAATTGTAAGATAAAAATCTGAGTCCAAAATACAAAAGTAATATGAGAAAGCATTTTGGACTCTTTCCTAGTTCTCTCACAGATAAAGACAGGGAGGAAAGAGGCACATTCAGACTTGCAAGATTCTGTTAGTGTAACCCTATAAGAAAAGTAGTATTGGTATTCATAACTTTGGTTTCCTAGCCTGATGCATCTGAAGGGATGACATGAACACTGAAGAAAGACAGTGCAAGGATTCTGTCAATATAACTTAAGATACAGTAGCTTGCTATGTATAATAGGATATTGATAACTTGACCTCAGACAATCGGTCCTATTGATACTTCAGTATGCAAGCATATGGCGATAAGGACAGTTGTAGTTAGTGGCTCTAAGCTAGTGAGTTTTTAGGTTTAATTAATTGTATTCACTGTGTTTACCCTGGGAGGAGTTTACAGGCTGAAGGTGGGGAGGTGGGGAACCATATCACTGTTTTTTGTTTGGGTTGCATTATGGTTTGGAACTGGAGAAGAGATGGACCCAGCTGAGATGCAGGAGTCGTCCCAGGAAGCATGATAAGCATGTCCAATGATGAACAAGGAAACATTTTGGGTGCTAAATATCTGACTGCCCCAAATTACCAGTGATTGTGGAAATTACATTCCAAAATTTCTAAAGAGCAGAAGTTTGTGAACTCCTGCAGCCTACCTAGGAACTGGGAATAGTAATAAGATAAGGGTGAAGGTTCGTTCTCTGAGCTTGTGGGTTGGTTTCTGAACATTTCATTACCAGGTTAGGTAACATCTTCAGCTGAAGATGTCTTCTGCTGAAAAAGTTACCTAGCCTGGTAACATCTTTGCCTCTTTGCCTCCTCTTTGCCCCCAGGAGCAGTTCTGGGACTTCAACATCTTTTGAATTAATCATGGAAAATGCATCAACTATCTTTCCAATTTAATGAATAAGATTTCTTGACAAACTAATTTCCCTTGGCACAGCTTCCTAGTATTTGTGTTGATCAACAAACTCCTAGGTGCTAATAAAATTATTGCAGACTAATTTACTCATATTTTTTTTAGGGACACAAAGCATTCTAATGGAAAGTACACCCTTTGTTTTTTTTCTCTTCTCACAAAAACAGTCAGAAGTGGAAATATTTATTGTTTTATTTTTCACAGCCAAGAAAATGATATCTCCATGACAAAAGCATGGAAAGTTCCTTTCAACTTTATCTTCCTTCTAGTTCAAAGAAAATAGCTTTTTAGTAACATTTATACAGAAAGTGACATTTATGAAGATAAGAATTGTGGGATAGGGCAACTTGGATGATACAGAGGAGAAAAAAGTAATCACCAAAACAGTGAAAAGTTTGAAATAATAATAAAGAGCTTTGGACAGGGTCACTCCGTCTGTCTTTCCCTTTAGGATGATAAAATCACAGTAGTAAATGGATGAAATCAGTATTGTTATGGGAGTCTCGAATTTCACTTTTTTTCTTTTATAGCAAGAAGTTGACAATCTGTTGTTGTTGTGTGCTCAGCCTCTTTCCATAAATATTTTAATTGCATAATGTGGTAAGAAACAGCAAAACTTGGAGAGCTTTTATCCAGAATACCCAGAATACAACTCAACAGAATATTATACAATTTGGGGCCGATGGATATAAAGGAAATGTTGAGAGCATGTTTTGGGTGCTTCTGTATATCATTTACTGGGGGGCATTGTCTGTTCACCTTATCATTTCCTTGCTGGTATTTATCTGAAGGAATACTGGTGGAATTACTTTCTCCCACCCTTTCTAGCTAGATAGATGCCTTCTACCAATCTTCAACTTACCTCTTTTCATGGATACATGTCCGTGAAGGTGAGGAGCTCAGAAGCAAAGGAGTAAACAAAGTTGTTGCTAGAGGGTGGCACTTTCTTCTACTACATGCCAACCATCTCTTCTCCTTATTATCATTATCAAGTACATAACTTTGGGCAGCTCACAACATTAAAGCAAATGCAAATATGTACAAGTACAAAATAAACAAGAAAGAAAATCCATAAAGAAGCCAGAGAATCATAAAAAGCCTCACAAAGCCATGAGAAATGGGCTCAGTCATGCATCCAAGACTCCAGGCTCAAGCACAGATTAGGGCCAACTTAATCTTTGTACCAAAAGAAAAATAAAAGGAAAAGTGAAACATGAAATAAAGAAAAAGAAACAAGGAAAAGAAAAACCAAAAAAATGTAATAAGAATAGTGTATCTCTCTCTCTCTCTCTCTTTCTCTCTCTATCACTTTAAAACATAGGTCATAGAGATACAGAAATGTATAGTAAAATTTCCTTTATTTTGATACAAACCAGCTCATGCCAAAGGGGGAGCACATTTAATCAATGGAAGATTTAAAATTAAGTTTGACTAAACCTTTTTGCTACATTCTATATACATTAAACCAGAGTTCTTCCATTTCTGTTACAGTCCAATACCCCTTGACATTTTTTAATCTTATATTTCTCTCACTACCTTCATTTTTATAAATATCAAATCAAAATATATCAGCTGGTGAGCAAGCCTAAAATACCTATTGTACATTGAGAGTATATTGAAATATACTCCAACTCTTAATAAACATCCTCTGAGGAATCTAATACATTCAATACATCCAATCCAATATTTTGTTGAATTAAACACATCTTAAGAAGAAAAAGTATATATTTAACATTCTTTAAAATTTTAATCCATCAATTTATTAAAACAGATTGTGCTCCATGTCTTTATTCCACTCTTCTTGCAAATTAACAATAATTAATTTCATAATGTTAATCCAGTACCTATTTAAAACATTCTAGAGGAGAATTATTTAGGAATTTGGGACATTTTAGGCCCCAATTCCACTTTATCTCCCTCACCAGTCATGATTTCAGTGTTTCTCTTGCCCCTCTCTTCTGTGGGGGGGTGTCTCTTGGGTTCATACATCCTGCTCAAAGAATAATGGCACTGGTGGCTAAGAGGGCCTTTGCACAAATTCATCTGGTACACCATTTGCACCCATTCCAGGAAGCCCTTCAGACAATCACTCATTCTTTGATCATTCTTCAATTGGACTACTATAATGGAATGCTCATGGGTCTCACTTGAAGGTCATATAAAAGTTACAACTGGTCCAGAATGCAGTGGGGCAGGCAGTGATGGGTATATCAAAGTAGGTGCCCATGTCTCCTTTGCTTCACAAATTGCATTGGGTGCCAGTTGGCTACCAAGTGCAATTGAAAGTACTGGTTATCGCCTATACATGTAACTGTTTGAGAGATTGCCTGTCTCCATATGTTTCCACTCATCCAGTGAGGTCAGCTAGACTGGGGCAGAATCCATGTTCCAAGCAATATCACCTTGTGGGACCCAGAGAGTTCCTGACCTAAAAAATGATATTCCTCCAAAGATCCGTCCTCTTTCTACTCTTTTTTAAAATTAATAATTTTATTAAAGTTTATAAATACAAAGATAAAATTTAATACAAACAAAGAAAAGTATAAAAAGTAAAAAAAAAGAAGAAAAATTAAAGAATTAAAAAGAAGAGGAAAACAGAAAAGAGAAACGGGATATATATAAAATGACACACACCCCTCCCTCCAGACACGCATAAACAATTTGGCTAACTTAATGCATTCTTCAGTATTTCCATAAAAATAAAAATAAAAACCTTCTCTTCCCACATCTTTTTAGAAAGCAAGTATTACAGACCAGTTTCTATATAGTAGCTGATATTAAAGGATCTCACAGTTCTAAATTGTCCATTGCTGTTACCTGTCAGCAGAAAAGCTTTTCACATGAGGAAGAGAAATCCTCCTTTAACACTTAAGATTTCAAAATCACAGGCTAACAATCCTAGAGTGGAATAAAATCAACCCACTGGTAGTGAACTTCTAACAATAGGAGGGAGTTAACAGAGTTGTTGCAAACCTCTTGATCCGTAAATTATTTTCAAGGTTCTCAAGACTGCTTTAAACATGTCTAAAGATAATTAGACATAGTGAATCATAATGGGGGTGGGGGTGGGGAGAAAAGAGAGATGAAATCTGCAAAGCTGTTGCTGGAGGTATGCTAAATAGTGATATAGTTGAACTTTCCTTCTACATAGTGCAATATAGGGTGAACCACATTCCAGGGACCACTAAGGAACAAACCCAAAGATTAGGCATTCAGTATTAGGTTATTAGTCCTCAGTGTCTTTCCTCAACGCAGGGATGGTGGACCTATTAGTTTGATTTGTCCCCAGTGACTAATGGACCTGGCTGAGTTTCAGAAGGAGCCTGAGGTTGTTCTGGAAAATCTGCTTTACAGTCTGATTGAAACTCTGGTGGCTGCCTGGAATGAGAGGGCAGATAAGGCTTTCGAATAGATCGCATCTAAGTCGCCTCTCCTGCACCCATGGATCCTGAAATTCCTCCTGATTTACAGAGGAACTTTGGGAGGAGAAACATGTGAAGAGATGCCTAGAGTGCTGTTGGAGACAACCAAGAGCGAACCTGACTAAAGACAGCCTACAGTGCCTGCTAGAGCCTACCTCATTGGCAATAAAAGGCAGCAAAACATAATTATTTCTCTGCCTTATTAAATCTGCATTTAATTAAATAGCTGCCTGGTGGTCTTGTTTCAGGTGGCCTGGACCTCTTTCCTTGGAGGGAGTAATTCTGGGGTTCACCTACAGGGCGGGTGTGAGGAAAATGCTAAGCATCCGATAAGTAAAGTTGCTCAAATTTGTTCTGCGTTGGATTCTGGCCTTGAAGCAGAGCAGGTGGAAGCCATGGGGACTAGGTCTTGCATGGTTTTCTGACATAAAAGTGTGGCACAATAATGGGACTCACAAGACACCAGTAATTCTTTTTTTTAAATAATATTTTATTAGTTTTCTAATTTTACATTTAGGTATTTAAAAAGCAACGTGGTGGCTGGGTTAATCAATAGTTCAATAACATACAAAAATCTTTAGTACAAATCTCAAGTTACAACATCAAATATTTCCTCTCTTTTTCCCTTAATATCTACTATCTCGTATTTAAGCTAATACAGTTCTTATTATATCAACTAAGTAAAAACATCATTATTACATTTATCAATACATTTTTAGCTTATACATATCTTAATTACTTTTACATTCAATCTTTATAGACAATCAATGTCCTGTTATTGGTTTTTTCCCCAATTTTTAGTTTCCCATCAATATTCAAATTTAACATTTGATATTTATAATTTCCAGGCTTTAGGTAACCAAAGTTTCCCTTATCTCAATTCATAACAGAATCTAATATTCAAAATACACATCTTATCTATTTGAATATAGTCTTGTTCTATTTTTTTAAAGTTATCTATTACCTACCATATTAAATCATCTAATTAATAATATAGTATCCCCTTCAATAAATCAAAACCATTATATATATTGTCTGGGTTAATCAAACATATTCATATTTTTTTTCTTTTGGTCTAATTTTTAAATATTAAACAAATAGAATCCTTATTTTCAACTAATTTCCAAATATTTTAAATTTAATGGCCTTATTTCAACTTCTCCCTTTAACCCTCTAATTAGTAATATGAAATCCCCTCTAATAAATCAAAACCCCAATTTCCTTCAGCCTTATTCTGGCTTTCTTCCTTTGCCAACTAGTCTTCCATGTCAGTGCTTTTAAATCATCAAATAGATCTCCCTCTATTATTATATATATTATTTGAAATAAGAGATACCATTTAGTTGCCATTTTTTGGGAAGAGCTAGCCCATTTGGGTTCATTAGATCGTCTCTCTATTATTCCAATTCCCCATGATTTTCCTGATATGTTTATCTTCCATTCAATCTGTTCTTCTTCTTTCTCCTCAAATTTCTTCTGATTTATATAGAAAGTCTTTTCCAATTTCAGTGTTGTCACTCCCTTTTCTGGATTTTCCATTAACTGTATTTGTTGGTCAATTGAGTCCTCTGTCTTAGTATTTGATTGTTCCACTTCTTCTGTTATCTTCTGCGTTGTTAGTTCTTTGGTTGTAGTCAAAATTTGGGTTTGTATATCTAAGTTGGCATCTTGTTCTTTTATATTGCATCTTATTTTGTCACAAGCTGAAAGAATGGTTTCATATATTGCTTTCAACATGGAAAGGATCTTTTCCTGGTCTTCATCCATATTCTCTTAATAGTGTGTTAAGTTGAGGACTTTAAAATCAGACGTTAAAAATAATTTTATAACTAGATATGGGACCTCTATTTCATGTATTATAGGTAGTCTTTATAGTAGAAGTCATTTGTCAAGTAAGATTTTATAGTCCAAGGTATTTCATCATCTATGTAATAACCAATGTTCCTCAGATAAAGAAATAGGAAAGCAATTCCCCACATATAGCTCTGAAAGTCAGTAAAGGTTTATATTCATAGTTCAAGCAGGCCAGTTATGCCGCCCAGAAATTCTCTTTGCAGCTGAGTTTCTCACAGGTGGTATGTATCAAGGTCGAAAGAGTTTTATCTGAAGTCTGAGCTTCAAGCCAAGTCTCTTTTAGGCAATAACAAGTTGTAATACCAAACTTTGCCACAAGATGTCACCGATGCCCTTTAAAGTTTTTTACGTCCAAAATTTTTATAATCCTTTTTCCAGTTTTATTTCTTTTTTGTAGATAAAAACAAAAGTCTCCAGTAAAAATAAGAAAATTTTTGGTCCCCAAGTTTCAGAAACATATAAATCCAATTAGATTAAAATTATTATTTTAGTGCTTTAACTCCCCTGGGTGGTCAGTCACCGCTGTTCTTAAAGGGTGGGGTAGAAATTCCCTTCCCTCTTTCCTCACAGGGAGAAAAAAATACTTTGGGCAGCTTTTACAGGAAAATAAAATACTTAACTTCTTAAAGAGAAGATCAGATCTCACCCAGTTTCATCCGCATTGCTTTAGAAGTGCTTGATGGTAAGTTTGACTTCGGCTGTCTGCGGCCATATTGCTATGGCTGGTCTTTCCTCCGCCGGTTTGGAGGGCTGCCCTGGATCGAGCAGAAGGGCTGCTGCCCTCCTGCGATCAAGTGGGGGTCCCCTCCTTGCTCGTCGCCCCTACAGGATGACTTTTGACCCTTTCCAGGGTCCCCCAGCGGAATGAAATCGAACGCGGAAGACGGAGCTCACCTTCCAGTGTCAGCGGCGGCCGCGATGGTAAACCGGAAAACACCAGTAATTCTTATTCACATCATTACCAGGATATTAAAAACAACAATGCTCTGCTAAATTTAATCTGGAATTAAAAATGAACTACAAAGCATGTCATCTGATTTAAAGAAATGGTTTTTTGTTTTTGTTTTTCATGATTGTGAGTGATCAATTTCATAGAACAAATATTTTAAGTGTTTGGCGGATCCCTAAAACTATCTCCCATTGAGACGTTGCTAATCCATAATTTAGATAGCAATAGCACTTAGGCTTATGTACTGCTTCACAGTGCTTTACAGCCCTCTCTAAGTGGTTTATAGAGTCAGCATATTGCCCCCAACAATCTGGGCCTCATTTTATTGACCTTGAAGGGATGGAAGGCTAAGTCAACCTTGAGCTGGGTCAGGATCGAGCTCCTGGCACTGGGCAGAATTAACCTGCAACACTGCATTCTAACAACTACGCCACCATAGCTCAGATAACCAGTGGAACATATTTTTTCCACACAAATATAGAAAAAGAGTAGGTAGGACACTGCTTGAATTTTACTCTTGATTTATAATATACTGAATATTTATGAGCAGGAGAATTCATACTCCTAAGTTCAGAACAACAGCTTTCAGCAACAGCACTTGTGCTACACACATAGGCACCATTACTTGTGGATGTTATCTTGATTTTTGTTTAAAAAAAAAATCATGTTCTAAAGGTATCCTCATTTTGTTGATGAAACTGAAATACTTTGCTTGGCAAAAGTCATGTTCTGCTGGATAACACCTTAAAATGTTTCTAAATGTTCCAATATTAAATATTCTGTTTCTAATACATTGCATTCAAATTTTACAGGAGAATGCTAAGCTCCCTATCCCCATCCTCACAAGCCCTTATGCACATCCACACTCACTTTAAAGCAGGGCTAAAACCAGTTGTCCTAGGCTCTCCCAAGTGATTATCTAGTGAGCAACAAACCCATCTTGCCTGAATTGTTGCCCTCTCAGATGGACATGAGATATGGAGAAGTTTGGGCTGGGACCTGATCTTGCTTCCTTCCATCACTTATCCCCATTCTCCACCTTTCCTTTTTCTTCCTGGTTTGTTACATCTTGACAATCCTGACGACACGCTCTATTGATGTTTCTAAACTTCTTTGATTAAAAAACAAGGTAAACATCTGTTTAATAAATGAATATCCAATATAAATATTAATATTTAACATCTGATTCTGCATGAATTATTCATTTGTGGCACTTGGCTATTTGTAATTTCTTGTTCGTATTTTGATGACCAAACTTGCCACTAGCACAACAATAATAAACTGTTGGGTTCATAATGTTTGTTCTTCAGGCTCCTGCAAGCCTAGAATCCCAATAAGCAAATGAGTAATGATTGGACTCATGCTGGAGCCCGTCTTCAGGGAAGGTCTATCAGAATGTGACACATTCCCTTAGAGAGACATTCCATGAGGATGGGCTCCTGCACGAGTCCAAAAGCTCAAAGGACTAAATCTCTGGTCCCTGTGACCAACCCAGATTGGATCCTGAACCTTCATTGATCACAGTCTGCTTCATTAGATGTGTGGAGGATGTCTTATCTGGTCATGGTGGTGTCCTGATGGAAATGAAATAGATTGACTGTTCTTTCTTTTCCTAAGGTCTTAACTGTGCACTAATTATGAAGGCAGCTGGTATTCATGCAAAGAATAAAACATACAGCAAGAAAAGAATATATATTTTTCTCAGAGAAAAAATATGCAGTGATTCTTGAGGAAATTACTGTATAAAATAATTAGATGATTTCCCATCTGCTGCATCCATTAGCTTGTTCTTAACTGCTAAGTGAGGAACCACCCATGTTACTTTGAACAACATTAAATAATTCTTTGAAGGAACAAAAATGTTCCTTTCCTTCTCTCCCAAGGCTAGTGGTAAGGAAACTTTTTGCTGATGAATTTAATCTCTCAGAAGAAATCTATCAGGGATAAGATGTAAGATGTATGTAGAATAAAGCTGATTGCAACTGTGGCTAAGACAAAGGTGATTGGGTCCTTTATTTCTTTCCTCCTTTTCCAGTTTTTCTCTTATATGTACTATTGCAGAAGATTGTAAGGAGATCAACAAATTGTTCTTACTAGAAACCTAAATTGATGACCTGCAAAAGCACAAGGACTTCTCCACCAATAAACCAGTATTTTCCAAACTCTCTACATAACTTCTTTCCCAAACTCCCCTCCCTTGGGGAAGGCTGCTATAAATGTATATGAACTGTCATGGTTTTCCTCCTTTTGGGAAGCTGTAGCTTGGGAAATAGATGCTAATCATTTTCAGTTGAAAAATGATCATCTCAATAATCTAACTCAGAATTTCTATCAAGAACCGATTTTTTCTCAAGCAGGAAAGCAATTGTGCTTATTCTAACTCTATTCTAAATAAAACTCAACCCTGAGAGACACACTAAAAACACCACAAGGATTAATTACATGCTCAGTCTGCAAATGTTCTATCACCTACCTGCCTACAACCTTTGAACCACTTGCATGACTTAATGGTTGCTCCAGTGGTGGCAGTGATAGAATGAAAAAAGTTCTCCTCCTTCACTTGGTATCTTGCCTATTAATTCAGTGGAGAAGCAAACATTATGGATTGGGAGCAACAATAGTTAAACATTAGGGCTGTGCTACAGTTTGGCTTTGATTCTCAAAAGCCATTTCTTCCACATCTTAAACAGCTGTATCATTTCCCACAACTGTATGCAACTGATGGGAGACTGACTTCGAAATGTTGTACAGCTCTATCAAATATTGCTGGAATATCCTTCTTTGCAGAAAAACTCTATAAAATGGGTAAAATGAATCTGAATACAGAATAAATACATTTTTAAATAGGAAAGGAGCTAAAGATGAGGAGAAAAAGATGGGATGTGAATATGCAGCTACCTTATTTATTCTTAAGCAACATCACAAATGTAAGTTCCAGATCAGAATCCATTTTCTAGAATAAAGTAATATATCCTCTATTATTACTAATAAAAAATAAAACCATGTCAGAGAGTAGGAAATTAAAATTCAGATCACATGAAGGGCTTGACAAAACTCAAATGATTTTTCTTCCTAAAGGTGAAAAGAGATGGAAACAACTGAAACATTTGGAAGATGTTCCATAGTTAGGGTTGGAAAGGCTCAACTCTGTGCCACAGCCAACTGTAACTCAAGACATGAGCCAAAATTCAGGTGAAGAAATGGATGGAAGGATTGGCTCACCTAGAGTGGTCTTTCAAACAACCCAACCTCCATCAAAAAAAACTTGGCTTTGAGTCATTCAGGTCTTATAAACATTGGCTCTTGGAAGAAAACTGGAAGGCAGTATAGATGGCAATAGAGATGGAACTAGATTCAGGAGAATGGAGGAGGTGGGTAGCAATCCTGAAAGTGGATTTATCTGGTTCTTTATCTGTTTAATTGCACAACTGACACAAGTTTAACTGAGCTGGCTCACAAAGATACATTCTGCCCTTTGGCCCTCACTAGAAAATGAGACTTCCTATTATATTTTACTGGATCAAAGTACATGTTGATCCTAATTTGTTGGTTCCAGTATTCCAAAGCAAGGCTGATATTTGTAGGTGGAATACAAGCATCATTTACTGTCTGTGGGCAAAAGGTTTTGCCTGGACTCATTTTGTTTGGTTACCCATATATTCCTGAATGTTAAGCACAAAGAGAAGAAGCCCTGAATGATGAAAGAAAATAGAGTTTTACAACTTCATATAAAGTCTTTTCTCCCACTGGAAGAAACAAATCCCAACAGTATCCCCTTGCTTAAAAATATCCCTTTCTATTTTAACCTGATAACATTTCCATCTTCATCTGACAGTCTAACTTTGGGAAAAGATTAATAAGCAGAACTATAGATAATATCCAAATAATTTTTCAGCATAGTGTTTCTAATCGAAACAACATTCTATTTTAAATTTCTTATTGATTTAGTTCATAACCTACATCAAGGGCTTTTACAGATATATAAAATTGTTATCTTCAACTGAGCTATTTTCCATTCCATATATTCTTCTTCAAATAAGAGTAAGATCCTCATCAGCATTTCAAACTCCCCTTATCATTATTCACTAAAAAGGAATTTGGGTTGTTATTCAAAAAATGGAAATGTTGTGCATGTCAGTTATGGAAAGTCCACAATGGCAATAATATAATGCTATATAACAATGAAGAAAAGCAAATCACAAAATGAATTTTATCCCATAATAGCTGCAATATTGATATATTTAAAATGAACATCAATATTTAACACTGTTTTCCACAATTCATTTCTCTTATCATTCCAGAATGCTTTATTATGAAGAAAAGGTAGATTAGACAATAGAAATGCATTTTGAGACAATTATGAATATTTTTACACAGTTGTATTTCTATATAATAAATGGTAAACTTTATATAACAATTTTAAAGCCGACTTTGGAGAAGCTGTAAAAGAGCCATTGAGAAGGGATTTGGACCAGAGATTACACAGTCCAGAAACCAAAGAAAACATGAGAAAGAAACCAAAATAAAAGCCTTGATATCACTTAGTATATAATGAAATGGAGAAAAACTTAGACTTTCAAGATTCTACAAGATCCTATGAAAGTAAAGTATCATAGCTGGAATCTGTGGTTTCCATTTCTTGACCCATCCTGGCTCTAAGTGTAATATTTTAATAAAATAAATTTAATTTATTTTAATAAATAAATTTATTAAATTTATTTAATAAAATAAATAAATAATCATCAGAAGCTTGGCATGTTTCTTGATTATAAAAGAAAAGGTACAATATTTGTCACTTTCATCTCTTTCTGTATCTTATGTGACTCTGTACTAGAAGACTGGTATCTTCTACAACTACGTGGAACAGTGACCCAATAGAAAGAAATTTGCTGGCTGAAAGAGGAAAATTATTTTTGTAAAATTACCCCATGTGGAATATTTTTTCATGCTTTCATTGATAACCAGATAGTTTGTAAGCAATATAGTATACATTAGTTAGTTATTCATTTCATTGCAGGATTCTTTTTAAAGCTATGCCAATATTCTGCTAAAGACCCCAAATACATTTAGACAGTGTAGGAGGAGAGCTGTGTTAGTCCATGGTAGCCAAAGTAGAAAGATTCTGGTAACATCTTTATGATTAACACATTTTATTATAAGGCATAAGCTTTTTGTTGGCTGTAGCTCACTTCATCACATGTGAGATGAAATGCAGGAGACTCAAGGATGTGTGTTAACTGCTTTCTTATTTCTCTTCCTTCCACAATTAAGTTCAAGGTCAGCTGGAATAACCATTAGAGTCCTGGTACCTCCTGTTATGTTGCAGTTCAAAGAGTATATGGTGTCTTCACAGTATGAATGTATAATTTTTTTTTAAAGCATCAGCATATATATATTTGCTGATGGTTTATTTAACTAAATTTGTATATCGTTGATTGCATGATCTCTGTAGGTGCCATTCGCTAAATAAATGAGTAATAAATAAACCGTATGAAAGACATCAGTGTTCAATTTTGGTTATTTTGTACACTTACAAGCTGTAAAACAATTCTTCTTTGACTTTGGGATCTCCATAGTATATATTAAACTTTTTTTGCTCAATGTTGTTTGATCAATATTCTATACAAAATCTTTATAAACTTGTGATTCTTGCTCTTGGTTGCAAGATTGTTCACTATAATGTGCTGGCTTGGAAATAATAAAATTATCATCAGATCCTTAGTAATTTTGGGGTGTTTTTACCACACCACATCCCAAGTATAATTTCCTATATTCTATATCGCATGAGAGAATGGATGTTATATCTTTCAATTTTGGGAACTGATCCTATCTCAGATCTCAGTTGTGACTTAAACTTGAGTCTATTTGAACTCAATTTCTGATTATACACACTCTCTCAACTCAATATTAAAAATAATGTTTCATTTAAATATAAATCTAGAAACCTGTCTCAAATAAAAGGTCAGATTTTAGTAGATTTGCATGTAAGACAACAGCTTTAAGAAATGCAAATAACAGAAATAAAATAATTAGGTCACAAAAGAATTCTAAATGAACTAGAAAAAAGGAATCCTCTTCTGCAGGGGAAAAAAAACTGTTGGGAACTTGTAGATCAGATTTTGTGGAGACTTCCCATGAGGACATTGTGTGCCAGATGTCCCTGAAGGGGGAGGGGTGACATTATGGCAATGAATGGCAGCAGTGGTGGGATTCAAATATGTGAACAACTGGTTCTCTGTGTGGATGCCACTTCCGGAAGGTCATTCTGGGCCTGGGCAACAAAAAATTAGCTACCGGTTCTGCCGATGGGGTGCAAACTGGCTGAATCCAACCACTGAATGGCAGCCAGAGGGTAGATCCTGGTTGGTGAAATCTCTCTGGAGAAAGGACCAATAATAAGATTGCTCATATGCATTCTGGATAGCTGTTTCTCATGAATAAACTGCAGGAACTGAAGTTTTTGTGGTCACCTGTTAAATTGAGTGCCTGAGAGTTGAGGGATTCCAACTAAGCTCAGTCATAATATAGCCCATATGGACAATAAGTTCTGCCAAGCCTCATTTCTTAATCACTTTTGGAATTATTATTTTTTACTGTTTTCAAATGTTAAGAAACTTCCAAATGGAAGATTTATGGCATTTGCTGAATGACTTTCCTTCAATACTTAATGAATTTAAGTACAAGTTAACAATCTGTAGTCCCAGCATAGCATATCTTGGGGAGGCTAATTTTGTGTTTGTGGTCAGCATTATATGGAGAATGTTATGACTACATGTGTTTGAGTACATTTTAGAGTTTGTACCAGTATCAATAAGCTGTCCTTTGTTACCTGGTGATTTGCACAGTGAAAATAGAAAACTCTCTGATATGCAGAGTCACATATGTGACATGGGTAGCTATATAAATTTACTAAATAAATAAAAGTAAACACTACATAGTCTTGAGTGATGCTTCATGTTATAATTATTTTATATATAACATTTATAACCAAACTTTCTTTTGAACATAGTCTATTCCACCATGATGTTTAGAACTGGAAAGTTATGCTTCATTACATGCTTGATCTATTTCCAACTGAATCTTTTCTGTTTTTCAGACTGTTATGCCTTTGGTTTTTCCAAATCATTTTCTTGCCCAGCTGCATTTGCTGCATTCAGCTATATCTATAAGTAAGACTCTGTAGAAATGCAATATCTTGGGCAGCTGGCCAAGTGTTTATCTTCAAAGGTAGCCCAGAGGGTATAATCAGATAAGGAACTGACATTATAACCATGACTGAACTTGTCAAAATGAATTGCATAGTTGTATGAGTTCAGTTTATGAATTCACTCTTTCTACTACTACTACTACTACTACTACTGCTGCTGCTGCTGCTGCTGCTGCTGCTGCTGCTGCTGCTGCTGCTGCTGCTACTACTACTACTACTACTACTACTAATAATAATAATAATAATAATAATAATAATAATAATAATAATAATAATAATAATAATAATAATAATAATAATAATAATAATAATAATAATAATAATAATAATAGAGATGGAAGGGACATTGGAGGTCTTCTAGTCCAACCCCCTGCTCAGGCAGGAAACCCTATACCATTTCAGACAAATGGTTGTCCAGTCTCTTCTTTAAAACTTCTAGTGTTGGAGCATTCACAACTTCTGGAGGCAGGTTGTTCCACTGATTAATTGTTCTAACTGTCAGGAAATTTCTCCTTAGTTCTAGGTTGCTTCGCTCTTTGATTAGTTTCCATTCATTGCTTCTTGTCCTGACCTCAGGTGCTTTGGAGAATAGCTTGACTCCCTCTTCTTTGTGGCAATCCCTGAGATATTGGAACACTGCTATCATGTCACCCCTAGTCCTTCTCTTCATTAAACTAGACATACTCAATTCCAGCAGCCGTTCCTTATATGTTTTAGCCTCCAGTCCTCCAATCATCTTTGTTGCTCTTCTCTGTACTCTTTCTAGAGTCTCAATATTTTTTTTACATCATGGTGACCAAAACTGGATGCAGTATTCCAAGTGTGGCCTTACCAAGGCATTGTAAAGGAGTATTAACACTTCACGTGATCTTGATTCTATCCCTCTGTTAATGCAGCCTAGCACTTGGCTTTTTTGGCAGCTGCAGCACATTGCTGGCTCATATTTAAATGATTGTCCACTAGGACTCCGAGATCCCTCTCACAGTTACTACTATTGAGCAAGGCACCACCTATACTATACCTGTGCATTTGGTTTTTCTTGCCTAAATGTAGAACCTTACTTTTTTCACCATTGAGTTTCATTTTGTTAGATAGTGCCCAATGTTCAAGATTTGTACTTCTGTACTTTTATTTATTATGGAAAGAACTGTAGTTCATCATCATCGTCATCATCATCATTGTCATCATCATTATCATTATCATCATCTATAATTATATATGACTCTTTCTTCTAAAGGTGCCCATGCTTGCTACAGGAAATAGTATTTTGAAAAATAAACTTCTACCATATAATTCTAATATAGACTTGTAAAAATCTCTGTACATGCATTTGAGAAACCTGGATCAAGATTCTAAACTATGTCCAAACAGACATGTCAAGTGAATATATCTTGGTGCTTTGTGCTGTAGAAAACTGAAGAGTGATCTTGATATTTCTCACCACAATCATATAAAAATGGTGCCTCGATCATAATGATAGGTAAGGCACACTTCATGTTCTTTTTATTATACAATGATAAAAAATTTCAGCAAGCCTATTAAGAACAGGCAATGGCTCGGGGTATGAAAAGAATTTAGGTAGAGCGGCGTGTTGTAAGAAGCAGAATCTCATTGTTCAACAATTGCAAATTGCTTTAACTTGAGTCTCAGCTATTTTGGCCCTTAGCTATAGAGTTTTCTTTAAATTTCCAAGTGGCTAAGGAACCATAAAAGTGCAGCTTGATTTAACCAAATTTGACAGAAACAGTGGAACGGCTTGCCTTCAGAAGTTGTGGGTGCACCATCACTGGAGGTTTTTAAAAAGAGATCGGACAGCCATTTGTCTAGAATGATGTAAGGTTTCCTGCTTGTATAGGTGGTTGAACTAGAAGACCTCCAAGATCCCTTTCAACTCTGTTATTCTGTTATTCTGATTCACTGATGGTCCATAATGCAGTGTCATCAGTTTATCCCAAAATTTTCAAACAGCCGAAAGAAAACAAGTCCAAAAATAAAAAAATAAAAAAATCCTCAGATCTGAAATCATATAGATGAGATATGATGAGAAAGGGGATCAAGCCATTTTAACTTTGGAAATTTGCTTCTCTGAAACAGAAAATAGGAGGAGGGCTTTTAAAATGGCTTTACATTTTGTTATTTTAATGATAGATGTCCACAAGCTGCTATAGAATCCAGTCAGAAGAGTCAAAAGTCATATGTTACCAAATCAAAAGGATTTTTTAATCTCAGATTAAAATAGCTATCAAAACTTCACAGTGGCATTTTATTAGCAAAGAATTAAAGGAGATGCTGACAGGTTTTCTAAATAGTAAACTTTGGATGTAGACTATAGACTAGCAGCCCCCAACCTTTTGGGCACCAGGGACCAATTCTGTAGAGAGTTTTTTGTGGACCAGAGGGGACATAGTTTCGCATCCTGCCTGCATCCCATGTATGGGGCTTCACTTGTTTGCGTGGCCCAGTTTCTGGCATGCTGTGGACTGGTGCCGATCCATGGACTGGGGGTCGGGGACCCCTGCTATAGACTGATCTTTCTGAAATGAAAATATCCAGGAAAGATTGAAAGGGAGGAACTAGGTCTTCTTGCCTTTTAGTCCTCTCTCTTTCAAATGATCCTTGGTGTTATCACAGAGCAGATGGATCTGACAAAAATAATAGTCTGATTGAAGTGCTTAAATGAATTTAGAGTTAGAAAGCCACAGATGGTGATAAAGCCTTTCCTACTTGCATTTTCTTCATTCCATCCATTCTAAAGCATCATTTGTCCAGTAATCTTTCTCTGGTCAAATAGAAATGTTAGAATTCAGAGTCAGAGCAAACTTAGTGCATTTTAAAATTACTTGCAATGAGTTTGTGTACAGGAGAAGCAGTGGAAGAGGTCTAAGAATTGATGATGAAGATGATGATAATGATGATTCAGCAAATGCTGGTGGTTTTGGATCTTCAGGTTTTATCCAAAAGCCTAAAAATTGTTCAGATAACATAGGTATATGTATGTAGTTTCATGCAATGTTGTTTGACTATTTTGAAGTCAAATAACTAAAAAAATATAGTTATATCTCTTAATATTCCAATAATAATAGGGAAAACATTTGATTTATTACACAATCTCTATATTTCAATCATTAAGTCCCAGTATTTTTCTGTCCTTTTTAAAAACACCATTGTAGTGTTGTTTGGTATTGGCATATCTATAAGTAAAACTTGCTTTTCTTCAACGATTGTGATGTCTAATGTTGTGCTCTATATGTTGATCTGTCAGCATTGGGAATCCCATTACATTTTTAAAATAGTCATTCAGGAACACTTTTCAACATTTTCAATACTTTGGGGCATTAAATCAATATCTTTGCATAAATCTCAGTACTTTAGATATAATGCTATTGCAAATACACTGCAATATAGTGTAAATATAAATTTTATATGGATTGGGAAACCAAAAAAAATTATGTGAACTGGCTTTATTGTGATATTTGCTTTATTGTGGTGGTCTGGAACCAAATCCACAATATTTCTGAGATATGCTTATGATCATTCTTCCTACTTTATTTGGTTATCAGTGATGTGGGAAGAATTTATAAATTTTATAACTGTGTTAGAAACATTGTATAGGGAATCCTATGTTAACTGACTCAAGTCTCCACAAAATACTGATTAACAGCCTCCAAAATTCTTTAAACTTATACAAACATAAGAATTAATTAAACGCTTATTTCAAACTGCAAACACACAAAACTCAATTAACACAATGTAAGAGACCCAATCCACATCATTTTATTTAATCAACCCCTTCTCCGAGTCAACACATACACATCCATGACCCTCAAGGGTCACCCTAGAACCAAGCACGTAAACACTTACACACCAAGGTCAAGCTCTCATATAAAACAATTTCTCTGTACCCCACTTCCTCTACAGCCCCATAGGCAATCCTCTTTGTTTTGGGAAATAAACAATTCTTTCTTCACAGCTGTCTGGATTTCATTTTTATTTATTCTTGTGCAACCCCGGATTTAGTTGCAACCCCAAATTATTCTTCTGACACTGTATATGAGGCAGGTTTCTCCTAGTTATACTTGCAGTGTTCTTCTTCAGAATGCATGGAAATGAGATAATTTCTAATGTAGGTATCTTTTTTATTTCTTAGCTTTATAGCTTTCTCTATTTTCTAGAGAAAATTTGTGGAAATCCAGTGACAGATTTTGATGACAGTCCTCACCAAGTGGAATAAAAAGGTCTTACTTCAATACCAAAACCAAACCAAACCAGAAAAAAGGATAAAAGAGAATGCCTATTTGCATAAAATTTGCACATGCTGTGTTATATGTATATATATGCAACTGTAGAAATAATCGCTATAATTTCTTCTAAAGGATGAGATATTTCACTCTAAGATGATTATCTGTTGTACTGTTATGCTTTGTATTTTTTTAAGCATTGCTTTCATTTAAATAATTGTATGTAATACTTTTGTATTGCAAGCTGGGCTTCTGGAAGGAAGACCAATATACAATAAATGAATACATAAGGGGAAAAATTGCAATGAGTTGCCCTGATTCTGCTTGTTCTATCTGCTATCCAAGGGCTGACTCTTGAAAAGCGTCAAGGAGCCTTGCGTCCCCCTTTCTTTTTTGATACGGGTGTAGTTTTCTGTTTTTAACCAGCTTATGACTGGGCCATTTTAAAAAAAATCAAAAGAAAGACTGGCCTCTGTAAAGTTAGCCACAGAATTACCCAGGTTTGACTTTAGAATCTAGACCTCTTTTTGATCTGATTGCTGTCAAGGTAGCCCAAAATATTTGGTTGCTTGAGGCAAATGATCACAACTGTTTTTCCTACCAGGTCTTTAAACCAGATTCTGTGTCATCACTGATTGAAGCACATCCAATATATTTGTGATCCAAAAATATTCAGAATTGTCACTAGTCTTGTTTTTATCATTGTTACTTAAAACAGTACCAGCAAGCACATGTGTGCCATTAAAATTTGTATTTATTTGATCAAGGTCACTAGGAAAGTATAACAACTGTGTCTTTCATGCTATAGCAATAATTGTGCTATATCTCTTCCAGTGATGTCTCTAAATGCAAGCTGCTGGTCTGTAAGAATTTAATATATTTCCTTTCTTGTGAGACATTAACATGACATACTGGCATGGGAGATACGATTTTTAAAAACATGTCAACTTTTCCTTTAAAGTTTAGATGAAATTGCTGAATGGAACTGTTTTCATATGCTAGAATGAATTTCTTGAAGAAAAAAATGATGTTTTTATGTGTATCTACTTAGAAAAGGTAATTAGAGAGTTATTTGTGACCTCTCATTCCAACTTCTGTGATTCCTATAAGGCCATATCTATTTAGGTAGTTATTCCTAAGAGATAGCTATTTGTTGGAATTGATTTGTGCAGCAATTCTGGATAGAGCTTTTAATAATATTTTTATTATTATGAAAGCGAGAACTGGAGGAAAATTGCAAATGCCATATAGCATGTCATGAATTGGGTGACTGAACAGAAGAAAGAGTGGACTGACTGGGAGATTTGCAGTCTAACAGCTTCCAATTTCCAAATTTGGAAGAGTACTGCTTTAAAAAAGAGATAGCAATATGATATATTGCTTGATATATGATGCCTTCTTCAGACGTTTGTCCAGCTCACAAGGAATCTGTAGGCTGAATGACCTTCCCTCTGCAATCATGCTCAAAACAGAGGTCAATCTATGTTGAATTGTTAACTCTTGGTTGAGAAAATTCCACAGAAAAGAAGGCTAATAATAATAATAATAATAATAATAATAATAATAATAATAATAATAATAATAATAATAATAATAATAATAATAATAATAATAATAATAATAATAATAATAATAATAATAATAATAAAGGGACCTTGGAGGTCTTCTAGTCCAACCCCCTGCTCAGGCAAGAAACCCTATACCATTTCAGACAAATGGCTGTCCAGTCTCTTCTTAAAGACTTCCAGTGTTGAAGCATTCACAGCTTCTGGAGGCAGATTGTTCCACTGATTAATTGTTCTAACTGTCAGGAAATTTCTCCTTAGTTCTAGGTTGCTTCTCTCCTTGATTAGTTTCCATCCGTTGCTTCATTTTTTTCCAGTAATAACAAAATAGCTTTCTGTGTCTCTGGATTGGATGGTGGAAGAATAGTTGAGCACCTTGCATTAGCCTGTTCTTTTTATGTTCTTTTATGTTCTCTTCTTATGTAAATTATCATGACCTAATATGCCAGATTCAAGTGGAATTTGCAAATGTGGCGCCTAGCAGAAAAAAAATGTCAAATTAAGATGTGGCTTTAGAAGGAAGCTAAGAAGTCACATAGAAGGAAGCAAATGTCAGCTGACCTATTAATATCAAAAGGCTACACGTCTTTTTATGATTAGCTTATGAAAAAATGAAAGCTCTTAGTTCTCCTACATAGAAATGCCGTAATCATATCAGAATATCTATGGTTTCCCTCCATCTCTCAACTTTTAATAAGATTTTAGGATCAGTGTGATCGTTTACCAGAAAAGAAAGATTGACACTTGATCAGGCTCAAAAGGAAAAATCTTCAACTGAGAAATGGAAGACTTAGATTATTTTGCCTCTTTATCCAAAGCATGGTTTACAGCAGCATTCAATTTATGTGAAAATCATTTATTTACTTGAATTCTACCTTCTTGTTAACGTTATGTTATTTTCTTATCGTTCGTATGCTTTGAATCTGTGCTCTGAAAAAAATCAAGATGAATGCATTTCTTATAATAGCTGTAATTATACAGCACTATAATTATATCTAATAGATTTTTACATAACAGTAGTATTATTTAGCCTCCTAGAATTTTATATAATTGACTTAAAGAAAATTATAATGTTTAGACATTATCAAAAATTATTAAATTACAATGTCGTCCATTTTCTTAGAGCAGCATTCCTACTTACTGTATATTCCAAAAAAATCAATAGAATGCTTTCATTGTTTTTAATTAAAAGACTTGTTAATATGTTGTTTCTTTCTTGGTGATTAAAGCTGTGAATTGAATACTAGAAATGTTGATACTAGAATAAAGTTGATAACTAAAATAATACTAGAAACTATTATGTTGGTTAGATATGATGTGTGATTAAAAATAAGAAGTTAAATGTAAATAGAAATAAATGTTCATTAACAGCCATCCTTTAAGTCTAAGATGGCGCATGGTGCCTTCTACTAGGATATTTTTGGTTCTTATACCCTGTCACTTTTGTATCTTGTTATTTTAAAATCCACTTTCAGATCAGTGTCAGTTTAACATTTCTCTTCCATAACATCTTTTAAAAACAATTTATAATGCAGACAATCATAATATCAACTTCTTGGTCTATTGTTCACAAATATCCTTCAATACATCTAATGTTAAAATGTTTTGTTCCATTCTGTGTAAGTCAGAGTTAAGTGTTGTTCTCTTTTAACTGTAATCTCTAGCTCCTTCTACTTCTCACTAGTGTCCAATCTTCAAAGTCCCAACCTGTCATTTTTTAAAAGAATTCAAAACAAAGCATTTTCTCATGGGAAGGATTCTTATAATTCCAACATTTTATTTCAAATCTATCTCAACCTTTAATCAGTTTGTAAGTTTTCAAACTCAACACTTACATTATCTTTTTCTTGTCTATTAAAAACAATTAAAGCTCTTAAGCTTGTATTTAAAGTTAAACTTTTTGGACTGAAGGTGACTCACCCAGTATTTTCATATTTGTCTATCCAAAGTTTCCTAATAACTGAAAAGCAGTTAACAAGCAATATCCAAAAGTGATTAGAAAAGGAAGCATGCGAAATGTGTCCATAAAAGTGCAGACCATGGTTTGAGCAAGATGGCTATTCCATCACCTCCCAAAGCGCTATACCCACTGGAGAACTGCTGTTTTGCAGTCTCTTCACAGAGTTTAAGTTGTCTGGAATACTAGTAGATGATCTCAAGTCCTCTCCTTATCCAGAGATGAAGAACTGCTCTATTCACAGGCTCTTCATTCCACCAAAGTCATCAGCTCCACTTTTCATAAAGTCATTTTCAGTTTTCCATTTCTTCCATGGAAACATTTCAAGTGCATTTCAAGTGCACTTCTTTTTAAATAGAAAGCTTCTCTCTCAAGGGCAACATGAGAATGTTTGAGCATTTTGAAAGAATTTTGTTTTTAAAACAGCTCCATTTTGAAATTGAGATACTTCTAAAATGTTTGGGGCAACCTGATTCCATTTGAAACAGCATTTTCGTATTCAAAATAATGAGCAAAAGGGGAAACACTGAAGAAAGCTATCAAGCACTAGGGAAATCAAGAGACCTGGGCAGTTCAAATGGGTATAAAGATTTATTGCAAGCTGAAGCTCTCTACAAGAATCTGAACTACTAATGGCCCAAGCAAATTGGCGGTAGATAAGAGTAATTCACAAGATTCACAGAAATTCAAGGTGGGCTGGACTTAGATCTCTTGTGGGCATGAAGGGACTCATGATTGATGCTGTGTTTGACCTCTCCCTTGGGCTCAACCTGGCCATCTCCTACAAAAGCTTTGGAAACATCCCATTTCCTGCCTTTTCAAACCTTGCAGACTTTGCTTGTTTCTGTAGCATAAGAAGGCCAGCTGTTGGAACCAAGTTTGCATTCAGCAGCTCTGCACAAATATAAACCTAATGACTAGTAGAGACAATAGATGGAGTGGCGGTCAGCTGCAGGACTCTGCACTTGGATCCCCTTTCCTTGTCTAAAAGTCTTACTTAGTATGCCTCCACGTGATATAAACATCTTCTAAGGGTTAGACTGATAGTCGCAGGGCTTTCATTAACTGCTTTCTCTCTCAGTTTAATTTTTTTTCTTCTTCTTGTCTGATTTGGGCTCTTTGTAAAGTTCAGGTCCTTATCTGATAGGTCTCTCTCAATAATAATAGAAAGCAAACTCTCAGATCTAGACAGACTTAAATAATGAGGCATTCCCATCTCCTAGTTATTTAAAAAATGAGGCTTTTATTTTCTTGCATTCAAGCATCAATTACTTTCTTAGAAATGTTACACTTCTAACACCAGTGCTTTTTTTTCCTTGTGGAAAAGGTAATATTCCAAAATGGATGGCCATCTGTAATCAATATCCTAAAATAAATATAAAGTTATTGCCCATCAAATGCCACCTTCTGTACAAAAATGAGCTGCTTGCTGCAAACAGTATTTTGGTCTCATGGCTTCAAACAGAATATTGGGATCAAACATTGAACCAATCAAGTGTACAATATAAGATAGCAAGTAAAGTAACAGCATGGAAGAGTTATCAGAGAGAATTTCAAAAGAAGCTTACTCTCACATAAGTACTCTTAACTGAAAGTCTCACCCTTAGATTGCCAGCACATATGCATTGGGAACAGCATTACTTTAATGACCATGTAACTCTCTTTTCCATTATGAAATTAACACTGTATTAAGAGTTATAAATTAAATATACGGTTTGTGATGATCTTAGTAGAAGGAACCAAGGCAGTCTTTTCAATTACTCAGAGGCTTTCTGATCTTCAGGTTCAACCTTTACAAATTGTCAGTAAAGAAACTTATCACCATGTGCTGATGCAGTGGGATTTCCCTGCTCACTAGAAATAATCTTCAAGTTGTATTTAATATTTACAGTTCTCCTTGGTTATAACTCCACTTTGCTGGCAGGGGCTGTTACTACTCAAACGCCTACACTAGTCAATAAAATACAGGGAACAGAATTCATAAGCATCAGCTTTTAGGCAGTTGCATTTTATGTAAGATATAAATAGATTGGTTTTGGAAAGTGTTATGTCCTGGGCCTTGCTGAGTCATTCAGCAAGGCTCAGGAAGGCTGCAGAAAGGTTGCAGAGACCCAGACAGACCACGTGTCTGCCCGGGACCCAGACAGGCTGTCTCCGGACTTGCGCGCATGTGCGAGGCGGGAGAATGGCCTGCAATGATTGGCTGTGCATCCCCTTGCACGGGGAGTATATAAGGGCCAGTTGCCATTGTGTTATTGCTTCTGTTCTGTGAATGTACCTAATAAAAGATCCTTTGTTGTGAACCTGCCTCGTCTCGATGTCTGCCTTGCAAGAACAGAACATTGGCGACGAAGGTGGGATTCGCCGCATAGGAAGAATAACAACAAGAAGCTAGGGCCAACTCACCTGAAGGCCTGAAGCGGAAAGAAGCGCGGCGTCCAGGAGAAGCAACCACCTGCCAGTAAGAATACGCTGGAGGTGGGCTTGGCTCCGTGGGACCCCTTCTCCTTCCTTGCGGCAAGAGACGTCAACGAGGCTATCGGTCACAACGATGTCCGAGCTGGGCCGTCTTGTCGAGTTCGATACTTCGCACCCTGAACGATGGAGCTCTTACGCAGCTCGCGTTGAAAACTACTTCAGGGTGAATAAGATCCAAGAAGACAGACTGAAAGCTGCTACTTTGCTGTGTGTCTGTGGGCAAGAGACTTTTGACATTGCCGAGAACCTTGTAGCCCCAGCACCATTGGAATCGATCGCATATGCCGATCTTAAGAAAATGCTGCGCTAGCATTTTGAGCCCAAGCTGTCTGTAATAGCTTGGAGGCACCAATTCGAGCAGCGGGATCAGTGGCCAGGAGAATCAGCTGTGGAATTCGTCGCGGCTGTGAGGCAGGCTGCTAGGCCATGTGCGTTCCGAGACTTGGAAGAGAGTCTCCGAGATCGACTAGTCTGCGGATTGCGAAGCCGTGAGATGCAACAAAAGTTGTTTGCTAGAGCTGATGTCTCCTTTCAAGATGCTCTGAGAGACGTTGCAGCTGAAGAAGCAGCCAGCGGTGCGGTGAAGGCCTTGCGGTTAACCAAGAACCCTCCAGCAGCAGTCCCCATCCATCAGGAAGTCGTGCGAGAGGCCTCCGGAGAAGAATCCGAGGAAGAAGAGGTGGACAGACTTCAACAGTCGGCGGAGAGAAGGCTGCAAGAACGCAGAGGACAGACGCCTGCATCCTTTCGGTGTTTCGGCTGTGGGGGTCGCCACAGGAGACCCGATTGCCGTTTTTGTTCTGCTGTTTACTGGGCATGTGGCAGGCAAGGCCACATCGCATCTGCCTGCATGGGTCGCCAGAAAAACAGGTCCCCTGAAGATTTGCCTCTGAAAGGTACCAGGGTCCCCAGCCAACACAGAGTGGGTTTCTGCGCATCCCGTAGGGGGGTATTTAAAACTGGGGTTCACCGGCCCCTTAAAAAAAAAGCTGCGCATTGATGTAAAGTTACAGGGAGTTCCCCTGGCCATGGAGCTGGACACAGGGTCCGCTCTTTCTATTATTTCTGCAGACACCTGTAAAAAGGTTTGTTCCAGGAGTGGCTCACGAGTCAAACTCAGGCCCTGCAATCTCATCCTCACTGACTTTCAGAATTCACAAGTCAGCCGGCCACGCTTAGAGTACAGCGTAAAGAATTTGATGGGTTATTAGATGTGGTGGTAGTTGGGGGTGATCGCACGAGTCTTATAGGACTCGATTGGTTCGAGGCACTTGGGATCCAAGTGACTGGTCTGAACCATCTGTAAACTGCCAGCCTTGCAGGAGTCTGTAAGGAGTTTGCTGATGTATTCAGCTCAGAGCTTGGCTCATACAAGGGGCCTCCCATTGCTTTAAAATTAGATCCAACCATCACACCCATTAGGGTTAAACCAAGGAGGGTGCCTTTTGCCCTCAAAAATAAAATAGATGCTGAGTTGGACAAACTGCTCCAACAAGGCATTCTTGACCCTGTGGATTCTAGTCCACGGGAAACCCCCATAGTGACGCCATTAAAAGCAAATGGTGAAGTCCGAATCTGTGCGGACTATAAATGCACTCTAAACAAAGCCTTGCAGCAGCATGCATACCCAGTGCCTGTGGTGAGCCATATTCTAGCCTCACTGAAAGGGGGAAAACTCTTTGCTAAGCTCGATTTAGCTCAGGCCTATCAACAGTTACCTGTTGATGAGGCAACAGCTGAGGCACAAACTATAGTTACTCACAGAGGGGCTTTTAAAGTAAAAAGGCTGCAGTTTGGGGTCAATGTAGCCCCTGGCATCTTCCAAGGGGTGATGGAGCGAACGCTCCGTGGTATTCCTGGGGTCTGCCCCTATTTCGATGACGTCCTCATTGCAGGAGAATCATCAGGAAACTTGGCTGAAAGGCTGAGAGCTGTCTTGCTGCGTTTCTGCCAAGCTGGGCTGAAGTTACGGCAAGACAAATGTAAAATTGGTGTAACATCCACCGAATTTCTAGGATTTCGTATTGATGCTGAAGGCATCCACCCTGCAGAGTCTAAATTCCAGGCCATCCAACTGGCCCCTAGTCCCCAGTCAAAAGCTGAACTCCAGGCTTTTCTGGGCCTACTTAATTTTTATCATTCATTTCTCCCCCACAAGGCTGCAGTGGCTGAGCCATTACACCGGCTCTTGGACAAGCAGACTCCATGGACATGGACAAAGGTCTATGAAAGGGCTTTCAAAGAAGTCAAGGCTTTGCTATCCTCCAATGCTGTACTGGCTCATTTCAATGAGGAATTGCCTGTGTACATCGCATGTGATGCCTCCCCTTATGGGGTAGGAGTAGTGTTAAGCCATCTCAAGGCTGATGGGACTCAGGTCCCTGTGGTCTATTACTCTAGAACTCTCTCATCTGCAGAGCGTAATTACACGCAGATTGACAGGGAAGCCTTGGCAATAATCTCAGGCATCAAGAAATTTCATGATTTCTTGTATGGCCGCCAGTTCACGGTCTATACTGACGACAAGCCTTTGTTGGGGTTGTTTACAACCAACAAACAAACCCCACACATCATCTCCACCAGAATGCTGAGATGGTCCATTTTCTTAGCAGCTTATGATTACACCCTCTTTCACAAACCAGGGACAGAGATGGGCCACGCTGATGGCCTTAGTAGGTTACCTCTAAAGCAAATAGAGGCAGACCCTGCTCCTGCTGTACACATTCTTTCTATTCAGGACTTACCTGAATCTCCCTTCAATGCTAGGGATGTGGCTGCTGAAACTGCCACTGATCACACGCTTGCACACGTGCTGACATGGGTGTTGTCAGGATGGCCTGACACGTGTCCTGGTCCAGAGTTCCAAAGTTTCTGGTGCAGGAAGCATAAATTTTCTACATTCAAAGGGTGTATCCTGTGGGGAAGCAGAGTAGTTATCTCGGCCTCATTGAGGACTAGAGTCTTGCTCTCTCTGCATGAGGGACATCCGGGAATTGTAAGGATGAAGGCTCTTGCGCGCAACCATCTGTGGTGGCCTGGACTCGATAAGGACATCGAGGCCCAGGTTCAGGGGTGCCAAGTGTGCCAACAATCATGGCCAGAGATGCCCCAGGCCCCTGTACATAGGTGGGATGTGACACTCACTCCATGGTCATGCGTACACATTGACTATGCTGGGCCCTTTCAGGGGCAATTCTTCCTTCTCCTCGTGGATAGCCATTCCAAGTGGCTAGAGGTCGTTCCTGTATCCTCCACTACTACTGCCAGGACCATCCAGGTGCTAAGAGGAATCTTCGCTTCCCATGGTCTTCGTGATGTCCTAGTATCAGACAATGGTCCCCAATTTACCTCTTCTGAGTTTCAGACGTTTCTTCAAGCCAACTTGATCCGGCATGCCACGTCTGCTCCTTTTCACCCTGCCACCAACAGTCAGGCTGAACGCATGGTGTGTACCACCAAGGAAGCATTAAAGAGAATCACTCAAGGACCCTGGCATCACAGGTTAGCTGATTTTCTCCTTGCACACCGCACCACACCTTGCACAGCTACAGGAAAGAGCCCAGCTGAACTACGCTGGGGTCGCAGACTCATCACGAAGCTGGACAGGCTGCACCCAGACCGGGTGGCTTCACAGGTGTCACAACCGCAGGCACCTAGGAGACTCCAAGTGGGTGACCTGGTTTGGACTAGAAACTATGGGCATGGACATCTCTGGGTACCTGCTGTAGTATGTAAGGTCTCTGGGCCACTGTCCTACGAAGTGGCCTTGGAGGATGGTCGTGTGCTTAGATGCCACATTGACCAATTGCGCTGGAGGCTTCCTGGCCAAGGTTCCGCCCCTGGTTCTGCTCTCGGGGGGGAGGGGGACCCCAATTACGATTGTGGACCACAGTCTCTCCACGAGGGCGCTTATCCAAATGTGTCTACACATGTTCCAGGTGGGGGTCTTGCCATGGAGGCGGCTCATGACTCTGGCATAGACTCCAGGGGTCTTGCCATGGAGGCGGCTCATGACTCTGGCAGAGGTCCCTGGCTAAGGGCAAATGGCCGTAAATCGGCTACTCAGGGTACTCCTGCTGCTGGCCTTGGGCTCGAGGGACAGTGCTCCCAAGAGTAGTCCTATGGAATTCCGGGGAACTCCACCCCACCAAGGGACTCGGGAAACTCAACCCCACCAAGGAACGCTGGTTTGGGTCTAATGGATCCAGCCAGTCAGCAGTCAGGGGGAACCCCTGAGTTTTCTGGGCAATAAAGTCCTGGTTTGTTTTGCGCAAACTGGGAGCAGGCTCTCCAGGCACCTATTACTAATCCCACACCTAAAATTACACCTGCACCTAATCTGGCTCCAAGGAGGTCAGAGCGGGTCAAGTCCTAAGTATTTAGATGAATACGTAAGGTTCCTGCTCATGACACAGGAGGATTATTAGCCTGCGCCATCTGAGGATGTAAACAACAACTATAGTGCTGCAGTGCAAATATTGTCAAAGAGTGAAAGTTCGTGGACACCATGGGGACCTGAAGGGAAATAGGTTGCCAGGAGTAAGGTTGGCCACATAACGTGCCAACCAGCCAGCCATGATGTGCGTGTATGATGTTAAACAATACGCATAGTGTTGTTTAATCCAAGAGGGGAGGGGTGTTATGTCCTGGGCCTTGCTGAGTCATTCAGCAAGGCTCAGGAAGGCTGCAGAAAGGTTGCAGAGACCCGGACAGACACGTGTCTGCCCGGGACCCAGACAGGCTGTCTCCAGCCTCGCGCGCATGCGCGAGGCGGGAGAATGGCCTGCAATGATTGGCTGTGCATCCCCTTGCACGGGGAGTATATAAGGGCCAGTTGCCATTGTGTTATTGCTTCTGTTCTGTGAATGTACCTAATAAAAGATCCTTTGTTGTGAACCTGCCTCGTCTCGATGTCTGCCTTGCAAGAACAGAACAGAAAGGACTTTCTTCAAGGCTGGCTGGAGAATTCTAGAAGTTGAAGTCCACATAACTTAAAGTTGCTGAGATCGAGAAACCCTGAAATAACTGAACAGAGTCAAAATAGGTGAGTCAGTCCTTAAGGTACAGGCTCTATGCAGTGAACATTTTAAAAAACGCACACTTGAAATTATGCTTGGTAAGCAATTGCAGACAGTATTTGGCATCTTTCAGTACAGACATCAGATTGCTGTTAATCTTGCATTAGTCCTCTGGCAAATCAGATTTTATACCCACTTCAATTTCCAGACACTTTATTCATATGTGGGGCCAACTGTGATGTGTACCTTTGCTTCAAATTGTCCCTGGTAACCAAAACCCTGGAACACTATTATTTATTTTGCACATGATAATAGATACACAGAAAAGGAATTTCAATAGGCATTGCTGAAATTATTTCTCCAAATATCTAAAAAAGATATAGGAATCCTTTTTCATTTAAACAGTTTAACTAATCTAATCACAATCTGTTCATAATTTGAAGAACAGCTCACCAGGTTTTCAGACTGGAATAATTATAAGGTCAATGCTACATGATAGCTGCTTCCATGCCAATCGCAGGCACACCAAATATACATGATTGTAATCCATCTTGCCTTGATTTACAGAAATATGAAAAGACAAAGCTTATACTACATTTGAGAAATGCAGTCCTATTGGATTGGAATTCCAAACTGAGTAAATAAGATTTATGATGATGTCCTGGCAAACTCTGGAATGGTCATATGATTTCCAGGCCTTGCTTCCTGCTCAGTTTCTCAACCAAGCCAAGGAACAGCATTTGAACCAAGCCCTTTTTAATAGGCTCAGCTGTTAGGATCTATTTGTGGTGCAAAAATACCATTAAACAGATATCTACAAACAAATAAATGAGATAGGAACAGCTGCTTCCTGGATCATCTAATATTTAGGAAATCCTGAACTAATAAATTAGTACAAATAGAGCAACCAGTATTCCCAGATGGCAGAAAACAAATTCAGATCAGTGAGATTATAATTAGCTAAGTTGTGCTGGGATTTCTTTAATAATGATGCTATGGCATCTTCTGTTATCAGATATATGCCTGGTGTTGATGTCTCACAATTGACTCACAAGGGCACATAGAACAAAAATTAACTCTTCATTAGGACAGGGCTTTTCAACCTTTTCACAGATTGTACCACTTTTAGGACATGACAATATTTGAGTACCACCAGTGCTTAGCAAAAACTTGATGACTAAAAAAGAAAGGTAGGGGATTTTGGGTTTTACTGATTAGATTCATTTGTTGTTATAGAAATGGCTAGTTTATAATATTATGGAAAAGTAAAAAGTTGAGGTTCAATGTTAATGCTTCCTTCAAGTGCAACAGAGGAAGTCTGTTCTTTTTCCCTTCTCCCCCTCACTTTCCCCCCTTTTTCCTCCCCACTGTATCCTACTATTTGCTTTTGTATTTTTGTATTTTATTCTATAATCTAATAAAATGTTACAAACTATTAAAAAAAAGTAAAAAAAGTACTGGTTTTAATTTCCTCAGTGGCTGTTCCTTTGCTGAATCACTTTCCCTTTGCACTGACAAATGTATGATGAATTTATCCACGTTTATTAATATGCACCACTACCAGCTAGCTCAGGGATCTTCAAACTTGGCACTTTTAAGACTTGTGGACTTCAACTCCCATAATTCCTTAGCCATCATGGCTGGTTGAGGAATTCTGGGAGTTGAAGTCCACAGGTCTTAAAGTTGCTAAGTTTATAGACCCCTGAGCTAGCTGGTTGGCCCTTCTTCCTCTCTCCCTCTCCTCTTCTTCCTCCCTGCCTTCTGAGCTCTCCTTCCACAATGTAGTAAGAATGCACACACACCCAGTCCCTTCCCTGTACCCTTAAAGACACAGGAATCAAATGCAAAGCAAAAAGACTCACAAAAGCCTCCCAGAATAAATAAATACTAAACTCTGAGTTTTTTTTCTTCTTTAAGCTGCCTCAGGCGTGTCTCAGTTTAAACAATGTAGCAAACAGGCTCCAGCAATTGCGAAAAGCGATAACCTTAAATTAAGCCTGTTTACCTACAAAGAAAACTTGCTAAAAGCCATAGACAGACTCAAGATAAGGGGGTAAAACTAATTACATTTTTAAATGGATTAAACCTATGGAAGGCAACACTTTGGACTCATTGCTAGCCTTTGTGAAACAGACTAAAATATTCCAATAACCAAAGCACACAAACCAAGCCTTTGAATTACAAAACGCTGTAAAAACTGTATAAAAACTCTTATGGTAATCCATTCAAGCTGCCAACTGATCAGGAAACCACTGGCTTCTGAAATAAACCCACTCCTTTCCGACATGCTCGTCTCCTGACTTTTCATTTCATCAGCGCTGATTGCATTCTCCTGGCTGGAGAAAACGAACCAGGGGACCTTTTCTTCCAGCAACAGCTGTTGCTTCTTCCCTGTCTCTTTTTCCTCCCCGCCTGCTGAGCTCTCCTTCCACAGCTTCTTCTCTGTCCCCTTTTTCCCTGTTGTCTTTTTTCCCCCTTTCCCGCCAAAACCACCTCCTTTTATATCCTCTCCTATCCTCCCCCACCTTTTCTTCAGTTTACCTCCAGCTCCGCGCTGCTTCCGGAAGCGCCAATCAGCTGGAGCCCTGCCAGAGCTCCTGGGGCTTCTGCCAAGCCCCGACAGTCCTGCAGCTCCAGCTGCCTCTCCCTCAAGCTTGGGTCGCTTCAGCTCATTCCCTTCCCCCACTACACTTCTCTAGGACAGTCGCGTACTATCTGCCACATGCCAAAGTACCACTGGTGGTATGCTTACCACCGGTTGAAAAGCCCTGCTATAAAAGATAGGGCAATGCAAAGCTGATCAGTGGTAGCAGAACACTTCTTTTCAAGGTGAATCCTTGACAAAACTCAGGGAAATCTCTTCTTATAAATTTCCACTGTTGGAGCATTGGCAACTTCTGGAGGCAAGTTGTTCCACTGATTAACTGTTCTAACTGTCAGGAAATTTCTCCTTAGTTCTAGGTTGGTTCTCTCCTTGATTAGTTTCCATCCATTGCTTCTTGTCCTGCCTTGGTGCAGATGCAGATGCTTTGGAGAATAGCTTGACTCCCTCTTCTTTATGGCAACCCCTGAGATATTGGAACACTGCTATCATATCACCCCTAGTCCTTCTTTTCATTCCAGCAATCGTTCTTTATATGTTTTAGCCTCCAGTCCCCTGATCATCTTTGTTGCTTTTCTCTGCACTCTTTCTAGAGTCTCAGCATCTTTTTTACATCATGGCAACCAAAACCAAGGTGTTGCAAAGTGGTATTAACACTTCACATGATCTTCATTCTATCCCTCTGTTAATGCAGTCTAGCACTGTGTTGGCTTTTTTGACAGCTGCAGCACACTGCTGGCTCATATTTAAGTGATTGTCCACTAGGACTCCAAGATCCCTCTCACAGTTCCTACTATTGAGCCAGGTACCACCTATACTATTGAGTCCTGAAATCATGATTTGTCTTTATCATTCCTCCTTGGTTTATTTCAATGAAGCCCTTGTCTCAGTCTCTTCTGTATAATATATTATTTCCCAGGGTTCAGTCCTCATGGCTTATACAATGGTTCTTGCCTATTTCTTTCATCATCCTGAGTCCCTATAGTATGGGTCTATGCCTAGCCAGTTCTTTGTATTGATGGTCTCAGCAGAAATATTCGCTTTGGACTCTCCAAACTACATTTGTATCATTTTAGGATTTATTTTAACCATGTTTTCCTGAATTAATCACAGTGGCATGGCTGACATGTAAAACTATTGCATAAATTATGGTTTACAAATCATAATAGCTGGACTCCCATATCATGCTAAAACAGAACTAAACAAACTATATATTATGGCTCCATTTAGGGCATAAATATTTATTTCGTAATATCTAAGACAAATTAAGTACAACATTTTCAGTGTCTATCATTGGAACTCCAGTTTTCACTCTTGGGATATCTTGTTTCACATTTACAAATTTTATTAGTTTATAGTATAAAATACAAAGAAAATACAAAAGGAAATAGTAGGAAAGATAGGGAAAGGGAAAGGAAAGAGAAAAGTAGGGGAAAGCAAGGGAGAAAAGGCATTGACTTCCGACTTCCTTTGCAGTAAAATAGAACATTAACATCAAACCTCAACTTTTTACTTTTACATAATAGTATAAACTAGCCATTTTGATAACAACAAATCTATCTAATCAGTAAAGTCCAAAATCAAAATTTCATTTTTTTCCATCTCAAGCACAAGTCCAGAAGTGGTTTCCATGTAGAAATAGAAGTATTTGTATTTTTTTCGTTAATCAAAACAGTCAATTTAGCCATCTCTGCTAGTTCCATCAGTTTTTGCAGCCATTCCTCCATTGTGGGGATCAATGTGACCTTCCATTTCTGAGCATAAGTAGTCTTGCTGCCATCAAATTTCCATTCCCCCCCCCCAGGTCTTTATCCATTAACCCCAAGAGATTTTCTTTCTATATTCACTTTGACAATTTTCTGTATTAAGATATGAATCCTACTCCAATATTTCTTTGCTTTATCATACACCCACCATAAATGATAAAAAGTCTCTTCTTTACATTTACATTTCCAACATTCATTTGAAATGCCTTGTTTTGATCCTTTCTGCTTGTCTTCCATTAGCATGGATGAAAGTCTTGTTCTGCTGGATTTCTATGGGTTGGTGCCTTTAACTTATCCAAGTATTAAAATATGTTTTAATTTCTTGATGTTTAACTATGGTTTTTTCCGTTTTTTATTTTGCATTTATAAATTGAACTTCTTTCCCTATTTTTCTCTTTCCTGGTATGGCTTATTTTATGCTGTACGCTTGATAGGAGTTTTTATGCACATGAGCCCCTAGGAAGATAATATTTATATAAAAGCTATATAAACATACAATAAACAAGATGTAATCTAAGAAGAGAACAACATTATGTTACCCAGAATGTGAAATTACAAGCCAGGGAAAAATATTTATGAGCCCAAGTTAAGAAGAAAAAAACTAATCCTTTTATACTTTCAATGATTCTAATGAGATTGCATAACTGTTCCCCAAACTGCTATTTGTGTAAAATTAAAAATCACTTTATTGGTTTACAGTAGCTGGAGAGGGAGAATGATCAGGAATAGGTAAAGTGGTTCTTTCCATATATTCCAGTTTGCATCCTCCTTGATCTCTTCCTTTTGGTCATGCTAGATGAGACAGATGACAGTTAAAATCCAAAAGCATTTAGACACAGCAGGTTATCTATTTCTGGTTTAAAAGAAAATAAGTAATCCCCCTTTCTCGAAGTTAATTGTTACAGAAAAATAGCAGGAATGAATTCCTCACCCAGTCCAGAAATTAAAGCAGGGGTGGGGAATGATGGCCCTTTTATGGCTTGTGGACTTCAATTCCCAGAATTCCTGAGCCAGGAGTTGAAGTCCACAAGTCATAAAGGGGCCATTGTTCCCTACCTCTGAATTAAAGACTATATTGGCCAGGAATACATAGCATAGTTTTTCCTGAGTCAAAGTCATACTCATCCTTTTCAAATAGTTGAAAGTTGCATTTATAGAATTGATTTGAATCTCGTGAAATAGAAATTTCTAATGTTATAGTTGTTCTTATTGAAATCATTATCATGAAAAATTGTAATAGAGAAGCAAGCAACCACACTTTTGGTAAGAACTACAGTTTCTGTTTCAACCATATCTTAAAGCAGACAGGCGAGATTGTCCCCATGAAAATTTCAGATGAAAAAATTGTTGTGGGGGCTTCTGGTTCCGGATCGTGGCACCAGCGGACGTGCGAGGAGAGCTCTCTCTCTGCCGTCCGGTTTTCCTTCTTCGGAAGACCCTGGAAAGGGTCGAAAGTTGCCCTGGAGGGGCGACCACCATTGGGGAGGACCCTTGCTAGATCGCGGAGGGGCGGCAGCTAAGCAAAATGAAGCACCGTGGAGGATTTGGGTGAGACCCTTCCTTACCTTTCTTTTACCCTAACTACCTTCCTGTGAAAGCTCCCTGAAACTTCTCTTCTGCTCTTAATAAGCGGCGTTTGCATATTTGGGAATTTAAGCTTTGGAAAGAAAAGAAAAAAATAACTAACCTTAACAACTAGATAACTGGATTCTTGTTTTATGGTTACCTTGGGCCCAAAAGTTCCTATTATAGAGACTTATCATTTTCTTTAACTATTAATTTTGGAAAATATCTTTTTTTCTGTTTTTTTAATTGAAAAACAAAAGCTAATTGGTGTCTGGGAAAAGATTTTGCGGTCTGCTGGGGACATCTTGTGGCAAAACTTGGCATAGCAACTGAATTTCTTTTTTTTCAATTGTGCCTGTTGACTCCCTTGATTTGCCCTTCATATTATCAAAAAAGATAAGAATTGGAAACAGCTGGGTGGTGAAAACAATTTTTTAGAAAGTGTGGAGGTGAACATTGGCTGACTTTTACTAAACATAGCCTCCACTAAAGGACTATCTCTAATCACCAAGGAAATGGAGAAATTCTACCCACAACTTAACTATAAACGTATACTTGAAAAAATCCTTGAAGCCACTGAGCTAATGAACTCAAGAGTGAAAGCCGAGGATATTTTCATAAAACTACAAATCGCACCCCAGACTCCAGCTGATCAACTTACAAGCCAAAAAACAACAGAAGAGGAACAATTTAACATCAAAGAGGATTCTACACAACAACATGCACAACTTATCGAGAACTATGGTGATCCAACACTGACTTTAACTACAGTACCTGTAACTCCAAAAGCAACAGGAATTGATCAACAAACACACCACATTGAGAACTTAGACAATTTAGATAACCAAGCAATAATTACAACACCGGATACGACCTTTTACTTTACTCAGATGAAATTGGAAGAAGAAGAAGAGGACCATACTGAACTGATGATAAACATTCCAAACCAAACATAGAGATTTGAATTATTAGGGCAACAACCTAATTACTACAAAGGGGCCAGTTCCTTTGTAAAACTGATAACTGGATGTTCTCCCTTGGTTCAAACAACATGTGTGGGAATGAAGGGAGACATATATGAGGATTCAAAGGCACTGGTATGGAAGCCTGCCTGGCACAAAAAGAAAGCCAGAGTTAGATTTAAAAATGGGATTTAAAAATTTACTTAATGGATTAAGCAGCTTTTTGGAGTGATTGATTTAATATCTAGGATTTAGATTTATAATGTAAATTAAAATTAATTGTTAGATTATAGTTTTAATTGTTATATGGAAATAGATTTGTGATAATGGAAGATATTTTCTTAGTAAATGAAATAGAATACATCTGTGAACAAAGTAAGAAGGTAACTTTTGGAACAACATGTCTATTTTAGTTACGTTAATTATCTTATAATGAAATGAGGGAAATTAAGGTTATCCGAAACTTAAACATTGGTTATAAAAGGCTAAATCGGAACATGATAATTGGAATTAAGTAAAACCCCAAAACAGGACTTGGATATGTATAAGCAAAATGTTATTGATAAATGTATTGATTGATTGAGCTTTAGTTAGAAATGTATTAATAGAAATATGATATAATACTTAAGGGAACTAGAGAGGGAACCTTTATTGATGTAGCCTGAGATATACATGAATGATTTTGTTATTGGACTATTGATTACCCTATCACCACGCTGCTTCCTAATCACTTGGATGTAAAAATTTTAAAAATTAATAAAACTTGTAAACACAGAAAAAATTGTTGTGGGAACAAATGAGGAAAGAAAGAAGATATTCCATAATCCATCTAAAAGTAAAACTGTTCAGTGGAAATCAAACTCTGAAGCTAGGGTTTCATAGACCTTATATATAATTGGGACATGGACATGTAAATGAGCAACTATGTTCTCTATGGATGAATGATGTGATGCAATAGCAATGCATTATTTAACTTAATAAAGTTTCTCATAATGTCCTCATATCAATCTGGTTCTATTTCATTTGGCCTTTAAATTTTTTTCTGTTTTTCATCTGAAATTGTCTTGCTATAAACTGATTTTTCCAGCTTTTGTTTTATTCACGTTAACATATATAAAACTGGTAAATAAGTAAATCTTTTATGGTATTTTATTTTATCCATAGGAAAAATATATTGTCATTCTAATGCTTGCACACAATTTCTATCTTCCCCTGTGGCCAACTAACTGAATTTTTAGCCTAATGGTACTTTTGAGGAACACCATTCAGTTAGCATAGCATATAATATTGGTAAAGCACTAAAGCAGGAAAAGACAACTTAGGACACTCCAGGTATTGCTGGACTACAACTTCTATTGTGGAAGTGTGATCAATGGTATGGGATATTGTCATTCAGCAACAATTGTAGCACCACATTTTGCTTTGCCCTGTATTACAATTTGATTGCTAGAGTCACATCCCCCACCTCTTTGGCATATACACACAAACATATATACATCGACAGATATATATAATTGCCCTGATGAGTGAAGCTATAAGGCAACCATTTTTAACATTTATCTTCACCACAGATAAGAAAACAGTATTTAAAATGTAGCAACAGCGGTGCATTTTATGGCTGGGATGCTATTTTATAGTAACAGATAATAAATGAAGTTTATGTTTGACCATACAAACTAGGTATGAACCAGGATGGTTAAAAATACATTGAAGTTACCATTATTTTTTTTAACAAGTACCTTTCACTTTGGTTCATTGGAGCCTCAAATAGTTTCCATGGGAACATTAGATTCACTTTCAGGAAGACTTCATTTTACAATGAAACTATAGAAGGGAGTTACAGCTGTGATGAAGTTTTCATGAAAGCCTGAAATGGTGCCTGAATTTATAGCCAATGGGCATAAAGTAATCAAGGCAGCTAGGATGGAGGGAATATCACTCTTGGCAACTTTATTTATGCAAAATCCATTCCACTGGGGTTAATCACTTGCTTAACAGTTCAAATTTCAATTAATCATGATTTGTTCCCTATAGTAGAATTACAGCTATTTGGATAAATATCCATAGCTTTAAAGATAAGGCAAATAGGAAATTAGGACAGAATAGCTTCAGGGTTTGGCCGTCATCTGAGCACAAAGTGGCTATTGGTGTTTACAATTTCAAACCATTTTTGGGCAACTGTGAGGAATTGGGAAAACAGGCTTAGTGTTGCATATAAAAATAGTATTAACATTGGGCTCATCTTTCTAGTATATTTCATTACTAGGGTTCATAACAGAAAATGGCTTCTCTTTGATACCTATTCATCTAAATTTCAAAGGAAGGAATAGTCTGAGAAGGGTAATGGAAGGAGTTGTGGCCATTGGCAGTGAGGGGGATGTCAAAACAAACAAGGAAATGGTTATGCCACTGTGATCCAAGTCCTGTCTCATTTGTATAAGTAGTGACATTGCATACTTCATTCATTCATTCATTCATTCATTCATTTGCTGTCAATGGACTCCAAACAACACTGGGCAATATAAAAAAAACCAATATAACAGGAAAAAACAGACAACAAAACCAAACTCAGACAAAAACTGAGAGAAAAAAGCAAGATAATGAAAGCAAAATGTCCCACCAACAACCAACATCCTCTGGAAGAATACTGACTAGCTTAGTCAAGGACCTGGGAGACAGCCAGCTCTTTATGGCTCTTTGGAGTGTCAACAGGGTCTGAGTTGTCTAGATCTCAGGGGAAATCTCTTTCCCGAGAAGGTGTGTTTCCTGGACCTGATAGATGATATTGTTTAATTAAAGGAATCCAGAATGTGCCAAGATGGTCAGCTCAAATCAGCCAGGCACACACCACAGGAAACAAGTGATCTCTGAAATAACTAGTCCCTATGCCATTTAAATTTTATAGGTCATAACTAGCAGCTTGAATTCCACCCAAAGCAAGCTGGCAACCCATTTAATAATATGGTCGTGTTTTTCATATATTTATTTGTTATTATTTGACATTTAACTCCTGTTTTTCATTGGAGCAATCAAGCTCAAGGGAAATTACACCTAAAAAACTAATCTCAACAAAATTTAAAATAATCTTTATAAAACAATAAAATGAATTCATAGCAGCCAAAAATGCATAAATAAAATTCTGTTATACAAAGGCAGCATGGAGATACTTCAAACACCTTAAATTAAAAAAAATACTCATTATAATATGAGTCTTAAGAATCTGCTTCCAAAAACAAATAATGCAGATGAATTTCCTTTGGCATATCTTGATAATTTACATCACACAAGTAAAACGTTGCTTACTCTTAACTTCTGTGTGGGTAATGTCAATTTAAAGTTTAGTCTTTTGGTGACATTGGACCGAGGAATATATGAATAGATTACTTCAGTTTTTATTTTGGAACTAGAACCAGCATTCTGAAGAGGCTGAGAATTGATCACAAATATAAGGGAACATACTGTACCTCCAACGGTATACATTTAATCTCCAATTTATGACCATAATTGGATCAAAAGTTTCCATTGCTAAGCAGAGAGTTGTTAAGTGAGTTTTGCCCCATTTTATAATCTTTCTTGCCATAATTGTTAAATGAATAACTGTTCTTGTTAAAGTAGCAACACAGTTGTTAAGTGAATCTGGCTTCCTATTGACTTTGTTTGTCAGAAGGTCACAAAAGAGGATCACATGATCCTCAACTGTCATAAATACATGCCATTTGCCAAGAGTCTGAATTTTGATCATGTGACCATGGGGATGGTCATAAGTCACTTTTTTCAGGGCAGTTGTAACTTTGAATGGTTGCTAAATGAATGGTTGTAAGTTGAGAACTACCTATATGTGCACTACGGAAACAGCTTCTCGTGTATATTCTGCTGTGGATTCACCTCATGTGTAAATAATGATGCAATAGCTGCTTTTAAAAAAAATAAATAATCTGCCTGACAACAAATTTCTGCCAAGAAGCACATTTATAATGTTTGTTCCAATTACCTAATAATTGGCATTTGGGTGGATAGAAATTATTCTTTTGCAGAACGCTATCCATCAGTATGTCCATTTTCATACTTACTTGATCAACCACTCTTTAACTGCTAATATGAGTGGAGTTTTCCAGTCCCTGATGAGAGCAGTGGAACATCAGGGTTAAATGCTTCTTGATTTGTATTGATTTCTTGACTGAGTCCTACTGACAAATCATTTATATATTGCTATTCTGTTCCTATTGGTATCCTGCTAGAAAATATGAAAATTCCTGGAGTTAAAGAAAAAAATGAGCATAGTGAACACACATGCTGCAATTAAGATCTATTAAAATCCTGGGAAAATAAAAATACTTTGTCCAGTTGAATCTCTCCTGGCAGAGAATTCCATTCCTGGAAGCCCAAGAACAGCTCTTCCCAACTTAGTGTACAGCTAGTCCTTGACTTAGAACCACAACTGAGTCCAAAATTTCTGTTGCTAAGTGAAAAATTTGTTAAGTGAGTATTGCCCCATTTTATGACCTTTCCTGCCACAGTTGTTAAGTGAATTATTGCAGTTGTTAAGTTAGTAACATGGTTGTTAAGTGAATCTGGCTTCCCCATTGACTTTGCTTGTAAAAGTTGGTCACATGACCCTGGGACACTGCAATGGTCATATATGGGTCAGTTGCCAAGCATCTGAATTTTGATCATGTGACCAGGACCATGCTGCAATGACCGTTAGTCACTTTTTTCAGTACTGTTATAATTTCAAATGGTCATTAAATGAACAGTTGTAAGTCAAGGACTACCTGTATTGGTCTTCAGGACTTAGAAGTGTAGAACAGGATTTCTTAACTTAGCAACTTTAAGATGTGTGGACTTCAATTCCCAGAATTCCAGAGCCAGCATGGCTGTCTGTGGAATTCTGGGAGTTGAAGTCCAAACATCTTACAGTTGCTGAGGTAGAGGAGGAGGAGGAGAACTATGGTGGAATCACTGGCTAAATGAGAGAGCACGACTAAAGAGGTATGTCAGCGTGAAGTTGCTCCAGGAGAGGAAATCTCATACACCAGACTAGTGAAGCCTTATCTACTGGTTCCCAAGAGAACATATCCAATCTGGTGAGATTCTTATAATATAGATCAACAGCAAACTGCTTTAGCCTATTCACAAAGTTGTTCTAGTTTCTTGTGCCTGATAAGGACGTAAGGTTGGCAGACATTGCCCCATTTTCTTCTACATCTTCTTTAGTTCATATTGTTGTATTTCCTATCTGGTCTACTTGGAAGTCTGACAGATTTATAAATAAGAATTAGCAACTGGAATTGACTTTGAAGATAATAAAAAAATAGTTGTGGGTTTTATACACATACGCACACACACACACACACACACACACACACTTATAACCAATTCACAGAATAGTAAAGTATGGAGTAGGAGTATAACTTTAATAATAAACATAAAATCATACAATTAACTAATACAATTATGTCAATTTGGTTTCCCAATTTTAACCTATCAGCACAGCTCATTGAGTGCGATGGGGATATAGAATTACCAAAGGAGAAAGATTTACCAATAGTTTTCCTAAATCTCTTGCTTGTGGGCAGCCATAATTTCTTACCTAGGATTCCAATTAGAATAAGGACAAAAACAAGACCAAGGTGATGGTTTGTCCTGTCAGGAATCTATACATTTGGGGTTTGGAATTCCCATCAACCATGGTGTTCTGTTCTTCTAAAGAAGACATTGAGACGAGGCTGGTTCACAACAAGGATCTCTTTATTGAAGCACATTCACAGAACAGAAGCAAGACCAACAATGGCCACTGGCCTTTTATATCCCCTTGCAAGGGGATGCACATCCAATCATTACAGGCCGTTCTCCCGCCTTGCGCACGCGCGCAAGGCCAGAGACAGCCTGTCTGGGTCCGGGCAGACACCTGGTCTGTCCGGGTCTCTGCAGCCTTCCTGCAGCCTTCCTGAGCCTTGCTGAATGACTCAGCAAGGCCCAGGACATAACACCCCTCCCCCCTTGGATTAAACAATTATTAAGCATATTGTTTAACACTTTACACACAAACAACATCATAGCAGGCCGGTTGGCACATTATACCTTCAACCTTTACTCTTGGAACCCATTACCTTCAGTTCCCTGTTATACACACGGACCTTCACCTTTTGACAATATTAACATCGCAGCACTACAATTGTTTTCCTCAGATGGCGAGGACTAGTAAGCCTCCTGTATAGTAAACAGGGACCTTACATATTCCTTTAAATGCTTAGGAGGACCCTTAACCCGCTCTGATCTCCGTGGAGCCAGATTAGGTGCAGGTGTAGTTGTAGGATTAGGAATAGGTGCCTGGAGTGCCTGCTCCCGGTTTGCGCAAAACAAACCAGGACTTTGTCGCCCAGAGCACTTAGGGGTTCCCCCTGACTGCTGACTGGCTGGATCCACCAAACCCAAACCAGAGTTCCTTGGTGGGGTTGAGTTCCCTGAGTCCATTGGTGGGGTGGAGTTCCCCAAAGTTCCATTGTACTCCTCTTGGGAGCACTGTCCCTTGAGCCCAAGACCAGCAGCAGGAGTACCCTGAGTAGCCGATTTACGGCCATTTGCCCCTAGCCAGGGACCTCTGCCAGAGTCAGGAGCCGCCTCCATGGCAAGACCCCCAGAGTCTATGCCAGAATCAGAAGCCACCTCCATGACAAGACCCCCATCTGGAACATGTGGAGGAACATTTGGATAAGCGCCCTCATGGAAAGACTGTGGTCCACAATCGTAATTGGGGTCCCCCTCCCCCCGAGAGCAGAGCCAGGAGCGGACACGTGGCCAGGAAGCCTCCAGCGCAATTGGTCAATGTGGCGTCTAAGCACACGACCATCCTCCAAGGCCACTTCATAGGACAGTGGCCCAGAGACCTTGCATACCACAGCAGTTACCCAGAGATGTCCATGCCCATAGTTTCTGGCCCATACCGGATCACCCACTTGGAGTCTCCTAGGTGCCCGTGGCTGTGACACCTGTGAAGCCACCCGGTCTGGGTGCAACCTGTCCAGTTTCGTGATGAGTCTGCGACTCCAGCGTAGTTCAGCTGGGCTCTTTCCTGTAGCTGTGCAAGGTGTGGTGCAGTGTGCAAGGAGAAAATTGGCTAACCTGTGATGCCAGGGTCCTTCAGGGATTCTCTTTAATGCCTCCTTGGTGGTATGCACCATGCGTTCAGCCTGACCGTTGGTGGCAGGGTGAAAAGGAGCAGACGTAGCATGCCGGATCATGTTGGCTTGAAGAAAAGCCTGAAACTCAGAAGAGGTAAATTGGGGACCATTGTCTGAGACAATGACATCAGGAAGACCATGGGAAGCGAAAATTCCTCTTAGCACCTGGATGGTCCTGGCAGTAGTAGTGGAGGATACAGGAACAACCTCTAGCCACTTGGAATGGCTGTCCATGAGGAGAAGGAAGAATTGCCCCTGAAAGGACCCAGCATAGTCAATGTGTATGCGTGACCATGGAGTGTGTGTCTCCTCCCACCTATGTACAGGGGCCTGGGGCATCTCAGGCCATGACTGTTGGCACACTTGGCACCCCTGAACCTGGGCCTTGATGTCCTTATCGAGTCCAGGCCACCAAAGATGGCTACATGCAAGTGCCTTCATCCTCACAATTCCCGTATGTCCCTCATGCAGAGAGAGCAAGACTCTAGTCCTCAATGAGGCCGGGATGACTACCCTGCTACCCCACAGGATACACCCTTTGAAATTGGAAAACCCATGTTTCCTACGCCAAAAACTTTGGAATTCTGTACCAGGATATGTACCTGACAACACCCATGTCAGCACGCGTGTAAGCGTGTGATCAGTGGCAGTTTCAGCAGCCACATCCCTAGCATTGAGGGGAGATTCAGGCAATTCCTGAATGGAAAGAATGTGTACAGCAGGAGCAGGGTCTGCCTCTATTTGCTTCAGAGGTAAACTACTAAGGCCATCAGCATGGCCCATCTCTGTACCTGGTTTGTGAACCAGGGTGTAGTCATAAGCTGACAAGAAAATTGACCATCTCAGCATTATGGGGGAGATGATGTGTTGGGTTTGTTTGTTTGTTGTAAACAAACCCAGCAAGGGCTTGTGGTCAGTGTAGACCGTGAAATGGCGACCATACAAGAAATCATGAAATTTCTTGATGCCTGATACTATTGCCAAGGCTTCTCTGTCAATCTGCGCATAATTACGCTCTGCAGATGAGAGAATTCTGGAGTAATAGGCCACAGGGACCTGAGTCCCATCAGCCTTGAGATGACTCAACACGGCTCCTACCCCATAAGGGGAGGCATCACATGTGATGCACACAGGCAATTGCTCATTGAAATGCGCCAGTACCGCATTTGAAGATAGCAAGGTCTTGACTTTTTTGAAAGGCCCAGAAAAGCCTGGAGTTCAGCTTTTGACTGGGGGCTTGGGGCCAGTTGAATGGCCTGAAATTTAGACTCTGCAGGGTGGATGCCCTCAGCATCAATACGAAAGCCTAGGAATTTGGTGGATGTTACATCAATCTTGCATTTGCCTTGCTGTAACGTTAGCCCAGCTTGGGGAAAACGCAGCAAGACAGCTCTCAGCCTTTCAGCCAAGTTCCCAGGTGACTCTCCTGCAATGAGGACATCATCGAAATAGGGGCAGACCCCAGGAATACCCCGAAGCGTTCACTCCATCACCCCTTGGAAAATGCCAGGGGCTACATTGACCCCAAACTGCAGTCTTTTTACCTTAAAAGCCCCTCGGTGAGTAACTATAGTTTGGGCCTCAGCTGTTGCCTCATCAACAGGTAACTGTTGGTAGGCCTGAGCTAAATCAAGCTTAGCAAAGACTTTCCCCCCCTTCAGTGAGGCCAGAATGTGGCTCACCACAGGCACTGGATATGCATGCTGCTGCAAGGCTTTGTTTAGTGTGCATTTATAGTCCGCACAAATTCGGACTTCACCATTGGCTTTTAATGGTGTTACTATGGGGGTTTCCCATGGACTAGAATCCACAGGTTCTAGAATGCCTTGTTGGAGCAGTTTGTCCAACTCAGCATCTATTTTACTTTTGAGGGCAAAAGGCACCCTCCTTGGTTTAACCCTGATGGGTGTGATGGCTGGATTTAACCTTAAAGCAATGGGAGGCCCCTTGTATGAGCCAAGCTCTGGGCTGAACACATCAGCAAACTCCTTACAGATTCCTGCAAGGCTGGCAGTTTGCAGATGGTTCAGACCAGTCACTTGGATCCCAAGTGCCTCGAACCAATCGAGTCCTATAAGACTCTTGCGATCACCCCAACTACCACCACATCTAACAACCCATCAAATTCCTTACGCTGTACTCTGAGCATGGCCTCCCCCTTCACACTGACTCAGGAATTCTGGAAATCAGTGAGGATGAGATTGGAGGGCCTGAGTTTGACTCGTGAGCCACTCCTGGAAAAAACCCTCTTTAAAGTGTCAGCAGAAATAATAGAAAGAGCGGACCCTGTGTCCAGCTCCATGGCCAGGGGAACTCCCTGCAACTTTACATCAATGCGAAGTTTTTTCTTAAGGGGCCTGTGGACCCCGGTTCTGAATACCCCCCTCCAGGACGCGCAGAAACCCACCCTGTGTTGGCTGGGGACCTTGGTACCTTTCAGAGGCAACTCTTCGGGGGACCTGTTTTTCTGGTGACCCAAGCAGGCTGATGCGATGTGGCCTTGCCTGCCACATGCCCGGCAAACAGCAGAACGAAAACGGCAGTCGGCTCTCCTGTGGCGATCCCCACAGCCGAAACACCGGAGGGATGCAGGCGTCTTTCCTCTGCATTCGTGCAGTCTTCTCTCCGCCGACTGTTGAAGTCTGTCCACTTCTTCTTCCTCGGATTCTTCTTCGGATGCCTCTCGCACGACTTCCTGATGGACAGGAACTGCTGCTGGAGGGTTCTTGGTCGACCGCAAAGCCTTCACCGCATTGCCGGCTGCTTCTTCAGCTGCAACTTCTCTCAGGGCATCTTGGAAGGAAACATTAGCTCTAGCAAATAACTTTTGTTGCATCTCATGGCTTCGCAATCCGCAAACGAGTCGATCTCGGAGCCTTTCTTCCAAGTCTTGGAACGCACATGGCCTAGCAGCCTGCCTAAGAGCCACGACAAAGTCTGCAGCTGATTCTCTTGGCCGCTGATCCCGCTGTTCGAATTGGTGCCTCCAAGCTATTACGGAAGCTTGGGCTCAAAATGCTCGCGCAGCATTTTCTTCAAATCTGGATAGGCGATCGACTCCAGTGGTGCTGGGGCTACAAGGTTCTCAGCAATGTCAAAAGTCTCTTGCCCGCAGACACACAGCAAGGTAGCAGCTTTCAATCCATCTTTTTGGATCTTGTTCACCCTCAAGTAATTCTCAATGCGAGCTGCATAAGTATCATTCTGGGTGCGAAGTATCGAACTCGACAAGATGGCCCAGCTTGGACATCATTGTGATCGATAGCCTCTTCGACGTCTCTCGCCGCAAGGAAGGAGAAGGGGTCCCGCGAAGCCAAGCCCACCTGCAGTGTCTTCGTACTGGCAGGCGGTTGCTTCTTCTGGACGCTGTGCTTCTCTTCGCTTCAGGCCTTCAGGTGAGTTGGCCTAGCTTCTTCTTCTTTGGCTTCCTTTTCGGCGCATCCCACCTTCGTCGCCAATGTTCTGTTCTTCTAAAGAAGACATCGAGACGAGGCAGGTTCACAACAAAGGATCTCTTTATTGAAGCACATTCACAGAACAGAAGCAAGAACAACAATGGCCACTGGCCTTTTATATCCCCTTGCAAGGGGATGCACATCCAATCATTGCAGGCCGTTCTCCCGCCTTGCGCATGCGTGCAAGGCCGGAGACAGCCTGTCCGGGTCTCTGCAGCCTTCCTGAGCCTTGCTGAATGACTCAGCAAGGCCCAGGACATAACACATGGCCCCTAGACATTTGATGACATCTTCCAGGGATCCCTGCAACTATTGCTCAGTAACTTCAAATTGATGGGAACGACTGGCCAATCAACCCCTACCCCCCAAAATGTGCACCACAGCCATAACACTCATATAAAAAGAGCCCAGGCTTTGATTGCTCAGGTGTGCCTGCCATTTTGAAGCCAAAGGCTGTTGCTGCAGATGCCCCTGGCAGCCTTCCTTTTGGTTTTTGCAGGGTGAACAACAAAGTTTTTTTTTTCTGGAAGCATTGCTGGGATTCTGGACTTGGCAAGGTAAGATCATACAATGAATAAATAAGTAAATTACAGCTTACCAGTCCAGCATTTTCTATGTTACTGCAGAGTATTATAGCAAAAATTACATGATTAAAATCTTGACATTTGCTAATTGCTTGGCAAATTTTCTTGGAGAAGGAAAATATGACGCAAAATGCTCCCTACATTTGCCTGACCTCCAGTCTTTGGAGAAGTCTGTTTTTAATTGCAGGAGGTACTGAAATATTGGCTAAAAAGCACATGCCTCAGGTGGCATCAGTGTGGCAGTTTGGGAAGTTATCGTTGATCCAAGTCATTATGGCCAGATACAATTAGCTAGTAGAATAACTGATGAAAGGCAAAGACATTAGTGCCAACTCCCATTCCACACTATTTTAACAATCCTCATTTTATATCAACATAAACCCACTATTTATATTTCTAGGTGTCCTGCTAATTTGATGCCAACTTTAAAGAATTCCAGTCTGATGCCTGCAGCCTGGCAGCCATTTGCACCCATTTTTAATGCAGGTGAGATGAAAATTCCCATAATGCTTTTCAAATTCATCACATTGCATCAAAGTGAAAGAGTAAGGTTGATGTTTGTAGGTGGGGGGGGGGAATCTGAATGATATAAATGCCACGCCAATCCCAATGTCTTCAAGCAAAGTAGAAATCCAGTCTCAGTCAGAAATATGCAGGTTAGAATCATTAACTTAGTTTTCAAATCTACACAGATGCTCATAAATCTCCTAAAGAGCAAGTCAACCCATGTGGCAAATTTTTGAAGGAAAGCTTACTTAACATATTTCTGTGCACTCGTCACTTTCTGGAGGGCCAAGAAATTGCAGAAATAGAGGTGGCTGGGCATTCTTTACAAAGGCAAGATCACTTCTAACGGGGCTTTGTTCTGAGCTTTCAGCAGCCTCTCAAAATACCAGTATTGCTTAATTGGCTTAGAGCTGGCTCTTAATTGAAGTCCAAGAAACTTGGTTTCTTCTTCCATACTAATTTTATTTTTAATCATATTACCATCATAAGAGTACGCTGCATCATCGCTGTGCTGATGTACTTGGCCTTTTACACCGGTACTGTTCCAGCCTGAATCAGGCCTTCCTATGCTTCTCATTTTCACTGAGACAGCTCCAAAAGTATCAGTGGGAGCTTTCTTCCCATTAGGAATACCATAATCAGGAAAAAACTATTTCGGTTACAACTATGAAGGGGGCAAAGAGGGGTATCTGTGGAGAACATCAAAAAAGTCGAGGTGATAGATGCAATCATGCAATCAAAGTATCTTCCTTTTGTAATGTGTGTTGCATATTTCGCATGCATATAAAAAAGGGATGTGGTTTCGATTTCATGGTCACACTAACTAGCTTTACTTTTTTGACCTCATATGATGTTCCTGGGATAAATTGTGGTAAGTGATGTAATGCCATTCACCCAGTCTGCTTAGAATCATGCTATCCTTGCCAATTATACAGTTTTGCAAAACCTACTGTAGATAACTTCATCCCATATGAATAAAGATCTTACATTTATTTCTTTTCCTCAGTTCAGTATAAAACCAGTGTCATGTACCTAAAGAAATGCAGCCCACCTCAAAGCTGACAAATGGAAAATTGACCTACAGTTTCATTGTAAACACAACAGAGGACCCAAAATTCAGGCTTGATTAACACTGATTGATTTGAACAGTTTTTCAGTGTGTGTTGTTCAAACTACTATTCTGTCATGGGCTTTTTTTTTCTCCATTCTCTATAATTTTATCATATAGGAAAGCAAACCTCTAACCAGAAAAGGTCAAATCTAAAATGTCACAGTAATTGCCGTAAAAGAAGTGGAGAATACCAAAAAAAAAAAAAGGCTGCTGTAGTCATAAAGAAATAGCTAATATTTACATACCTTTCAAATTATAATTGGATACAAATGGACACAATTACAATGTACGTTCATCAGAACTAGACATAGTTACTGTCTTAGGAGAGTGAAGAGTCTCAATTATGTTTTCATCACAAGACCTGCCATATTTTAATAAAGTGCTTATGTATCTTCTCAACAATCAATTTAATGGCACTTTGCTGTGCTAAACTGCAAGCTAGAGAGCCCATCTTTCATCGTAATTGACCACAAAAGAGGCCTTGTCAGATGTTCAAATCTTCTTTTGTACTTAAAGAATGGAAATATCATGTTGATGCACTATAACTTATCAGAGGATTGACAATGGGATGAGACACTGCAATTCTCTTATCAAAGTGGGCTGAAATCCTTCAGTGGAAGAGCAAAATATATTTGAAAATAACTGTGTTTTAATTTATTGACTTGGAGGCCAATCCTTTTTTTAAAGCCACTTTCACTACTTCAAATTGCTGAGGGATATAAAAGAAATCAGTCAAGAATTTCACTGGGAGCAAACAGTTTGACATCCATCAAGCCAAACCCATTCAAGGCACAAATGATCAAAGTCCATCATTTGTATTTCAGTACTACACATAAAATGAGCATATATGAGGAATTGTATTAAAAAAGTGCATAAAGAATATTCACCGGGATAGCTGCATTTTTAAAAAGTATATATCAGACATAGTTGCATTAAAACTGTAGAGTTGCATACAAAACCCTTTATATTAGAAAAATGTAATTTTCCAGCATTCATTTAATCTGAACAACATTTCACAGAATGGAATTATGAACTGCACACTGACATGGAAAGGATTTAGTCTGTTCCACAGATCCTTGCTTGCAGATTTTAAGATAAATCCCTGAATTATTATTTGATTATTTTTTTTTATATGTAGCAACTTTCTACTCTGGTAAATATTCAGTATAATTTATCAGCATCACTTCTACTGAAATCTAGAGATTAAAAATGTTGGTGTTAGTTGTTTCACTCTCAGCAGGTCCTGGGCAGAATGAAGATAGCAGGAATTATCTGGATAGTTTTTATCTTTCTTCAAAAAAAAAAAAAAAAAGCTCAATATGAATGAAGATTGCATTTCCAAAAATGTATGTGGTGATCAAAGGGTTAATTTTACCTTTCACTTTAGAAATATTGGAGTAGTTACGGTAGCATTCTGCTATATGTAACCTTGAAATTTCTTCCCAGGGTGGTGATCATGTGATGGTATGTGATTGTTCCAGGAGCATCTGAAAGATGGGAATAAGTTGGCTAACACAGATTTTCATCTGGCTGCAAGTACCCTGTGCTTTTAAAAAAATGTTAAAGAAATGAAAATTTCTCCCTTGGCTTAAAAAGAATCAATATAACAACAACAGCAATAATAATAATAATAATAATAATAATAATAATAATAATAATAATAATAATAATAATAATAATAATAATAATAATAATAATAATAATAATAATAATAATAATAATAATAATAATGTTGGAAGGGACCTTGGAGGTCATCTAGTCCAACCCCCTGCTCAGGCAGGAAACCCTATACCATTTCGGACAAATGGCTGTCCAGTCTCTTTTTAAAAACTTCCAGCATTCACTGCTTCTGGAGGCAGGTTGTTCCACTGGTTAATTGTTCTAACTGTCAGGAAGTTTCTCCTTAATTCTAGGTTGCTTCTCTCCTTGATTAGTTTCCATCCGATGCTTCTTGTCCTGCCTTCAGGCGCTTTGGAGAATAGCTTGACTCCTTCTTCTTTGTGGCAGCCCCTGAGATATTGGAACACTGCTATCATGTCCCCCCTCGTCCTTCTCTTCATTAAACTAGACATACCCAATTCCAGCAGCCTTTCCTTATATGTTTTAGCCTCCAGTCCCCTAATCATCTTTGTTGCTCTTCTCTGTACTCTTTCTAGAGTCTCAACATCTTTTTTACATCGTGGTGACCAAAACTGCAGTATTCCAAGTGTGGCCTTACCAAGGCATTGGTAATATATTTTACTATAAGATTTTATATACTAAATTCAAATGTAAAACATAAGACCATCACATACACTCGGTAGCAAAAGTATTTTTCTTTGCTTTAAAGAGAAAAAGACTAGAAAATATCAGCCAAAGTCATTTTCATCACAGATCTACATGACCTTTCGCCTAAATGCATAAGCAATCATCAGGGGAAAACTCAGCCCAATTTTTTTTTATTTGAGTAGAAAATAAAATCATAGCAGTTGTGTGGGCATATTATAACTGAGAGTGGGTGAAAAAACACATCTATATATCGAAATGAATAATAGGATTTAATGGAAGATAAAATCGAAAATATTGATTGATTTGATCTCTTCACATACTGAACCATTCTCAGGATGGGGTCCTTTCTAAACCAAGGCAATTATTCCTATTGCCACCCCCCCAACACACATTTATAAAAGTCAGAACTATATGTTTATCTGCAAATGCTGGACAAATGCTGGAGAATGAGGATACCAGAATAATATGTTCTTCTCTGAGCACAATGTGAAACAAGATGCTTGTCTAAGTAGATCCTTTGCCAAGTCCGTTAAACTTGATCTGATGTGCTTAAATTAAGTTCACATTCAAGGATAGCCATTAATGGGTTTAGTAGACACTATCAATGCAAACTTCAGGCATACTTGACTTATCTTGAATCCAAAAATACAGTGCAACTGATAGTGTTTTCTACTCTACTCTTCTACAAGGTTTTGGCTAGGAAAAGTGAGGGATTTCAAAGTAAAACTGTAAAGCTACTAATTGGACTGGACTCAAACTCAAAAACCTCCCCAGATTTAGCTATATTTAGCTCAGTTCAAATAATGGTGCTTACCTTTCACAGTATAGGCTGTTGTCAAACCCTGAGCTCACATTTTCTCAGTCTGTTAAACTGTGTGCAGGTGGGAGCTTTTTCAGAAGTGGTATCTGTTATGTCCTGGGTCTGCTGAATGACTCAGCAGACTCAGGAGGCTGCAGAAGGCCCGGGCAATCCACGTGGTTGCCCGAGACCAGACAGGCTGTCTCCAGCCTTGCGCGCATGCGCAAGGCGGGAGACTAACCTTGCATTGATTGGTTGATGCTGTCCCTTGCAAGGGGCTATAAAAGGCCTTGGCACCATTTTGTCTTCTGTTCTGTTCGTGATCTCAATAAAGACTTGTGTTTGTTACTCCTGCCTCGCCTCGATGTCTCTTCAGCTGAAACAGAACATTGGCAACGAAGGTGGGATCCGCTGCAAGAAGAAACAGGAGAAGCTAGGCTGACTTACCAAAGGAGGCCTGAAGCGCTCAGAAGTTCGGCGTCCGGGGGAAGCGATTGCCTGCCAGTACGAAGACGCTGGAGGTGAGCTCGGCTTCAAGGGACCCCTTCTCATTCCTTGCAGCGAGAGGCATCGAAGAGGTTACAGGCTGGAAAGATGTCAAAGCTGGGCCGTTTGTCAGATTTTGACACGTCTCACCCTGAGCGCTGGAGTTCTTACGTGGCTCGGGTGGAGAATTACTTTAGAGTTAATAAGTTCCAGGAAGATGGCCTCAAAGCTGCTACATTGCTGTGTGTCTGTGGGCAAGAGACTTTTGACATTGCAGAAAATCTTGTAGCCCCAGCACCATTGGAATCAATTGCATACACCGATTTGAAGAGGATGCTGCGTGGGCACTTCAAACCCAAGCTATCAGTAATTGCTTGGAGGCATGCATTTGAGCAGAGAGATCAAAGGCCTGGTGAATCTGCCACGGACTTTGTTGCTGCCTTAAGACAAGCAGCTAGGCAGTGTGCTTTCACAGATCTGGAAGAGAGACTCCGGGATCGGTTGGTTTGTGGACTGCGAAGTCGTGAGCTACAACAGAAACTTTTTGCAAAGGAAGATGTATCATTCCAAGATGCTCTGAGAGAGATTGCAGCTGAAGAAGCAGCAGGCAGCGCTGTGAAGGCCCTGCGGCTCGCCCGGAACCCCCCAGCGGCGGTCTCAATCCATCAAGATGTTGCTCGAGAGGCATCCGAATCGGATCCGGAGGAAGAGGTGGACAGGCTTCAACAGGCCGAAGTGAAGAAGCCTCAAGGGCACAGAGAAAGAGCAGCAGAATCCCTTCGGTGTTTCGGCTGTGGAGGACGCCACAAGTGAGCTGATTGCCAGTTTCGCTCCGCTACCTGCCGGGCATGTGGCAGGCAAGGCCACATTGCATCCATCTGTTTGGGTTGCCAGAAGGAACGGTCTACAGTAGAATTGCCTCTGAAAGGTACCAAGGTCCCCAGCCAAAATAGGGTGGGCTTCTGCATGTCCCGTAGGGGCATTTTCAAAACTGAGGTTCACAGGCCCCTAAAAAAGAAACTTTGCCTTGACGTGAAGTTGCAAGGGGTTCCCTTGTCGATGGAGCTGGACACCGGGTCCGCTCTATCAATCATCTTAGACACCTTTAATAAGGTTTGCCACAGAAGTGGCCTTCGAGTCAAACTCAGGCCTTCAAATTTAATCCTCACTGACTTTCAAAATTCAAGGGTCAGCGTGAAGGGGGAGACCACAGTCAGAGTGCAGCATAAGAGTTTCCAAGGACTGCTAGATGTGGTGGTAGTTGGGGGTGATCGCATGAGTCTTATAGGACTCGATTGGTTCGAGGCCCTTGGGATCCAAGTGACTGGGCTGCACAATCTGCAAACGTCAGGCCTTGCAGATGTTTGTAAGGAGTTTGCGGATGTGTTCAGTGCAGAGCTTGGTTCGTACAAGGGGCCTCCCATTGCCTTACGTTTGGACCCAGCCATCACGCCCATTAGAATCAAGCCCAGAAGAGTACCTTTTGCCTTGAAAAGCAAAATAGATACAGAGCTGGACAAGCTGATCCAGCAAGGCATTTTAGAGCCTGTGGACTCTAGTCCATGGGAAACCCCTATAGTCACGCCACTGAAAGCCAATGGAGAGGTCCAGATTTGTGCGGACTATAAATGTACACTTAATAGAGCATTGCAGCAGCATGCCTATCCGGTGACAGTGGTGAGCCACATTTTGGCCTCCCTCAAGTGGGGGCGGATCTTTGCAAAGCTGGATTTGGCTCAGGCCTATCAACAGTTACCTGTTGATGAGGCAACGGCTGAGGCCCAAACAATTGTGACGCTGCTGGTCTTGGGCTCGAAGGGCAGTGTTCCCAAGAGGGGTCCATTGTGTATTTGGGGAATTCCACCCCACCACTGGACTTGGGGAATTCCACCCCACCAAGGAACTCTGGTTTGGGTTTAGCGGATCCAGCCAGTCAGCAGTCCGGAGGGTTGCCTGGGTCTTGGGGGCATCAAAGTCCTGGCTTGCCTAGCCCAACAGGCGAGGTGGCACGCCAGGCACCAACGCTGGCTCCAAGAAGGTCAGAGAGGGCCAAAGGTTCACCCAAGCATCTAAAGGACTATGTGAGGTTCCTGTAAAGTATTAGGGAGGCTTACTAGTTCTCTAGAACTCTGGACACTCATAGAAGGATGTTCTATTGATAACCTGAAACAATATGAGGTATAAGGGTCTGCCTGTGTGCAGGCATAATTGTGTTAGAATTAATAACATGATAATTGAACAAAAAACATGTATATGTAGGTTGTTTTAAAACTATAAGTATTCACTTATTGTTTTATCCAAGGGGGGAGGGGTGTTATGTCCTGGGTCTGCTGAATGACTCAGCAGACTCAGGAGGCTGCAGAAGGCCCAGGCAATCCACGTGGTTGCCCGGGACCAGACAGGCTGTCTCCAGCCTTGGGCGCATGCGCAAGGCAGGAAACTAGCCTTGCATTGATTGGATGATTCTGTCCCTTGCAAGGGGCTATAAAAGGCCTTGGCACCATTTTGTCTTCTTTTCTGTTCGTGATCTCAATAAAGACTTGTGTTTGTTACTCCTGCCTCGCCTCGATGTCTCTTCGGCTGAAACAGAACAGTATCCATTGTTCACAGTGTAATTTTTCCATTTCTATACATTTTTTTAATTCCTTACAGTTGTTTAGACATCTTAATTTCTTTAGCTTTTAAAAACATTGTAAACCCAAGGAGCTGGGGAATGTTTCTTGAGTTACTTACCCTCGATCAATTTGGTTTGCTCCAATGTCCAATTTTCTTGTTAGTTGCCTTAAAGTGAAGGGTAATTCCATAGTATTTGGAAACTTCATTTTTTGCAATTCCTGGGATAGTGAAATCTCTACAGCATGAATTATATGAACTCACTCCCCGACTAGGTTGCTCACAGCATGGTTCCCACATATGCAGAGTTCTTAGTAGACAACTACTACAGTCTAATGAGAAACACACACAGAGTCTGATTGATGTTTGATTGGATCCTAGCTGGACAGAGAGAAGTGTTGCTTCATCCATACATGTCAACGTAAGAGCCAGATTGGGGCAGACATAACTGATGCACTTTATAAGGCATACAGCAACTAACAAAGAGGCAACTCGGCCAGAATGACAGGGAGCAGTCTGTGAATTGCAAGTAGGCTATGGGATTAAAATGTTTTTTTAAAATAGGACCTTGATAGGTATTCATTCACTAGGGATGGCTGGAATTGGAAATGCTAAGATGAAAAGCGACATTTTTGATAGGCTTTTTCCACTGAGGCAAATGATCAATACATGAGCTCTGTTCGTCAAAGGCAGAGCAATTGACGGCTCTTTGCTGGGGTGTGATAATGCTACTGAAATTGCCTTTTAAATAGGAAAGAAAGACAGAGGGAGGGAGTGGTTAAGACAGAATCATCACAGTATGGCTTGCAGGATGATAATGTCTCTTTCTGGAGATAATTCTCTTCTCAACCTTGAGCAACCTTTTGGAACAAGAAATGAGAAAAATCTATCCTGCTTTAAGGAAGAGAGAATAAAAACAGGTGCTTGCCTTACAAGTGGCTCCACTGCTGGCAGAACAGCATTTGAAAACTCTGAGTCAATTATCCCCCAGATACCAGATCTAGGATGGGGTCTTGGATGTTATACTCTGCTTGTAAATATATTAGTGATGCTATGAAGGGCTTGGGTTTTTCAAGAACACCTCAGACAGCTACAAATACAGATCTGAGCTGCCTCTTCTTTCTTATGACCTTTATACAAGATTGAAGAGACACAGATCGGGATATTTAGCAAACCCTTTCCAGGCCTGCCCTAGAGGGAATAGCTGCAGTGGCAGGAACTTTATATAAGACACATTTTCCCACAAGCAAATTTAGGTGCCAATTATTAGCAATCTTTAACACTTCACTAAGAATCTTGTCAGTGTTTCTAAAACCCTGAATGCAAGCACAGGTAGAATGGAAAAGTATCAGGATCATGGAACAAGCGGTGGGGGGGGGAAGGCAAATTAGATTTCCTCCCCTGCCATGCTCCTAATGGTGATTATTCTAAACCCTCCTCCCCTTTTGGTTTATTTATTACATTTACATCCTTCTGCAATATAATTAAGGATTCTCAGCAGTTAGATCTTTTTGTTAAATTGCAAAATAAAGCTCCTGGGGAAAGAACTATTTTACTTTTTTAAAAAAAACTTATTTATTTAACAACAAAACCCAACTATAGTCTGCTTTTCATGAAAAATAATTCCAGGTCAAAGTAATCTCAAATAAACCATGAAAAATTATAAAAGCTAAATTAACAAAACAAGATTTTTTAACATTGACAACAGCATATTAAATATGAATCGCTACATCTTTAGGAGATACCAAAACGTGACAGACTTGCTGCCAACTGCTAGTGGAGTTCCATGGCTGGGCTGCTTTCCCTGAGAATGGCTCCCCTCAGTTGCTGACCAGAAAATGCCTGGAAACTGTGATACCTTCAAGAGGGCATCTTTGTTTGATCTTAATGGCCAGGGAGGTTCATAACTAAACAGTAAAACTTTCTCTGTGAACATTTTTGGTCAGCATGATACAAAAAAGATGTTGAGACTCTAGAAAGAGTACAGAGAATAACAACAAAGATGATTAGGGGACTGGAGGCTAAAGGGTACATTGAGCAGTTGCAGGAATTAGGGATGTCTAATCTAACAGAGAGAAGGACTAGGGATAATATGATAGAAATCTTGCAATATCTGAGGAGCAGTCACAGAGAAGAGGAGGCCAATCTATTCTACAAAGCATTTGAGGACAAGATCAGAGAGCAATGGATGTAAGATTAACAAAGAGAGATCCAATTTAAAATTAAGGAGAAATATCCTGTCAGTGAGAACAATAGTTAGTGGAACGGGCTGCCTCCAGAAACTGTGGGTGCTCCATTACTTGAAGTTTTTAAGAAGAGATTGGACAGCCATTTGTTCGGAATGGTATAAAGTCTTCTGGTTGAGGAGGGGGTTGGACTAGATAGAACATCCCCAAGGTCCCTTCCAACTCTGTTATTCTGTATTCTGTATTTTCTGTCAGTCCAGGTCCTCTTCAAGAGCCCTTTTGTTTAACCTGGAACTTTACTGTTGGACATATGCAAGTATGTATAGTATATATGTGTGCATACCTGCTTGCAAATAGCTACTTATTAAGTAAATATTTATGTAAATTTATGACTTATAAACAACATTTAAAAATACGTTTTAGAATTAAAATGTTACTGTAGTCCAGCATTAAATAGTTTTCAGTGTCTGAAATATACAAACCTTATTGATTATCAGCTGTATTTGAAGTAACAGTGCTGGAATTCCATGATGTAGGATGTTGTTGTTGTTTTTAACAATGAAGTACATGTCTTGACTGTATGATTCAAACATTTGGGATGCACAAGATGTTCTGTATAAGAAGCCACATATGATCCCCCCCCCCTTGCACTAATCTAGCTAGAAAATAAAATACTGTACCTAAAAAGCAAGTGCAGTTAGGACATGGTGAAAATAATTTATGGCTTGGAGAATATTTTAATGATAATGATGTTACCATTGCTTGTATTTTATGTTATGATTTGTTTAGCAATGAGATTGCATTGTCTAATTTTTCATGCTCGGGTTTTTTGTTTTTTTTTTGAGCTGTGAAAGATTCCAAGAACAGCATCACAGAGTTGGCTTATTATAATGAAGGAAAAGGTATCTATTTTTTTTTTTTCAAATATCAGTGGTGACACTGTTGGAAGCAAGCAAGCTTTTTAAAAGACGTAACACAATTGCTTGTCTACAATCAAGTTCCCAAGCTGAAAGACAATAACTGAACCTCAAGGATACTTCAATTACAATCCATCTGAAAGCATTCATTTCCCCATGTGATTCTTTATTCAGATTCATAACAGGGGAAAAAGCACTATTTTTTGTCTTCCCACTAAAGTTCCAAGGGATATTGCATTCAAAAGGTTAGAGCAATCAAGGAACTTTCAAAGTTTCTGTTAAGCCCTCTCAGGCAAAATTTTGACAGGCAGACTCATTACAGTATCATTTGTACAACTTTTATCATGCAACATCTGAAAAACCTTTGCATCAAGTGGCTCTGATTCAGCACACAGAGGGCACAGTCTGTGCATTGTAAAGTTTTTATTTCATGTATGACTTCTGCAGAGAAAGATTTTGAAAGGGTCTGTAGAAATGCTGAGGGAAATTAAGATTTTGTTCACACTCTCTCTCGCTTCTGTAAATTAATCCTTAGCTTGTTTAAGGATAATTAGGATGAGTAATGCAGCCATTTCATGTAGCCTCACCCCACCCCAGCATCTCTCCCTGGGAACTGTCTATCTGTTCCACATCTAGCTCCTTTGTCAGCCTGCCTGCCTTCTAGCTAAACATTTTGGTGATGGATCCCCAGGAGATTGTGAGTTCCAGTATTGCCTTAAGCATAAAGTCAGCTGAGTGACCATGGGCCAGTCCCTCTTTCTCAGCCCTAGGAAGGAAGCAATGGAAACCACTTACCAAGAATAACATAGGGAGTAACTTAGGCAATTGTTAGGAGTCAACACTGACTCTGAAGGCACAGGAAGAAAAATGGTAAAGATTAACTCTATTTTGAACATACCTGAAGAAACGGAGTCTTTGGGATTTTGCATAGAATCTTCACCTGGATATTAGGTATGAATAAAAGATTCTGAAAAGTCTGACATCAGCTTTACTCATTATAAACTTAAAAGCTACTTTCATTATTATTCCTTTGGGTTGCAGAAATTTCTACACAGCACTGAATTTTGTTTTGTTCTCATTCAGACGGAGATGGACAGAAGCATGCTCCCATATATATATGCGCCCTAGCCACAATCAAGAAAAAAAAAGTTAAAATATATAAGATTGCTATACTATTTTACTGTACAGGTAGTCCTCAATTTATTTTCATTTGTTCAGCAACTGTTCAAAGTTACAGGAACACTGAAAAAAATGGAAAAATGACTAGTCCTCAAGGTTTTGGCCACTGCAGCACCCTGTAGTCATGTGATCATGATCTATGTGCTTATGTGCCTGGCTCAAAATTACAATGATCATTTATATGATTGCCATTTATATGATCACCATTTATATGATTGCCTGGGCGCCTCCTCGTGACAACCACTGGAGAAGGTATGGGTGGAGTCCTTGAACCCCTTGTACTGGAGCTAAGATCCAGGCGACACCCCCCCCTGCCAGGCCAACCACCTTGCAGGGGGCTTACGGCTGGTTACAATGAATAAAAGAAAAAGAGTCCTGGTTGCCCTGGATCCTGGGACTCCAGCAGTATGAATGGGAGTGCTAGTGGCATAGGTTTCACTAACAAGGAACTTCCTAACAGTTGGAATAATTAACCAGTGGAACGGCTTGCCTTCAGAAGTTGTGGATGCTTCATCACTAAAGGTTTTTAAGAAGAGACTGGATAGCCACTTCTCTGAAATGGTATAGGGTCTCCTGCTTAGCATGGGGTTGGACTAGAAGACCTCCAAGGTCCCTTCCAACTCTATTCTGATTATTTGCGAGCTTCCCTACCAGCTTCCCAGAAGCCAAATCACTGGGGAAGCTGGCAAGAAAGTTGCAAGTCACTCCAGTGAGTCATTTATCCTACCCACACCATCGTCTGCCTTCATTCAGACTCTGCTGGCCCTCCCAGACCTTCCCCCAGTCTCCCTGACCCAACCTTCCCATAGCATCCCTGCACTCCTTACCTGAGATTCCCAACATTTCCCATTTAACGACCCACTCATCTTGGAGTTACAACAGCACCTAGAACTGCCCAGGATCACTATAACTGAGCAATGCAATCATGTGAAATCACACTTTATGGCTGCATTACTTAGTGATAGCAGTCACTAAACTACTTCTAAGTTTAAAACATTCATTTCTAAGTAAATACTCAGAAGAGAAATTTTCTCTTCCTTGGTTTTTTTCTCTTCCTTAGCTTTACAGAAGATTATTATCCTTCCTTACTCTTAAAAAAGAGATCCTTCTCAAGCAAGATTTTTATGTTGTATATAAATGTATACATTTACAGAGTCAACATTGTTTTACTTTATTTTCCAGTGCATTTTGTTAGGCTTTGTTCTATTTTTTTTCTCTCCCACTGAACAATATTTCAAAGTACATTTAAATCACGTGCAGTTGTCAGGATCAAATATAGCGAATATAAACAAACTGAATTTGGGATTATATTATATCATATTATATCATATTTGGGATTATATTATATCATATTTTCAGCACTAAACACTTGACAGAATCCATCATTTTGCCTTGTTTAGCTTTGAAATTAATCCTATTCTTAATTACTTCATGATTTTTACCTGATATCTTGTCACAGTAACTTCAGTTTGGTCTCTTTATTGCCTAGCGGCAATAAGGCACTGAGGATAAATCAGCCAGATTTTTAATTAAAAAAATAATAAAATATAATGTCTCTCCTCTGAACTGTTTTTATTTAGAGAAAATACTTTGGATAGACTGACAAAATAATTACCTGCTAGAACAACAGAGCATTTTCATTACACAAACATTTGCCCAATGTGTCACAATATTTTATCATCCTGTGATTAGGTCTGGTATCACCTGGGTGAAAGGAATCCATTTTTGAGAGACAGGCAAGAAGGTCCATGAAAGGATCATCTTGACGTGCAAAACCATAACAAATAGTGTATGTTCTTATAAAATGGAAGCGTTATGGTTTGCCATGTTTATTTAGACTACCTAGCAGGTTCTACCCAATTCCCCACTTCATACATTAGTGCACCAGTGCTTTCATACACATGATGCAACTGTTTTGAAGCCACCATATTCCTATTTATGTGGTGTGATCATTAGACATACAGTAGCCAATAGTATTTATTGTCTACTTCATTATCCATAGGGAATATTTATCAAAAGTTCGTTATTGGCAAAAGATCCTCAGAATGAATACAAAGAATGTAAACATGCAACTTCCAATAATTCATAGGACTCCATCAGTTGAGGTTGGTGGTGGGAAGACCATCTACTTCATTTTAATTAAGAGGAGAGATGTATATCAGGTACTGTATACATCAGGATCAGATGCATGACTCCCAGTGATTTTCAGCTGTTTGTAATTATTATGTTACCTGGCCATATTATTCAAGTCTCTGGGAAGCTTCTGTCTACTTCTTGCTTGTCTCGGGGAGCCTGACAGTGTTATATAAGAGGACTTTGGTCTCCCTGCCTTTAAGGTTGGGCCTGATATGGAGAGAAAATCAGTGCTTTAACCAGAAACTCCAATGTCAAAAGGGCTCCAAAGGGATGTAGTAAAAAGAGATGTGGGATAAATTCTTGCTAAATGTAGGCAACAGGAAGAAAATAAAAGAAAACTAAGAGGATAATGCTGCCAGGCTATATGTATGTCTGTGCTTCATAACTGGTATGTTTCTACTCGGGTACGTGATTGTGCATACTAAAGCTCTAAAAATGTGAGATATTAAATGTTATTTACTTTGGACCATTTTTTACAAATGTGGTTCTATTATCAGTTATACATATAGGAAAGCTTTTAAGGGGAAACTTCCCCAAGTCACATACATGGCAGAGACCCCATGCAAAACATTGGTTTTGAAATAATCAAATGAATCAATATGTTCTGTTCAAGACATTGCAATTAATCAAATAAAATACAACTCCTGGAATTATTTTTAGTATTTTAGATATTCTCGCACAATCCAGTTGTGCAATCAGGGAATAATAATAATAATAATAATAAAATGAAGGATGTAGTAAGAAGAAAATGGAATAGGGGTTTCCAATGATCAATCTATATTTGGACTTCCAGAATTTTAAAAGGATTTCTGAGTGGGTCCTACAGTGAAGTGTGGCATCTAACTTTTCCACTTCTAAAAATTTGCTTTTAGGAGGCATCATAGTTACTGATGCACCTTTTTTTTCCTATTGCTGATTGCTTGAAATTGCCTTACAGAAGGCAATTAAGAACCATATTTTTCTTCTGTATTTTTCAATCCCAAAATTATTTTACTTATAATTCAGTTTTCTCCCAATAGGAGTACTCATCTTGACGATGACCAGAGCTAAGAGAAGCCTCCATTGAGTCAAGCTTAATGACTGGTAACTTCAGGGGCATATTTTCTCAGCAGCAATGTAAAACTCATTTGTTTCTTTATTTGTTTGTTTGCTGTGTCTGACTGTCTTCTGTTTATTTTTCCCCCAGCCCTAATGTTCTTTGGGAGTTTCCTATCCAAGTATTAACCAAGCTGGATCCTTTTTACTTCTGAAAAGTCTAATTTTTGCTGCCACCTGCTCAGAGTTAAATTTACCAAGGCTGCAGTATCATCATCCTTCAGCTTATGTTTTAGGAAAATGCTTCTATTCTACTTTAGTCTCCTATTCTTATGATAAAATTCTTCACATTCCTGAAAGAATATCATAAGAATGTAGAATGTGGAATAATGGATGTAAGTTACAGGAAGGCAAATTCTGATTGAAAATGTGCTGAGATTAACAATAGAGTAGAACCAATTTTCCAGAATGATGATGGACTCTTTTTCATTGGTTGTGTTTAAATTCTGGCACCGATCAGGGGTTAGAAATGACCACCTAAATAACATTCTTCAGTCCTCTGATTTACTTCTTTGTTTCTGTCAAAAGCTTCATATTTAAGGAAGATAAAGGACATTGCTGTATTTTTCCTTTGCCACACACCCTAGCCTTTTAAGAGCTTCTCAGATTTATGGGTCATTCAACCAAAACAAAACGACCAAGTTCTAAGTGAGGAAATGCAAAGGCCATTTCCACAGGCAGATTTCATGTCATTCACAAATATCTCTGCAGCGAAGTGATCTCGTGTCATCAGCTTTGTTCAGCAACTGAACCAACCTATTTATGAATTAATCCAGAATTTCAGTTAATGCAATTTTCCATTAAAAATGTTGAAGAATTCCATTCTTGAAGGTAACACTCTTGGCAGGAATTCTTACTTCACCTTGTCTGGAGGCCACTAATCCCTCCATGTCAAGCTTTAGCAGTGGTGGGATTCAAATATGTGAACAACCAGTTCTCTGTGTGGATGCTGCTTCTGGAAGTCCATTCTGGGCCTGGGCAACAAAAAATTAGCTACTGGTTCTGCCGAACTTGTGCGAATTGGCTGAATCCCACCACTGAGCTTTTCTTCCTCAAATCTTTTAAATCTGTTGTTTTAAAAATCACTAGACAAATACATTTGAGATATTCTCAAATGTTTCAAATTGGTGGCAGGAAAGAGAACTATAGGGCAGTCTCAAACTGTTTTAAAGAACCAAAAACCAGTAGTGAAGTGTAAGTACCCAAAGACGGATTCCAAAGGATGTTTATTTTTTTCTCCTATGACTCAGTAAGTTGATTTCTACATCAGAAGGAACCATCTTAATCTTGTTGTTGTTGGGCAGGATTGGGCTGCTTGAGGCCTACGGCCTAATTTTTTTTAAAAGAAAAAACATCTGAAGGCAAGCAATTGAGGGCTTTTATTGGTGTGACCTGTCCTTTTCTGGCAGTCCATTAACTATGGATGAAAAGTGACGAGAGAGAATGGTATTGTGAAGGAAAGACAGAGAGATGCAGCAGAAGTAGAAATGGAGAATAAATGGCTTCATTATCTGGCAGAGAACCTTCTAGGAAGGGGAAAAACTTGTGTTTTATTTCCGGTAGAGGATATTCTAATAGTCATCAGTCTAGTCATTTTCTTCTGGCTGCTTCCCAGATGGGAGTAGTGAAACAAACCTCTCTTTCTACTTTAGTTTCAGTGTATTTTCAAATTTCTGTCAGTGGTATTTTATGAGCTTACTTGATAGTTGAAGAATAAGAGATGCTGTTCTTGCTGCTGTGTTACTGTTTCCTATTACACATTTCTATCACTCATTCTTGTAAAGTGTTTTCTCTTCTTGATCTAAAAAGGGCCACGGAAGAAGTTCCTTCATGAAACCTTTCCTTAGGATGGAATTAAAGTATGTGAAGCTACTGAGCTGTAGACAACAGAAGAATCATTCTACAGAGAAAATCCTCATAATTAGGGGCTTTCTCCTACTGCTACGTTGAACTACTAGCCACCCCTCCTTGATCTGCAGAACTATACCCACCTGAAATCTACTGTCCTCGTTGCCTATCCCTTTCTTTTGTCCCCAGATTTTCCTCCATGATAATCGGTGACAAAGCCTAAAACATCTTATGACTTTTCATTAAAATATGTTGGCTTGAAAATGAACAGAGTATTTTAACATTGGTGCTGCTAAGCATCCCTTGTCATGGTTCCGATAGACAGAGATGAATAAAGCAGAACTTTATTCTTTGAGGCTTGTAAATTCCTCAAAGAACATGTTTATTGGTTACAAAGTATTGGCATGGTCAAAAGTGAAACTAGGTCTGAATTTTCCACTAAAAATTACCCAGTTATAAAGTATAATGTCCCACCCTCAAAAATATGCAATTTACTACATTTCCCAATAGAAATGTTTGGCGGGCTTTCTAATACAATTAGTAAGTAAGAGATGACCTTGGTTCCCATGGGACAGAATATTGTTTAGACTAGCGAAGAACCTGTGAAACTCCCCCTCCCTCCTTTCCATGTGGCAACTTAGAATGAGACAGAGAAAGATGGCTGCAGCTAGGCTCATTGTAGAGTTGACAGTCCTCATGTATGACTCTTGGGTGGAGGATGAGATGAAAGCAACATCATGAAAACCACATTCAAAAGCTGTGACCTGGGCATGTTTGTGCTATAGTTGGTGAGAGTATGAAAGTGCTTTAAGTTTCCAAAAGAGTAGCTGTATTAGGAATAGCTTTGGGGATATTAAAAAAAATGTTTTGCTACCATATTTCTCATGACCTAGATAAGTGCTAGAACCTTGCCCAGCCTGCCCATGAGATTGTCACTGAACTTTACTTTTTCTTTTTGCTTCAGACAGAAAGAGAAAGGTCAAGATAAGTAGAATCAATTTTTGTTACAGCACTACCTCAATCACTGGAAGATCACCTTAGGGAGACAAGAAACACCTCACAGTGATATTCACCTTCCCTTCTCTTAGCCTTATCTGACTATCCAAAGGAAAAAAAGGGGTTGCATTTATAAGTAGGCAGGTATTATGTTCCGGGAACAGTGAGGCATTGAAGACGCGAGAGTGAAAGTAACAGCAAGTTTATTGATTCCACACAGAAGCGGCTCTAGCAGCCGCTTGACACTTATTTATACAGACCGCCACTAGGCGGCGGCCAATCAAATTAAAGCAACCACTCGCGCCTAAATTACAGGCGCGAAACTAAATATACAGACAGTTGCTGATTTGAACTAAACATACTAACTGCCCGCTATTAACAACACCCTGAATTAAGGTTGATACACAACAGCAGGCATACCAAATTATACTTTCTGACTAACAACATTTTCTTACTAATAGTAAAAATGTATATACAGTATGTGCATATATAGTAATGCAAAGTAGACTCTGGACTAGATCAAGATTTATCTAAAAACAAAATCCAGCTTTTGCTGTAATAATACAAAGAGCTGATGGCAGAATACTCCTTTCTCCTATACCATACTGCAAATATAATCAAAGATTAAAGCTGAGTTTAGGTTGCTAAGTTTAGGTACTAAAGTCTGATAAGTTTTTGTTTAATTACTGAAGTTTATGTACTGTTTAATTGCAACTGACTATTTGAATCATCTCTGCTGGAATCATTAATGGGGAAAATAAAGTTAATTTAGTTTAGTTTGGGGGGGGGGAGGTGTTGCACAGACTTACTAGATTGTGTCCACTTCCCTGGAAGGGCTTGTCCTTCTGGAGATGAACTGCTGATGCCTAGATTTTTGTGAGTTTGGGTTGAGATGTAACAGTTGTAAGCTGTAGTGGCAGCATATTGTACCTACCTTGAAAGTATAACAAAAGAGTCTAGCCACCCGCCCTACTTCAAAGTTGCAAAGTACAGAGTCTCCTGGGTTATTCTATACATCCATAATATTTCAACACAATACTATTTGTTTAGGAAATGGTCCACCAGATCTTTCTATACAAATGGAGTCATATATGTGTAAAAGTCTGTGGTCTTGGGTAAATCAATTTTAAAGAAAACTACCACTTCTTAAAAATCCAGAATACATTTTGACTTGTATTTAAGTTCCTCTTGTGTAATTCAAAAGACGTGTTGAAACTGGTATCATCAATATTTTTTTGGGAAAAAAGCAAAATAAATATAGGTGGGAAGATACTGAGTTGAAAGAAAGGGAGAGAGCAAGAGAGCAGAAATCTAATTTTATATTGAGCTGTGTCAGGAATCAAATCACATATTCTCATTACATCCCAAGAAGACTTGGGTGAGAGCCAGAATTTCAAAACAATACTGGGATGAATGAGATGGGGGAACCCCCTTGGAGAATGTATTATGGAATGCCAAGCTCCTAATTAATGAAGTTTAACAATAATAGAGTGCTAGTTTTCTAATCAAACACAGCCTGTAGGCGATAAGAATGCTTCCCTTAGTGAGCTTGGAAAAGGGCAGGACTAATGAGGGGGCAGTTTTCATTAGGAAAATGAGCTTCAAGGCTGGGGCAAAGGAGAAAATAATGCCAGCACCCATTTCTTTGATAAGCAGTGATTGCATTAGACATTGTGCCCTGCTTTTGAAAAAAACCAAATGGACTATTTGGTGTGGGCAGAATGAAATGAATGCTTTTTCATTTCATCCCATCATGCCAAATATTCCTGAGAACCAAGTCTACAGTGCACCAGTGGCATTCTGCCTGGAAAAATAAAGCTCTGAAATAATTCCAAAATAGATTTTCTACATGAGAGTTGTACAACATGGCCTCCACCCTCCCACTTCAAAGCTTTGGAACAGCACCACCATAGCTCCTCCAAAAGTTATTTTCAAATTGCAATTTTTAATGTAGTAAAAGATGATTTTAGTAAAAGACACTGGCTAGGCTGGCCCAAGGCTATAATTAAAGAGCCTTACATGGAACATAATATTCTTATCTGTAGTCTGTTTAAATGTAATTCATTGTAAGTTTTAATTACATTTAGTTTTTGTCCTTCCCTACTCAATTCTTTGTCATAACCTTACTCAGGGTTGGAATACAACCCCCAGAACATCAGTCAAAGGCCAGACAGAGCCTTTGGCCCCCAAATAAAATTGTACATCTGTGTTCTCTATATTTGTTTCCTATATATTGTATCTATTACTGCACTAGGTAACCCAGATCATGAAATCAATTCCACAAGATGTCCACAATACTTTTATTGAAATTGGCTATAATAACAGTCTGATTTTGTTGTATGTCCTCCTCTGCCTTATAGTTTGGTGAAATAGGGAAGTTTCTGTCTGAGCTATTTCTGAAAGTTATCTGGATGATCTGGGCTTAAAAAATGCTTTTGTCTCTTTTGCCTAGGCAACAACATCTATATATGTCAGTTACTTTCTACAGTATCTGCTTTGTTCTGAAACTCCATTTGAGCTGTTGGGGAAAACTGCCTGCCAGAGAATTACTTTGATAGCAGGCTAAGATGGGAATGATCCCACATTAAATCACTGCTCAGTCATGAAGATGACTTTTGTTATCTCCTGAGACAGAAAGGCAGCTTTGCATTTTCTATGAACTGCATTTTGTAGAAAGCAGGGCTTTTTTTGTCATAGAACGCCCAGAACGGAGTTCCGGCACCCTTTTTGGATGGAACCTTGTAGGGTAAGCAAGGCGGATTGTATGACATGTGTGAGTTCCGGCACCTTTTCTTTTTACAAAAAAAGCACTGGTAGAAAGTAAGATAAAGCTTAAGGTGCATTTTTAAAAGTTAATGTTAATTTGCAATATTCTTGGGTAGTATTTAACTTGCAGTGTGGATATCATAGTCCTCATTCCTCAATTATCAGATGAGAACATTGGAGCAAGATTAATTGGCCAAGCAGGGATGGTTCTACCGTATTTCACCCATTCCTTTCACCCTTTTCCAGTAATTTTGGAACTGCATACAACTCTCAGAATTTCCAGCCAGTAGAACTAAGGACTGAAGATTCTGGTAACTATAATTCTAATATATCTGGAATGCCCCAAAGTGAGGTAGGCTAGCTGTATATAGTTGTATATAGTTTAGCTTCAAATTATTCACTTATTAAATATTAAGGAGCTGTGGTGGCTCAGTGGTTGGAATGCAATATTTGCCTACTGCTAGGAGTTCGATCCTGACTGGCTCAAGGTTGACTTAGCCTTCCATCCTTCCGAGGTTAGTAAAATGAGGACCCAGATTATTGGGGACAATATGCTGACTCTGTAAACCACTTAGAGAGTACTGTATATAAGTCTAAGTGCTATTGCTATTTGCAAGAATCAGCCTTCTCTTTTCAGGCTGAAGAAAAGCAAAATGTTACCAGGATAAATAGTCACATAACTATTCTGAAAACCAAGTACACTATGTTTGGGGAAGGTGATTAGTTCAGAATACAGAATAACAAAGTTGGAAGAGACCTTGGAGGTCTTCTAGTCCAACCCCCTGCTCAAGCATCCCAGACAAATGGCTGTTCAATCTCGTCTTAAAAACCTCCAGAAAGCACCCAGAACTTCTGAAAGCAAGCAATCCCACTGGTTAATTGTTCTCACTGTCAGGAAATTTCTTCTTAGCTCTCCTTGATAAATCTCCATCCATTCAAGAGGGTTAAACAAAACATGAAAAAATCTATCTGTTTGTCTATCATTTAACTATCTAGTAAAAATTCCATTAAAGCATAGTATAATTCCATAAGATAGAAAACAACTCCTACAAACTGAAAGCTGCTTAGGTGGTTGAAATAATAGCTATTCACGCAGAGGAGCAGAGATTAAGAAAATCTATGGAGTTAAACAACCATGCATGAAGCATGCTGGAATGAGCTGGGAAAGTCACCAGAAATGAATGGAAAAGGCTACAACGGTGTTGAACACCCAGTAAAAACTTTGGGGGTGGGAAAGAACAAGGTATATGGAAAGGATATATGCTTTTGTGATGGATGGACAGATGAATGAACAGATAGATGGATGAATGATTTGTGTCTCCTTGTGTATTTATGCATGGATTGAAGCATATATTTATAATATATGTATATGAGAAATGGAATTAAGATATATTTGAAAAAGAGTAGGGTACTGAATTTATACTGATTTGGTATCGGTCATCACTTTGAACATAATATGGTGGAAACATTTCAAATGAAGAAATGGAAAAAAGAGTAAAAAAAATGAATAAATGAATGATAAGCTCAGTCAGATTGTGTTAATTTGTGTTAGCCCATTGTATAAGGGCCAAATAGAGATGGTGTTGCTCCACTGAACATTATAAAATATAATTTCATGAATCCAGCATATATAAAACAGCTTTCATAAGGCTGTTAGAATAATATGAAGTTTTTTATAGCTATTTATAATAATACATTGTCAATAAAAATATTTAAGATGCATAGCTTCTACCTTTTAGGATCAACTATAAACAGTAAAGGAACTAACAATCAAGAGATATGCCTCAGACAAGTTTTTGATAGAGTAATAATAAAGGCTTTGGAAAATTTATTTAGACATATTTATTTATATCCCATATTTTTTTTTACAAATAACTCAAGGCAGCCAACATACCCAAGACACTTTCCTCTTCCTATTTTCCTGACAACAGCCACCCTGTGAGGTAAGTGAAAGTTGGACTATGAAGCAGCAGAATAAAAAGAACATTAAGGGTGTCAAACTCTGATGTTGGTATTGAAGAGTGTGTTGGTATTGATAGTATCAAAATCTAGTATTGAAGATTCTTGAGAATATTATCGATAGCCAAGAAAAACAAATAGTTCATCAAACAAATTAACCCAGAGTTTTTAGTCAACACATAATGACTAGATTCAAATTACCATATTTCAGATGCATTATGTGACGGCTTAGCTCCCTTGAAAAGTCTATAATGTTGGTAAAGGTGGAAGGAAAGAGAAGAATAGGATGACCAGCGGTAAGATAGATGGACTTATTTAAAGCAATGAGTGCACACTGAAAGACTTGAAGGACCAGGTTACATACAGATAACAATTTTATTGCCAGAGGAAAAATCCTACAAACTTGAGTCCTCACCACTTATACCTAACATTCTAGCAAAAATTGAGACTGAAGGGGCTTATGTCTGCTAGAGGGTAATTAAAGAAATTAGTTATTAAGCTTTAAGCGGCCATGGATGCCAAGTATCTCCCTATTCTATCAAATTTTTTTCTCTCAACTGTACTTTGTCAACCTTAAAGCAAGACCACCCTTAAAGCCCTTTGCAAGATTCTATTATTTCTTCTCTGGAATTATCTTATATTTCCTGCTTCACCCAATTAACTGCTGTCATCTAGTGAGAGTGCATGTGGAAATATGAGTTTTTAAAAAGGGGAAAAATATCCTGTAGAAAGCCTGCTGTTCTGCAGTGGCATTTTTCCCATTTCATGATATTTTCAATGAACTGACAGACTGCACAGGGAGTCCATTAGCCCATGATATTCCTTTCAAAGTTAATTATACTTTTCCAGTTGTTGCAAAAGTTACATGAAGTTAGAGCCTTCTAATCTTCAACTCAGATCTCTGGCACAAAGGAACCCATTAGCTGTACCGCATATTTCTTTTCCCCCTGTCTTTTTACTCATTCACTGACAGCCTTGGAGCCTGTTGGGCCATAACTTTATAGCACTGTATTATTCCTTTACAATACTTTTCTTTCCTGTAGCTTATGCCATGTTTCTAGCTTATGACATACTCCATGCAATAAAGTAAATATATGACATACAATTGCAGTTTATGAGTTCAAAAACTGCCTAAAGCAACTCAGGCAATCCCTATTTGGTGCTACAATGCAGCAAAATCTGGAACCCTTCCCACTCTGAAAAACACTTATTCAAGATAAATTTGACTGCTTTATTATTATGATTAAATTTATGTCTTGATTTGAATTGTGTTGTTTTAGATTTATTATTTTTTCTCCTTATAAGCCACCTTGAGGACCTAAATCTAAAGCTTGTTAACTATGAATGAATCTGATGGATCTAATGGACACCACTGCAGAAGTATGATGTGTTAGGATGAAGATGACATACTCGCAAATAAATATGTATAAATGCTGTCCAAACCCTGCTGTATATTCAGAATTCTCTCCCATGGATCAAAAAGATAAAGTTTGTTCCTTATTGCAGTCGGTATCACCAGGGGGAAAAATAAGAGATTTCTTGTCAGGAGAGAGGTCCACATCTGAGGTGGTGGGGACTTATGGCCAGAATTAAAACCAGATGGTTCATAGTTTTCCTCTTCCATAGTCACCATCTCTTCTCTTTGTTTTCTTCCCAGTCAACATGTCAGAGGACTGAACCGATCATAGAAATAAGATGTTGGAAATAAAGCCAAGAACTGCTTAGAATTAGGAGGGACACGTGAAGCTTATGGCATATATGGGGAACATCTGAAACTCCAGATGTTGCTGTGCCATAAAAGTGTTACTTCAATTATTATTTATACCATCTCTAGAATCCCAGAACACAAACTACCACAACTTTTCCACTTCAGTATTAGGGCTTTAGATTACCCACTATGTGATGTGCAACCATTCAATCAAGCAGATACAAACCAACTATTTCAAACAAAACAAAAAGAGTGTTGGTGTAAGTGCTATTGCATTCTCCCAGGAGAACTGCAGCTTAGGACTGGAATTCTGACAAACAGGAAATGAAATAGTAAAATTGTTCCTGGCACAGATCTTTTTCATTGTAACATTTTTGTCTATGTTAAAGTAGAAAGAAAGAAGGAGAACTCCTTCTACATAAAAGAAAACATAGATAAGATGCCAACTTTTAGGGTAACCCCTTCTGTTCTAACTTTGCTTCTTCTCTTCCTTCTCTAAACTTAGTCCTGAATATCTCCATCTATTGTCTACGTTGGAACAGCCCAGAAACACTCTGACCCTTCTCACCTATTGTTTGTTTGAATTAAGCATGAGTCAGGTTTTTCATGGATTTTACAATTACAGTTTTCAGACAGACATTGGTTTTTGAAAATGGCCTCTAGGTAAAAAGGTTCTATGTTAGAAGCTTCTGTAATTTTCATGGAATAGGATTTTAACAAGGGTTACCCTTTTAAAATCAGAAAATTCTTGAATCTCTCAAAGATTGGAAATATACTTTAATTTTGCTGCTTCTAGGACATATTTCTTTTCTACCAGGATGAGGGGCCACTTGAGTGAAGTCCTGTTTTGGTTGTTTTATGCTGGTGCTTGGATGCCATTTTATATCTTATGTTTATATACTGTCGTCATCATCATCATAATTCTAGCCACTGTCTACCCACTGCAAGATGAAGGCCTCTTCCTCATGTTTCCAACCGATATAATCCTAAGCCTTTCTTTTGCCAATAGGGCCCGCAATACTTGCTGATGTCATCGATTCATCTTGTTTTAGGTCTTTTTTGTGGATGCTTTTTATCAGGTGGAATCCATTCTGTGTCTGCCTTGGTCCATATGCTATCAGTTCCTCTTGCTATGTGACCAGCCCATTTCCATTTCAGTTCTTTTACTCTCTTGATGATATTGCATACTTTCCTTTGTTTATTGTTTTTTTTTCTGGTTCTTGTTGTGTACCACCCAGAGACACTTGGTAGCCTAATAAGGTCTTTGGATTCCCTCAAGTACTTTTTCTGCTGTTCTACAATGTCCATTATCCAGACTTTTTTGTTCTCCTTCTCAGCAATTCTTAACTCTGGGATATTGTGTGGCAGATACTTGTTGTTTGAATTCTAAAGTCACAGAGCACTTTGGCTTCTTCATTTTCTATTATTCTGTCTGTTCTGTTCGCAACACAGACATGAAGACGAGGCAGTTGATGCAAAAAAGATGTTCTTTATTTGGTACTTGCACTGAACAGAAGCAAAGGAGAAATGGCAACATGCCCTTTTATACTTCCCCTGCAAGGGGAGGCTCAACCAATGAATGCAGGCTATTCTCCCACCTCGCGCATGCGCACGAGGCTGGAGACAGCCTGTCTGGGTCCCGGGCAACTTATGGGCTGCCCAGGTCTATACAACCAGTCCCGGGCAAACACGTGGTCTGCCTGGGTCTCTGCAGTTACCCTGCAGGTTGCCTGTGCCTTGCTGATTGACTCAGCAAGGCTCAGGACACAACACTGTCTATTTTGTGGTCCTGCCATTCTTGCTTGCAGACAAACAATGTTATTTTATCTAATTTATATAGCCAGCCATTTCATGACTGTGAATTTCAGTGGTGTGCAAAGCTTGAAACCACAACAATAAAATATAACCATGATGCCCAAATTTAAAACAAAACAAAAACAAAAAAACACATTACTATTAGAGCTTGCTTAATCTAGCCCAAATGCCAGTGAGACCGACTAGGTCTTAATGGTCTTATGAAAGGATTGTGTTATGACCCAGGTGGTCAAGACAAGGCAGGCCTCTAAAGAGTTCTTTATTTCTCTTAAACAATGTTCCAGCCAATGGCCCTCCGACAACCAGTAAGGCTCCACCCACACACTACTCTGAAGGCAGCCACCCTCAGTCCCCCAAACAACAGCCCCTCTAGTACCAAGAAAGAGAGTAGGAGCACACTTTACAGAGCAAGGTCCAGGGTTCCAAGTCCAATTCACCAGGCCGGGTCTAGGCACAAGACCAGGGCAGTCCTCAGGACAAGAAACACATCCCAGAAAAGAAGCGGTTCCAAAGTCCCCATGAAGCAAAGGCCCAACGTAGGCCACCAGAGAAGAACGAGGTCCAAAACAAAATGCAAAAAGCAATCTTCCAAGTAAGGCAAGGCATGAGTAAAATCCGGGGTGTGTGTGTGTAAGCCAAAGCAAACAATTGTTCCTGGCAAAGACTAACTCCCCATGGCTTTTCCTTAAGTTACTCCCCTCCAGGTGTTCCTTGTGAGGAGGAGTGGGGCAACCTCCCCCTGAGTAGCCTTGCATCCCTTCTCTGGGCTTGCCTACGCTCCACTCTCCTTGCCCTTGGATCAGTGGAGCAAGCAGCTGTTCCTCATCAGAGGAGATTGGCTGCCTATCAGCACCACTGCTGGTCAGTAGTTGATCCTCCCTTATGTCTGTGCAGGCAGGCAGGCAGTCTGGTCAACCACCTCCCCCAATGCCTGAGGGGCCCGGGACAGCATCGTCCTCAGCCCCTGGCATGCCTTCCCTGTTGGACGGTCCCAGCTCCAACTCTTCCTTCTCTTCCTCTGAACCAGCCTCTGAAGGGGCCATGACAGATTGGTTCTTTAGGGACCAATCTAGCAACTCTTACATTTCCTAGGGAGCTGGCTGTTAAGTTGAAGCTACAGTATTCCCAATATGTGATGTGTATGAAAGTCCCACTGAATGGTTATTAGTTTATGAATTATGAATGAATTAGTCAAGATTCCAGAACAGTGGGCTCCTAATTTAGTTATCACTTATTGAATCTGTTTTAATCACTAAATTTCAAAGAGTAATTAAGTGAACCAGCCATGAATTCAACATGGTCAGTGTTTTCCACAAGACAGTGCATCAGCTACAGTTCTTGAAACATCTGTAGTCATAGTTATTACACACATGTCCATATAGAAAGCTTAGTATAAAAGTGTCTAAATTTTTATTCTGATTTTTTCTTAAATGTAAGCCTTTTCAAGTAAGAAAAGAGGTCCGTGCCAAAGTCCCCCAATCCCTTGCCAAAACAACTTTGTTTTGCTTGAGCACAATTTGTGTATTTTACCATACCCAACATATAATTGTCCAATTTTATCAGTCCTTTATTGCAGTGCTGCTGCCCCCAAGCTTTTGGGTTCCATGGAGGGCAGTTTTTCCATGGACCGGGGAGAGTTAGGGTTGCATGCACTGCCTGGATACCATATGTACGCAGATGGGGCTTCAGTCACTTGCGTGGCCCAGTTCCTGGCGGACCACTATCGGTCTGTGGATTGGGGGTTGGGGACCCCTGCTTTACTGCTTTGTCTGGGCCAGCAAAAAAAAAAAGTTTGAAGGAAGAAGACGGAGGGAAGAACACTTTAGTATTAACAAATAGCTCAAAGATAAAAAATACATACATTGGCAAAGGAAAAAAGACACACATACTGCAGAAAATTTAATGTCAGTGTAAAGCTATTAAAATTCAATTTTACAGTGTGGAAGAGTCATGGGGCTAGAGAAGAAGCTCTCCTTCTGATCTTCTGGGCTTTTTTTTAGCTGCTACAAAAAAAGAGGAGTATTGCAGTACACTATTACCATCTCCCTACTTAGCTAGCTTTTGTAGGTGGGTACAATAATAATAAGAAAAGATGTTGAGGGGCACCTTTGATGTCTATTTCCTAAAATATACTTTAACATCAGGCATCCATATATATTGCTTTGGTTACTAATACAGTAAAGAAACAGAAACTAAATAAAATTAAATAGGTTTAATTACACGATAGCCCAATTATACAGCTTGCCTGGTTTTCCTCAGTGTTTTGGATAACTGCATAAAGACAAATGCATTTGCCAGTCATTCATTTAGCTAGTTCTTTTTGTGCTCCTAAAAGAATGTCTGATGGGTTTAGCTAATATATAAACTTTTCTATAATTAGGTCTGTCCTCATTCTGTACCTGACTTGCTGTATAATTTGCATTTTGTGTTTTCCGTTCTCTACCATTGTCATTATATATAAAGATATTTTATATCTGAAATATTAAAGTTTAGCATTAGCTACATTTTATTTCTTTGCCAATATATATTAATTACATGTTTTGGCTTGATAAGGGTCTTGTTTATAAATCTGTTGTAAAGGGAAATAGTTTCATTGATATCTCTATCTCAATCGCTTTTTATAACTATATAAATTATCTGACTTCCTCTCCAGGTAATGCATTTCCAAGAATGCCCAGTCAGATGGCAAATTTTTAAAGCAATGCTAAACAAGTTTTCATTTAAGCTACATATAATTACTGAAGTGCTAATATTAGATCAACCCTCCACTGGATATGAATGGCTTGGGACTTCTCATAGTGCCACAATGCCTCCGACATCTCTTTACAATTGATGGCATGGATAGATGGTTTCCCCTGTCCTCAGTTCAAATCCTGATCCTTTCATGATTCTCTGGTATATGATGAGAAAGACCTGTTTGAAACTCTAAGGAGCACCTGCCAACCAGCCTAGAGAATGTTGGGCTAAATAGACAAGTCATTTTGTCAGTTTAAGGCAGTTACAGTGATGTGCTTCTTCAGTGTAATTTCTTACACTAGCACATTGGCAGTTCATAAAAGTGAATACAATGATAAGTGAACCTTGAGCCTGGCAGCAATGAGACTCTTTCCACACTGAGTTGCTCGCCAATTGCTTGGAACAGATTCCTAAGCAGGCATGTCCAGTACACCTTTCAGCAGGGAGACAGCACATATTTCTTGATTGACACACCTCCTGGAAAGCAGCTTCTAAAATTAACCTTGAGCTGCTCCCTAGGCTGCCCTTCAGTGAAATCAATTTTTTCCAAAGGCTGTTACCTGCAACTTAGTGGCGAGCCACATCTGTTGTTTCTGATGTTCTGAATTGGCTGTGCGTATCTGTGGCTAAAAAGATTCTTGCTTAGAGCCAGGGTAAACATCTGGTTGGTTTATTTTTAGAAGCATGTAGCATGGGGGGGGAGGCAACGCCATCCATAGCACTGCATGCCTGATAAGCATTTAATTATTTTGTTTACAGGGACATTCTGAACCTTTTTAGCACATTAGCATAGAGCCCCTAAAGGTAAAACTCAAGTACCATTAATCATATGGCACAAATGTGTGTTTCTTTTCATATTAATTGGGTGTCGCGTTTAGTCCTCACAAATCCCTAGTCTTGTTATCCATTAAGAAATGAAGCACAGAATACCAATTTATATTTGTGACATTGGTCTTTTCCTCATCTGCTTTTGCCCCATACAGAGGGGTATGAGTGTGTGCATGTTTCCCAACAGCTTATTTCTACAGGAATGCAACCTTCAAAAGCAATATGATTTCCTATCATTGGCTAAGATAGATGGGGTAGCGCTATTATCGTGTATTAAGCAAGTTTGTTATTTTGCATTAGAATATTATTGCTTTTTTTACTGTAAATCTATGAGTTTGAAGTCCCCACATCTTAAAATTGCCAAGGTTGAGAAACATCCTTTATCATACCAAACATTAACCTCAAATACTACTCAGTCCCAATCAATTTATAATAAGTTCATCTGTCCTTCACTTGAACTAACATTCAAAATGAACCTGTGTAAATCTTGAATGATAAATTCTTATGCGGATCATATGACAAAACAAAAATATTCTGAAACTTTTTTCTTTATTAGAGTGTCTGCTTTATCATGAAAGCAATAATCACCATAGGCTTGAGACAGAATATGGGGAATCTTATGGATTTCTTGATTACCCTCAATGAACTCCAAATATCTAAGACCAGCTTGATCATTGGATCAAGTAAAGCAGGGGTGTCAAACTGCCGGCCCATGGGCCAGTTGCCTCATACAGAGACCACGCCTACCCCAGCTCCGGCAATGCAAAAACAGTCGTGATATGTCACAACACGTCATGTGACACAGCGAGTTTGACACCCGTGAAGTAAAGCAACTGCTTTCCAGTGTTGCCACAAATTGGAAAAGCTCCTTTTCCACTGCCTTCTTGGATGGCTTTCTGGAGTTGCTGCTTCATTCAATCCACAGTAGGTTGCTCTTCTGCAATGACTTGGCACTCTGCTAGTCACCCTATAACCATTTCTCTGAATCTGGCTTGGGAAAGATACAGTATATTATGATCTTCTCACCCTATTTTGTTTTAAGGATCTTCTAGTGGCTATTTGGTGGTTACCCAGGTGAGCTAACCACAGCTGCCACCAGAATACAGGAGCAGAGGGAATGGTAAAACCTTTTGGGGCCATCACTATTTAAGACTCAGAGAATACTTAAGGAAAACTCAGAAAAGACTTTTAAAAAATGCTTTTTTCTTAGCTTTATATTCTGCCTTTCAGAAGTTCATATACAGCAGCATATTTAGCAAGATCGTGTGTCAAGATGTGAAATCTGCAGAGACATAAATAATCTGGTGGCAGAAAGTTGTTGATTCATTCACTGCCCCCAATATATTGCTAGGGTTAAGGCCAATCCTATAATCGGACAAAATGAAACTGCAGCTTGTACTAGCAGCTCCTAAACTGGCGTGGATTTGTGTTTATGTTTCTGCTTCTCTCAATCTTGAGTTGAGAATTGTATTATCAGATGCTTTGCAATGGAGGAAAACATGCTAGAATATATTGAACCAGCAAACTGACCCATAACAGCTGATCATCCTCCTCCTGATTCCTATTTATCCTAACAGCTGGCCTCTCTTTAATGGTATAGGCAAGTTGTGAATTCATTCTCAGAGAGTGGGGACCTGCTGCATTGTAAAAACAGCTCCATCCAAACCAGCAGGAAAGTGTCAGCAGGCTCACACTATTAAGAATAGGAGGTACTTATTTGGCATGAAATATTAACCAAAGATTGGGGAGGGAAGAGAACTAGAAAGATAAGAAGAGGGAGGAATGCAACAAATGCTATCAGCTTGAGAGTTGCAGTAGACTTTGAATTGATATATCAGGGACTGCACTCCAAACTAGAAGTGTGTGGGTGCCCATTTATGGAAAGGGAGCTTCAGATGTTTGAAAAGCTGTATCTGTAAGGCTTGTGGTTTGCATATATCTCAAGCTCCCCTAAGTGCCCAAATTTTGGCCTAACTATTTGGGGATTCCGATTATCATAAAGCAGTGGCTAGAGCAAGAGCATGTTCAAACCTGTACTCCATAAGTGGTTTCCAGGTTAAATTGAAGCTCACATTAGACTTGTTTTCATTTATTAAACTATTTTTAGACATTAGAGAACTCCCATAACTCAAGCTACTAATTTTCTAATGAAGGAATCATTCTTCAGAAGATTATCTTCCAGAAATGTTGGTCTTTATGATGTTCCAACAAATACGGGAAAAGGTTTCAACTTGATTTTTGAACAATTTTTTGAAAACATATAGTTCATTGTCCTGGGGTAATGTACTACCAGTATCAGAACTTATACCAAATTTCTTTTTTATGTATTATTCACTTTGAATTTGATCTGTGTCTTTCATTGATTCTCCCATTATTGGTGTATGAAATTGTCCTGTTTAACTTTTGCATCTATTTGACCATTTAACTTGTCAGGACTCCAAATCACATTTAGTAGCAACTTATAATACTTGGCAGGTGTTCTGTGTTCTAAACATTTTCAGTCCAGGCAGATCTTTGAGCATGCCACTTATTTTGTAATTCTTTCTAAAGTATTGTGCTCATCTGGAGATTTTGGAACCATGAAAACATTTCTGACCACTTTAAGAAGTAAGCCTGAGAATGATTTCATTGTTTTTTTAATAACTAAATGTTGTGGGTTATAACAGTTTTCTCTGCAATGATAGATTTTTAGTATACTCTTCATAAAATATATTTAATATTGAAGCCAGAGGAGATAAGCCTGGACACTCTTTTGTTTTTGTGTGTTTATCCCATACATTTAATAAGATACTTCAGTAGAATGATTTCTTATTTTGTAGCACATTTTCATATCAATTCAAAGATACTTATGTAGATCTTCTGTGTCTTTCTCCCTCCCTAAATGAAATCCAGCCGTATGGTGCTATAATCCAGTCTGTGAACTAGGTCAAACAGCTGATAGCATAACTTTATATTTAGTACAGCCAATCCACTCTCCTGCCCCCATTTTATACCTTGTAAGATCTTAAATTTAATCCTTTTAATGAGATGAAATTGCTTGTTTTTATTTTTTAGGAAAAATTACAAAGCATTTTGCCCTGTTTATAAAATTAACATGAAAAGTTAAGATCCTTTGAAAATCCTTAATTTTCTCTTTTAATTAACCAAATATTTAGGTCATAATGAATCTGCTTTCTAACACCCCTCACCTCCACATAAAAGAGCAATATTCCTCGTCTAAAAAAGTGTGCAAAGACTGCAGTTTCAATGAGCATTAATTTACATCTCAGTAAAGACAGTTTGCTTAATTAAAACATATAGGTCTTGGATGAGTCTTTCATTTACTATTCCAAATTGTACGAAGAGTTTTAAAACCATCTATCACCTGTGAGTGAGTGAGAAGAGTGTTTGTCTTAATTCAAGGCATTTATTAGGGGTAATGTTGTTTTTGGAAGAGGAGACAGATGATCATCTGTGATTGTTTTAAAAAAAGCAACCTTCCATAACCCAGTATCTTTCAGATATGACTCCTAATACAAATTTGGTAATAATTTCTTGGTCATTATGAACTTGTGGCCCAACTAGAGAGTTGCAGAAGGTTGTTTTGGTTAATATTTTTAAAATGTTTAGTATTGTTATATCTTGTCTATAGTTTAACTAACCTAAATGTCAAACTGAAAGCAAGATGCATGCGGATCCAAAATTCTAAGGCAGAAAACTGGATTTGAATGGAAATGACTTCAAATAGATGCAAGCATACACAACCAGCATCCCTTCAGAGATAGGGATGGTATCCTCTCCCCAGGGTTCTGGAAAGCTTTGGAAACCTGGTTTTGGTCCCAGACTTGAGGTTGTTGCTTATGATTTGTTTAAACTCTCCGTTTTGTTTTATTGATTTTGTTGTTGGATTATTTATCTGAGCTATCTGATTTTATGTTGTTAGCTTTTTTTTTCTTTTTGAAGTTTGTGTGCCACTCAGAGTCCACTGGGATTTGGTGGAGTTGAATGGCCAATAAATGTAAATAAATAAATAATAAACCTGTGGCACTCGAACTTCATGTGGTCCCTCAAGAACTACTGTTCAATATTATGTTTAAAGTGACAGAAATGAAAAAATTATTAAACACATATGAAGTGAGTCTGTAAATTACTAGTTTACCATGGCTGACCATAAAAAAAGTAATTTGAATGTGATTAATACCTGAATGGGGAATTGCTGAAAAATCCCCAGGTCATAGCTTGGACTGGAAAGCTGAAAAACTTTCCAATAGAAAGCATTTCCATATTGCTCCATACTGTTCCCAATAACAACAAATCAGCGCTCTTCAGGGCCATGAAGAAATTGCAGTTGTCTACCATATATGGCGAGGGTGAGCACCCCCTCAGGCCTCAAAGCCAAATATGGTCCCCCAAATTCCTTTTTGTTTTGTTTGCTTGTTTTTGGTGTCCTCCATAGCCAGCACTGGCTATAATGTTCAACACTGAAGGCATAGTTGTCATTTTGACTTGGGATATACATATACATAAAACACAGAGCAGGTCCTAAAAACTTAAACAGAATAAACCAAATCTTGTCTGTTTTGCCCCATAGTCTCAATCAATGCATTACTCAGCCACCAACAAATTGTTTTGTGTGGCCTCAAACATCAAAAGGTTGCACAGTCCGGCCATAAATCAGTTTCATTAAAAATAAACATGAAATGGAACAAAGCAGTTCTCTGTTTCACAGTCTTGCTTCACAGAACAGGAGAACAGCACAAATAATCATATGGCACGAGATAATGACCTGGAATACAGAAGGAGATTTTCCTCCTCTAATAATATTCCTCCCCGGTGAGCAGATTTGCTTGATGAAAGATCTGAAGATTAGGATAGTTCAAAAGCCATGGAAATAGTACTTTTTACAGAATCTTTTTCCAGGGATTATCATGCAGTTCAAAACTATTTATACAGCTGACAAAGTTCAAGGAGCAAGCGAGAGGAAAAGATTTCTTCACAGCTAGAAAAGTGGAACGAGTATTGCTGGTTGTTTTTTTCCCCTCTATGTAGCCAGTGGAAAAGGGCAGAACAAGTAACAAGAGGATGGTGTAGGGGAAGGAAATCCATTTATGACAACAGAAAGCAATTAAAAAAGAAGCGATTCCGTTGGCTTAGTGTAACTCTTCTCTCAGCAGGATGACATGAGGCTAAAATAGGATTCCGAATGCAATTATTTATTTTTTCTGATCCAGCAAGGAAACTATGCACATAGAAGACAGCTTCTTCAAACATGCCTGCAGTGACCATATGTTCTTTATTATAAAGAGAGTTCTTTTTTCCCCCCAGAAATCTGTCCTTTTAGATGTCTTTATGTTTCAAAAACTCACTTTTCTCCTTTATTTTGGTCATTTAACTTTTACCATACAAATGGTGGCATTTAAGCACACTTTCACATTCATTTGAAAAATATGGATTCTGAATTGTCTTTTTAAATAAGTTTACATGTACTGTTTGCTTTTAGATATTTGTATTAGAATATGCATTTCTGTAAAGTTTTTCTTTGTTTTGCTCTTGACTTTTCCTCTGTAATGCCAAGTTATAAACAGAATTAAAATTTACCCCCTTTTTCAGATTTTTCCTTTTTCTTCTTCAAGAAAATAGGGTCACTGAACACATACCTCATATTGGCCAAAGTTTCTTCATGTACATCTGAGCACAAATTATTTGACTGACACTACTTTGCATATTCCAGTTATCCAAAAATGAGAATTTTTCAGAGCTTAAGGCTGATGTCTTGGAAGGTAGTCACTGGAGGCTGGTTACTGTTTTGTAATGTTTGGACTAATTTACAAATAAATTGAGCATCAATAAAAGCAAAGAGATTAACATTTCATACAACTAACATTCCAGAGATTGCTGGTTTCACATCAGGAAAGCAGCCAATATCCTGATCCAGCTTTCTTAGTGTCAAAATCCTCACTTTCTGACCCATTTCCCAGTGTTTGTTCCAGTTGTTTATCTCTAAAATTGATGTCCCTCATACAAGGAAATTATTGACCTCATTCCAAGTCTGGCCATTTCTTCTTCATCCAAAAAGCCAGCTATTAAGACCTACCTGCTCTGTATTTGTAACGCAGGTCATTAGGTGCAATAGACCTGATTTATTAATGTAAACATATATCCAACCAGTTTTGCCCACTTTAACCACTAGGAAAGCAGAATCCTGAAAGGGTCTCAAAAAGGTCACCAGCAACTCCTGATTTTCTAGCAACATGGAGGCAGATCTGTATATTTATGTGAGACTATTGGCTGTTATCACTAATGGCACTATTTTTCTTTATAAAGCGGCCTAAGACATTCAGCTGAATAATTTAGTTTACCCTGAATAACAAGACAAACAAACTAGTAAGCAAACTGTGACATGGCTAAAGGACCTGAGATTTCACTGTCTCTCTTTTTTCAATATTTAGTTCTCAGTCCTCAGGTTAAAAATAGGTCATGAAATCTATACAATCTTCCTTAATTGTACTAAAATACCAAGGTGAAGGTGAACCTTTCAAATGCCCTATATTTGTAGGTTCTGGGCTTCTCAAGAAATCAGCAAAGGCTGCAAGAATGACAGGCAAATCAACAGAAGGCAGGAGACCCATCTGGAAAGGCTGCCCACCAGAACAGTTGAAGGAATGGCACTGATAAGAAAGGAAAAATGGTATGGTAGATTTGCTTCAGGGTCATTGAGGTTTGCAACAAAACAGGGATGCTCACATTACAAAAACCAGCTAATGAGAAAGAATTTGGTCAAAAGGAGCCACTTGGATTTTCTAGTCCTTTGCCTAATTATAATTGGGGTAAATGCTTGTTCTAGTTGGAGATAAATTTAGAATAATGAGGCTTGCAGCAGGGTTTTTAAAGGAATTGTTGCTAATTGGGAAGATGCTCTGCCTGGTGACTAGAGAAGAGATGGAAGTTAAATTTAGAGAATCCCAGAAGACTTACGCTTAAGGAACTGTGCAGAACAGTATGTAAGGAAACATGAATAAAGTTCATGCATATTACTTATCATCACCAATCTCTTTACTAAAGAAATTAGGAAGGATATAACATTCAAGAAAATGTTTATGTCTGTCAATTAAAATATGGCTCTTTGCTTGGATTGCTTTATATTATTTCGTATGGCTTGTCATTCTCCTGATGATAATTCTGTCTGGCTAAGTGAATTAAGAACGTAATTTAGAAAGAAGACAAGGTGATGATACAAGATATGTCAAGTTGTGGTAATTACATCCTCACTTATTTAGAATTCTAACCTATGATGTTCTCAGGAGTCATTCAAGACAGGTTCTCCAAATGTAGCACATATACATATACATTGGTCTAGTGATTAGGACATCAGGCTAGTAACTGTGAGTTCTAGTCCCAATTTAGGCATGAAAGCCAGGTGGGTGACTTTGGGCCAGTCGCTCATTCTCAGCCCAATACACCTTACAGGGTTGTTGTTGTGGGAAAATAGGAATAATTAATAATTAATAATTAATAATTAATAATTAATAATTAATAATTAATAATTAATAATTAATAATTAATAATTAATAATTAATAATTAATAATTAATAATTAATAATTAATAATTAATAATTAATAATTAATAATTAATAATTAATAATTAAGTTGGAAGGGACCTTGGAGGTCTTCTAGTCCAACCCCCTGCTCAGGCAGGAAACCCTATACCATTTCAGACAAATGGCGGTCCATCTCTTCTTAAAAACTTCCAGTTTTGGAGCATTCACAACTTCTGAAGGCAGGTTGTTCCACTGATTAATTGTTTTAACTGTCAGGAAATTTCTCCTTAGTTCTAGGTTGCTCCCTCTTTGATTAGTTTTCATCCATTGCTTCATTCCCCCCCCCCCCCCAGTAATAACAAAACAGCTTTCTGTAGCTCTGGACTGGATGGTATAATAATAATAATAATAATAATAATAATAATAATAATAATAATAATAATAATAATAATAATAATAATAATAATAATAATAATAATAATAATAATAATAATAATAATAAAGTTGGAAGGGACCTTGGAGGTCATCTGTCTTTCTGTCTTGAAATTATTTATTAAAATAGTAAAGGTGGGATTTAAAAAATCTAAAAAATAAGTAAAATAGCATATTGAAGGATATGAAGTAATATATTTTCCCATTTAGTAAGGCTATTTCAGCAACATTATGTCTTAGGAAATATTTCAGAACTTAACATTTGTGTACATTTCACTGATTCTTACGGAACAATCCCAAAATCTGTTGGATCTTGTTGTTGTTGTTGTTTTGTTTTGTTTTTTTTGAAGAATTCAGGATATTTCCTGAGTGGCTTAATAATGCATTTCTGCATCTTGCATTAAGCCACTAAATCCACAATATTAATACCTAATGAACTCTGATTTTAATAAATGGAGGACTACCAAAGCTTAAATTCAATTCCTATTGATTTCATGGACATATTCATATTGTGTTATTAGCAATAAAATGGAAATATTTGCCATTTCCTTCTATGAGATATTTTTGTTTAAAGCTTCTCCTCTCTTTAGCCTGACCGTGAGATTTTCTGATGGTTTCCCATTCAAAGCCTAACCACATCCAGCCATTCTGAGCTTTTTGATACCACTCAAGGCCACATGGCTATTAGCATCAGCTGTTGATTTCTGATTTTAATATAATTTTATGAAAGTTTTGGAAAAACAAAATTTGTGAGTGCTACATGGAAGTGGTGAGAAATGGGTGGCTCTTCAGATGTTCCTTGTTTTTCTTACTGCAGCTTTTGCTAATACTGGATTAATGAGGATTATATGAATTGATATGCAACCTCACCAGGAAGCAGAGATCCACCTACTCTTTTGCAATATGCCTATTATTTACAATAACAATAACTGGCAGTAAGGTACTGGTTTGGGATTGGGGAGGCCAGCAACATCTGTAAGAAATCATGATAATCATCAAAATGATGATACATGATCAAATACCCTAATTAGGTACTTGCATCTGAAAGTAGATGCAAATATGTGAACTGTAGCACCCTGTATATGTCATGTAGACTCCCCTGGGGGCCATTCAGCCCTGTGTTTACTTGGTGTCAAGTTTCCTCCTAAATCCCCTCCCAAAAACTATTTCACTCTCTAGCTCCCCTGCAGGCTCCTTTACTTTCCTCCCCTTCCACTCCCAGTTCCCTCCAACATTCCTGGGCTTAACAAGAGAATAAAAATAAAGGAACGGGCTGTAACTTTACTGTAGTGTACTCAGCAAGGCTTCATTTTCTCCTGTACTTACTCAGCCATTTTACCTACTGCTTCTCCACCAAATCCACACTCTCTCAGGGTCTTCTTGCTTGGTCCTTCCCCAGAGGTTAAGGCTTTGCCACTCACAATGTTTCTTCCCTTCTTGGATACGAGTCCCTGCTTCCCATCTTGGATCTTCAATGAAGTTCTATCCCCCTAGGTCTTCACTTCCCTTCTTCCAGTAAAGCCACCCTTGGACCTTTCTTCTCCCTTCCTGATCTGGAACTGACAACCATTCCATCCACTTAACTTCTCATTTCCACTTTATTCTCTGCCACTTCATTCACTCCATTGGTACAGACCTCTCTCTCTCTCTCTCCTTCCCTCCCTCCCTCCCTTTCCATTTTTTTAGTCAGACTGGCAACATCACCCATGGCAGCTGAGGTGGGGGATGCTTCCATTCAGGGCTCTAGCAACAAAACACCTCACCCCAGGCTTGATCAATTGATTGCTGCCTCTGTACCACCTCTGCTACAGCCAGGTCAGTTCATTAAGCCCTTGTGACAGCACAGTTGCCTTAAAGGCAGCCTGGTCCACATATCATTTGGGGAAATGTATGCAAAAATCACTATCAGCTTCACTGCTCTGTGAAGAATAACCACATCATTTATACTGCACCATTAACATGCACTGCAACATTTATAATTGAAAAGACAGATTCCCCATTCTGTGGTGAAGGAAGGAAGGAAGGAAGGAAGGAAGGAAGGAAGGAAGGAAAGATATTTCAGGAAAAGAAGACCAATTGGAAGTGGAGGAGTCTTACAGAACATTATTGTCAAGGAGAGATTACTATCTATCAGGCTATATATATTTCTACAGGGGTGGAGGATTTGTTAAAATTATCTGACTAAAGTGCTACATGGATCTAGATTATATCTGAATATGAATGGAGAATTTTATCCATTGTATCTATACAGAACAGAACAGCTTTGTTTTTCCATTATGTGGGATATTCCCCCTGAACTGAAACAGTTGGTGGCTCATTATGAAAAATCTGCATTTTTCTTTGAGGAAAAAATCAGATCCATCAATCGTAGGCCAATTTCAAATAATCCATTTGGGAAAAGTGATCATGAAGTCTCATAGTTCCAAGCTCATGTGCATGTTTAAAAGCTAATTTCATTTGCCCTTTTGATAATAATTGTTTTAAACACCTTGGTGGAAACCTATCTCTCTGGATAGAGGGGAAGTAACCCTGATATTTTTCTAGAACTTTTTATTATTTTTAGTACCATTTTTGGCATTTTTTTTTCTATTTGAATGTTTTTGATGTTTTACAATGTTCATTGAACAGTAGAATTTTGAACATGTCTCAAGAGTTGCTTTTCTTGGCATCTTTACCCATCTCAGTTCATTACGAGACATATTCAGTACATGTCATCAAAGAAAAATGCACAAGTAACACAGAACTATAAAAGTGGTGTTACAAGAACGAACGCCACTTCTACAATTCTGTGTTACTTCTGCATATTTTTCTTTGGTGATATGTACTGAACAAGAAGAAAAGAATTAACATATAAGTTGCTCAGTCAAGTTGAGAAAGTGCGAACAGATGACAAAGGCAAGACAGAGGTGAACTTTTATTTGGATTCCATCTTCTCCAACAAAGTTGCTTCCAGGGAAACTTGAAAAAACAGGATGACAGACTAGGATTGAAACTCAAGAGGCCAGAAACATGGTCAGGTGATACCTTTCTACTTACTTAATTTAAATCTCTAGGAATAGATGAACTGCATCACAGGTATGAATGGGCTATCCAATCACATTATCTTTTGAGAAATCTTGAAGGTGCCAGCTGGATGACTTTGGACCAGTCACTCCCTTCCAGCCCTAGGAAGGCAGCAATGGAAATCCACTTTTGAAAAATCTTGCCAAGAAACTGCATAAAATGACATGAATGCAAAAAACCACTTTCCTTAAAAGATATGGGATTGCTGAAGATGTAATACAGTATATTATCTTCAGCAAAGCTGATTTAGTATCCTATCACATGCTGATTAGTAAATTAGGTATAGGTGCATGACAACTGAATATATTATAGTTCATTCAAAAGCATACTCAAGAGTGCTCATGAATGGTTCTACATCTAATTAGAGAGCTATTGAATTGAGAGCCGTAAGGGTCAGTCCTGGGTCCTATATGCTACAATTATTTTATTTTAAAAAAGAAGCGTGAATATTTATCAAATTTTCAGTTAACAGAAATTTGGGAGAAACAGCTAATAGCTTATAAAGAACATTCAAAATTATTCTGAGTGATAAGTGCAAGTAACAGAAAAATTGAGACAAAGGAAGCCAAATCAAATGCAGATAAAAGATATAGAATATCAATCTTGGTAAGATTATTTCTCAAAAAGTTCTTAGAATTCAAGTATTAACTAGGTCCAATCCTGCTTAAGTGTGTTGCACAAACAGGGCCTTTTGTCACACCTCTGCCCAAAATCATTATGTAGTTCATATTAATTTTATATATATTTTTACTAGTTATTGCCATGTTTTTATTATTTGTCACTGCAAAACTATTTCAAATGCATTTTAATAAATTAGACCAATTCTTAGCTCATTGGGGCTGGTTTAACAAAGCGAACAGAACTTAAATATAGTGATGTTTTCAATTTTAGTTTTGGGGAAACATTAAACCATTTTATAAAAATAAAATAAAAATTCAGTTATATCTACTTTTGTATAACTGGATTTGTGCAATTTTAATATAGCATCAGAAAATCAATCAATCAGCAATCCAGTAACAAAACTGGAAAACAAACCAACATTTTAGAAATTATTCCATTTTATCCATTTAAGAAAAGTCTAGACAAATTTGCAGGGATAAATTATTTATTTTTCTGTATTTTTTCCAATGTTGAAACAAAAACATTTCCAAAGTGATGGGGAACCATTGTGGAATTAATGTGCTACACAGAACCTTAAATGCAACACTCTTTCCAAGAAATCTGCAAGTCAGAAAGCAGAATTAATGAAATGTACAATTATTCAGAACAGAAAGTTGTGGTAGGTTAGAACAAAATATTTATTAAATATGACTCCACAAAAATTACATCCAAAATTTTAACAGATGGTAACATCTTCAATGTCAGATTCTCATCTCTCTCTCACTGCATCAACCATCAACTTATCACACCTTATTATTAGGAAGTTCTTCAGACTAACCATTCTATATGAGTTTTATTTTATTGACAGTTCTGAAGAGGAATCCGCAAAACTACATAGGTGATAATGACGTTCTCCACCATAGTAGTGATTTTACTCTAAATTCCTTACATTACTCTACGTTTGTCTTTAACTCAACATGAAACCCAAGAATATGCAATATATTATCATATGACTTCAGTATAATATCAGAAGGTTAAGTGCAAGTCTTCCTTTTCAGAGCACAATTAGATGACGATCTTTCTGGACATACGTCATTCACTTCTCCCTTTTGGGACTGGTGGCCATATAGAGAGCTATCAGACAGTAGATGGCCCCTCCTATTGTTAATGCCATAGTGGTCCGGTAAAGAAGTCGATCGGGAAGGTTTCGTTTCAGATTTACTGGAATATCATCAGGCCTCTATCAACAAAATATATACATATGAGTTAATACAGTAGGGAAATTAATATTTATGCAAAACCTGGGAAAAAATTAAATGGAACCTGACAATTAGCTCACCTTCAAATAAAATGTTCTAGTTATCTGTTACGAATGTCATACATTTTACATAAATTTCAGAATCCTCAGAAATCTGTCATTTAAAAATATGTAATATAATTTTCTGGATTTGTTAGTATGAGTATCTATGACCATTTTTTTTATAACTACCTGGCTCCTTGTCCCATGACTTTTCACATTAAGAAAATGTTGCTATGCAAAATGTAAGTTCCAGTACTATTTCTAAGAATGATTTCAAGGCCCAAATGGGCAACATACACTTTCTTACAAAAATTAAAATGATTGGCAGATACAATCCCACAAAGGACAAACTGGCAAAGATGTTAACCTATATTATTCAAAAATAAAACAAGACAAACAAGACCAAAGAAGCAAATAAAATATGCATCTTAAAGGCTATATTATTTGCATAAAAATATGTTGTTAGGAATGCTACTACAGAAATAGAATCCATACATTCTAAGTGTAACTGTGCATGTTCTGTGTTTTTCATTAAACATACAGACTTGAATATAGTGAAAAAACAGAGATGCTAACTTCTAAGTATGACAGGCAGAGCTGAAACATATCAAGTATGTTAACAGAATGTTTACAGATTATTTTTTTTTAAAAAATAATAATAATTCTCACCTGAAATAATTTCTGCAGTTTTGGTACTTTGTTCTTAACCAAACCCCCAACCTTGTTTGGTGTGTCTGAAGCAACTTTAATTGGGGTATCAAATATCACAGCTGGAGACTCCACAGATACTACTGGCTTGAATCCCTAAATAAACAATTGAATTTATGCAATTGAAAACATTAATTAGCAATCAACAAAAGCATACAAAACAAAAGCACATCTGATTTGACCTGGAATGAAAAGTTTCTAGATTGTTTCTAGAATATTCTGTGAGTTGCTTGGAGTGAACAAGAATAGGTTGGAATACTCCAGAAACATTGACAAAATACATATTTAGAATACAATTAGTTAGGCAGCCCAAAGATTTCATTAACATGGAGAAGGGGCTTTTTTTTTTTTCAATTAACGTCAAAATTGTAGCCACAATAATGTGACTAAAGCCCTGACCTTCTGCATGCATGACTGTGGTCATCATCTTGACTTTTCTGACCATCTTGCAGACCATCTTGACTATTGCAGTGTTTTGTGTGCCCATCAGTTGTTGTGAAACAAAAAAACCCAACCATTCTTACTTCAGTCCATACAGTACTTTCAGGGTTTCTGGCATGGGAATAAATTTGAATAGTGGAAGAGGAATAACAAGACAGGGTACTATTGCTCAGTAGGATAAACTGAAAAGCTGGGGAATGCTTAATTGTGGGTGTACACTTGCCCCTTCCTGTCCTTTCCATAGTGTTCAATGCAATAATAAACCCATCTTGCTCAGTTATCTCAGGATATTTATGAACAGTAGCACAATCTTAAAAGTGTGGAAGCTGACTTTTATACAGATGGGGGAAAATAGAGAGAGCAAGTTTCATTCTAAACCAGCAATTCATTTACCTTCATTCCTGGGGAATTTTGAACACATTTATGAGCATTCCTGAACAAACACTAATTATGGGTTGAACACATTCCCTTCAGAATGCAATGTATCTTTATGCATTCAAATACTGCCAGTGAAGTCTCAAAATATAAATGATTCTGAAAAGCTTTACTCTCCCCACCCCCAATGACAATTTGTAATTCACAACTGAATTTAATAAGGCTACACTGACATAAACACATTATGGAGCACAACTACAATCACTTTTATACAGATTCTCTAGTTTATTATTCCAGACAGCAAGTGTGAACACAATGTGCTGGGAATTAAATTTCCATTTTAACAAGGTTAATAAGTGTATACTTGAAATTAATGCCTACTAATTACTTTTTGTTAGCTCATCCATCAAACTGCCTGCCAATCAAAAACACTTTTAAAAAAACAAATAGTGCATTTAGTGTAATTATATTTATCAAGACATGCAATAGGATCCCAGCCAGATAAACAGCAAATTATCTGCGTCTGTAACTTACTTGTTTCAGTTCAAAGTGTTGTTTTTTGAGGACAACTTCTGAACCTTGATTTATATTAGGACACCTGATATTTCCTTTATATTTACAAACTGTTGTATGTAAGCTTGGTCTCTTTCTCCTAATTAGAAAGTTGCCATGAACTGAGACACAGTTAATCCCATTTTTAAAGAACTTGCTGCTAAAGAAGGCACATTTAAAGATATTAATAAATAAATATTTTTATGATTATTCAAGATTTGAATCTTGTAGCTCAACAACAATCAACAATTAGATGCTCAAACATATTTATTTGACTGTGTAGTTAGCTTGAAAGCAGTAGCTATTTACAGAGCTTATTGGCTCGTTAGCTTTTTGATTTTATTTTGTTGCACAGAATCTGTATGCTCTTCATGGACATGTATCTCTCAGTTCAATCATTACTTTTGAACCATCAAGTAATGAAGTAATTTGAAAAACATGCACAAGAATAGGAGAGGAATATGTGTCCTCTTTGCTATTCTCTTCATGGTAGAAATAAAGAAACATGAACTATGAAATAAACAATGATGAACAGATTCCCATGTCATTCAAACCATACTTAGAACAAGCCAGGTTATAAAGTCAACTTTAGACTATGCTTCAATGTTCTGTCTTATCCTGAAGTTGTCCAGTTTATATGGAATAGGAAACTACACTTAAATGGAAGACAGCCTAATTTGTTAATGGGTTTACATAAGTCAGATGGGTATGTATGTACCCATTACCACTTGCTATGAGTTTGTGTAAATCAGATTTTAAAATTATATTTAGAATGCATAGCTAGCCATTAGCCAATGCTTCATGTATCATACCTTATACTTTGAATTATTTTAAAAATAGTTATATTTTATCTCTTTCAAGATTCATTTATCTTTCAAACCATTACTCATTTGATTTTATGCTACGTGGCTAAAAGGATGCGTTATAGAGATGCACTATGGAAATTATTTTTTTCCCATTTTTACTTTTTATCATCAGAAGGACAGTATAAGGTGTACTGAGAGCCCCATGTGAGAGCCCCATGTATGTCACAGACCATGGTTAAGGGAAGAACTTGGATGATAAACATACAAGTACAAACAACATGAAAAAGAGTAAATAAATATAATACAGATGAATAAATTAGGACTTTAAAAAAGTTGTAGAAGATATACCTTTCTAACATAACATTAATTAATTGCAAATAATTACATGAGAATCAGTTTGGTGCATGGGATAAAGACAGCAAGCTATAACCTGAGAGCCTATGTATTCTAGCCTCACCTTAAGCATTAAGCTAACTGGGTGACTTAGTGCCAATTACTCTGAGCCTTAGGAAGAAGACACTTCCAAAAATGTTGCTAAGAAAGCTGCAGGGACTTGTCAAGATAGTCATTAGGAATCAAGACTAATTTAAAAACATGCACACACAAAAATAGTTAAATATATTGTATACAGGTAATCCTTATTTAGGAACCACTTACAGTTACAATGATGATGAAAAGTAACTTTATGACCAATCCTTGCATTTATGACCATTGCTAGTCTGTAAACAAAGTTGAATTAAGATAATAAACACAGTCATGGTTTCATTTACTGACCACTTTGCTTAAGAACCAAGTTGCTGGTCCCAAATGTGCTTACAAATGAGAACTACCTGTATATGTTAAATTAAAAAACTAAAAGTCTCTATTAAACTTAAGCAAAAAGTCAATATAAGGAATCAGTGTCAACACAATTCACTAAATGGAATTATCTGAATTAGCTATAATGAACTCAATCCATACTACTAAGAATCTGTTCTTAGTAGAACTTAGATATCTCTCATAACCGCAAAATATAAATTCTTTCTGAATATATTTGCAGTAAATTTAATGTTCTTCTTCCACTGAAATTTTGATGGTTGCCATTTCTACTACTGCATTCAAATTCTACATCAATTTAATCATACAATCTCTGACCTGTTCCAATGTTCATCAGTAATTTATAATTAAGGCACAATTAATATTTCAAATGTTTTTAACATGCTACAAATTAGTAGATATTGAGACTAATCAAATAAACTGGACCATTGTTAAGTGTGTTTTAAAAGATTCTATTTTGGTCTTATTAAATCTTGCAATCTGAACAAATCTGTTTAGCTCTCCACTAAACAAATACAAGAGGGAAAAGATCCAGAGTGATTATTTTCTGTATTTATCCTAGCTATTCAATACAAGACTTATTATTGCCTGATCTCTTATAGATTACTTCTGCTAACCTACAAAAATGTATGCTAATTGTCTGGAAGTCCTACTCCTTCTATAGCAGGGGTGTCAAACTGCAGGCCCATGGGCCGGATGCCTCACATAGAAGCCATGCTCACCCGAGATCTGACAAGGGAAAAAAAGTCGCGATACGTTGTGACACGTCACGTGACGTGGTGAGTTTGATACCCGTTTTATAGATTCAACCAATCCATAAGATAAAATCCATTCTGAAATCCATGCTAACCAACTAGCTAAGTTTACAATATAAAGTTCAAAGGTGCTAATCCATCTTGGCTCTTTTGAGTACTGTAGAACCTTGAATTTATTGCATCTAAAGGTGTCTCTAATAATGTTTTTGCAAAACCAGAATTTATGTAGCTCATAAGACCAGAATTTACACAGAATATAGACATTTTTCCTAAGTAGTCCTAGTTCTTTTAAAGCCAACAGGTAAATGCAAAATCCTAACATTTTAATAAATTATTTTTAAAAAATTGCCTTCTATCAATCAAATTAGTGGAAACAAAGAGACAGTTCCTCATCAACTCTCCTCTCCCTCTCCCTGTAATCAGCATGAAAGCCAAACTAAATGGCAGGCAAAAGATTTATTGTGCTTTTGCCAGCTCATAACTTGTTTGTATGAAACCCTTTTTAGGCAATGTTACTGAATGAAAAACTAAATATAAGCATGTACTAATATATAGTCATGGAAATCTAGACATAACCTCTATTTAAAGTAGTAATCAGTTAACCATAAAAACTAAATAAAATTTATTTCAGCAATCCTGCTCCAAAGCAGAAATAATTACTATATAATAACAACATGCTTCTACCACTTCCTATGCCCTTTACTATAAAAGTCAAGAGTCTTAAAGACCTTGTCCTTGGAGGTTCATCATATTTACATGTGATTAGCAGGGTTTATCTCCATTTGTGATATCTGAACTGTAAATAAATCAATTTATCAACCTAGTGTATTAAACAACTCCTATATGTGGAGGTTTTTCCTCTAAAAGCTTATGTTCAAGTGGACCATTTAACCCTACTATCCTACACAATTACAGATCTTAATTATATATACAAATGTTCTTCCCAGCTTTTAACATATTAATTGATTGAATTTAATTTGCCTCTTTTCTTCTATGTATTTTCATTTCCATGTGGGTCATTTTTCCTCTTGACATGGAATTCTTTTCAATCAAAACTAAAAATACCTTTTTTTCTTTCTTGTACATTAGGAAATTATTTTATCTGAATATCGAAAGATTGGGGCTCTGGAAGAAATCAGTGCCCTGAAGATTATCGATTCCTGCCAAAATTCATGTAACATTAAAGATCAATAACTATTGCATATTAGAGCCTTGCAAAAACTTGGGGGGGGGATTTAAAATAGAATAATCAGAAGAAATGTCTTTTTTCCCAGTAAAAGGTTGCCCATTTTGGAATTGTTCTGAAGGTTAAAAAAAAAACCTCCTGAATTAAATAACTATATACATGGGCTTTACGTCACTTGTACACAAGAAATCACAACACGTGAAAGTTTGAAAGTCCCTCCTCCCAGACAAACAGCACAAGGTCAAGTCCTCGTGCCCCTGGCCGTCGGTTGCTCCTCGTGCAACAGGAACACCGGGCGAAGCGGCCAATCCGTATCTCCTTTTAGACACTCAGCAGGAAAGAACTCAGCAGCAGCAGCTGCAGCTGCCACCTCTCCGCTGTCACCCGCGGACGGGAGCCCACGGGTCCCTGCAGACCCCTTTGGCACCCCTTCGTAAGGCATCGCTCCCTCCCTTTCGCGTTCTCCGGCGCCTAAAGAGAAATGAGCCTCGTAGGCACACGTAGGGAAATCCTTCGCTGCATGGAATACAACTGTGAAGGTCGACTCGCCGGTCGCTCGGCAACATGATTCTCGTTACCTGAGGGGAGCAGGCAGCGGAAGCGCCGGTCCCAACCAGCCTCTGCGTGAAGCCGCCGAATTTGTAATACATGACGGGACCTCGGAACGATTCCCCTAAGCTACATGCGCCCTCACGCTTCTCCCGCTTTGCAAGCAAGAAGGTACCCGGCTGCGACGTCTACGGCAAAAAGACCTTCCTTGCGACTGGCTCCTTCTTGGACCTCTGTACCAAAAGGAGTGCCTGAAATGTTTTACCTCGAAGGAAAACGAAATGAAACTAAAGACATTAGCCAAGGCTATGAAATGAACTGCATAGTGTAAGAATATGCATCATGGTGAAGTTAGCGAGGCCAGAAAAAAAGATATTTTAATTGGGCAATACTTTAGACAGCCTGAAAAATAAAAAAAAAAGTAGTGCGCCTGCGTAGTTGGTAGTCTGTATTGCCGGTCCGGAGAGGTAGTTACTGTAGTTGAAGTTATACGCAACGGAAGTGGGGGATGTTGCACTTGTTTCCTATGCTAGTCCAGGTTGGTCCAGCTAGGTGGCAGTACGTAGCTGACCTTGGCCGAAAGGCTGTGCAGGGTCAGTGCTATGCCGGGAGAGGAAATCCCAAGGATGTGTTAGACGCGGAGGAGATCACCAGGATATGAAGCAGCATGAAACTAAGAATTGCTCAAAGAAAAGGCAAAACATTTAGCTTGCCACTCAAAGCAAAAAAAGGTTGGCATTCACAGCCTTTCTAATCCTTTTTGGAAATGAAAGTACATGGGTGGGTGTGTCCCCCCCTCCAATTTAAACACATTCTAAATGTTATGTTATAATGCTAGTGCAGTTTATTGTCACCACTATTACATGCCCACCTGAAAAGCATTAGATTGACAAAGGATGGAAGGGTGTGTACCAAGATTGCAGTATAGTTTAGCTTTTATTTTAGTTATCAGTTTGTGGGCAGTTTAATAGTTAAAGTAACTCTAGGTGTCAAAACACTACTTTTGAGACACTGATTTGCTATTTCCCCCCCCCCCCCAAGTACAGATTTAAGTAAAAGTAAAAACTTGGCTGAGCTCAACTCTTGATGACTTCTTTGACACATCCGTGTAGGTTTTTTTGGCAACAGTACTGCTGGAATAAATTTATTCCATGTGGTCATAGCCTTGTTGTCAGCCAAGGTGGCTGAAAATTATGGGAAATTTAGCCCAGATGGAGGGCACCCATTTTGGAAAAGTCAGATTTAATTGTCAAGAAATTATATTTTGCCTTTTGTACTTGAGACATTAAAGGACAATCCATAAATATATTCCAGTAAGATAAAAGTTTAATGAAGTTTATTTCCAAATAAGTGGGCAGCAGTTTGCCCTCTATATTAGCCTACAAAATTTAAACTATTGATAAAAGATATAAAACAGTTGAGCCAATGGTCTTTGCAGTGGTAAAGTTGGAAACTGAGAAGACCAAGAGAATGAAATACATATGAAATTATGGATTCGGAGATGATTATTAAGAGCATCATGAGTGGCAAGAACTACTTATCAATCAGTGCTGGACAAAATAGAGTATGATGGCTCCATTGAGGTAATGATCAATAAAGGGAAATTAATATATTTGTGCCTAAAATGCAAGTGGATGATAGGCAGGATAAGAGAGAAGGATAAAGTAGATTGACAGGTCCAAAGTGATTACTGAAATGTTCTATTTTCAACTTATTACTGTTTGATCAGGATCGCTGGTATTTGTCTATAGTACAGTCCTCAGAGGTTGTACTGGGCTCAATGGCAATTAGTAACTAATAATATTTATATTAACTGTATTAGGCATTTGAATGCTCAAGGAAGCAAACAAGGGAAAAAATAGATGGTTAGAACAACAATTTGAAATGAAACCCTGTTCCATATAAGACTGTGAAGGAAAATTTGGCAATAATAGTTTTTTAAAAATCAGAACTCTTAAAGCAATAGCTAACCATTTTCATAACATGGACAGAAAAACTGAGTGGATGCAACTGATCAGAAGTCAAATATGAATCAGGGATTCAGAGAGTTGTTTGTAATTCATCCCCAAATCATCTGTAGGACTAGAATATCATGCACACTATTGAAGCCATATCTCTGACTCATCTTTATTTTTCTTACATAAACTGGGTTCAGATCAAGTCTGCTTCTGGTGTATGCAAATATAATGTTTTCATATGTGTAAGAATATTTATTTGTACATCTACTTGTATCTTACATTTGTTTTTTTGAAAATGGAATAAAAAAACCACCACAAAACTAGAATCTATTATAATTATGTTTTGAGACTATAAAATATAACCAGTGGTTCCAAAAACAGTTTCACTTAGGTATTCCCTTTTGGTTGCTGCAAAAACTAGCTAAGACCACCCAAAACATGCAGATTCAGTGGTGGGATTCAAATATGTGAACAACCAGTTCTCTGTGTGGATGCTGCTTCCGGAAGTCTATTCTGGGCCTGGGCAACAAAAAATTAGCTACCGGTTCTGCCGAATTGGTGCGAACTGGCTGAATCCCACCACTGGCTGTATTTTATTTTTTTACTCCTCTGTAAGCCTCAATATACTTCAGTGTTACTCATGTAAATATTTGCTTTGCAGGCATATACATAAAATATAAATACTGAAGGTTATCCACATTTTTCATCTAAATAATCACCTCCTGCAATTCTGACATATGTTGGCTGTGGGAATTCGATCCCGGGGTCCAGCGCCTGCTGGACGGACCAGTGACGTACGTTAGCCTAGGCCAACGGACCTCGCGTTTGGTAGATAGGAAACACACGGACAACATGTTTCTTCAGGTTGAGTCAGCAAGCGAGAGCCCAGAAGGATCTGCGTGCTTCTCTTTTATTGGCATTTTGACATCATAGCAGGAGGTTCATAAAGGGCGGGTTTAGCCAGGAAATGAAAATTAAAAGGCATACCTTAACTTAACTCAGGAAATGGAAACTTAATAAGGCATAAAGAAACCTTAACTTAACTTAGGAAATGGAAACTTAATAAGGCATAAAGAAACCTTAAGCTATTGAAATGGTTGCAACATCTCCACTGTTTTTATTTTTTAAAGTTCAATCTCTATCCTACTCGTAGCCATCATCTGCATCCTCCGAAACAGAAGAGGACAACTCCATAAGAATGCGAGATTCTTGCTTGGAGGCAAGAGCCACCATGGCTAAGTCTGATTCAGTATCGGAACAGTTGGAGTCCGTGTCAGACAGTGTCAGTAGGGCAACCTTTTCAAAGGGGTGGAATTTGGGTTTCAAGGGTTCATATATATTGTTTGAGGCAAGCATAACATCAATCTTAGAAAGATTAGAATCCAGACCAATTAATCGGTCCTTGAGAAATTGCAAAAGGCGTGAAAAAACACATGGGCCAATCATACATATTATAAGCAAAATTATACAAGGTCCTAAAATAGCAGAAAGCAATATAGTAATCCAGGGAGAGAAATTAAACATGCTTTGATACCAGGATAGTTGGGAGAACCTTTCCTGTTCCCTGTCTTTTAATCGTTTGCGTAACTCATTCATAGAGTCGCGCACAATGCCAAATTGATCAGAATAAAAACAACATTCTTCTTTTAAGGCTACACACGTTCCACCTTCCTTTAAAAATAAAAGGTCGAGGGCACGCCTATTCTACAAAGCTACTTCAGCAAGAGACGACAAAGAAGTTTGAAGGGCAGAAATTGAAGTCTCAATGCGGGAAAGATCATCATCTATTTCTAGACTAAGTTTTTGTATTTGTTGTTGATTAACAATCAAAGCCGCAGCTCCAGTAGCTGCTCCTGCAGCACCTAATCCTAAAAGAACTGAAAGGGTTAGGGCTGTAACTATTTCACGTTTTGCACGTAGGTGGTATTCCGGTGGTTCCATAAGGGAAACAAAATCAGAGGGGGAATAATAAGTGATTCTGGGGACTAAGCGTACCTGAATACAAAAGGCTTTTTGTTGTATTAAAACATCCCCTGATACACAGGCTGTGGCACCTGTAGAGCAAGCCCAAATGGAGGTGTTACCAGGAATAAAGAATTGGCCTTTTAAGCTGGCAGAGATATTACCATTACTCAAGGTAAAAAGAGAGTTATAACCTGCTGTATTTACACTGCCCGATCTTTTCTGGGTGAGCCAAACATCACATTGGTATTTGCCAGTGGTGGTATTAGCACAATATTGAGAATAATTTGCAGGAATGTTTCCCAGGCAACAACCATGTCCCATAATAGAAGTAATAGTAATAGACGTTGAGTTCCATCTGCAGGAGTCATCTTTTGTAGCATTCTTAATAGGTTCAATAGAGCCAACGGCGTCATAAAAGGGTGGAGTGGCTGATAAACAGAGCCAACAGTGGTCGGTTTGTGAAGAAGAATTAACAGCACTTTTTAGTAAAAAGGAAGAAGCATTGACAAGGTTAATCAAGGGATTAGGCATATTATGCACAATGGACTGTAAAAAAACAGGTTGAATGCTTTTGTTAGGACCTATAGGAGGGGAATGTGGTGACTGGATTGTGAGACGAATGGAAAAAACTCCGCCGTCGTTTCCAGAACCGCTCCATTCTCTACCACCCCAAGAATATCCGACAGCCCATTGCTCTGTAGTCAAGGTCTTTCCTTGGGATGTGAAGGTAATGTTCATTGGATTTTTCCGCTCACCACAACAATGCAAATTAGAAGGGCAGGAAGAAGAAGGGGGTTTGCCATTACTACGGGTAATGGCGATATAATCATTTGAGCGAGGGGCAGTCCAGGATATAGCGCCCGTAGAAACACAGGACCATGAGGCACAGTATTTATCCAATAAAGTGCCACATTGATATTTTTACTCAGGCGTCTTTGGTTCGGGACAAAAATACAGGTTCCACCATGTTGCTTCTAGTGGAGAAGGTGTGCATGAACCTTGTTTGTCCCAAATGTTAGTTTGGAGAGATTTTGAAGCAAATTTGTTGACCCCGGTACCCATTTCGGCAAAGTCAAAATGTAAGATAGGGAACCAGGGCCATATTGTGTATTTGGAGATTTGGAATAATACCTGATTTTCAAAGTCACGAACAGTCCATGTGTAGTTGAGAGGTCGATGAGGATTAGGATCAGGAGATCGCCGTCGTCGAGAATGAATGATGCGTTGGTGTGAACGAGGTTGCTTCATGGAATGAAAGTGTTGTAAGTGAGGTGAGGTAAAAGTACGGGTGGCCAGGTCTAGGAAGGAGCGGGGATGAGGAACAAAGTTATAAGCAAGTAAACGAGGAGACAAAGGAGGTTTTGCATAGCTCGCCACTGATGCGAGTTCAAAAGAATGTGTAGTATAAGTACCATAGGATGAAAATCCAGACACATAATAGCGCCCCGTAGTCTCAGGGGTCACAAGAATAGCAAAAGTCATGTGACAAGGGTAATGAGCATAGGTGAGGGAAATAGAGGGAGATGGTGGTAGAGGAATGCCACGATTAGGATACTGAGAAAACACAAAGGGACAAAAGGATTGACCTCGGTCATAACAATGGAAAAGGGCAATAGTATTGAGATCAAGAAAAGAAAAAACAGGACCACAATATAGGCCTTTATGAAAATTTAGAGGAATTCTCAGGTGCTTTGTCATCATGGGAAGGTGCAGTGTGGACATCATGGGGAAGGAACTTGTCAAGAGTGTCATCAAAAGCAGGGTCCACATGATTGATGCAAAAGTGTTGGACCCCTGGACAATATGGGTGGTGCAATATGCAGTTGTTACACCAATAACAGCACGTACATCCACACTCACAAAGGCAATGATGGCACATCCGATGGAGTTGGTGGGTTGTGTGGAGTGATGAAATATGGGCGAATACAACGAGCAGGGACCCACAAAACTCTGTCAGGTAGTTGAACTGCAGCGTAGCCTCTTCCCCAGGTGATGAGTTCGGCTGGACCTTTCCAAGTTGGATCCGGGAGCTGTCTGTAGTACACAAGTGGTCTTGAAGTTGGGACAACAGGTTTAGTAAAGTGTCGAGACGCAGCAGACAAAGAAGGAGTGCCAGTGAGATTTAGAAAATTGAGAGTATACAGACAAACATTTAACACGTTTTGCAGTGCCGGGAGGTTTGGGGGGCATAAGCCCTTGGACCCCATATAACGATCTAATGCATTTTTTAAAGTTTGATTTGCTCGCTCAACAATAGCCTGCCCTTGGCTATTGAAAGGAATTCCAAATTTGTGGACAATGGACCAGTGATGACAAAACTGTGAAAATTGTGAGCTGACATAAGCTGGGCCATTGTCTGTTTTTAATATTTTTGGACATCCCAGCACTGTAAAGGTACGAATACAGTGATTAATCACTTGTTTTGCAGCTTCCCCTTTTTGTGGGGTTGCCAAAATAAATCCGGAGAACGTATCTACTGTAACATGTAGATATTTCCACGGGGCAAATGGAGGATATTGAGTTACATCCATTTGCCAGGTATCACAGGCTTCAGTGCCTCTAGGGTTAACGCCCTGTGGGATACCTTTAGACTGTAGGCTACAGGTTGGGCATTGTTGAATTATGGCTGTAGCTTCAGCCAGTGTTATACCAAATTGTTTCATTAAGGCCTTCTTATTTTGATGAAAATAGCTGTGACTTTCCCCCGCTGTCATGGGAGCTGGCTGTGGAACTTTGATGACAACAGGTAAAAGTTTGCAGGCTTCGTCAGCCATATGATTCCCTTCTGAAAGAAATCCTGGTAAATGTTGGTGACTTCGAATGTGTGCTAGAAATAAGGGATGGACACGATCATGTAATAGTGTTTGTAGTGAAAGAAAGAGTTTCATAAGGACAGGTGGAATGGAGGGAGACAGATAAGAGTCAAAAATGTTGTGAGTGATATGGGAAACATATAAGCTATCTGTAATGATGTTTAAAGGTTGTAAAGAAAAGGAGCTTAAAGCCAAAATAAGAGCAGCTAGTTCTGCTTGTTGAGCTGATTGTTGAGGCGAAGTTAGCTTTTTGTGCCATGTTCCATTGTATTGCCAAGTACAAGCACCATATGTTTTTGAACCATCAGTAAAAATGGTAAGACAGTCCTTAAGGGGTGAAGGAGCAATAGGAGAAGAAAAGGAAATAGGGATTGTCTTGACAAGTTGTAAGCGAGGATCTGCGGGCAAATGACATGAAATATGCCCATGCCAGTTTAATTTTTTGTCAGATATTTGAACAAGAATGGCAGTGAATAGAGAAGGTGTTGATAAAATACACGGTCGACCCAAGTGGTCTGCAGTATTGAATTTATATGTTGGAGAGTGGTGTGATGAACATCAGTAAGATGTAAAGTGTCAGCAGGGTGTTTAAGTATAGCTAAGGCTTGGAAAAAGGGAGAAAGAACAGCCGTGGTAAGAGAAAGATAAGATCGTGCCCAATTAAGTGTTCCTAAAAATTGTTGCAATTGTACTAATGTAGGGTTGTTTGGAAAATTGAGTTTTGGCAGCTCAGGTGTGGCCGCAGAGGCTAACATCTTATGTCCCAGATATGAAAAAGGTTCCAATTTGATCAAATTCCATTAAAAAGAAACAAATTTTCATGAAATAGGGAAAACATTTACAAATCTAAGCAAAACAATTCAGTCATTTCTTTTGGTTGATGGATGTATATGTCTAACTAAACAATTTAAAACTCAAAAATTTGCAAAAGAATTGCCCAACAATTACTGCCTCCTCTTTCGAGTAAAAAAAAATAGCAAGCTGAAACTGCAAGAGTGGGCATCAAATTTCACATCCACCCCCCTTCCTCAACCCAGACTTCTAGGCAGAGGAAGAAGAAAAAAAAAATAGTTAAAACGAACAGCTGCCCCCCCTCCTCTGTCTGCCCTTCCTTCGCTCTTAAAACAATACAGCCAGCGAAAAACGAAAGAGTCAGGAGGGGGGAAAAGAAAAAGAAATTTTACAAAAATCTCACCACCAAAAAAATTCACAGGCATTTTCAATAAATTCATTCACAGATCCTCCATAAAACTTTTCTCATGGAAACTCTTGCTATTGCATTACCATTTTACAACAATAAAAACTACAGTTTTACTGTTCCTTTCACAGCGTGGGATGGGTGGAGGGGTGAGGGCTAACACACACACATTTACACCAGCAAATTAACTCATTCACTTCCATTCTGTTTGCTTACACCATTTCACATACAAATATTTCAACATACGTTTTCCAAGCAAACTTTTTATTTTTAATTAAGGCCTTTTTGTTTGTTGTTATCAAAGAGGGTTTTGACCCTTTTCCAAGTCTTGGAAATAACACAGAACAACACAGACAGACATATATACACAAATACCATTAAAACAACATTTATTTAAACATATGGCTTGTCCTGCAAGAAGCGAGAAAATCATGAGATGATTCCAACCAAACATGTGGTTTTTATAGGGCCCTTTAACCATCTCCTATTTTTCTCACCATTCCAAGTCCAAGCATAACGTTCTAGAAATTAAACATATATAAAATAAAACACACACATCAACACAAAGCACCACCAGACATTGTCTGACAGGGTTAAACTTAACAGATTACAAAAGAGTTTCAAAACATTCCAATTGTTCAAAACGCATTGCAGAGGAGTGCAGTTTGAGTTAATTTATATCTCTAAATTGTTCTGAAAATTTATTGTTTGGTCTACCTCAAAATAGTTTGATGAAACGGAAGCATTGAGTGCGGCTGCAGAACTCTGCAGAACAGGATACAGGGTTGCCTGTTTCTGTTTTGGAGGAGAGAGAGAAGGATATAGTGAAGAGGGAGGTTCCTTTGGCTGTGCCGACTTTGGAGCGTCCTCCGCAATAGACACAGGTTGAGAGGAAGGGTCTGGGGATAGACAGTTGTTCCGTTAACTTTTTGCAAACAATTTGCCTTTCTGACTAAAGAGGAAAGTTCATCCACATGCTTGGACAGAACTTTGAAAATTGAGGAGCCGATACTCACGATAATCAAGCCTTTGCCAGGTGCATGGTACAGGAGCCAGAGCAGCGCTTCCCTAGACAGAGAACACGCCGTGGAGTGAATCACGTCGTGGAGTGAATCACGTCGGGGTCACCAGTTGTGGGAATTCGATCCCGGGGTCCAGCGCCTGCTGGACGGACCAGTGACGTACGTTAGCCTAGGCCAACGGACCTCGCGTTTGGTAGATAGGAAACACACGGACAACATGTTTCTTCAGGTTGAGTCAGCAAGCGAGAGCCCAGAAGGATCTGCGTGCTTCTCTTTTATTGGCATTTTGACATCATAGCAGGAGGTTCATAAAGGGCGGGTTTAGCCAGGAAATGAAACTTAAAAGGCATACCTTAACTTAACTCAGGAAATGGAAACTTAATAAGGCATAAAGAAACCTTAACTTAACTTAGGAAATGGAAACTTAATAAGGCATAAAGAAACCTTAAGCTATTGAAATGGTTGCAACAGTTGGCTTTGCAAATATTTATTGCAGATCATTCACCAAAACATTTTTTAGACCCTGCTCTTTTTTTTTAGGATATGTAAGCTTCCTTACAACTAATTAGTGAGTGAGCTTCAGATAGTGATGGAAAGCTGAAATTAAAAATGAAATGAGGAATGAAGAACAATAGATCCTGCTTTCTTCTAAGGCCTCATATTTGCTTGCCTTGTATACATTTGTGAGGTTTCCTGAAGCAACTAAAATGAAAGCTGGCCTTTGTTCTTTTGAATGTGCAGGCTAGGAATGTTAGAGAGGAAGAGCTAAGCAAGCTCAATCCTCACATTAATTATGCAGGAATCCTATTAAAATAAAAGCAGAGATTGTGTTGCTTCTGCCTCAGAGGAACTTTATATTTAGATTTTAAATGATTTCCCCCCTATTTGAGCATGTAAAAGATCTGTTTCTCTTTTGGAAGGAAAATTTCAGTGCATAAATCTTGTCTTGCAGGATATTATGTCCAAGGCATAGGACTGCTTAAAGACTTGTGAATGTAACCATGATATAGTTCTATTCTTCAGCCACAGGGAATAACTGAGCGGGTAGATTTAGAAAATGAAATCGATGCATGCTTGTTGTGTTTTTTTTTACATAATAATCATTTGTAAAAGGATTCAAATTGGAAGGAGAGGACCTATTAAAATTATGTTTGCTGTTAATATGTCAAGCCAATTAAAGAGGAGAAGAAAAAATAATAATCCCTCTAATGGCATTCTGATTTGGGGGGGAAAAAGACAATATAGCATATCAGCCCCATACAACAAGAAGTGAAATTATCTATACTACACATAGATTTCCTAAAAGTTGGCTTTCTGTCATTTTAGGAAAAAAAATGAGTTATAAAGCAGATTGCACCTGTTGTAGTAGAAGAACAAATGTGTTTTGTTGTTTACTCAGAAACTATATGACACTGCTTTGCTTACGCTGGTCTCGCAAATCAAATTCAAATAGGGAATTCTGAAAATTTGTCAATAAAGTGGCAGCCCAGGGCTTAAATGTAGCAGAAACATCTTCTTTGGTGCTTTCCAAACTCTTTGTCCAGTTTGACTTCTTAAAGATTCTTAAAAAGATTGTGATAATTTTAAAACTATAAAATGAGGAGGAGAAAGGTTGCAGAGTAGAAGAGCAGTCTTAGCATCATCTTTATTTACAAAAATATCTCTGGGCCTCATGCAGGCTTTTATACAAAATAAAAATGATAAATATTTAATTAAATGTGTGCTTTCCTGCTCAAAAGAAGGCAGCAAGCTGGGAGTGAAGAGCATCCTGACCGACTTAAAGGATTTGTGGGAATACTATTATTTATTTATTTATTTATTTATTTCCTGCCCTTTTTTTAAAATAAATAATTCATGTTTTGGCTTATGGTAGATGGATATTTTGTGAATGTTAATGTCCACATTGGCTGCCAATTTCTGATCATTCCCTCCCACTCTTAGATTCTTACGTTGCTATCATTGCCATTCCCACGTGCTTTTCCCATTATGAAATAAGAAAATGTTACCAGCTAATTTCATTGTCCAGGATTACCTCTGAGAAAGTGCAAAATGAATGCATTGTTCTGCTCTTTTGTGGATCATCCACATAGTTTCCCTGCCTTGGCTCCAAAACAGCTACTTCTCATTTATGGAGGATGTGTCCTCTCAACAATGCCTCCATTTGAGGACCAGCCTATTGCAGAATGTCACCCAGCAAACTCAGTTTGGGAAGAGAAGAAATCCTTTAATTTCCCAGAAGCCAGAGAGGGCGTGCTCATTTTTCCTAGCTATCCTATGTTGTTGTTGACCTTACCGGGATAAGGAAAGAGTGGGCCAATTCATGGTGACCGTGTAGTGATGGAGCTGGCTGCAGATGCTTTGCGTATGGCTAGAGACAGGTGCAGCACTTCAGTGCAGTGTTTCTCCCTGGCAGTTGGCCCCAGATCAGCTCAGTGAGGAAGGGAACATATTTACAGCAGGGCTGTGGAAACACCACTCTATCCTCCAACAGCAGTAGCAAACATCACCCTTGAGTATGCCTTGTTGCTGCCTTGTTGCAGGGGCACTGCAATAATAGGATGAAAATAAATCTTCAGGGCTGTGCGAATGGACCCTAAATAGCTACAGACTACAGACTAAGCTACAGACTAAGTTTCATATTTATTACTGTTAGTTGCAATGTTTCTATCTTTATTTTTCCTGTAGTCCCGTGTAATAGATTAAAAATAGCGCATACCAAATACATGTTTCCTCAGAGGTAACCTAAAAATGTGTGTTTGCCATGAGTTACTGTAATTGATTACTGACTTCTTCTCTAGTGTTTACCCAAGACAAAAATTAATAAGAGAGGGTGGTTAACAATGTTTTACATTCAAATTTACATTGGAACATAAGTATATATCCTCCATTTCATTTTTACTGCTTATTGTTGAGCCTCCACAGCTGAGAAAAATTTAAAAAAGCAGGAATTATACAGACTTCAGGAAGGTACCTATAATTGTATGTAAATACAAAAACCTTGGACATTGTAAAAGAAATTTCCAACCTTTATGTAATGGTGAATTTGTTTAAGGCAGTGTCTCTGAATTATTTCAAATGCTTCTTTCTAGGTTTCCTGTTGTTGAATTAAGTCACTGTTTGTAAGATAAATTTCCAATAGTTCTCCTTCTGTCCCCAAATTATTTATGTCTTCTTTCCCTTCCATTACTTTTCCAGCCTTCCCACAATCTCTCATCCCTTTGCCAGAGGGTATTCATTTTGAGCACTTGCATATGTTGTACTTCCTATGAATATTATGCCAGGAGGCTCCATTAGCTTTTATCCTGCTACTAGGGCATTTATTGATTTGAAAAAAATGTATATGGCTAGCTCCACAGTAGCACCTAAAACAGCCCTAGGTAGCTAACAAGAACACACACTCAACCCTTCCCCCCCCCCATCAGATTGAAACTAACCCAACACCATAACGCTGTCCCTCTTAAAAACCAAACGAAAGGCTGTGCTCACCTTCCGTTCTGACCCAACACTTGGAGGAAGAGCCATTTCTTCACTCTTCTGGGGGGGGGGGGGAAAGGGCAAGGGCCCTCCATAGGCTATTCCACATCGTAGGCATAGCTACAGAAAAGGCTTCCTTCCTAGATCCTAACCAGGTGACAATATTCAATAGAGAGAACTGGGTTGAGCTCACCATAACCAATCTAGTGGGGTTGCTAGATCTGGCCTTTTGAGCTTGGCATGACAAAAATTCTGAAAATATCTAACTTGATTATGTTGGTTTCTCTCTCTCTCTCTCTCTCTCTCTCTCTCTCCCTCTCCCTCTCCCTCTCCCTCTCTCTCTCTCTCTCTGTGTGTGTGTCTCGCTCGCTCTCTGTCTCTCTCTCTCTCACACACACACACACACACGGAACAAAAGGGAAACAATTCTTTTATTGTTAGTTCTGATTCTGATTTAGTTATTTACTATTTATGTTTTTATTTTTTCTTTATTGTTGTATGTTGTCCACAGCCCATTTAGATTTGGGCAGGTTGTACTTAAATAGGTTTAAAAATGGATATTGTATTATACATTGTTTCTATATGCTTTGATTCTAAATTTTACTATATATATTTGAAGTAAATCTATTTCCAAGTGATACACTCTCTTTTATTGATGAGGAAGTCTCCTTTTACTCTGACCAAAAGCATAACTTTTTGCACCCACATTGGTCTTCCATTCATAAAGTAATATATTTTTTGCATAGATTTAGGGAGAAGAAGGAAAGTAGGAAAAAAAGATTGTAAAAGCAGCTTCCAATTTTCTTAATAGTGATTATACATTTCTTTTTCTTATATTCTTTGTTGTTACTAATTTTCTCTATTTTCTTCATTTCTTTCCCAACATTTGTATTATTTTTATCTGATCAAAATATAAAAAAATATATTTGTTGCATATAAATGTTTATGAGGATTGCAATGGATTATTTCTGTTAAGACTGCTAAACAACAGCTTTCTTTTCTCTTCGTTTTTTCCCCCTTTCCTTTCTTTTCTTTATAGGTGCCTATGACACCAAGAGCAACTAATAAATTTGTACCCTAAAGTATCTTATCTAGCTTCATCAAAATTTAATTAAATCATAGTAAAAGCACACATACAAACAAAGGGAAACCCGGCTACAAATCACATTAACTGAATTAATGAATTAAGAACAAGAATTAAGAACATTAATGCATGGTTTGTAACTAATTCAAATTAATTAAAAACCAAATTTTATGACTAGACAAACAGTGATTATAGCGAACTGTGTCTTTGTCAGCAAACCGTATTGAAACAAACCATTGAGGAAAAATGTTTGTGAGCTCATTTCATGTACTCCAAGAACAATTATTGCATTATCTTGATGATCACTTATGAACAATAACTCTTGAGTACAGCTGCTAATTTTATTGAATTGAAGTTGAACAATCTAAAAAAGGTAAGGTGAGGTTGGACAAAATATGAAGCATGAAGAGACTAATTGGATCAACAATGAAATGGTTACCTCCATACTTGGTCATGATGTTTTTAATTGGTTTTTAGACCAATCATTCTCTATTAGTTTTGCCTACCGATCAAGGAATGCTTCAGGATAAATTGAAGGAAAATTTCAGATATTTCTTGAGTTCTGAAGTTAAAGGTTGGATCCAAATAAAAGAGCAATCTTATGAGTGGATCTAGACTCTGGTAATGATTGATATAAAAGCATGATACAGAAAGCTAGATTTTCCTGTATGTTCATTTAAAGGCACTTCAGTAGCTATTTTCAAAACGCACATAATGGATGCATCTCAATTCCACTTTTTAAATATTTATGGTATATTTTATAGGCCATCAAAAAGGAATAATAAATGCATTGTGATTTTTCTGATGGCAGCTAGATAATAAGACAAAATTAAATCTGTTTTCCAGACAACAAGAATTCATCCTGTTCCCCATCTCATTTTCACTGGTTTTAAGACTGCTTCTAATGAATTATTTGAATTATACTTGCAGAGGCTTCTGAGACATTATCAATCTTGAAGATTGCACAAAAGGAAGTGGCCTTCAGCTATATAGGGTGGCTTGTCAGATGCTTGTAACTCCCCAGTGGTTGCCATTTTAGACAAGAATTATCAACTGGAACTTTATGTTGCTTGACATACAGTATATGGCTGCTTTGGGTTGGTGATAACTCTGAGATGCAAAACTAATGTGTAAATAAAGAATGGAGAAATAAGCATCTCTATCACTTTCCCTTCCAGGTTTGGGTGGGCAATTTGTGTATTACTTTAAACAATTTGGGAGGAAAAACCCAAAATGATAGTATTGAATATCAGATTGATGTATCATGATAAACTTCTAGAAAAATGCCAGAAACTTTGCGTATTATCTGAAAGAAGCTAGCAATTAAAAGAAGACCACATATCTCAAAATTTAATTGCATACAGAGAAGTCCCATTTTCTAGTGTCTTGGGTTTGTTGCTCATTTATGACTATGATTGCATAGAAACATATTTGTAGGTATGATTTACAGAAAAACATGAAAATGAAATTACATCTATAACTGACTGACTTGGATAGGATTTGAACATAATTTTAGACTAACTGCCATTCCTAGAACCTGAACCTAGCACTACTGACATACAGAATAGGCATTGGCTCACCAGTTGACCCAGGACTCTCAGCAATCCTAAATAGTGTGGCTAATTGTAAGAAACATGGGTAACACTATTTCTTGCCTTTCCTATATTGTGTTCATCCATTATTAATAGGAATAATGAAATATCACAGGAATGTGCGATGGGGCAAGATAATGGCCAGAACCAAATCAAGGTCAGTCACAATGAATAAAAGTTGACAGTACTGTTCAGGACAAAATCTAGTATTTTTCTGTTTCCATGCAAAAAAATAATTCATAAAATACCATTAGAATCCATTTTTGGTGCCTCAGATTTGGTACATATGACTCCTTAATTTATTGGTTTGCCTTGGTCATGTTTCTGCCTTGCCCTTCAACCTTATTGCTATGTTGTTTGTCTCCTTGAATCCTTAAATTTGTTTTGTCTTTATTATCGGTTTATGTTGCTCTTTGAATCCAATTGACCAGTAGAAAATCTATGTTTTGACTTAGATTTATCCAAACCTGGGGTTCTCAAACTTTGTTATATCATGGCAAAATTGATCAATGATGTCTGTGCCTGCCACATGAATAAAACTCCATAGACAATAGATATCCAGGAAGAGAATCTTTGTCATTGCCTCCACCCTCTGGAATATTCTCCCCCAGAGGTGAAGTGGGTCTCCACTCTCCTAGCCTTTCAAAAGAGCTTGAAGACTTGCCTCTCTCAATTCTGATGGGGCTTGTAGAGTGGCATGCAATCCTAGGGACAATTAGCACCTTCTCCCCCATCTTTTTTTTTTCTTTCAACATATACATAACCAAAAAAAAGTCAAGGAAACAGTCAATCCACTAAAGAGAGAAGATGGCAAGGAAATAACAGGGAGTAGAGACAAAGCAGAGCTACTTAACTCATTTTTTGCATCAGTTTTCACACAAAAAGAAACTATAGCACAACCTACCAAAAACATAAGTCTAAAAGACGGACTAGAAATAAAAATTAAAATAAGCAAGAAACTGGTAAGAGAACACCTGTCTGACCCTGATGAATGTAAATCACCGGAACTTGATGGATTACATCCCAGAGTTCTGAAGGAGTTAGCAGATGTTATCTCAGAACCATTACATCATATCTTTAAAAAAATCTTGGAGCACGGGGGAACTACCAGAGGATTGGAAAAGAGCTGATGTGGTTCTCATTTTCAAAAAAGGGGAAAAAAACCAGACCCAGGAAATTACAGACCAATCAGCCTGATATCAATACCTGGGAAGATACTGGAAAAAATAATCAAAAACCAGATCTGTAAACATCTAGAACCATATAAAGTTATAACTAGTAGCCAGCACGGGTTTGTTAAAAACAGATCATGTCAAACCAATCTTATTTCAAGTGACTAAATTATTAGACCAGCAAAATGCTGTGGACATAGTATATTTAGACAGATTTGTAACTGGCTGATAAACCATACTCAGTGAGTAGTCCTTAATGGTACTACATCTACTCGGAGGGAAGTAAGCAGTGGGATATTACAAGGTTCTGTCTTAGGCCCAGTACTCTTCAATATCTTCATAAATGACTTAGATGAGGGACTAGAAGGGGATCTCATCAATTTTGCAGACGACACTAAGCTGGCAGGAATAGCCAACACCCCAGAAGACAAGCTCAGGAAAAAAAAAAGGTACAAGTACAGATTAGGCGAAACCTGGCTCAAAAACAGTAACTGTGAGAGGGACCTTGGAGTCCTAGTGGACAATCACTTAAACATGAGCCAACAGTATGCGGCAGCAGCCAAAAACCAGGCACAGAATCAAAATCACGTGTATGAAGCCTTAGTAAAGCCACATTTGGAATACAAAAAAAATGTTGAGACTTTGGGAAAAGTGCAAAGAAGAGCAACTAAGATCATTAAAGGCCTGGAGACTTAAACATATGAAGAACGGTTGCAGGAATTGGGAATGGCCACTCTAGATAAAAGAAGAACTAGGGGGGACATGATAGCAGTATTCCAGTATTTGACAAGCTGCCACAAGGAGGGGGTCAATTTATTTTCCAAAGCACCAGAAGGCAAGACAAGAAACAATGGATGGAAACTAATCAAAGACAGAAGCAACCTGGAATTAAGGAGAAACTTCTTAACAGTGAGGACAGTTAACCAGTGGAACAGCTTGCCTTCAGACGTTGTGGGTGCTTCATCACTGGAGGTTTTTAAGAAGAGACCGGACAGCCACTTGTCTGAAATGATATAGGATCTCCTGCATGAGCAGGGGACTGGATTAGAAGACCTCCAAAGTCCCTTCCAGCTCTATTCTGATTCTGATTTTTTAACCTTTAACTTATTATATTTTTGTTTTCACGTGCCTCCTTTTATTGATGTATTTTTTACAGTTTTTATACTTTAATACTTTTAGTTGTACACCACTCAGAATCCACTCTGAGAGTGAGATGTGCAGTATCTAAACTTGATATATAAAATATACTATTACTAGGAGATAATAGAAACACACTTTTGGCTAAAGGCCACATCCAAAATTGTCTGTTCAAAACTCTTGTTCTTCTGCTAAGGAAAGGAAGCAAATGAAAAACTGACTTACCACCTTCATGATCCAATCTTACTTGAGGCAAAATCTGAACAATTGTGTGACACCCAATCCCCATGTTGCTCCTGAATCACAGAAGATCACACACACAGTTTGTAAACCGCTTACCCTATGAATTAACCAAAGTTGTTTCATTAGGTTGCAACTTGATGGAAGCCCATAGGTCAGGATAGCCACTTGTTTGAGCTTTCCAAGCTCTATATAGCTTTGTTGCTGTTTCTTTTCGGCAGGTGACGATACTTCTGAACAAAGCACTAAGCCACACTCACCACTTTTGATGTTCTAAGAATGGCTATGGTCCTGGGGACAAACTTATAAATAAAATTAATACTAGTCTCTAGCACTTTTCTCTGCAGTATGTTAATTTCCCTCTTTTTCTTTTTGCAATTTCCCTTTTTCTTTTTGCAAGAAAAAATGTTTGCAAGCCTATTAGGCTTGGAAATATGCTGGGAAATCAAGAAGAGGACTGTACAGATGTACTGCTTCCTCCTTCATAGGCATGGATAAAATCAAATGAAAGTACAAACATACAGGCACACACTTTCAGCTGTGCAAATCCTACATTTTTTGTTTCAAATATGTTCCAAAGCCATATTTGTGAGCTATTTGTCCTCTTGCCAGTTCTCCTCCCAATTTTTTCTAGGTTGCCTCTGTCTTAATGAATGCATGCTGTGGAATCAAACAAAGCACTCCAGTTGAGCTTTGAATAGAGCAAAAACCATTTTATCCAGTGCCATAAGTCTTCTGTCAATACATTCTACTGTGGCATTTGCCCAGCAGCCTGAGAGTAAAATTGTATGATGGAAATTCACGCCTTTAATATATTTCTTTCCTCCATGCCTTTCCATTTTGTTGTTGTTGTTAAATTATAGAATGAAGTTATTAGAGCTCCAGGCAGAAGTAAATTAGGATAAGACTGGCAAGCTTCACTTCCAAGCTATCATAGGAGCAGTGTGTGTGTGTGTGTGTGTGTGTGTGTGTGTGTGTGCGGTGTGTGTGTGTACATGCTGATGTTGTGGCGGGTGGTGATGGAGAGTTTTTCCTAATATTAGTAGAGATTTTGTTTACATTTTTCTTCCAGTTTTAAATTTGCTTTTAATTTTCTTCACAAACAGTAGAGAAAGAGATACAGTTTGATGTAATGGTTAAGGCAGTGTTTAAGATATGATAGGTGTAACTTTTCCAGGAATCTCCATTACATAATCCATGTTTATTTATTGGTATATTTTAAAGGATAATATTCAAAGCAGCTAACAGTATGACTGATACAACCTCCCCAAACATTTCATTAAATATAATGAAAAACAGAATGCTGTGTATGACTAAAACAGACTGGACCCATCAGTTAAATCACTCAGAGTCACTTAAATGGGATAGAGAAATTTAATAAATGAATAAATCCTGAATCATCAAAGTGACAAAAGAGTTACTGTTTTGTAGCCATATAGTATAGCAAACTCTTTTTAAAAAGGAAGTCGTGTTCTCCCCATAACCTACTCTACTCAAAATAGGTCAGTTAATAATGACCTCAATTTGAAACTGCAGAAATTGTAATTTTCAAGAAACAAGCATTCTTGTAATCACCAAGAGATCAGTCTTCATCAAAGACTATGGACATTATTCAGCTCAATCTGATTTCCTTGCTGATACCAACAGTGAAGAAACTACTGATTAGGTGAGGAGTATAAGAATTATCCTGCCAAAACATCCACACTATCAATGGAGATAGCCATACCTGAGAGATGTCAAATATCTTTTTTGCCGGGGGTTTTTTTTTTTAGTTTGGGGGCTAGATATTTTATTTTTTTAACTGTGTTTCTCAACATCAGCATGTTTAAGATGTGTAGGTTTCAACTCCCAAACTCCCCGGGCAGTTGAAATTCACAAATCAAAATTGGGGAGGTTGGGGAGGTTGAGAAACTCTGACTTTTACATCAGTAATTATGCATTTCTTGCCTGAAAATATCAATTTTTTGTCAGTAAAAGTTTGAAGGGTTTTGGAAGGCAAACAAAGGGAAACATTACAGATCATTGGTAATTATAAGCCTGCACATAATTTACCCTTCTCTATACAACGGTTGCATTCCCTTAACAGCACCAGATGTTTTAAAGCACAATATGGTTTTGAGTGATGCATGAACTATGTATTGTATAAACCTAGGAAATGAATGGATTTAAATATATTGCATGAATGCAGGAAATGATAAGCAACAACTCTTTGTTATTTCAGCAGACCCAGGACTACATCAAGAACTTTCTGCATTCAAAGGATGTGCTCTATTACTAACCTCTGATCCTTTATGCTGAATGTGACAGAAATCACACTATCTGAACAAGGAATTGTTGTCCTGCTTGAAAGGAGAAAAGCTTTAGTGGTAAACTAGTGAAGCAGCCACTTATGAGCTTCACCTTTCTGACCCCTTCTCCCAATTCAAGACTATGAGACATCTCAGTATTTATAGCTTACCCACAGATTCCAGTGCTCGGGAAAATATCATTAACAGGGCTTGGGAGCTTACAGGTGGATCCAACAAAGGAGGAACAGAGATATATAGCCTTCTACTAACCAGAAAATCAAAACAGAATTCAGTAAAGGAGTCAGATTTTAGCAAGGTAAAGCAGGACACAAATTAACCCTATTCCAGCTGTGGAATGGAATATTTCATGACTTATTTCCCATGGATTTATTTCCCAGACTCGCAAATCTCATTGAGTTTGAAAGCTTTGTAAGTTGGGTTCATATAACATGCTCGACTAGACCAGTCAAACATGTCAAGTTGTTTGAGATTCAGTGTATTGTGAGCAGCCAAGCATTACCTAGATCAGGCAATTGCATTAAGTTGTATGGTTGAGTGAACAGAAATAATACTATAAACACACCAATTATATTTTGCTAACCTTTATTTGGGATTTTCATTTCAATTAAGTTTTACTAACCTTGATTTAAGATTTAGCATGTTAGGAAAATCCAGATGTAGTCTCATTTTTTCTTTCTCCTTTTTTCTTCCACATTCAGTTTCACTCACTCACTGGAGTTGTTTTTATATCTCTGACCATATCTATTCAAATTCCTTTGACTTCTTATTATAGTATCCATAATGTGATATAGATGAGGCCTAGGTTTTGCATAAAAAAACTAAACAATTTCAGTGCAGAACACAACACTTTGGGCTGTTTCAGGGGAAAGTCTGGCTACAGTCTGCAGTGGTTGTCTCTTATTTCTCAGGATTTATTTGTATCTTGTTGCAGTTAAGAAGCTCAAGGGATAGATATTCCTCTCAGATTAATCTATAAGCAGATAATCAGTTTGTAGTTGGATGATGTTGTATAAATTTGTTAATTCCTGCGAACTCTTAACAGGAAGATGCACACTTTTTCATTTAAATAAATAGATTTGTTCTAACAGTTAATGTTGAAAGGCAAAAAGATTATATATCATTTCTGTTGTTTTTACGATTTAAATTTCTGTTTGGTTTATACTTCTGATAAACATTATTAGCACATTTGCTAGATATTTTGAAGTAAAAATCATATATTTTTTTCAAATTCCCTCTCTGTTACTCTCAGATCCAAATCTAAGCATGGGTGAAATTCAGTGTAGTTGCTCCATTCACAGCTGGTACAAAATGTGGCAGCCTGTTATATGTGTTTCTATCAGAACATGTTATATCTCTGCTTCACAAGCTGCATTCCTTACCAGTCTTTTTCTGGGTCCAATCAAGGTGCTGGTGTTGACCTTTAAGTCCTTCATGCCATGAGACTGGCTTAGTTGAGGGACTGCCTCTCCCTAATTTCCTCTGCTGTTCCACCAGATTCAGTAGAGAGGGCATGTTACAGGTCTGTTGTTTAGGGAACTATACTTGGTGGGTAAAAGGCAGCAGGCTTTTTCTGCTGTAGTGCACACATTGTGGAATCTTTTCCCCCAGTGTAATGTTGGCCTCGTCACACTTTCTGAAAGTCCCTTAAGACCTGATTATGCCAACAAGCCTGGGAATCCCAGGAGATGGTGAATTTGTGAGGTGACTCTATTATTATTAATATCCTTTGTCTGTTATTTCCTTGGTTTGCTGTTTTTTATAGTATTTAATGTTTTTCATGAAAAATGGTTTAGGTATTTATATACTGTTAGATATAGATAGAGGTAGATAAACTGAAAGTATGCTCACAGAAATGATTTTTTTCAGTAATGCAACTTTTCTTCTAAGACGTCTTCTATTAATAAATCCCATTCATTGTTAGGTAAGCGTATCTGCTTGATTGTTCTAAAATATTCAAACATAGATACAGGTGAATATTTTAAATATTCCTTGTGCATTCCAAAAAATACACCATATTCTGGTAATAATAATAATAATAATAATAATAATAATAATAATAATAATAATAATAATAATAATAATAATAATAATAATAATAATAATAATAATAATAATAATAATAATAATAATAATAATAATAATAATAATAAAGTTGGAAGGGACCTTGGAAGTCATCTAGTCCAACCCCCTGCTCAGGCAGGAAACCCTATACCATTTCACACAAATGGCTGTCCAGTCTCTTCTTAAAACTTCCAGTGTTGGAGCATTCACAGCTTCCACTGTTCCAGGTTGTTCCACTGATTAATTGTTCTAATTGTCAGGAAATTTCTTCTTAGTTCTAGGTTGCTTCTCTCCTTGATTAGTTTCCATCCATTGCTTATTGTCCTGCCTTCAGGCGCTTTGGAGAATAGCTTGACTCCCTCTTCTCTGTGGCAGCCCCTGAGATATTGGAATACTGGTATCATGTCCCCCCTCGTCCTTCTCTTCATTAGACAAGACATACCCAATTCCAGCAGCCATTCTTTGTATGTTTTAGCCTCCAGTCCCCTAATTACCTTCATGGCAAGCTATTATGGCATTGGAAATGTCTTTTAGCTGCAGCAAGAATGTTTGCCTCCTGCATAACTGCTGCAGCCATTCATAAATCTGTTTAAAAGAGCAATGATAAGGCTACATTTATGCACTCTTGGAGCAAGACATGTGTGCAAAAATGCCATAAAGATGCATAGGCATAGCATAGTATATAATTCTTTATTATTGCATTTCTATTCAAAAATAAGTTTCAACAAGTTTAGTAAAACTGAACTGAATTCAATCACAATGTCCCATTCTAGGAGTGGAATACTTGGACGTTGGAAATCAAAGTGTCTTTGTAAACTCTGCTTTTGTTTGCCTGTGTCAGAAGTCCATTTCTACCCTGCCTTCATAGAGGATAGCAAATAATTCCAGCCATTCTAGCTGAACTCACAGCGCTTGATCCCTCTCCTGTATTTTAAATTGCCAACCTGCTGTTTGATCTTTCTGCTAAATGCAAGGGGCAGGTTTCATTTTCCAAACACAGCGAGAGAGCTCCAGCCATCTAGGAAAATTAACTGTCCTGGTTCACGTCCTCAGCCACTCATTAGTTGATCATATAAAGGAGCTGACATTGCCATATTCACTTTTAGATTAAGCTGTTTGATATATTTTCTCCTATAATACATTCTGGAATACTGTTTTAAGGTAAAGCTGCCCACAATATTGTGTTTGCCCTTCGGCCCTTTTTCATGAATAGATGGGGCGTTGTCTTACCTGAACGCCTTTTCTCAGCATGACGATGGAGAATCCACGAATGGGTTAACCTTGTCTTCCTGTCCTTTAAGACTAAGTCAGTCAATCTTTGCCACACCTCTCTCCTGGACTAGGTCTCCCAGTCACGACTTAGTCTTTCACCCTAAACAGACGTGGGAAAGCTTGGCTCTTAGTCCTAGAGCAGGAAAACTATCAGGTTGTACCTTTCCCTTTATTTATTTTTTGTGTTCCTTTGACTCATGTCTTCCCATTCCCTCACTGCGCTGATTTCAGCGCAGCGTGAACCGGCTGGTTCGTAGGGCTTGCAGGCTTCGGCTGAAGCCTCAAGCCTCGTTAGTAGGGAAGACAGGCTTCTCCGCAGGCGCCATTTGGGGCGCCGCGCAGGGCACCTGATAGCAGGCCCGTCTATTTCTGGATCGGTTCAGGGAGGCTTCGTGTGCATTGACATTTTTCTCGATCCGCAGTGCTCATTTCCGAGCGAATTACAGCTGCTTTATCCGTTGTTGTCAGTAGCTTTCGGCTCCCACTTCAGCCTTCCCTTTCGCCCAGCAGCGGTCGCCATTTTGGGCGCCGCACGTGCAGCCCCCGGCCGGGACAGAAACTCTTATTACTTAGAGCTCCTTCCTGGGGAAGACACAGCCTTGTGGGGGCGTATCTCAGTTGGTTAGCCAGCGACCGCAGCTGCGATCGGCAATCTGGCACAGTATTTAAGCACAGAAACTCTGACGGGCCTAGCGGCAACCATTGTTACAACCGCAGGATGCACAGTGATTAAGTATCAGGATGGCCGAGTGGTCTAAGGCTCCAGACTCAATTTCTGGTCTCCGAATGGAGGTATGGGTTCAGGTCCCACTTCTAATACCAACAACGGTTCCAACAACGGTTCCTACTTTGGACAACTTACCACTTAGTGACCGCTTTGTTTACTGACCTTCACCAAAAACCCTGTCGGTATGAAAGATGCATAAGATGCATCTCTGATAGAGAGAGTTGCCAGTTCAGAAATGCGCCTAGCCGATGTAATGGCTACAAAGAAGGCGACCTGAAGTGTCAAGAACCGTAGAGAACAGGTTCTGACAGGCTCAAGTGGAGGTGAAGAAAAGGCCAGTAAGACCCTGGACAGATCCCAAAAGGGATATCTGTGAACCACGGCGGTTTGGGTGTTGGGTGCTCCCTTGACAAGGGAGCACACCATGGGATGCTGAGCCCAGAGCTCTGAAGTGCCATCCATAGGTACGGTGGACAGGGCAGCCACTTGTCTATAGAGTGCGTTAGGCGCTGAGCCCTTCCGAATCCCTCCAACGAATAATCCAAAATTGTTGGAATAGTGATCCTCAATTGATCCGACTGTTGCGTCCCACACCAAGTACAGAAATTTTTTCCCCATGTGGAATCATAAATTCTGTTAGATGTAGGCCCTCTTGAAGCCTGAAACATAGTAACCACGTCTGATGAGTGGGATTCTTGTGTCAGGAGCCACCGTTCAAATGCCAGGCGGTTAACTGGAGCCATTGGGGCTCTGGCTGGTGTAGAATCCCCTGGCCGAGGGAGACTTGATCTTGAGGTATCCTCTACGGAGGAGAAATCGAAAGGCTCAAGAGGTCGGCAAACCAGGGCCACCTTGGTCAGTGTGGAGCAACGAATATCACCTCTTCCCGTTCCTGCAGAATCTTTCGGATAACTGCCTGGACCAGAGGAAGAGGAGGGAATGCATAGAAAACCCTTCGGCCCTTTTTCATGAATAGAAGCAGCTACTCTGAGCCATAACCTTCTCCAGATAGTTTTGAGTCCTCCTCTGCCATACCCGATGTTTAGAGACTTAGGACAGGTTAGGTAGCTAATAAAGGTCTATCCATCAACATGGGGATTCATTTTAAATATTTGCCTTGCTCTAGATTCAATTGTTCCACTTCAGGATGCAGCTGTTATTCTTTATGCTCCAGTCTTAATGGACACATTATTGCAGAAAGCAAGACAGAATGCCATATAGTAGTAGGTCTCTGGGAAATTTTAAATAGACCAGGAAGGATTCTGATTCCATATAAACAACTCCCCCTCCCTTATGTTCTGCCATATCTCAACTTATGAGCCAAGCTAATTTTTCCCAATCCAGATGTGTTGGAACTACAATTTCTAGAATTTTCAGATGTATGAATTATTTTTCTGGTTTCATATTTTAATTCTTATCTGAATTAACTCAGACATAGAGATGCATTCCGTTCCTTCCTCTTTCCATCATGTTTTCATCACTATAATTGAAGTCCTAGTCTGGATCAAAAGCAAAGCATATTTTCTATAAGAACAGCTGAGCCATTTAATCAAACTCGTTCATCTCCATTTTTACACTGGAAATGGATTTAATTTGGATTTCTATTCCAGTTACACTTCTCTTTCTGGATAGGTTTCTGGATAGCTAAAGCATCTTATATTCCAAATGCAATGTAGACCAACTCTCTGTTCTGGCCATGGCATGCTTTTCAAATGATCCTATCAATGCATTTGGAGTGCATACAGCCATCTTCTTAGAAGGCCTGTTCATTTTGAGTCAATTATGCATGAGTCAAGATTATCCAAGATTAATGGTAATTGTAAGGGTATTTATTAGGTGTGTGGGAAGGAGAGAGCAGGTTTTACACCTTGTTAGAGGATTTGTTCTAAGGCATTTGGAAAATTGGTGAAAATTACTTTTCATATTAGTGAGATTTTGCAGCATAGTGTTCCTTTAGATCGTAGAATGTACTTACTAATTTAGCTTAAAGAGGTATGTCATGTCTCCCTTATATTAAGTATTTAAAAAAGAGTGGGGGGAATCCAAAGAAATCTTTTTAAATAATGAGGCATTTTCTATTGAGTGTGTTAGCAACCCAAAATAAAATGACATAAAATTTTGAGTGCAGTTTTTTGAGGAAGATAATGGAATAAATCAACTTGAACTACTAGATAGCCACCAAGCAGGTTTTGCAACAATAAACAATATATATTAAGAGTCATAATCCTTTTCAATGGTTTATGATACACATGTCGCAATACTAAAGAAAAATACTAGAGAAAAATCAAGTCATAAAGATATTTACAAGCATGATATATTTGATTAAAAACCTGCTTAAGTTATTGTCATAAATGTTGGAATAAAAGTATGTTCAAACCATGTAATTTGAATAATACTTCAAGCAATATACAATGGGTAGGTTTCAAACTGCCAGACTGCCAATCATACACCAATGGGAGAACTTGATCTAAGTAAAATCAATAAAACAGAATCCCAAATCAAAACTAGACATGGAAATAGTGGATTCCCACATGGTTAAGCATAAAAACTACATGAAGTTTGAATCCAGCCAACTTGAAGTTGACAAATGTTGACAGAAAAGTAGACACGCACAAACCATTTAGTCTGATGACATCTGCTTCCCCCTTCTATGCTTCCCCATGTCACATTATTGTGGAAATGAGCACTCTACTTCTGGAATGAGCATTCAACACTTGTGTTTGAGAATCCCCTGTAGGAGTTCTAAAAGAAATGTGTTAGCAGAGGATGCAGGGTTCCACTTACATAATGAAGGAGTCCTCCCTCTTCAGAATTGGCATTTGAGTTCAGTGTACTCCTCTGGGTTGTGAAAAATGCCTTGTCACCATTCACTAGTGTGTTCTGACAAGAAACCAGAGTGATGTTGCTGTATATCATACAACCCTCATTTGAATACTGACCTCCTCAGTTGGGGTTTGTACATTGGTAATGACCTGCTACATGTGGTGTCAAATTACTCCATATCATTCCATGTCTGGGCATGGTAAGTGGTTAGGGACACATGGGATAGATCAGAGGAATATGAAGTCCATGCTTTTTAAGATAACCATCCTTGTTTGCTATCTCCATAGTCTTAGGTGATCATAAATTGCTTGCAACTCTGATAAAAAACTGCCTTATGTCCTATCTCCATATAATCAGATTCATTGAGTTGTGAGCTAAGAAAACCTTCATGGACTGTCACTTCATCAGATGCTTGAAATGTTATCTTTTAAAAAGTCATGAAACCCTGCTATTCCTAATTTGAAATCATCAGACAGCAAGTTTATATTCCTTGAGGCTCTATCATTCACCCATACTGTATGCTTCCTTCAGCAACTTAACTATAATAATAATAATAAAGTTGGAAGGGACCTTTGAAGTCTTTTAGTCCAACCCCCTGCGCAGGCAGGAAATCCTATACCATTTCAGACAAATGGTTGTCCAGTCTCTTCTTAAAAACCTCCAGTGTTGGAGCATTCACAGCTTCTGGAGGCAGGTTGTTCCATTGATTAATTGTTCTGTCAGGAAATTTCTCCTTAGGTCTAGGTTGCTTCTCTCTTTGATTAGTTTCCATCCATTGCTTATTGTCCTGCCTTCAGATGCTTTGGAGAATAGCTTGACTCCCTCTTCTTTGTGGCAACCCCTGAGATATTGGAACACTGCTATCATGTCACCCCTAGACTCCTTCTCTTCATTAAACTAGACATACCCAATTCCCGCAACCGTTCCTTATATGTTTTAGCCTCCAGTCCCCTAATCATCTTTGTTGCTCTTCTCTGTACTCTTTCTACAGTCTTAACATCTTTTTTACATCGTGGTAACGAAAACTGGATGCAGTATTCCAAGTGTGGCCTTACCAAGGCATTGTAAAGTGGTATTAACACTTCACATGATCTTGATACTATCCCTCTGTTAATGCAGCCAAGCACTGTGTTGGCCCTTTTGGCAGCTGCAGCACACTCCTGGCTCATATTTAAGTGATTGTCCACTAGGACTCCGAGATCCCTCTCACAGTTACTACTATTGAGCAAGGTACCACCTATACTATACCTGTGCATTTGGTTTTTCTTGCCTAAATTCAATTCACCATTGAATCTCATTGTTAGATAGCGCCCAATGTTCAAGTCTGTCAAAATCATTCTGTATCTTAAGCCTATCTTCTGGAGTGTTGACTATTCCTGCCAGCTTGGTGTTGTCTGCAAATTTGATGAGTTCCCCATCTATCCCCTCATCCAAATCATTGATGAAGATGTTGAAGAGCACTGGGCCCAGAACGGAGCCCTAGGGCAGGGCTTTTCAACCTGTGGTACGCGTACCACTTGTGGTACATTAATGAGTGGCAGGTGGTATGCAGCCCTGCCTAGCCAAGTGTAGTGGGGAAGGGAAAGAGCCAGCAGAGGCAAAGACTTACAGTGAGAGAGTCCTCTGGAGCTGCAAAGGCCCCAGGCTCACTTCTGGCTCACCCTCCCCCATGAGAAAGGAGGAGGGGGTGGAGACTATAAAAGGAGGCAGTTTGGGAGGGAGAGGGCGAGAGAGAAAAAGCAGCAGCCTTGGGAGGAGGCAGAATCAGCTCTAGCTGCACCAAAGGGGAAGAAGAAGGAGGAGGAGGAGGAGGGTGGGGGAGAGGAGATCAAGCAGGCCGGCCCGCCATGAGCCAATCTACAACTGCTGTGGCAGCCACCTGTGCTGGCAGCAGCAAACAGGCAAGAAATGCATGGGGGAGGGGTCGCCCTCCACGAGGAATGAAAAGCAGCAATGGCTGGAGGTGAGGCATGGAGGGAGGGAGGGAGATGGAGAGTGGAAGGATTCTTATGTGCTTTTGTGACTGAAGTTCTGGGATTTGTGCAATGTGGGCTTTGTGTTCTTAAGGAGTGTTTGGCAATTTCTATTTGGCTGATGGCTGATTTTAGCTTCTATTGCTCTGCTGTTGTTAGCTGTAAGTTTTGCTGCAAGGGATTTTGAAGTATTTTTCTCCTGAATGGATTTTACTTATGAATGGAGCCATTTGGGGAGGCTGCCTTAGCCGGCAGCCAGTATTTACATTTTTTTTTCTTCCTTAAGTGCCGGCTGGGCTCCTTACTTTCCTTTCTAGCCAGTAGCTAATTCTTAAAGGGGAAGTGCCTTTTTAAGCTAGTTCACTCAGCACTTGTCTTTTCTGTCTCTGGAGGCCTTTCCTTGTTTGATCAATATATGGAAGAGGGAAAATATGGGGGGGGGTTCAAATTCTTCCTTCAGAAGGAGATGGGAATGAGAAAAAGGGAGGCAGGGAAGGGAGGAAGGGAAGGAAGTCCTGCCTTAGCACTTGGCCACCAGCAGCTCTGCCATTGACTTTGCTTGTCAAAAGGTTGCAAAAGGGGATCACATGACCCTGGGACACTGTGACTATCATAAATATGAATCAGTTGCCAAGCATCCAAATATAAATCACATGACCCTGTTGCTGCAATGGTCATAAGTGTGAAAAATGGTCATAAGTCATTTCAGTGCAATTGCAACTTTGAACAGGGTTTTTTTTTGACACCAAGTTTTTGACACCTTGCTAGGTGGTACTCGAATATTGCCATATCCTAAAAGTGGTACAATCGGTAAAAAGGTTGAAAAGCCCTGCCCTAGGGCACCCTACTACTTCCCTCTCATGTAGATGCAGTTCCATTGAGGACCACACGCTGAGTACGGCCGGTCAGCTAGCTACAAATCCATCTGGTGGTGATGCTGTCTAACCCACATTTTTCTATCTTATCAAGTAATAGGTTGTGGTCTACTTTATCAAATGCCTTACTGAAGTCCAAGTAAATTATATCCACAGCATTCCTCTGGTCCACTAATTTTGTCACCTGGTCAAAGAATGTAATAAGATTTGTCTGGCATGATCTGTTTTTGACAAACCCATATTGGCTTTTGGTAATGACTGCCTCTAGGCGTTCGCTGATTATCTTTTCCAGAATGCTTAGAATTGCGGCCTCAATGAAGTACCTTATTGTTTGGATTGGTATACATAAGCCAAGCAATTTACTACTATAAAACTAAAGTTTGTTAGTATCTCACAGGCAAAGGAGAAGGCAATTTCTGCTGGAAACTATGACCTTTAACATAAGGCAACTGGTTAATGTAAAACTACTGAATAATCTGTAGGTCATTTAGCCAGAAAACAATGGGCTTTCAAAGTCTTCTAAGATCACAAAGTTTCTCCTCATACTAGTAAGAATCTACCTGCCTATACTAAGTGGATTCCTGTATCCTTTTTGCCCACCGAGTTAAAAATTCATATCCAAAATGTTTTCTGTTGTGGATATAACCGGCTGATGCAATATCCATGTTGTGTTTACATAAGCATACATTTGCAGAAGTAACTGTCAATCATTGACCATAACCCATTTAGAGAGAAAAGGTATGAGAGAGATGAATTCAGTGGACATGATCGGTGACTGGCAAGCAAAATCTTTTGGTAGGCAAAAAAGAAACAGGAACTCTTAAGAGAAAAAGGTTTTTTATGTTAAAGAGCTGGCAGTTGGCTTCTACAATTTATATATGAACAAGCATTGCTCTGAATAACCACTATAAAGGATTCTTAATTTCCTGTTCAAAATAATGTGATATTAAAATGAAATCTACACAATCATTTTTATACTTTGCTTTAAAACCTATGGCAATTCAAACCATAAGTTGCTCAGTGATAAAATAACATACATTGCTTTTATAAGTCCAGTGCAAAAACAGTATAACCTATTGCTCCAAAAATGTTTTGATAAAGACTGGAATAGGTATGATTTAAAGAATAGGGTTTTTATTTTAATATATATTTCAGCCGATATCTCACTAAAACTAATAGAGCTTACATTGCAAAGACATGATAAAGTTTGAGTATCATTCATTTAAACAGATGCCTTTTGCTGAAAAAACACACATCATCCTATCTTTCAAATTTCTTTATTAGAAAAATCAGTCACAATATCAAAATACATTTTAAATTTCTTGGATGGATTCAGTATTTTAAGATTATGTTACTCTGCTGACTCCTTTTTGTAAACAAGAATATATTAGACATGCTTACTCTAGAGAATTTTTCATTACATGCAATAATAATTTATTTCCAGGTAGGTGTTGATAGATTTATTTCATATCTAATCCTTCATCACAGCATCACATTTTTCTGTTTTATTATTTGTATTTCATTTCTTATGTGATGAAATTTGCTTTGAGGGTCATGTAGATCTTCTTGGTCCAGTTATCTAAACATTATATGATTAAACAAAACAACTAAATTTCTTATTCCCTTGCTTTCTTTTGATTTTCCATAGATAAAAATGTGAATACCAGTTTGTACAGATAGGCAGCTTCTCCCAACATGAAGTAACAGAAGCTCAGTAATAAATAATGAACAAGTTAATTAAATAAATAATGGCTTCTGGCTGATAAAGATGTATAGGAAAGAAAAGATATTCTGAAATCACAGACATGTCACAACTTTATTGTTTTCTTAGGAGTGCCCATCACATTGAAATATCTGATATGCAAAACATAATCGTAATGCTGACAACAAAGCTAAATGAATGTGTCCGGAGCTTGGGTAGCTGATGAGTATATGAATCCAAGAGAAGGGGTAGTTTCAGTTATGAGTGTATCTCAGAAAGTTACATCAATGTCACCTAGATTTCATACACATTTGTGCTTTGGAGAATGGTGATAATGGAAAGACCAGAGATGGGCTTTGGGGGAAATTGTGCCACATTCTGAATTAATGTAATGCGGTGGGGGAGAAAGAACTATTCTGCTAGCTGACATGAATTGATGGGTGACAAAGTCCTGCTCAAAAACTAAAGAAAAATGATTGGCTTCTTCAGAGACTCAGGAATGAATGAGAATGGTGATTGGCAAGTGTCTTAGAAAAAGATTTAGTTATTTCAAATACTAGAATCAATCCATCCTATATAAACATCATCATAAAAATACAGGCAATTCCCCAGGACTGTGAAATAAAGAGAACAGATGTTAGGAGGAAGTACTTTTCTCTCATGCTGCCATGTTATAGAATAGGCTATCTCTGAAATAAGACTTGCCCATTGAAAGCAAGTTAATATATCCCTTCCAGAGGTTTTTTAAAATTAGAATTAGTATGAGTTGTTATTATATCCTGACTTTATTTTGTACATTTCAAGGTGCTGTACATAATGCTCCTGCCTACTGTTTTCCTTATCACCTCCACAAACCTTGAACTAAAGAGAGGACTAGAAACATCCAGCTGGGTTTTGTGCCTAAAGAAGGACTACAACTCACAGGCTCCTAGTTTCTAGTCCAGGACCTTATCCATTATAGCAATCCAGGTTTATTGTTAAATAATACTTTCATAATGTATGTTGTTTTGTTTTGAGGGTTTTATTATTCTATTTCTGAATGTTTTAGTGCATTTATGTTTGTAATGGATGTTTTATGTTTGCATGCTGCCGAGTCATGATTATTATAGTATAAAGATATATAAATACTTGTTTTAAGCATGTCTATTCATGCATACACATGAAAAAAGATTGACTAAAGGGGATTGAAATAATTATTTATGATTTAAAGATTCATGAAATAATTGATAGAATAATGGACATGAAAGAAAAGGATGCAAAAAAACTTGTAATGAAAATACAATACTTGCAAGAAGAGAAATGAGTTCTATAAAATATTATAGATTATTTCCTTAACAAAATGAATGAAAATTGAACATATAGCAAGAGAATGTAAAAACTGCTTGGAAATGAATGAAAAGAATAATGTTTCAGAGTAACATAGAAATATAGGAGCTATGAAAAGGAATCCCTGGTGAAATGATGAAGTGAAGGAGGCTATGACTGAGAAATAAGACACACAAGAAAATGATATTGAATAATAGGAAAAACGAGTTGGAAAGACTATAATCAAGGAGAGCAAGGAACATCTAGGAAAAATAAAAAGAAAATCAGAGCAATTCTGATGGCTGATTTAGAATGAAATTGAAGTGAGGGAATCCTGAAACAAGAATTTTAGAGAAGTATATGGGAATGACAGCAGTATGTTGAAAGACAGGATTTAAAAAAAAAAAAAAACCTCAACACTCAAGAAAAATTGAGCCAATAAATGCTGTGACAACATGACGAAACTGCAAGTGCTGATGGTATAACTGGAGAAATATTAAAATATGGATGTAGCTTCCATTCTAAATTTTTGTAATTTGCCTAATGTATGAGTGGAAATACACCTAGGGAAGGACATCATTGTTTTCCAATTTAGGGAAAAGGTAGCAAGTGAATGAACAGCATAAAAATATGAGCTGGTTTGGTCATAAGAATGAATTGCAAAACAAATATATGAAGGAAGAGTGAGTGGGTCAAATGGAAAGTCATGGTTTGGTAGAGTTGATGAAAACTTCAAAAGTGAGAGATGAGAATTATACAGAACAAAGGACAATGCATGATGTATGGATATATGATGTTTTGCAACGATTTGCAAGGGTAGAAAGATAGAAGAAGAGTACTGAATGGTGCAGATGGACACTAAATTAGCAATATTGACTTTCCTTTTTCTTACCTCATTGGTTAATTTCTTTGGCTTATTATTTCTTATTCCTCTTCTGCACAAAGTCAGGCCATTATGACAGCTTTTCAAGTCATATGAATAATATCACTAAGTAGTACAATGTAAAAACATTTTTTTTAAAAAAATCCAGTTCTACATTTAATATAGAACACATGCTGTATTTTACATAGTACAACTTACATTGAGTTAGCAGCTCCTTTTGCATATCAGTGGAGTTTTATTTTCATTTGTTCAGTCAATAAATTATTTGGAAGGATGTTTATTTAGATATATTTCTCTTAATAAGGGTCACTATTGGACTTGAAGATAATAAATCCCATTTGAATGCAACATAGTTAATATAAGTTTCATGATAATCCAAAATATGTTTATTATATTAAAAAGGGGAAAGGTTTTAGTGGTTATGATTATAAAAACAATCTCGGGAAATATAGCTAGATAGTTTGGGCTTTTTCTCTAGAAACTAGATGAATATAGTTATTACTTTGTGAGTCTATTCTTCAATTGCCCTTTTCCACACAAAATTTAATTTGGAGAATTATTCCATATATCACGTATGTATTTGTTCAATTTCCCTAGAGAACTATATGTATTTACTGTCACAGTTGTAACTACCCTTCCTCCAAGGCACTCAGGTCTGAGTTATGGCATTATCCAATTTATTCACACAACAGGATTGATAAAAGGAAACATTTCTTTGTACAACAGGTAGTTAAAACTATGAAATTTGTTGCCCTCAACTACAGTAATGGTCACATTTTTTTATGTTTTTAAGGGCGCTGGACAGGCTGAGCAGCTAAATATTACCTTCCAAATCCCAGATAGACACTTCAAAATACCAACTGCTAGGAAACAATAGCCAGGGAAGGTTATTTCCTAAAGCTATCCAGCTGATCATTCTGTAACACCGAAGAGGGGACTAGATGGGTACTTGGCACCATCCTGGCCTGATCCAGCCAGGATCTTCTAACGTTCTTAACAATCGCTGATTTGAGCTGTGAGACAAAAAGCTGCACAAGGCTGTTTAATCATGTCAAGGAACAGCAACAATCTGAACTCATCAATAACTGTCTCTCTGGTATTGTATTGTGATTTGGGGAAATTCAGGGTATTTTTTACAAGTCTTCATAGTAATGAAGCTTAGTTTGCTGCATAAGTCGTGTTTAGTTCACAAAGCAAACCCTCCCTGAAAACATCTATCAAATTGTCAAAGTTTGAAGCTATGTTTCATGACAGCTCTCTTCAATAATTCATCTTTGGTTCCATTGCATCACTTTGACTTATTGCCATGTAAAGTTACTAGGATTGGAATCCTAGACATTTTTTAAAAGGATGAAAAAAATTAGGCCCACAGAAAAATATATCAGAAAAAACCCTCAGAGATGACAGATTCTCATCTAAACTGTGAATTTCTAATCTGGAAACTTTACTGACCTTGAATGTTTTAATACAAAGTTACTTGACTTTAACAAAGTTAGATTATTTCCTGACAGTAGCACCATAAAGCATCTCATTAAATGCAGTAATGAGTTGACTGCCATGTTCTTCATTCTTCACATCACTGAAAGGATTTAGAATATTTTTAATCAATGTTTTTATATGAAAATAAATGATACAATTTATTTTTAGTAAGTTTTTTGTTGAATAAGCTTTCAAGAAAAATTCTAAGATTGATCTCAGGGCATCTGATATTAAGGAGGGTATTTTACATATGATTAATAGGGAAAAATATAAATACTTTTCAAGAGAATCAGAACAGAAATAGAAATATCATTCCTTTATCTTATTATGTATCTATTCAAACTTTGTTTTTCTGACATTGTGGATGAATGTGCAAGGTTTGTAAATGGAAATGATGACAAAAAAGAGCATGCATGGTACTAGCAATGGTATATTTTCAAATCTCCAGTTTGTGGACATTATGGGCTTCAAAATATCATGTTAATTTTCTGCAGGCAGATTTTAAACTTGGCTTAGGATTTGCCTTCAATAGCAGCTTTTGGGAAGGAAGACAATGATTTTTCTCAAAAACATTTGTATTATTGCTATAAATCAGGAGTGTCCATTTTTGGCAACTTTAAGACTTGTGGACTTCAGTTCCCAAAATTCCCCAGCCAAAATGATAGGCTGGGGAATTCTGGGAATTGAAGTCCACAGGTATTAAAGTTGAGAAGTTTGGACACCCCTGTTATAAATTGCAACTCATAAACAAAAATCTACAATCTAGGGAACTTCACTGAGTGTACTCTGAAGATTGTCCTTCATTACTACTATTACTATTACTATTACTACTACTGTTCAATTTGTATTCCACCATTCTGATTAGCTTTTTCCTCACAGAAAAGCAGCTTGTCCTCCCACACTAAATCAAGATACCCAACTTTCAAAAATAGCTTTCATGTAAGTTTCAAAATAAAGAATCACAATTCTCCCCGTAATTCTTGGTGTACAATACCAGTCACTTTGTTCCTTATATTGAAACCAAGACCTGTATGTATTGTGTCAGATCCAGACTAAATTGTACTTAGAAAAAAATTCAATGAAATAAATTGCACAAAATAGTGATAGCTAACAAATTTCAGTCATTTTCATGGGTTTCTTCTATATAAACATGGATCTAATCAGTATTTTTTTTTAAAAAAATAAACATGTATTTGGGTGAATAAGTTTGCTTGTATCTATGAAGGGAGCAATTTAAGGCTTCCAAGAATATATTTGCCCCTCCATCCTGGGACTATTTGTTTTGTAGCTCCGGATCCACCTCTGACTACAGTTACTAAAAATTGGTGGCATCATTTTCTGCCATTTTGACATGAGACATATCTCCAGAATGCCCTAAAACAGACTTACCATGGTTTGTAAAATAACAGCAACTCTTCTTTTCTGATCAAAACTTCGAAGGGGGAGGAAAGAATATCTTGGCTCTGCCCCTTTGCATCCCCAATATCCTGGCCCTTAACAATCCACATGCTGTCACATGTGGTCCTGGTAATTAAAAGTTGGACACTTCTTATTGATATGTCATTTAAAATGCATTTCAATATATATATTGAATACTGAGACTATGAAAGTGAAGATGTTTTCTCCCTTATGAATCTCAGGTCTTCTGAGGTGAAGAGCAAGTGACCATCCCTCAAACAGAGTAGGGAGATATTCCTCTTAAGTCACAGAGTATTGTACCAGCTTCATAATTCCTCAGACACCAAGATGGAAAACGATGAAGAAGAACTTACTACTTTCGTCAATATTTTAAGTTCTGCTATGAAATGCAATATGTGCTATTTGTTAATTTAAAAATTCTGCAGAAAGACTCCTGCTACATCTAGCAGACCGGAACTTGAGCTCATGGTAACACTGCACAAAGCTGTGGTAGATGAATGTAATAGGCAGGGCTAGCAAAACAATTCCACTGACTACACAAATCCCTCCAAGAATCCTTCCAGGTACTGTGATAGGACAAACATCCCCATAACCAACTGTGGTCATGGAGATGATAACCCACCAACAAGCAGCAGGAATGCTTGCATAGCCTTCATTGGGTTTTCCTATTTTCAGTCCGTGTTCAAGAAGCTGGGCAAGAGCACTGAAAATTGCCATCGCAACACAAACGAAGATGAGCAGCATCACCATCTCCCTGTAGCATCGCTTCAAAGTCAAGCCGAGTGTCTGAAGGCCGATGAAGTGGCGGGCCAATTTAATTACCCAAAAAATCCGCATCATTCTCAGAACCCGTAAGGTGACTCCAGCCCTCTGAAGCTGAGAATTCTCCCCTGTAAAAATTGTCATCAGCACAGAAATATAATACGGAGTGATAGCCAGCAAGTCAATGATGTTCAGTGGTCTCTTAACAAACTCACACTTGTCTTTGGAGACAATGAACCTCACAATGCACTCTGCCGTGAACCAGCCGATGCAAATTGCTTCAATTATCCTGCCAAAAAGAACATAAGCAAAATTATTAAATTTCTTTGAAACTCTTTATTGGGAATATTTTTCAATGCTTAGAGACTTCTTTAATGGACACTTTTACACTGACATGGACTCAGACTTTTAGTAGAGAAATATGCCAAATTCAAAGTCAAATTAAACTTTATACAGTTTTCTTATTGTTTTTCCTTCCAAAAATCATTATTGTGTTAAATGTCTTCCATGTGGATCTCTCACCTGGTTATGTTTTCTTAAAGCTTTTTTAAAGATATTTTGATTTCTGGGGGAAGGGATTATCATTATTATTAAAATCTGAGGACTTAAGATGTTGATCAGGTTACTTCTTTACTTCAGGTTACATTTACTTCTTTGATTTTGTGTATATATGTGAAACAATTAATTTAATGTTCCTATATTTGGTTCAAACTATACTGCAGTTTAATTTCTCTGTGAATTCCTCTTCAAAATACTAGTGCTGGGCCATTTAAAATGCTTTTCTGGATGAATGATTACTATTCAGCAGTAAAATAGCTCAAGCAGTCCTCCAAAGCATTTTGAAATCACCGAATAGAATGGAACAGCTCTCTGTGATTACCACAACCTTGAAAGAGCAGCAGATAGTTTTTGCGAACTGTTAGAATTGTTCAAACAGAAGCACTAAAACACTGAGGATTCTTCTGATTTAAGCTGAGTATTATGTTCGGACATGCCTCTAATGCTTTTTGAACAGAACACAGACTTAATCATTGCAGCAATGCCAGTCATCAAAATAAAAGCCAAAGGAGATCCAAAGATTAGGTAACCTCCATATGTGCTGGACTTCAGTTGGCCATTCTTTGAACTAGTATAGTATGGTAGGGTTGCAATGTTCCAGATATCCAGGAAAGAGCAAAGAAAAGTGGAGTATTCTGCACTCTTTGGTTGCCATCCGGTGGGCATCCAGATATTTGCAGACCAGACGTGATAGTTCTGCTTAGGGAGATTAAAGTCCAACTCATCTAAAAGACCTCATTTGTTGGGAAAGGAAGCTCTACAATGATTGCCCAACTTCTTCCCACCTCTAAAATCATGCTAAACTATACCCTTGCTGTGTCTTCAAAACAGCAAAGTTTAAAACAAAGTAGAGATTCCAGTCTAGCACTGCTATTATTCCAGAAGTTGTAATGCATGAGGAAGAGAAGACTTGCACTGTAATTCTGAAAATACTGATGGAGATGATATGAATGTGGGACAATTTGGACTCCATGTATATAAAAAAGGCCCAAAGAACACTGTATAACACCATCAGAGGTAGTAAGTCTGCAACAAACAGTTCTACCCTACTGTTTTCCTGAATTAATTACAAAATGTCAAAAATAACATTTTAAAATTTACTTGGTTTTCATTTCTGCATTTCTTTCACTTCTATCAGCCGGGTATTGAAAAGAGACCCCCCTCTTTGCCTACTGCTTCCCTTGTGTTGCAGCTAGAAGAGTCTGAAAATTCAGAACCAGTCTCTGGAACTCAAAACAGGATGCCAAAGTAAGCAAAATCCTATAGCAAGACAAGCATAACTTGTAACCTGTAGAAATGACCAAAGGTGGAATCCCATGTCAGCATTTTTGCTTCCACAATGGAGATACACCAAAACAGTTAATCATAGAGACTTCCCATAGCTGTACTTTTGGCTCAGGCTGTTTTATATCCATCTCCAATGTTTACGATGTTTCAATACCTGCATACCATTTTCACCAAGAGAGGAAAGCTTTCCTCCAAAATACTTACCTGTGAATTGAATGAAAAGAAAAGAAACTGCTGTTGAGAACAAAATAAAAAATAAAAAATGGGGAGATGGTGCAAATGACTGGACCTATCACTGCTGAAAAGCATGGATGCCTTTGAAGATTTGTTTAAAGATGCTTTTCTGATCAATTTTAATCCCTCTAAACAGGATTTCTCTTTTTTTCCGTTCGTGATGCTACTCCTTCCCCTCACTTCAACTCCATCTGTTTCCTTCTTCTTTGTTGTTTCTCTGGAAGTAGAAAGGTATGTGCTTCTGTGTATGAATGATTTGTGTGTGCCAAAACCTAATGGTTGTATATGCATTTTATAAACTCAGTACCTTATTTTATCAGTAATTAATAATCAGTAATTATTAATTAATATTAATATTTTAATCAATTAATATTTTTGTTTGTCCTATCTGTTATTTTTTCAAGTAAGATTTCTAATAGTTATACAGACAAAGCTATACGCAAGGGGAAATTTCCAGTATTGAATTCAAATATAATTAGTAGCTCTACTGGACCATGTGAAGAAACTGAACATGGCACAGGGCTTTTGCCTACATTGTAGTTTTTTTTTTTGTCTGTTTGCCTTTACGGTTGGGGGGGAAGGGAAATATCTTAAATTTAAGGTTGACTTTTTCAGATAAATATGGTGCAATCTTTTTGTATTGAAATGAGTGGCTTTTTATTTAATTAGTTAGAGTGTTTTAATTTTGTTTTTCAATCATTTAGAATTATTACCATTGCATATAGAGAAACAGCAGTACTGAGTGTCAGCCAATCATTTTTATATACTATTTAAACTTAATGTCATGATTTACCTCTAGTTTACTGCCTATCAAGAGAATATATGTATTCACCTAAGACTAGAGACATGTTCAAATAACAACTAGATTATGTATTTAAAAAAATGGGAGAATTAGTTCTGCTCATCTAACATAACATGCTGTAATTCATAATAGAGCTTAAACTATTCAATTATGCATATTTTCCTCCATTTCATCAGGTAGCCTTCTCTGTTTTGTTTCACTTTTCTCTCTTCATTCTGCTTTCTGAAATATGTTTCCTGATGAAGAGTAGCAGAACTTGTGAAAATCCTAATAGATGCAACAATAGTGACATTTTATTTCAGAGTGGTACATGTTAACTTTGTTCTGATTATTTTTAGTTTAAACAATGAATTCTGCAATCTAGGTTTACCCTGATCTCTGGTTTTCAATTTAGTTGCACACACAATTCTGTTAAGGAACAAAAAAAAGTAAATAAATATAGAGTAACATTAACATGTTACTCTATACAACATGTTGTATAACTACAATAGCTATATGTCTACTCAGTAGTAATGCAAATAATTCCAGTATACTTCCCCCACATTGTAATGCTGAACTACAATCCTTTAAAAAAAAAAAATTAGTTCCAATGGAGAACGTAGTAATATTTTCTAACCTGGTGCTCTGCCAAGATTTGAGGGATACTATTTATTTGACATATTTATAAGGGCACCTGACTCCAAATGAGCCTGGGCGGATGAAAAACAATTAGTCAAAAAATAACAATGGCTTACCTGGAAGGAATGACCCACAAGTGAACTCTCACACAGGCCTACTGCCTCCTCCATTCAGCCTAATCCAAGGCCTGGAGGAAAAACCACGTCTTCAGAGTTTACCGGAAGGAGAGCAAGCACTCGGAATCACCCAGAATTTCACATGTGTTTAGGAATTAAACTCATTCAGAAATGTAGTTCAGCATTACTTGCAGGGGCACAAAAAGCATTACTTTTTGCTCTTACTGATAAGACTTAAACAAAATAGTCTTCTAGTTTAAACCGCTTCAGAATTTTTTTTAAAAAAATCAGTATTAAGGCTAGTTTGTTGTATTCAAAGTAATTATATTCTGAGCTGTCAAAGCAGCTTTCAGTTGCAAATTGCACATTTTCCTTTATGAAGTTTTATAAAATTCTTCTGCAAATTTATTGAGAGCTAAAAATAGAAAAATCAAAGGCATGGCCTCATCATCCACTAAATATCTGAATAAAATGGAATATACAAGACAAGAAACATGAAGGGGGGAAAACAAAAGACAAGACAGCCTGTGATTAAAGTTGACAACATCAGTTTGTGGATGAGGATGTGCTTTTATTCTTGCATCAAAGTACCTTTAGAAACCAACCACATATTCCCAGTCCTACCCTTACACGATCCCAATAAAATCAGTAATTAACCTTTTTTGAATTGTTTAAAAGTAAATGTGGATTTGGGTAGAATAACATTTATTATTTGTTCAGAAGGAAGATTTACTAGCACTTACCTCCAAGTATACTTAGGATTCAGTGGCTCATGAAATCTAGCACAACGCTATTTGTATTTACTTTGCTTGTTTTACATTTGCTATTCTTCATCATTCTTGCCTATGCCATCAGACTCCTTCAGAGTTGTTCTTCCTGTACCCACCCTTGCATAAATCTAACCTATGATAGGTCAAACTGGCAGGGAGAAAGTAGAACTGCTTAATTCCTTCTTTGCACCTGTCTTTATGCAAAAGGAAAAAATAGCCCAACCTATCAAAAGCAGCACTGTGGGAGGCAGAACAGGAATGCAGGTCAAAAATAGGCAAAATTGATAAGAGAACACCTATCTCCTTTGGATGAGTTCAGCTCTCTGGGATTAGATAATTTACATCCCAGGGTACTGAAGTAGCTCACAGAACCACTGAATGAAATATTTTACAACTCCTGGAGCACAAGGGAACTGCCAAAGATCTGGAAAAGAGCTAATGTGGTTCCAATATTCAAAAATGACAAAAAAAACAACAACCCCTGGATGCAGGAAACTACAGATCAATCAGCTTGACATCAATACCTACAAAACTCCTGAAAAAAATAATCAAGCAGCAGATTTGTGAATATCTAGAAATGAACAAGACAGCATGGGTTTGTTAAAAACAGATCATGCCAGATCAACCTTATTGTTTTCTATGATAAAGTAATTAGTGGATCAGAGAAATGCTGTGGATATAGTGCACTTGGACTTCAGTGAGGCATTTGACAAAGTGGACCAATCCACGTACATCTATGTGGCGGGATGCATGCAGTGGGGTACCTCAAGGTCTTGGGCCTGGTGCTCTTCAAAATCCCCATAAATGATCTAGATGAGAAGATAGAAGGGAAAACTCGTCAAATTTGCAGACAACACCAACCTAGGGGGGAAAGTTAACACTTCGGAAGATAAGCTCCAGATTCAGGATTTTGACAGACTTGAGCATTGAGTCCTATCCAATAAGATCAGTTCAGTGGTGAGAAAAGTAAGGTCCTGCCCTTAGGTAGGAAAAGCCACTTACATAGGTACAGAATAGGAGGTACCTGGCTCAAAAGAAGTAACTGTGAGAGGGATCTAGGTGTCCTGGTGTATCACTGCTTAAGAATGAATCAGCTGCCAAAAAAACCCAACGTATCTAGGCTGCATCAACAGAAGGATAGCATCAAAATCACAGGAAGTGATAGTACTGTTTTATACTGTACTGGTGAGGCCACATTTGGAATATTGCATCCAGTTCTGGTCATTACGATTAAAAAAAGGTATGTTTAGCTTAATAAAGATAATAATAAAGATAAGGGTCAGGGGAGACATGATAGCAGTCTTCCAATATCTGAAGGGCTGTCATGGGGAAGAAGGTATCAATTTATTCTCTGTAGCAGCTGAGGCAGAACAAGAAGCAATGAATGGAAGCTAATGGAGAGTCAACTGGAAACAAGAAGGAATTTCCTGAGAGTGAGAATGATTAAGCAATGGAACAGCTTGCCTCCCAGAGTTGTGGATGTTCCATCACTGGAGGTTTTCAAGAAAAGATTGGACAGCAATTTGTCCAGGATCGTATAAGAACTCCTGCCTTGAGCAAAGGATTGCACTAGAAGACCTCCAAAGTCCCTTCCAGCCCTATGATTCTATAATTCTGTAAAACCATTGGTCCAGTTTGATTAACACTGGTCACTCTGATTAAAATCCTTTTAAAAAATATTAGCAATTTTTCAAGTTCTATTATATGAAATCCTTATAATGCCTATGGATTTTCACATAATGTATTATATGCTTCAATCCAATATGATGCAGGTATGTGCTAAAAGGGAACTTATGTAACATTTATTACCCTTCCAATGTTTAAGAGCCAGCAACTTTTTTAGCATGAGAAAGAGGGAGAGAAAGAAAACGGCTCTTAGTTCTCAGTATCACTGAATATGCTAACCCCAAATAGCTCAGCTCATATTTTAGATCTGCCTCCAAAATAATTCAGTGTATAATCTAGACAATGACACTAGAAAAGGAAGAAAAAGGGTGACTTGCCCATAAGGGCTAAGGGGCCCCTAAGTAGTCTTGCCAAGAAACAATTGAGCACCAGATGAAATTATCAAGTAGTTCCTCCTTTTACTCTAGCCCCAGTTCAAGAGGCTTTGTGCAACTAAGTTTGATGCACCGGAGGTCCTATTTGTTCTCCCTTTTTGCAAAAATCAATTAACCTTTCTTGTTGCTTTCTTTAGCTTTTATCCATTTTACCTCCCTAAGCTTCAAAGCCAGATGGTAATACTATATTTGGAAACTGACAACCTTCTGCTTATCAATTCTAACCTGAAGACATACCATTCAGTACAGACAAAGCAAGGTCTTAAGCCACAGGTGTGTCTACTTCACTGAAAGTAAGTCCCATTAAATTGTAAGTTTTCCCCAGGGAAAATCATATACATTTGCAGTGTTTAGCATGTGCTAAAAACAGTATGTATGTTTTTAGCTTTTCTTCCTAAAGAAAATTGTGTTAGACAACAATTTCCAGTCTCTCCAGCAAGCCTCTCTATGGTAACAGTACTGCTAAGACCAATAGGAAAGTAATCCAACTCTACTGGATGCTCTAAATTGAGATCTAGTGATACAACTGAAATTTTAAAAGGATTTGTGGATTCTTGAATGTGGTGGAAATATGTCTTAATTTTTTATGTTTTAAAGAGAATTTAAAACGAAGTTTAAGTGCTTACATGCTAAGACTTTGCCAACTTTCTTTTAGCTTATGATGAAGCTTTAGTTTTCATTCAAGTATGAGTATTCTGATACAGTACCGACATTCTTTAGAATATCAATCAGCAAAATGATAGCTTTTGATTGATATGATTAACTGCCTAGCTAATGATAGCTAACATTTGCAGAACCAGATGCTGAGGTTTAATTCTGTTTAAGAATCCAGTCATTTTATGCTCAGCTAACCACAAACAGACTCACAACTTTTGCATACAATGTTAAGGGCTCAGTCTTGTTTCTGAGGCTAATAGGTTACTAATAGTCATCTCTAAATCTCCGAAAGCATCCATAGACAGATTTACTGTCATTACAAGATTAGTGTGCATGTGTTCTATGTGGCTTCATAGCAGTGGTGAGATTCAGCTGGTTCGTACCAGTAGCTAATTTTTTGTTGCCCAGGCCCAGAATGGACTTCCGAAAGCAGCATCCACACAGAGAACCAGTTGTTCTCAGAGAATCCTACCACTGCTTCATAGTGTCAGGTGGTATTGCATATTACCTGTTAAAGCACTAAAAAAGCTTCCCAGGATTAGATTTTCCATAGCATACAATTCAATAGGTTATGCTTAGAATTCATTTACTGTGAAGTTCATAGGCCAGAAATATTCAAGATCCTTTATGAGGTCTCTGCCATTTAGGTTAGGGTGGAAAATACAAGTGGAGTTTACATTTTCAAATGCTAAAGAAATTCAAGCTCAGTTCTTTCATTTCTCTTTCACCGAATGAAGGGAAAACCTGCTGTGTATTATTTTCCACATGTTTACCCCCATGACAACTACCATCCTGTTTTCCAAACAATATGGTTACATTATATATACATTATATGTAATGTTTAATGTTATACTAGACTAGCAAAAATTTTCTCCTCCTAATTCATCCTCATCAAGGTGATGCTAGCATTCTTTAAAAAATAGCAACTTTGAACATGCCATCATCCTAGAACATTCAAAGAAAAAGTAATGCATATTAAGCAACCGTAAATATGTAGTTTCTCATACCAAGACGATCCAAATATCAGGCTAAATGATTATTGCAGGATCCAATCTGGGTCGGTCACCGAGACCCGAAGTTTTGTCTTCGACCCAGATTGGATCCTGCAATATTATCCTGGGACACATATATTTGCCTTCATTCGTGAGTGTTCTGTACTCCTGGTCCTATACTTTGCTGCTTTGTCCCTTTCTTCCCCTTCTTTTCTTATTAATCTCATGGCTGATTTAAGCTTTTCCTATAGTTTCAGTAGGAACAAAGGGAATGAAGTATGTATGATTGTTGCCCTGGGGACTGCACATTGTTTTTAGGGCAGAGCTAAGACAGGTGCCCTGCTTGTCTGCTTCATTGTTTTAAGGCTCATCCTCGCTTGCTCTCTGTCACAGGAATCTATGGACACACAATGCTTGCAGCTGTCTCAGAACTGTGGCAAATCCCTTAGTTGGAAAGACATCAAGTGGCTGTGGATTGCAAACAGCCAGGTAAATCTTGCCTCTGAAAAAATCAGCCATCATTAAAAGAGAATAAAAACAGAGCTTTTCTCTGACTGGCCATGGCTACTTAAGATGCAGTCTCCTTCTCTTTGGAGATTCCATGTAGTGATGTTTTGGTGGTTACTTGAATGACTTGGTTTTTGACAGGAGGCCATTGCTACCTGCTTCCTCTAATAAGAGAGCAATTAAATGCAAGCATAAATTTATTATTGGTTTCTATGGGAATCAGGTGCTTAACTTAGCAAACATGAGAAAAGCTATTTTGCATATGAAGATGATGAGATGTAGCCTAGGAATATTAACACAAATTGTTTTCAATATGCAACACCAGCAATTCGGTTCTTTTATATTCCCTGTTGAAATACTGTGGGTTGCAAATGCATTACGTTTTCTTCCTTAATTGTGATAATTTATTTATTGTTGAGAGCAAAAAGGGACAACTGCTCATGGAAAGCAAACCTGATATTTTTAGAGACCACAAAGTAATCTTATACGTTAATCTGCAATACATTGTTTGGCAGTAATTTCTACTTCACTTAGTGGATTTTTTTTCTAATCCAAACATGCAGAATTAGGATATAAGGCTAAGAGTTCTCAGCTAAAAGACAACTAATCTGCACTTCCACAATCTGTTCTGGAAGGCAACATTACAAATAAAATACTTGACATACGATATCATCATACAAACATTTTTTTCCTCACTATCTTTAATTCTCAAAAATATGCATGCCAATCTGGATTATTGGATCTGGAATAGTCCTACTTAAAGTGAATAAAACTGCATCAACTGCAAATGACTGGCACTCTTGACATTTCTAAATAAGCTCAAATCTTTTGAAGACATTTGCTTGCAAATTAAGATTGCTAACATCTATACAACTAAATTGTGATGCTGTTTATGTATTCTATTCACTTCTACTTGCCCTCTTAAAAAAAATAACACCCAAACAAACTACATTTGTGTTCCAGTGTTACCAAGCTGAAATTTACACTTTTCTAAGAATCTAGTAAAATGCAAAAAAACGAACAAAAAAACCAAAACAAAATGGAAAGCCACTGCTTGAAACTTCACAAATTATTAAATTTTAGAGGATTGGGAAAATAATATTAGGGAAAAGTTTGTTCCCTAATGAAAAGAAACAAATAATTTGCTCCAAATTATTCCAATACCGACTACCAAAGTTTGGGTGTCTGTTTAGTTTATCAGGAATGATGCAAAGACTAGTCAACATGAGCCGTGTTACTTGCAGAATACGTTTTCACACAGCTGCCACTGAGTGATTTTCTAAAGTTTTGCAATTCAGATAAAGCAAGCTTACATAATACCCCAACATGAAATTGTGGGTTCATTGTTATATTTTTTTTCCAATAACAAACTAGTGCAATTTTAGACTGTTCACATATCACATTAAGACAAAAATGAATGCATGGATTAGAGCATGGTAGGCCAAACTGCAGCTAATAAGTTGTTTGCTGGATCACTCTGCCAAAATTCAGCAGCAAACTGCCAAATTAAGATAGTAGTTTTTTATTTAAATAAAAATAGATTTGTAAGATGCATGTATTTAATTTTCAGTAATTTGTACTGAAACTCCCATCTCTTCTTTTCTGTTGTCATACTTTACTGCCACATCCCCTGTAGTATTTTGTGGTTGAAAAAACAGTTAAGAAAAATAAAGGGCTGGCATTAGCCCCCAAATGATTATTCACCCTTGGCTTAACATTATATATGAAGCACCAGGTACTAAAGGTATTAAAGTGCTCACAAAACTGGATGTTCTTGCAATGACTACCTTGAGGTGATCAACCAGTGTTTTTTGAAATTCATGTGAATGTAAATCTTCATCTGGGACCAGAGTTATCCAAAAACATGCCTATATGTGTACAGCTAAGTTTTAAACAATAGTATGGGGAAAATTGTAGCAAAAAATATTCTACGGATAAAGGAGAATATTTGTAGCTCAGGGTTGACAAGAGGTGGTCCTTTGTGCTCTTTTAACGTGGTTGTTTTCTTGCAGACGGTTCATTACCCAAACTAGATAACATCATCAGTGCTAGTTTGCAATCATTACTTGTAATAATGAAACATCTGCAAAAAAAACAAACACGCACAGAGAGCACCAAGGACCCCTCAAAAAATATTCTGCTGAAAATAAACTGTTCTGCGTTAGTGCTGACTCACATTATCAATCAGCGTAACTGAGCACCTTGCAGACAAATTCTGCAAATTGTTTCCAAATTGTTACGATTAAAGTAAACAAATGAATGTGATGTTAGCAATTTTGTGAGACCAATCTTGTTGCTCAGAAAATAAAAGCAAACTGTGTGTGTGGGGGGGGAGGAATGCATAAATAAACAAAATAAAAAACATTTCCAGAACTTTTCTTGTCCCTTCAGAATGTGATGGCAAAGAACAGAAAAACGGTAGCCTTAAAAAAACCTTTGGCTTTTGAATTTCAGGCAGCTCTTTCATGAATAGATCTTTTTTTTTATTTTTTATTTAGGAGGTTTTATTTAGCTACTTGGTATGTACAGTAAAACAAACCTTTTTAACATTACTTACAGCATTCTGGATAGCTGGCCATCTCCTACAGGTAGCATAAAACTAAATTTCTTCCATTGGGAGGATGTGAGACTCGAGGTCTTTTGAGGTCTGTTTCAATTCTAGGACTCTATAAGGCAGATATTTGTCTTCTTTCATTGCATGTATTCAGTGTATTATGTAGAACTCTATATAACATACATTTCTGTGAGTTACTTTCCATTAGCAAAAAAGAGGTGGATCCCACCCTCCTGGCAGATTTTAATAGAAAATAAAGATCTATTGGTATAGCAAACATTCTTTTTAATGTGGGGTCCTTGGTGCACTGATGACATTACCTAGTTTGGTAATGAAATGTCTGCAAGAAAACAACCAAGCTCAGAGAGCACCAAGGACCCCACAGTTCAACCCTGAGTTAAAAATATTCTCTTCCATTCTTTTCAATCTTTGCGGTTTTATGACTTTATTGATCACTGGTTTGCATTTGTGTGTGTGTGTGTGTTTGGTAACATTTATTACTTTCTTATTTTATTTGTCCTGGTTTAATTGATGTTGTTTGTAGTACTTCATTGTTGCACCGTAAACTGGCATAGGGCCTGAGTACCTGAGAGATTGTTTATTTTTAAGTATTTATGCCTGCCCAGCACATTTTGGCAAAGTGGGTTCCCTTCCCACCCCTTCTAATAAATACTGTCATCTTATGGGACCAAGGAAGTATGCCTTCTATGTTGCAGTCCCTGCCCTCTGGAACAGCATCCCTCCAGCGATGTGGACAACACCCTCTGTCCTAGGGAAAAGCACTTAAGACCTGGCTCTGGTGTCAGGCCCGAGGCTGATGTGTTTGTGGGGCTCTTCATTTGGTTTGGTTTGATATAGTTTGATTGTTTTAGGCCCAGGTGCCTATGGAGTTTAACTGTTTTATTGTTTTATATTTGTAAGTAGCCTAGTCTCTAACAATGAGTGGCTGTAATAAAGCTCATCGTCACATTCATCACCATCATCATTTGCCACTGGCAGGCCTGCCAGGAGTGTGTGGATATAAATTTTAAAATAAACAGTTGTATATATTTTATATACACGTCAGATATGTACACATTACGTCTGCTCATACAAGAGATATCATGTTATTACTTGTCACTGAACTAATCTCTTTTTTTTTTGGTGGGGGGAGTTTAAAGCTGTTTTCATCACATCACTAAAGCAACCCTATCGGATGATTGGCTCATGACCCATCCTCCTTAAAACCAAAACATATACTTAAGAATAATTTGAAATAAATATGTTGGAGATCATTAGATTCAATAATAGAAGCTACTATTTTAAAAAGCTAGCTTTGCAGGTATGTGGACTGAAAGATCATTTCAGTTTACCCAGATTTAAGTGTCATTTTATGCTATTTTTGAATATGCCTATAAAATTTCATAATACTTGTATTTAAGCAAAATACGAATGCATTGTCTAAAGCCTATCACTTAAACACAAATGATTTAAATAATTATTTCATGTCTATGGGGTTAAAAAAATCTTACTGTATTTATACCTTGAGATATATAAGGAAGCAAAATAGAGCATCACGTATCTGTAAGCTTAATCAGGATTTGAGTGATGACATTAATAAGCTTGCTCACATTAAGGTTATAAAGTGTTCTTTAATTTGAAGCATACTTTATTTGGTAGCACTTTTTAAGTTGCAGAATCCATTTGGTAATCCTGCTTCTTGAAATAAGATAACTCATTGAGGTAAGACTATTTCAATTAGTACAATCTTCTGGGTCCATTAAAAAACCAAGTCAGGTGTAAAGTACAATCTGATGATTGCAATCAGACTGTAGACACATGACTCCAGCACCATTTAAATTCAAATGCCGCTTTCTCCAATTCAGACAAAACTGGTTGGCAACCCTTTTGGTAACCCATTTAGAAAGCTTCCTCTTAAACACATAGCTTTCAATTTGGAGTTTGTATATAGGTATGGGGAAATAATTTAATTATCTTTGTGTCCCAAGTAAGAGATTATTTTATAATAATGTTTTATTTCAGGGGGTAAGATAAATAGCAATAATCACAGAGTTTCCAGTACGCCAGTGGCAGCAGGTGCTATTGTATAATAATGTAATAAGCTTTTCCTATTATTCCTTTTGAGTACTGTAAAACTTGGAAAACAAAATCTGGATGACTGCAACCATGGTGGAAAGTAGAAAAAAATCAGAACTGCAGGAACAAGAGTACTTTAAAGGCTGTGATTCTGCAAAACCAACGGCACAGATTATTTTCTAAAGAGAAAAGGTTCTAGGAATAATGGGCATTTGAAGCAAATGAAATCTGGCATATTTTCCTCTCTTACTTGGGACACAAAGATAATTAAGATAATACTATTACTGGCCCAGCTTCTGTGGGTGGAAGTAATTAAGCTTTCATAGATCTACATTAGACAAATGGAAGAATACCATTATAGGCATATTCTTAACAGCATCAAAAAATAATCCAAGAAAATATATCCACTCACTTGTTTCTTATTCCATGGGATAAACCCATCAAAACCTATCTGTGTATAATATGTTTGTTTGATGCATGATTGGGTGCATTATAAAATCAATAATCTTTGAAAAAGTTGGTGATCTGTGGGACAATTTGTTTTATGATAAAAGGAATTTCCCTAGACCTTTTTCCCAACTTGGCACCCCTCCTAAAGTATTGCAATTACAATGTCAGATATCTGTCGAGCAAAGACAGAGGTCATTCTATTTAGGTATTCTGGATTTTATAATTGTATCACACTTAGAGTAAACCAGTTCAGAGAAGGGTTTCTGGAGATGGTATATAACAGCTATGGTTCAGCAGCGAGCAAACCTGAGAAAAGCAAAACAAATTTCAGTGCTGGAAACTTGATTGCCTCTAAGATGCCAGATAATGTTGGTTCCAGCATGATTAAGAACTGAAATCTCAAGGCTATTTTTTCAAACGTCTTTTAAATTTCCATAAAAATATAATAACTTTCATAAGGGAGACTTGGAGATATGTTCTGGGCAAGATGAACAAAATGTAAACTGAGTTCTACTGGTTGATCCTTGGCTGATCTGCAGTTTACCAATAGGAATCTTTTTCTTCTAAATTAAGCTGCAGAAATTAACAACACTTGGGGTAACCATGAGGCGATTTTTGTGGAACTGAAAGTTCAGTCTGGTTACCAAAAATAAATTCTTAGGCTCAGAATGTGCTGAAAGACACCCTGTTCTTTAACTCGTGTGTATGTCTTTATGACTGACTCTGGTGGGTGGATCTTAGGGTTTTTTGTAAAAAATAAAGTAGATTCAAAAAGGCTGTTCTCCTTAGTTCTAAATGGCTTGTAAGTCACTTACCTGGCATTGAACATGACGTTAGTACACACCTAACATTACATTTCTTCCTACAGCCGGAATTGATAGAGAATAACTGAGAACAATGGGCAAATTATCTTTTGGGAAGAATTTTACTTGCCTCTATATGATTTTCCCAAGATAATTGTTTGACTGAAGGTCAATAAATAAAATTTGTATAAGACAAGTTTAATAGACTTCTCTGTGGAAGGATAGAATCCTTCCAATGAAAGGGACAGCACATTTTTGCATGATACCAAAAGGCCATTTATTTGTTCCAAAGCAGCTATTATAGTTCAGAAAATTTGGTTGACTGATTGATTTCAGCGTTATTATATCAGTTTCACTGGAGCTCAAGGTGGTTTTATCTTAAATCTGGTAGCTCTTACATTTTCAAACTGGCAACCCAAAGGAAGACAGTTCAAGACTCACACAGTGAAATCTTGTTTCTAGTAGCCCGAAATAAACCCAGTTAAATTTTAGCTTAATTCCCAGGAAAACCCATCTATTAGTTGTGCGGTTACAGACATCTAGAAGTTATTGATCTGGTTTTTAAGAATCACCTGGCTGTTAAACCAAGCTTACCCCTTGCCAAATGAGATGTGTAATGAGTTGGGATCTCCCATGTGGCAAACTGATGCTGGCAGAAGAAGACACAGAGACCAGAATGGGACAGAGGTCACACCATTGATGGGGGAAATATTAATCACTTCATCCTACCCTGAAGGCTCCCTGATTGAGTCTGCTGTGTACCTGCTCTGCTCCTCCAGGCTTCGGTTCTCAGCTGATCGCCACTCTGGCATGGTGCTGGCACACAGCACCACCATGGAGACGATGACGAACAGGATGGAAACGCTGGCCAGGATCTGGGCGGCCACCGACGAGGTGGGCTCCTCGAAAGTTCTCCTCATCCTTTCCAGCCATTTCTTCTCCCCGGCGCCAGGTGGGGCCACAGCATCCCCGCTCTCCTGGCCCTGGGGAGGCTGGGGCTGGCCGCTGCTTTTGCTACTGCCGCTCCCGCCTCCGGAGGGCTCCGTCCGGATGTCTTCTGCCGAATAGACGGTATAAGTATCGGACATGCGGTCGTCCAGCCGGCGCTGGCAGCAATAGTCCAGGTGGGATCCCTCCAGGCCCCAGTAGATCATCTCGTTGTAGAAGGAGAGTTCACACATGTGGGGCACGAAGCGCAGGTGGCCGTAGCGCACGTAGAGCAGGATAAAGCCGAAGGCTTCGGAGTGCCGGTCGAAGAAGTACTCGTTCCGCTCCTGGTCGTAGTCGTCGCACACCTCGAGCACGTCTTGCTCCGACAGGCAGCCGTGCAGGCGGCTCACCCTCTGGAGGGGAAAGTCCTTCAGCACCTCCCGAGCGAAAGAGTAGCGGGTGCCCCCCACGTTCAACACCACCACCGGCGGGCCACCCCGGCCAAAGGTCATGGTTTGGGGGGGGACAGAAGCAGAAGGGGGGCGCGGGCGGGAAACGGCGGGTCCGGCTGCCTTCAGCCCCCGGGGAGCGGGACCAAGGAAGGGCGGGGTCCGGCTGCCCCGCCCGGCTTCTCCTCAGGCAGGCGGACGCTCTCTGGGTTCTCTCGGTCTTTTCACACACCCCCTCCCGCCCCCCTTCGCCGTCCACGAGGCGGGAACGGCGGCTCTGCTGTCCCGGTAAAGCGACGAGCGCGCGGCGGTGCGCCTCCTCGAACAACCCGGAGTCTTGGCGACGCCTCTGGCTTTAGCGAGGGGTGGAGGCGGGCGCCTCGCTGCGCCCGGAGCACGCGGCTACCGGAGTGTCCGGGATAGCGTGTACAGAGGAGCTGCCGCCGCCTCCTCCGAGCAAAACCCGACCGGCCGTGGAGGGCATGGCTTAAGAAGCCGAGGTAAACTCCTGCGAAGTTGGGTCGGTTCTGGGCTCCTCCGCTGCGCGCAACCCGGCTTTGCGCCGCACGCCACCAGCTCTGACAGCGCCGCTCTCGGGCTGAGGCGCCCAGCGGCTTTCGGAGCTGAGACGGAGGCGGTGGGGAAGAGACACGCCTCTTCCCTCGCTCCCTCCCTCCCGCCCTTCCTCCCTTTCCAAGCGTCGAAACGAGCGGAGTTGCCTCTCTCCGACTCTGCTGGAAGGAGAATAGAAGCACCTGAAATATTTCCCTTTGCTTTTCACTCTTGATCAGTCAAGCGCCTGGCTGAAGGTCAGATTTTCTACCGACCAGCAGAGATTTCCGGTCTTGCTCCACAGAGTTTTCCTTCTTTTCTTCCCCCCTCAACATTCTCTGGTCTCCCATTTGGGAATGTTTCATTCGCCTTGACTAAAAAGTTCTGATTTCTTTCCCAGACCAGCATGTTATGAAAGAATTGACAGGTACACCTCCACATTTTTTAATACATTTTTGTTATTATTTTGGTTTGGCGGGTCTCACACATTTATATCAATTTAACTGATTATAAAGCACTTTTAATCCTTCTGGACTTGGATACACTAAGTACACTTCTGAATGTTTAAAACAAGCTTCTCTAACCTGATGCAATGCATATATATGCAGCCTTCTCCAAACGTCCTTGATGGCTGGGAATGATAGGAGCTGTAGTCTTTCTGGAGAGCAACTGGAGGAAATTGGCTTGCGGTTGCTGTTGATTCTTTTAGAATTGATGCTTCTGGAGAAAAAAATGGGAGGAAGAGAATAATAAATACAGTTCTTATTTTCTTGTAGTGCAGAGTTGGACAAAAAAGCCCTTAGCAAATGTAAGCATTACATTCATCTAACACATGCTTTAAAAACTAGTGAAGCAGAAATATTTGATCACTACCTTTCTTCTTGTTTATTTAAAGTTTCTTGGAATCGATGGCATATGTACTATGTGTGTTTCTGTATAACCACTATTGATACACATCCTTTGAAGCTTATTATTATAAGATTCCCCCCCCCCCACACACACATACATTTTAACATGCACCTGACAACATCATGAAGAGAAGCATATAAAGTCCCCCTAAGTTATAGTAACTTAGCTGTCCCTTTAAGTACTTTCTACCCTTGAAACATTTTTTATGTATTTCAGTTCTTAGGTTTTCTTGATTTCTGATCTTGCTACTTTTCATTTTGCCCTTTAATAGAAAGGAAACTATATTTAATAGAAAGGAAACTATATTTGTATTCCCCTTTAGCTAATTAAAACCATAGTCAATATTTACTATAACCCATTTCATACAGTCTTTGTGGGAATGAAAAGAGGAGGGGCTACGTTTAGAGACCAAACACAAAAGTTTGTATGGAGGTGGTCCAACTTTCAGTTTCTTCCAAGAAAAGTTGAAAATGTTCCCAGTTATGAAACCTTGGAGAGCTGCCAGTCAGGGTTACAAGAACTGAATTAAGAAAACCAAAAGTCTGACTGAGCATGAGGCAGCTCCTTATATTCAGTGAATTTAAGGAATGACATGATATCTGTCATTGATAATTGGCAAGTAAATGGCTTCTCCATGCAGTCAAATAGTTTTTCCACTTGAGGCATGTGACAAGGGTCATTTTTATATTTAGTTTATTCGCAACAAGTCAGAGCAGAATCCACATGTCTTTGCACTATAGCATAAAATCCATTAGCCATTTCCATTTACAATTGGACTGATGCCCACTTAACTTCTGAAATATACAGTTGTGTTTAGCTGGTATGTCTATAACTGACACAAATGTATCTGGAACAGATTTAAATAATAAAATCTTTATATGCATAATTAATCCAAATACACTCAAAATATTGTAAGTATACAAGAAATCTTTGAGTCTATTTTGTATTGGTTGTGTTTATATTGTGATCCAACATCTGAGAAACTGCTTAGATACAAATACAGACAAGATTAGAAAGAAAAATTAAATATATCATTACTTTTTCTTTTATTTTTAACTATGATTTCAAGAATGATAGATCTGGGAAAAAATGCATGCTAATGGAATTAAATCAGGTTTAAAGAGCTTTCTACCAAACGACTAGAAACAATGACCAAGGCATTAGAGTATAATTTATTCAATTTGTGATGAAGACAGCATCTAATATTTTATAAATTACTAATAATTACTGTTTTGTATATACATCCCAGGTTGGACAAAGAGGTTTACTCGGTTTTTAAACTGCCTTTAATGCCTATCAAAGGATGTTGTTTATCAGATCATTTTACAGCATTGTGTTTTGGTCAAATGTTATTCTCCACGGCTGATCTGATGACGTTGAGGGCTGAAGACAGTTGGGTCCCCCTCCTGCCCTAGTAGGAAGCTTGACATAATCTATTACTGCTCCCTAAAGAGGGGTCTCCTACAGTTTGAAAGCATGCAAATGCAAGTAGATAAATAGGTGCCATTTCACTGGGAAGATTACTGGGTTCCCTGCACCTTCGGCTCAGCTAGGAAACAGAAATGAGCATAGCCCCCTAGAGCTGGACATGACTGTCTCTCCTGTCTTAGTCTACTAAGGCAAAATCTTTTAACTGAATCCCTTCAAAATATACCTTGTCCTGTCCCTGCTCCCAAAATAGCCCATGCAGCGTGCAGGGTCAAACAGTGTACACAGTGTGAGATCAAACCATATCCCTCTGGAAGAAATGCTTTAAGTAGTCAAAATTTCATGCTTTGTTGTATTATGTCCGCTAGAGGTCATAGCTAAAGTTATTTCATCTATTCCTTTAAGCGCACATTGATTTTCTGAAGAGATGGGAAAGACGTGCCCCTAGGTTCTCAATTAATTTTATTCCTTCAAATCTCCACATTCCTTTTCCAGAAAACCTTCCTTTGCTCAATGTATTTGGGTCTAGAGAATTGTTTTTAATAAAATGACTTTTCAAGTAATGTTTCACAGATCAGTGAATTGTGTGCTGATATTTTACCTTGTATCTAGTTTCTTTATTGCTAACATAAAACTGAACTCAGCAACAAATGTTGTGCCCTTATATTCTGCCTGTGTTTAGGGAGCAAAATGTCAATTATCAAATAGACAACATTTGATAGTTTTCCTCCCAGTTTTGGGGTTTTTTAATTAATTTATTCATCAATACTTTTTGGGAAATGGATGTTCAGTAAAAACTGTCCCATGTTTTTCTAGCCTAATATTCATTTCTATCTTTTTTCAAAAATTCTGTATTCTGAGAAATACCCTGTTTATCCACTAGCACTTTATTTTATACACACACCTAGTACTTAATTTGGGGATTTTATCCTAAGAGGGCAGCAGTTGTTCTAGCATGTCTATCAGCCTGAATTCTTTCTTATGCTTTCCTTGTCAGGAAGTTTCTTCATTTTTATGTTGCTGCTAAGATGCATTGTGTTTGTAATCCTTATTTAGGCATTCTGATACTTTTCTTGTTCTAGTTATGTCATTTATAGTGCATTCATTACTTTGATGAGCTCTGTATGAGGGTTCGATATTTGATTTGTAAGTTGCATCGGATCTGTTATTTTGAGAGCTCTTTTCATTAGAGATCTAATTACTCATCTTTGTTGTTGTTAAGGTAATTGTCTATCTTCTTTTTTATACTTAGTGGTTTAAATGTGCATTATTATCTTGCTCTGCCAGATCATCCAGGGATGATAACCCATCAGCCATGGTAACAAAGATCTGTATGTAAGGAGGAGAACCAATATGAATACATTGCTGTTCATGCCAGACCACAGATTTTGGTGTTCATTTTCACATGCCCAAATTCTGAATATCATTTCATCAAAGCAGTTTTAATTCAGGCAAATGCCCTAGGCGGGTATGAAATAGAGTCAGCAGCAGACAAAGTCCTCTTGCCTTTATTATTGCATAAAGATCTTGCAATTTACTTTATGTGGATATAAAAATGAAATCCTGGTACAAAAATGGGCTATTGAATCAGCATCAAAGGAAAAGTGGAGTCTATCTAACAAACATCAGTATAAAATAAAAGAGGATGTGAAACCTGGAAAATCTTAGCTTGGAGGCTAGTTTCCCCCTCCTAGCATACTTCTCTTGGCTGGTTGCCTATTTCAAAAGAAGCATCAGCCTCAGTCCGTTAAAGCTATGCTTGTAAGTCTTTTGAATAAAGTTAACCACTACAACTCAAGAAGCATGGGAAATTTTGAAAAGTGAGATAATAAAAGCCCAGTCTAGCACAATACCAACGAAGAAGAAAAATAATAGCTCTGGACTTCCGGTCCTGCACAGCAGTGCAGCAGTTGAGGGGTTCAGGACTCCGTGCCCTTCAGCTGAGTTTCTTCCTGTTAGGGGACCCTAAATGGGCCAGAAGCTGCCCTGAAGAGGCGACAAAGAAGGAAGGAAGTCCCAGGGACCTCAGAGAGATGGCAGTCGACCCGATCAGTCCAGGAGAAGTCTTCCAGAAACCAACAGGAGAAAGGTTAGCCTAACTTCACAGTCTAGTCCAAGCTGCAAGCAACCGAAGTCAAAAGCACTATTTTAAGCTGATTGTAAACATCGCGTTTGAATCTGGGTAAGAACATCAATTTTCTCTATCCTACTTATCAACTTTCCTGAAGAAAAAAAAATCCCAAGAAGCAAAAAACCTCCAAAAGTGAAGGAGGGGGATTTTTGCCCCACCCTTTTACTAACGGAAGCGGCGAATTAAACCTTTTATGGAGGACCAAAATGTATTGAAATGAAATGAAATGACTATAAAACCTAAATTTGGATAAGTTTCAAATTACTGAATGGTTAAGATTCTCATTTTAAAGGCAATTTGTTCATTTTGAAAATTTGAAAAATAAACCAGTGCTGACATCTAGTGGTGGATGAAGACTACGACAGCTATGGCTTTCATGCAGGACTTGGCAAAATCTAGAAAAAACTAATCTCTACTTGTGACCTTCAAAGCTCTAACAATAGAGAACAGCTGTGACAAAAAAGAAAACAGTCTGGGCTGCAGACAAAGTGAGACTTACAAACTTAAGGGAACAAAAAAAAACTTCTTTGAACTTTCTGGATTACAAGTATCTATTTAACTCTGACCCCCCAAAGCTATTTGCAGAGAAAAGAAAATTTGGATTCTTGGTCATCATGGAAAATCAGAGATTTATAGAAAGAACCTATCAAGAAAAAATAAATACTTTTCAAGAAGAGACATATGATATGTTGCAACTAATTCAAATAACAATGATTTCAAACCACAAAGAAATCCAAAATAACTTTGAAAATATAAACCAATTCATCTCCAATTTAACTTTACAACAAAAAAAATCCCAGGAAACAACAACAGAGAAAGAACAGATAAAACAGACAACTGAATACAAATTTGAGGATAGAGACTTAAAGATGGAACCTAACAAAAGAAAGAAGTACGCTTTAACCCAAGCGGAATTTTTTTTACAAGAAATACTGGATTTGGAAAAGACAACTTTAACACCACAAAACAAATTTGAGGATAAGAAAAAAGATTGGACAAAATGGACTGCAGAGATGCCAGGAAAAACACTAGAACTGGAGAGACAAAAAATGGTAAGAGAAGCACAGAGAAAAAGAAAGAAAAAGATTTTCGACAAAAATGAATGGACAAATGCCTCTCACAAAGATATTGTACTTGACTTACCTTTTATATCTACAGTAACACCTACAAGAATATGGAAAGATTCTTTGATTCAGCAAAACATATTGATTAAGAAAGATACTGGGCAAAAGAAAAAGGCTAAAGTGAAAATTAAGAAAATAGACGATGGGGCGTATCAGAGAGAATATTTAAAAAAGAAACACCTGTTCGAATATGGTTAAAGAAATGGAAAAATTTTGGATATGAATTTGATTTTAAGAGGGAAGAGCCCCTCAAGTAACATAGTACTTTCTTTTTCTTCTTTCTTTTTATTTTATTTCTTGATATGAGTAATATAAAAGAGTTGGAATGGCTTATATAAAGGAAATGTTTTAGATATTTAAAGGTGATTGACTTTAAGAAAATTACAATGGATTAAAAAAATGTTTTGAATAAGAGTTAAAAGACTAGAGGACTAGATTTATTAAATGGAATATTTAAAGATTAAATATATTTTTAATTATGGTAAAAAGAACGAAAAATGTTTGGAAATAAATATGTATTAGCTTATAGGAAATAGGGATTTTAAGTAACATACTATCTTTTTATTTTTTTTATTCTTATTCTTCTTTTTTTCTTTTTTTAGTCTTATTTATTCCTTAAGAAAGGTAAAAGTATTGGATTGGCTTACATGAAAAAAAATAGACTTAAATATTTAAATGTAACTGAGAAAATCTTAACCAGTAAGAATGTTTTGAACATTGTGGGAAAAACAAATGTAAACAAGAACTGTAAAAAGGATCTATGATGAGACAACCAGAATGACTAGATAGAAAAGGAATATTATATTGATGTGATTATTATCTGTAGAAATATTAGAAAACTTTTATACTCAATTGTCATTCACTAAAATAACAAGAATTCTATTAACTTAAGGTTGATAAAAGAGAACATTATGGGGAAAAGAGGAACTCAAGTAAAGTTATTATGTGGATTATAGATTATAGAAATCAACTGTTAGTGAATGTTTCTTAAATGTAAACCCAGACAACACACTTTTACCAAATATTAAGGTGATTATGTTAAAAAAATAATAAAACATTTTTTTTTAAAAAAGAAAAATAACAGCTCTCAAAAGAAACCAGCATGGCTGCATAAAGAACTCTCTGATAAATTGAAAGACAAAAAGGACAAGTATAACAAGTGGAAAGAGGGGCACATAACTAAGGCAGAATATCAGTAAATAGCCCGAGCCTGCAAAGATGAAGTGAGGAAAGCTAAGGCTCAAAATGAACTAAGGCTTGCGACAAAAATCAAAAGTAACAAAAACAGCTTCTTTCAACATGTAAAAAACAAGAAAAAAGTTAAGGAAATGATTGGCCCATTAGTGGGAGAAAGTGACAAGAAGGTGACAAGCAACAGGGAGAAAGCAGAACTATTTAACTCGTTTTTTTGCATCCGTCTTTACCCAACCTATTAAAAACAGTACCGTAAAAAACAGATTAGAAACACAAGTTAAGATAGGCAAGAAAATGGTAAGTTAGTACCTATCCAGCCTAGACGAGTTCAAATCACCAGGACCAGATGGATTACACCCCAAGGTTCTGAAGGAACTGGCAGATGTGATCTCAGAACCACTGAATTATATCTTTCAAAGATCCTGGAGCACTGGGGAACTACCGGAGGACTAGAAAATTGCTGATGTAGTTCCCATCTTCAAAAAAGGAAAAAAAATGGATCCAGGAAATTACAGACCTATCAGCCTGGGAAGATTCTGGAAAAGATAATCAAACAACGAATCAGCGAACACCTAGAGGCAAACAAAGCCATTACCAAAAGCCAACATGGGTTTGTCAAAAACAGATCATGCCAGACACATCGCATTCTTTGACCAAGTGACAAAATTAGTGGACCAGAGGAGTGCTGTGGATATAATTTATTTGCACTTCAGTAAGGCATTTGATAAAGTAGATCACAATCTACTACTTGATAACATAGAAAAATGTGGGTTAGACAGCATCACCACCAGCTTTTGGGCACTCTGTCTCTAAAAGGTTCGCCATCACTGGTATAGGAGGTACCTTGCTCAATAGTAGTAACTGTGAGAAGGATCTCAGAGTCCTGGTGGACAATCACTTAAATATGAGCCAGCAGTGTGCTGCAGCTGCCTAAAAAGCCAACACAGTGCTAGGCTGCATTAACAGAGGGATAGAATCAAGATCACGTGAAGTGTTAATACCACTTTACAATGCCTTGGTAAGGCCACACTTGGAGTACTGCATCCAGTTTTGGTCACCACGATGTAAAAAAGACGTTGAGACTCTAGAAAGAGTACAGAGAAGAGCAACAAAGATGATTAGGAGACTGGAGGCTAAAACATACAAAGAACGGTTGCTGGAATTGGGTATGTCTAGTTTAATGAAGAGAAGGACGAGGGGAGACACGATAGCAGTGTTACAATATCTCAGGGGTTGCCACAAAGAAGAGGGAGTCAAGCTATTCTCCAAAGCACCTGAAGGCAGGACAAGAAGCAACCTAGAACTAAGGAGAAACTTCCTGACAGTTAGAACAATTAATCAGTGGAACAACCTGCCTCCAGAAGCGGTGAATGCTCCAACACTGGAAGTTTTTAAGAAGAGATTGGTCAGCTATTTGTCTGAAACGGTATAGGATTTCCTACCTGAGCAGGGGTTGGACTAAATGACCTCCAAGGTCCCTTCCAACTTTTTTATTATTATTATTATTATTATTATTATTATTATTATTATTATTATTATTATTATTATTATTATTATTATTATTATTATTATTATTATTATTATTATTATTATTATTATTATTATTAATCATCGCACAGTCAGCCAGATGTTTAGACTGGATTTGGCATTTTTGTCTACCTATCGAGTCCTTACCAAGGACCTGGGATAGGCAGATGTGGATGTTTGATGGTATTACAGATATCGTCGCAGGATGGAAGCAGTTCCTAGTAAGGCTGACTTTTGCAATTGACTAATGGCGAATTTGTCAATGCCAATGGTGTGCAAGTGGTGCTCCAATTGTTTTGGAATTGCACCCAAGGCGCCTATTAATATTGGTACTACCTTTGCTTGCTTTTGCCACAGTCTTTCTATTTCTATTTGTAGGTCTTTGTATTTTGTTATCTTCTCCAGTTCTTTCTGGTCTATTCTGCTGTCTCCAGGCACTGCCACGTCCACTATCCAGACTTTTTTGTCTTTCTTATCGACAATTGCTAAGTCCGGGGTGTTATGTTGCAGGTGCTTGTCTGTTTGAATTCTGAAGTCCCAGAGCAGTTTAATTTTATCATTTTCTATGACTTTCTCTATTTTATGATCCCACCAGTTCTTGCTTACAAGCAAATGATATTTCTTGCAGATCTTCCAATGCACCGTTGTTGCTACTTTGTCATGCCGCTGCTTGTAGTCAGTCTGTGCGATCTTCTTGCAGCAGCTTACCAGGTGGTCCACTGTTTCTTCAGCTTCTTTGCATAGGCGGCACTTACTGTCTGTTGCTGTCTTCTCAATTTTGACTTTGTATGCATTTGTCCTTTAGGCTTGGTCTTGTGCAGCCAGAATTAGTCCCTCGGTCTCTTTCTTCAATTTTCCTGCTCTTAGCCATTGCCAGGTCTTGTTATTATCTGCTTTCCCAGCTATTTTTTTAATGTACTGGCCGTGTAGTGCTTTGTCTTCCCATGCCTCTATTCTGTTCTTCATTTGGTCTTTCTTGTAGGCCAGTTTGGTCTCTCCAGTAGTTAGTAAGCCTTCCTGATATACTAATATCAGTGCATCTTCATCATTGTCCTTCAGATATTCTCCCAAAGCCATTTTTTCCTCTTCAACTATCTGATGTACTTGTAGCATTCCACGCCCACCTATTTGCCTTGGTAGATAGAGTCTGTCAATGTCACTGCGTGGATGAAGGGCATGATTCATTGTCACTATTTTTTTGGTCTTCCTATCCATTGCTTTTAGTTCTGCTTGAGTCCAGTCCACTATTCCAGCTGTGTATCTAATGACTGGAATTGCCCAGGTGTTGATTGCCTTCATGGTATTTCCTCCATTGAGTTTGGACTTTAAGATCTTCTTCACTCTCTTGATGTATTCACCTCTAATCTTTTTCTTGACTTCAGTGTGCTTGATGTTGTCAGCTTGAAGGATACCCAAGTATTTGTAGTAGTCTTCCTCATCCAGACTCTTAATGTTATTTTTGTGGGGCACCTTGATTCCTTCAGTTTTCACTATTTTTCCTTGTTTGATAGTAAGTGTGGCACATTTGTCCAAACCAAACTCCATTGCAATATCTTGGCTATATATACGGACAGTGTTGAGCAGCAATTCTATTTCAGATGATGTTTTTCCATACAGCTTCAGATCATCCATGTAAAGGAGGTGGGATAGTCTGGCAGATGTTTTTGATGTTTGATAGCCATGTCCTGAGTTATTCAGTATTGTTGACAGAGGAAACAGTGCAATAACAAATAGTAGTGGTGATAATGAATCTCCTTGAAATATTCCTCTCTTGATATTAACCTCTCCCAGTCTGTCACCATTGACCTGCAACTGTATCTTCCATTGTGCCATCGATCTTTGCACAAATTTTCTGATGTTTCTACTGACTCCTGTTATTTCTAGGCACTTGATTATCCAGTCATGTGGCAGAGAGTCAAATGCCCTTTTGTAGTCAATCCATGCCACATTCAGGTTGGTCTTCCTTTTCTGTACAGTTTTCCAAGATCATTTTGTCTATTAGGAGTTGATCTTTTGTTCCTCTGCTATTGGGGTGGTTTCCTTTCTGCTTAGGTGGAAAGAGATTATTTTCAACTAGATGCTGTTGTACTGCATCAGCTACCACACCAGTTAGCAATTTGAAAGTTGTTGGTAAGCAGGTAGTTGGCCTGTAGTTGCCTAGTGTTGCCCCTTTTGCTGGATTTTTCATTATTAGGTAGGTTTTCCCAGTTGTTAGCCACTTTTCAATTTCTCCTCCTTGTAGTATATTGTTGAACTGCTTGGCAATGAGTGGGTATATAACAGTTAGATGTTTCAACCAAAACCCATGCAGTTCATCTTCACCTGGTGCTGACCAATTTTTGATCTTCCTTGCTCTTTTTTCTATCATTTTTGTTGTTATTACTAGTTCTTTCATTTCAATGTCTGTTTTATTTGCATCCACCTCTTTTAACCAAGCCGCATCCTTGTTGTGTTTGTTTGGGTTATCCCATATCTGCTTCCAGAACTGCACTGTTTCTTCCTTGTCAGGTACTGACTGATTCATTGCAGTTTCTCCATTGATGGATTGGTAGAAACGTTTCTGATTGGATTGAAATTGGAGGTTTTGCCTATAATTTGCAATTCGAGCTTCATATCTACTGATTTTCCTGGCTATAGCTGTTATTTGCTGCTTTATTATTTCCAGTGCTTCCTTGATCTTCCTTGTTTCTAAGTGGTATTTCTTGATTAGGTATTCTTTGGTCTTCTTGTTCTTCAGCTTCTTTTCTTTCATTTGTTCTAGCTTGCTTGCATGTAATCTTAACTTGCTGATCTTATTTTCTAGTCTAACCTTCCATTTTTGTGGTGCACTGTTTGTTTGTTTTTCTTCTTTGTTGATTTTGCATCCCAGGTATTCAGTTATAACTGCAGCTGTGCTGTACATTAGTTGGTTTGTTTCTTGCAGTGAATTGGTGCTTATACTTGATATTGCAGTATTTGCATCTTTTAATGCTTGTGCTAGTTGTTTCTTTGGAACAAGCTTCAATGCAGACAGCCTTATTCTGTTGTTTTTGTGCTGTTCTAGATGCTCAGTTATTCTTTGTTTCAATTCTTTTATTTCTTTAGTTAGAGGGTTTTGTTCTTCCTGAGGAAGAGGTGCCTGGTTTCCAAATGAGAACAGTTGTATATCTCTGCTGGATTCCTTCACTGCCAATTCCCCCTGGTTTGCCTCTACATTCTGAATTACTTCTGGCAAGGCTTTGATTTCTTTGCCGTGGGTAAACCTTTGCAGTTCGTCCAATTCTGTTTCTGTGAATACTTTATTTCATATTATAAATCAGTGTTGATCTACTAGTCTCTGTTCTGTTATTTCTGATTGTGGATGTTGTTCTTTCCAGAACTGGTGCATTCGTTTTAGATATCCTCTTCTTGTTGGATTATTATTATTATTATTATTATTATTATTATTATTATTATTATTATTATTATTATTATTATTATTATTATTATTATTATTATTATTGTTGTTGTTGTTGTTGTTGTTGTTGTTGTTGTTGTTGTTGTTGTTGTTGTTGTTGTTGTCGTCGTCGTCGTCGTTGTCGTTATTGTTATTGTTGTTGTTGTTATTGTTATTAATGTCACCAATCATAGACTTAATTGGAAATACTTTTAACATTGTGTACAACCTCTCATTTTTTTAATTTTGTTTTTTTTTAATTGAAAGTCCATAACCAAATATTTTGAATTGGGAACCAGTAGTAATAAGCTTCTTATAAGGGTGCCCTGACTGACTGGCCTGTCATCAAATGGCAAGCTGACTCTGATCTATCTTTTGTTCCTAATTATGTATGTTCCATACATCTAAAGCAGTGTTTCTCAACCCTGATGACTTTAAGATGCATGGACTTCAACTCCCAGAATTAAAAAATGGGAGCAGCATTACCTGGGAACAAGGGATATGAAAAGATTGCATACAGATTTGATTTGATTTCTCAAGAAGTAGTGAATAAGCACCCATGTCAAGCACTAATTTATAGGTGTCAGTAATTAAATAACGATCAGGCACACTGAGCCAAATTTGCACAGCATAGTATCTTTTAACATCTATTTTACATCCAGGTGGCCAAAGTTAGAATCATGGAGTTGGAAGTGACTTAAGAAGTCATCAGATCCACCCTCCTACACACTGCAGGATTCAGTACACCATCCCTGATAGATGTTTGAAAACTTCCAGTGAAGAGGCAGAAGCCACTACCTAACTTATTCTATTCAATGGCAGCTCTTTACAGTCAAAAAATACTTCCTAATGTTTGCATCCTTAATGTTTCATCCTATTAGCCTTACTTTCTGAAGCAAATGAGAATAAGTCAGGAAAGGCCTCTGCAGCTGAGAACCGAGCTACGGAATCCATAGCTTGGTTCTCGGCAGCAGAGGCCTTTCTGGAAGGCCTCTGACAGTGAAATGGAGGTCGGGGGGGCGCACACGTCAGTCCAGAGCTCCATTCTCAGCTGCAGACGCATTTCCTGAAGGCCTCTGATGGCAAACTGGGGGCCGGGGGTGATGTGCGCGATTGGTGGTGAGCAGCCGCAGAAGAAGTGGGCTGGCGAGGCAGGTGTTGATTCACGGGCAGCCTGGCTGCAATGGTAAGCAGATGCGGGGTGCGTGGGGCAGCTCCACCCCCCACCCCAACCCTAGCTTGATTTTTAGGCATGCACCTCACCCCAAAACTAGGGCTTATATTAGGCCCACCCCCCAAAATCAAGCTAGGGCTTATTTTTGGGGTAGGTCTTACTTTCGGGGAAACACAGTAGGAACGTCTCCTAACTTTGTATCATCTGCAACTTTGGCAAGCATTCCTTCAACTTCCTACTCTATATCATTGATAAAAATGTTGGACAGTAATCAGGTCCAGGACAGAGCACCCCACTTGAGATATTTCTCCAGGTAGATTTGACACTACTTATAACTACCCTTTGAGTATGATCCTTGAGGCAATTGTGAAATGGTCAAATCTATATTTGACCATTTTCTTAATAAGGATGCCATGAGAGGCTTTGTCAAAAGGTTTGCTAAAGCAAAGATATACTATATCCATATTTCCCTAATCAACTAGGCTAATATTAGTTACAAGGTGGTTATTATATGTAGGTAATCTACAGTTAGGTTTACATTCTAAAACTGGTGGAAATGTAATAATTCAAATCCTAAGCAAGGATCTAAGAATTGTTATTATTGTCATTTAAATGCATATACCACCTTAAAAAAAAAAAACCTGAATTTTTGAAACCTAAGCATAAAGACTCAGATGTGAAAGGCAGGTTTAGGAAACAAGATCCTGAATTACCTGCAGAAAGACATCAAGAAGAAGCCCAATACAGTCTGTAGGTGTGAGCCTTTCAGAAAATGGAAACAGTAGAAATGATGCTTGTTACCCTCAAAAAAGATAACAATAGCAATTGCATTTAGACTTATATACAGTATCACTTCATAGTGCTTTATAGCACTCTTTAAGTGGTTTGCAAATTCAGCATATTGTCCCCAATAAGCTGGGTCCTCATTTTACTGTCCTTGGAAGGATGAGTCAATCTTGAACCGGTCAGGATCGAACTCCTGGCTATGGGTGGAGTTTGCCTACAATACTGCATTCTAACCACTGTACTACCAGGGCTCATAAGAGAGGATATTGTATCTCTTAAATGATTGGGTGGAGAATTATAGGGGAGGACATTTCTTGAAAAGTAAAAGAAGTTGATTAAAGTGGCTGAACTGCATGAGAATGTTTCTACCTTTTTCCTCTGTTTCTAAATGTAGTTTGAATTTATGAAAACATCTGGGTGCTTGGCTGGATTTCAGCAGATTCAATTCTTCTATCTTCAGTGCAGCATGCTTTTGCCAAAATCAATTCACTGTATTACATTTTTGGCTTCTTTTGATCTCTTTTTTATCCACCCCCACCCCCCACCCCCCGCACACCTTTTTACAGTTCAGCTTTCATTCCAGAAAAACAAACTAAAATGTTTAATTCAGGCCAGAAATGGATTTTAAACCTCTTTTTGGAAAGAACTTTGAAGCTTTTTGGCAGCATTCTCCATTCTTCCCTGCCCCACAGCCAACCCTTTAATGTCTGCAGCCAACAAGTAAGAACTGTTCAGGGCAGGAACCGTTAGAAAATATCCACTTTCTCTCTGAATGGCTCACCTGCATCCATTCAAGGCAGCCTGGCCTCTGGAGAGATTTACCTAGGTCATTTCCATTTACTTGGATGTTCCGTATCAATAAAATTACTACAAAGAAACACTATCACTACTAGGAATTCCCTGCAAGGGAATCTATAACAGAATGAAAATATAATCTTTCCCCCAAATCATTGGATTAGATTGGATGTACTTATTCTATTAATTAATAAAAAAAATGGTTAGCATAAAAAAATGGTTACCATAATGGTTACCATAATGCCATCAATTCAGTTTCCTGTCTGTAAATATTTCAATTTAGACTTTTCTGGGCTTAATACAATACCTGAATCATCCCGTATAACATTTTCTCCAGGAAGAGCCACAGCAGATCCTTGAGTGATTGCTAGAAGCCTAACTTTAAAAAGTAGTTGGTATCAGGAAAAGAAGTAGGGGATAACAAAACAAAAACATATTTGATTTGATTTGATTTAATTCACTGAATATAATTACTCCCCATGTATTTAATATATTTCCTTTTTGGATACCAACTTGGAAAACTTAGGAGGAATATCAAATACTTATATCACATATACTTACATAGCACAACATTTTAGCTGTCACTATGGTTTTTCTAGTGGTAACTCCCTCCCCCAAACCCCCAAACCCAATAATGCTTATAGATGTAGGATCGTAGGTAGCCATTATGGCCAGTAACTATTGCAATATTTTGCTTATCCACTTTATAAATCATGGCAAATTATCAAAGAGATATCCAATCTTGAATTAAGGAGAAATTTAGAACAATTAGTCAGTGGAATGGTTTGCCTCCAGAAGTTGTGGGTGCTCCATCACTGAAAGTTTTTAAGAAACATAGAAAACTGATGTCAGAAAAAGACCTAGTGGTCTATTGAGTCTAACCTTTGAAGGTGTTTTAATGAGTTATTTATTTTTTAATTTTTGTCAGATGATGGGCATGTGTTTATCCTAAGCACGTTTAAACTCAGTTACTGATGATTGATCCATTACCTCTGCTGGAAGTTGGTTCCAAGTTTCCACTATTTTTTCTGTGAAGTAATTTCTAACATAACTTTTGAGCTTCCCTCCTATCAGTTTGAGGTTATGTTCCCGTATTCTTGATTCTTGCTTAATATTGAAAATGCTGCCTTCTGTAACCTTATTCACAATCTTAATATATTTAAAGGCTTCAGTCACGTCCCCTCTTTCCTTCTTTCGGCCAGGCTGTACATATTCAGTTCCTTCAATCTCTCCTGACATGTTTTGTACGTCAGACATTGCACCACTTTTGCTGCTCATTTCTGGACTCGTTCAATCTTATCAATATCGTTTTTTAAGTGAGGTCTCCAGAACTGGACACAGTATTCCAATGGGGTCTGACTAAAGCCCTATATAGTGGGATTAGGGCCTCCTTTTTCCTGCTGGTGATCCCTCTAATAATGCATCCCAAAATTTTGTTTACCTTCACAGCTGCCTGGCCACATTGTTTACTCATTTTGCAGTTATCTGCTATGAGCACACCTAAATCCTTTCCTTCTGTTGTTCTGTCGAAGGCTGTACTCCCAACACTCCAGAGGATTCTTTTCCTCCCAAGTGCATGATCTGACATTTAGAAACATTGAACTGCAGTCTCCACATTTTTGACCAATTTTCCAGCAATGCCAAATCATTTTCCATGTTATGAGGAAAATGTGAACTCTTATTACACACCTTCGTTTCGTTAGCAAAAAGACAAACCTTACCTAGCAATCATTTTGTTATATCACTTACAAACAAGACCTGGGACTGAGCCTTATGGTACATCGCTTGTGACTGGTCTCTGTTCAGACAGTGCCCCATTAACAATTACAAACTGTGATCTATCCCTGAGCCAACTTTCTATCCACTGAACCAGTGGTTAAGCCCTAGCTCACCTGTCATCTCCACCTCTTAAAAACCCCTGGAAAAGAACGTGTACTGCTAGGACTAGTATAATCCTCCAATCTGCTTTTCTTACTGGCATCTACCTCTGAGAAGACTGGGCAGAAGTATTGGTTTAGAAAGTTTGCTGTAGCCAGGTCTTGCTTAACCTAAGAATTGTTTGCATTTTTGATTTTGGTGATTGCACAGTTTTTTCTCTTTCTATCACTAATCTACCTAAAAAAGGTTTTATCCCCTTTTTAGATTTAGCCAGTTCCTCCTCTTTCTGTGTTTTAGCAGCATTAATAACTTGTTTGGCTTCCTTCTATAGGTTCTTGAACACCTTTCTATCAGCTACGTTTCCATTATCTTTGCATTTGTTATATGCTGGGGTTTTTTTTTTTGTCTCCTTTACTATCCTATATACCAGGCTTTTCAACCTTTTCACCGAGTGTACCACTTTTAGGATATGGCAATATTCAAGTACCACCAGTCGCCTAGCAAGGTGTCAAAAATTTGATGACCAAAAAAAAAAAGGAAAAAAGTGATAAAGTACAGGTAGTCCTCGACTTACAACAGTTCGCTTAGTGACTGTTCAAAGTTACAACGGCACTGAAAAATGTGACTTATGACCATTTTTCACACTTATGACCGCTGCAGCATCCCCAGGGTCACGTGATTTACATTCAGATGCTTGGCAACTGATTCATATTTCTGACGGTCACAATGTCCCAGGGTCATGTGATCCCTTTTTGTAAACTTTTGACAAGCAAAGTCAATGGCTGGGGTGTGTGGCCAGCTCAACGTCGCTCAGGTTGGGGGGTGCCTGGGGGGGCAGACGGGGCTGTGGGGAGGATCCAGGGCTCTCCAGTGGAGGGGTGGGACTGGGGTGGGCACCAGGGCATGGTCCACTGGAGGAGCCTCACTGTCCCTCTTGGGCTGCGAGGGGAACTCCCAGACGGTGGTGCAGGCTGCCCGGAGCCCTGGGCAGCAAAGGGCAAGCACCCAGCCTGGCCCTCGAGCTCCCGGGGCACCAGGATCCTGCAGCTCAACCCAGTCCAGCCCCACTTGCTCAAGGGGGCACCTGGCTATGCTTACCTCCTCCTTGAGGCTGCTGCTGCTGTGCTCACTCTCTTTGGCCAGGTTGCTCATGGTGGATGCAGGAGGGCAAAGTGCGTGGGTCAGAGGGAGGCCCACTCCCTCTCCATGCGTGGAGACCTGGCTTTGTAACCAAAGCATCCTTTGCAATAGGATGGGAGACTACCAGGATAGGCCAGGAGGAGGGGGCAAGAGGATGGCGAAAGGGCAGCAGGGCTGCTGGTGACCAAGTGCTAAGGCAGGACTTCCCTCAGAGTCTCCCTCCCTCATTATAATCTCCTTCCTTCCTTCCTTCCTTCCTTCCTTCCTTCCTTCCTTCCTTCCTTCCTTCCTTCCTTCCTTCCTTCCTTCCTTTTTCCCTTTTCTTTTTTCCCTTCCCTCTTCATTCTCCTTTCTTCTTCCTTCCCCTCTTTTCTTCTTTTTCTTTCCTTGCTCTTTTCCTCTCTGAACTTCTTTTTCTTTGTCTTTCCTCTTTCCCTTTCTCCTTTCCTTTCCCTTCTTGGATGCTCAAATGCAAAAGGGGAAACATTTCTCAATGCCTCCTTGCCTTGTGATCAAATGCCACTTTTTCTAATAGTTTGTGGCGACTTAAAAGATTGAAAAAACCAGGCTCAGTTTATCCCGTGCTTGCATTTAGTGGGGGCATCCACAGACAACAGTACAGCAAAACTGTCAAAATTGTGGCTGTGATAGTTGATCAGAGCTCCTCCATTTTTTATGTGCAACAGCTTTAGCGTTTAGGATCAGAGGTAGCTTAGTTGCTTTTCTATTAATACATAATCCTTAAAAGGGCTCTTTTGTAGGGACCCTGCCTTGGTCTAATTCAGACTGGAAATATAGCAAATATTTTTCCCCATTCTGCTTTGTCCTGTTTTCCCCACTGGAAATGGCTGTTAGCAACACACAAGGAGGGGATACTTTCCTAAGAGCTCACAATTCAAGAATACCAATCTTAACTTGGATTGCCAACAAAGTTCTATCTGTGACAAAACAGAACCGAAAATTGCTTTCTCCTTTGAACTGGAGCATTTCCAATCAAGTTGCCTCTCCTTCCTTCCTTCCTTCCTTCCTTCCTTCCTTCCTTCCTTCCTTCCTTCCTTCCTTCCTTCCTTCCTTCCTTCAAGGCAAAATGGAACACTTACATTTATCTGGGAAGTGAATCAACAATAAATTAACATGGCATATCAAATGGTTAGAATATGTGAGCCTATCAAATTGCAGCATTTGGTAGAATTTATTTACTTATTTAAAAATTATTTATTTGTTTATTTAACAAAATAAGTAGGTAAAGTATTCTCCATCCCCCCTGAAATAATTGATGGGGTGAAAATGTTAATTAACTGAGGAACTAAGAATTAGGCTTAGCCTCTGTAATGGTTGGTGCCTGTTTCATTTTGCAATTTAGTGTTGAGTGAGGCCAGTTGGGAAGAGGAAAGAAGAATAATTGGTGCTGAAGCTGAAGGTGATAGGTTGCACTATGAAAGGGAACTTAAATTCTTGAAGGATTGAGGAAGAAGAGATAATTAAGGGATCAGTGAATAATGAAAGGATAGACATGCAATAGGTCTGAGAGAAGAGAGGGTAACTTGGTAAATTAAATGCTATCTGCAGTACTACCTGAAAAGTGCTGTTGGGACCAAAATGATAAGAAGTATTATTATTAAATTTATATGTGTTATGAAGTAAACATACAATTACACAAATATAATTTAAATGAATATAAAATATGTTTTTTTTTAACCTTGAACTTTATTCGCTCTGTGAATGTTGATTCCCCCCCCCCTCTTTTTTCTGCTATTGCTGTTTGGGGGAAACTAGCTGTTGCACAGACTGTGGAGTCCTTGATGCTGTCTGAGCTTCGGTTGTTTGCTTGTAGATGTTTCATTACCTGACTAGGTAACATCATCTCTGAGTGAGTGTGGGGTTTTCTCCCTGTTTATATACAGTAGCTTACCTTGCCAATGTTGGTGGAAGTTTGGTTTTGTCTTTGATTAAAGCAATGACTGTTTGTCTGGTGTTAATCCCTGCTTATCTGGATATTGGCTGCTGGAAAGGATGTTTTTTGTCTTTTTGTTTTCTTCTTGGCTTTTTTTATTATCACTGTTGAACTGAGTGTAAATGTGGCTTATTTTTATTCATGGCTGAATGCATACACAGAGACTTCGTGTGTGTGTGTGTGTGTGTGCATGCATGTATATCTTTCTATTCCTCCTTTGTCGGGAATTTTCTCAAACTTAAGATAGTTTTTCTTTGGAAGGAGGTAAACATTGTATAAAGCTGTGAATAGCCTCTTTTAAAAAAATAAAATACTTGGATCCAATATGCCTTCAGGAGAGTCTTTTACCATAAATGCATTATGTAACTCTCTTCTTTCTAACTTATGGAGCCAGTTTGATCTAATGGTTATGGCACCAGGCTAGAAACCAGGCGCCTTAGGCGTGAAGGCCAGTCAGTTACTTTCAGCCCAATTTATCTAACAGGTTGTTTTTGTAGAGAAAATAGCAGGAGGAAAAAATATGTTTGTTGCCTTGAATTATTTATAAAAAAAACAATAAAAGTGGGATTAAAAACATCTAATAAACATTTGAATAATAAGCTTTTCTTCATATGTCTTCTTCCTGGACAAAGAGACCCACATTTTGTATACATATACTCCAAATTCAGTTCTTGACATTTCCATGTGGCATAGAAATCCTGCTGAGCCAGTTGTGTTCCACAGAGAGAAATCTGTCCTATCTTCAAGAAGATTAAATTGTTTCTAATGCTTCATGCATGGAACTGCATATCAATAGACTTAGCAGAGTCTTGTGTTGACATAGAAAGAAAGAATGAAAAAATTGCTCCCTCATTTGTTAGATTGCTTCATTTCTCTTTGCATAGAAAAAGGTGCACTGCTGAACAATTAGTGAAGAGGAATTGGATAGTGATGTGTATTTCTTTCCTTTAGGTACATATAACTTTATATTCCTGTGTAATGGTCAAATCTGTTTTACTTTAGTCATTAAAGTGTTATACTTGGGTCATACCTTGTTTTGCCCTGTCCTCGGTGGGATTCCTGTGTAAAGTAGGATAATCTTTCTCATTCCCTCTCATCATTCCCAAAACCATGAAAAACAGATACTCCTTAACTCTGTAATGATGTCATCACTACTAGACATAAACAATTATTTCTAAGCCTTTTGATCTCATTTTGGCAGAACTAGTAAATGCATTCCAAGCACCAGACTTTGAACTCCAGTAAGATGAGACTATATATATAAAAAAAGGATGTGAGTGATGGTGATTCAAAGTCAATATAATTCCCATAGGATGGAACCTCGATGCACACGTATAATAGAGGGTGCTTCATATTTGCTGGTTTTGAAGAAGTCCTCCCACCACCATCTCTTTGGGGCTCCCTGAATGGCAGAAATGGCATAAGGTCTTTCTTTGGCTTATTGTATCCTTCAATATCCTCCAATATTTTTTATTATCATTCTTACATATATTTTTCAGTATTCCTGAATATTCTTCGATTGCGGTCTCGTTATATTATTCTGTTATGTTCTTATAATGCCTTGGAATAAAGCCTTGAGCACTCAGATTGTGTGGCCATTGCTCCCAAATCCAAAAGAGCCTGTAACCTATCCCTGCTGGGCAGTAGCACCTTCCTCCAGGCACATAAGAGCAATAGAGAAAACCCAACCTCTTCATTCACTGGGAGATAATTGTATGCTCTGCATTAAAAGAAAGGCAACTTTATTCTCTATATTGAGAGAAAAAAAACTCATCTAGTGATAGGCTCAGGGTGTATGTCTCTGCTTCTCCTCCCTCAATTCAGGTACATCAGTTCAGGAATATCTACAGCAAGTGGCATAGAAATCGTTCTGTTGATTAAATAACAAGTGTTCCAAATATGGAATGGGGCTTTATGAAAGAGACTCTAGGGATACAGTGGAGAGAATTCACTGACTTTGCCTCAGCCTTGGACTGTTCCCCATCCTTGCTATAGATAATATTAAGTCAGATACAGTAGTGAAACGCAATCCCACTCAGTGAATCAGAGAAGAAAGAGCCAATGCTTTCCTTAAATGGCAAGGAAGAATACAGAAAGAAGAGAAGCAGTTGGGAAATGTGCCTTTCTACTAATAAAAGAAGATAAAGAACTATATGCAGTTATATACTTAATTCATGTTAAACAAAATTAATATATTTAACAGAGAGCCTTTGGCCAGTTTATAAAGAATTAATAGGTAAGACTTGGTACAAAAGGTTTTTTTCCTCTTCTTTCTAGTCTAGTGCAGTTGTCCCCAGCCAAAATTGTAGGAGTTGAAGTCCACACAGGTACAAGTTAGACAAAAAATGATAATGTTTTTTTAAAAAAATATCTATTAATTTGCAATACAATTTCATTTTTTTGTGGAGGGGGGACATTCAACAGAATCAGCATCCAAAGTGAAGTTACTCTTCCTATAGAAGTCAAATGAGTATTTATTAGAGAAGAATATGCATGGTGTCTACTAATCCAAAGTGAGAATTTTCTATTTCTAAACAGAGAAATAGAGCTGCTTCTGATCTCTAAATGACTGCTCCCATTTATATAAATGCAAGACACTCCTGAACAACAGCATTTCCAGCTTACAGTCTCCTAAAAACCAGATCAAAGCTGATCTGCAATTGTATTCATGTTTGCTGATCCTGAAATTCAGAGAAACCTATGTACTAAATAGTGCTTTTCCTCCTGGGGATCAATAGCAAAGTTCAGTCAGCCAGTTCCTCACCATACTGTACACTAGTTCACATCCTGGAGCAACAAAAATCCCTATAGCCACCATTAACACAAAACATCACCACCACCACCCCAAAAATTCCAGCCATTCCTAGTGTCCCTCCTATTCATGTTTCCAGAATAAATTGCATTTATTTTATCATTTGCAAAATCATCATTTTTTTCTGAGCCAATGCTATTAAAGGGAGGATGCCAAGCCATCATTTTCTGTTACATTTAAAAGTTTACTAAAAGGATCAGGTGTCAGCAATTTTGCAAATTTAGTTGGTGTTTTTCTAAGAAGGTGTAACTGTGTTGCATATTGCTGGAGTGGAGGAGAGGTATCTTTCCCATGAAAACCCCATGGACAGTACCAAAAGGCAAAAAGATATGATGCTGGAAGATGAGCCCCTCAGGTTGGAAGGTGTCCAATATGCTACTGGGGAAGAGCAGAGGGCTAGTACTAGTAGCGCCAGAAAGAGTGAAGCGACTGGGCCAAAGCCGAAAGGACGCTCAGCTGTGAATGTATCTGGTGGTGAAAGGAAAGTCCGATGCTGTAAAGATTTTTTCTCCATAGGAACCTGGAATGTAAGATCCATGAATCAAGGCAAACTGGACGTGGTCAAAGAAGAGATGACAAGACTGAACATCAACATCTTAGGAATCAGCAAACTAAAATGGACAGGAATGGGTGAATTTAATTCAGAGGACCATCAGGTATACTACTGTGGGCAAGAATCCCTCAGAAGAAATGGAGTAGCCTTCATAGTCAATAAAAGAGTAGGAAAAGCAATACTGGGATACAATCCCCAAAATGACAGAATGATCTCAGTGCGAATCCAAGGCAAACCATTCAATATTACAGTAGTCCAAGTCTATGCCCCAGAGGGCATAGAGGGCATAGAGGACAAAAATGACCGGTGCTGAAGAGGATGAAAATGACCGGTTCTGTGAAGCCCTACAGCACCTTATAGAATCAACACCAAGAAATGATGTCCTTATCATCATGGGGGATTGGAATGCTAAAGTAGGAAGCCAAAAGATAACTGGAATAACAGGCAAGTTTGGCCTTGAAGTACAAAATGAAGCAGGGCACAGGCTGATAGAATTTTGTCAAGAGAATACGATGGTCATAGCAAACACTCTTTTCCAACAACCCAAGAGACGTCTCTACACATGGACATCACCAGACGGTCAACACAGAAATCAGATTGACTATGTGCTCTGCAGCCAAAGATGGAGAAGCTCTATACCAGGGGTAGGCAACCTTGGCTCTTTTATGACTCGTGGACTTCAACTCCCAGAATTCCTGAGTCAGCATGGCTCAGCTTGGAAACCTATCCCTTTCCCCTCAGCATGGCTGGCTCAGGAATTCTGGGAGTTGAAGTCCACGAGTCATAAAAGAGCCAAGGTTGCCTACCCCTGCTCTATACAGTCAGTAAAAACAAGACCAGGAGCTGACTGTGGCTCAGATCATGAGCTTCTCGTTGCAAAATGTAGGCTTAAATTGAAGAAAGTAGGGAAAAACACTAGGCCACTCAGGTAAATCATATCCCTGATGAATATACAGTAGAGGTGACAAATAGATTTAAGGAATTGGATCTGATAGACAGAGTGCCTGAAGAACTATGGACAGAGGTTCGTAACATTGTACAAGAGGTAGCAACTAAAACCATCCCAAAGAAAAAGAAATGCAAGAAAGCAAAATGGCTGTCTGAGGAAGCTTTGCAAATAGCTGAGGAAAGAAGGGAAGCGAAAGGCAAGGGAGAAAGAGAAAGATACACCCAATTGAATGCAGAATTCCAGAGAATAGCTAGAAGAGATAAGAATGCCTTCTTAAATGAACAATGCAAAGAAATAGAAGAAAACAATAGAATAGGGAGAACCAGAGATCTCTTCAAGAAAATTGGAGATATGAAGGGAACGTTTCGTGCAAGGTGGGCATGATAAAGGACCAAAATGGCAGGAACCTAACAGAGGCAGAAGAGATTAAGAAGAGGTGGTAAAATTACACAGAAGAACTATACAAGAACGAGCTTAGCGTCCCTGATAACCACGGTGGGGTGGTCACTGACCTCGAGCCAGACATCCTAGAATGTGAAGTGACATGGGCCTTAGGAAAGCTGAGCAACAACAAAGCTAGTGGAGGTGACAGTATTCCAGCTGAGCTATTCAAAATCTTAAAAGACGATGCAGTAAAAGTGCTACACTCAATTTGCCAGCAAATTTGGAAAACTCAACAGTGGCCACAGGATTGGAAAAGGTCAGTTTACATTCCAATTCCAAAGAGAGGCAATGCCAAAGAATGTTCAAACTATCGTACCATTGCACTCATTTCACATGCAAGTAAAGTTATGCTTAAAATCCTACAAGCTAGACTCCAGCAGTATGTGGATCGAGAACTTCCAGAAGTACAGGCAGGATTTCGAAGAGGCAGAGGAACTAGAGATCAAATTGCCAACATACGCTGGATCGTGGAGAAAGCTAGGGAGTTCCAGAAAAACATCTACTTCTGCTTCATTGACTATGCTAAAGCCTTTGATTGTGTGGATCACAACAAATTGTGGCAAGTTCTTAAAGAGATGGGAGTACCAGACCATCTTATTTGTCTCTTGAGAAACCTATATGCAGGTCAAAAAACAACAGTGAGAACTGGACACAGAACCACTGATTGGTTCAAAATTGGGAAAGAAGTCTGGCAAGGCTGTATTCTGTCGCCCTGCCTATTTAACTTATATGCAGAGCACATCATGAGAAAGGCAGGGCTAGATGAATCAAAAGTTGGAATTAAGATTGCCGGGAGAAATATCAACAACCTAAGATATGCAGATGATATCACTCTAATGGCAGAAAGTGAAGAGGAATTAAAGAGCCTCTTGATGTGGGTGAAGAAGGAGAGTGCAAAAGTTGGCTTGAAACTCAACATTAAGAAAACCAAGATCATGGCATCCGGCCCTCTCAATTCCTGACAAATAGATGGGGAAGAAATGGAAGTAGTGACAGATTTTATCTTCCTGGGCTCCAAGATCACAACAGATGGGGACTGCAGCCAAGAAATTAAAAGACGCTTGCTCCTGGGGAGGAAAGCTATGGCAAATTTAGACAGCATACTAAAAAGCAGAGACATCACCCTGCCAACAAAAGTGCATATAGTCAAGGCCATGGTTTTCCCAGTTGCAATGTATGGGTGTAAAAGTTGTACCATAAGAAAGGCTGAGCGCCAAAGAATTGAGGCCTTTGAACTATGGTGCTGGAGAAGACTCCTGCGAGTCCCCTGGACTGCAAGGCGATCGAACCGGTCAGTCCTAGAGGAGTTCAACCCTGACTGCTCTTTAGAAGGCCAGATCCTGAAGTTGAAACTCAAGTACTTTGGCCACCTAATGAGAGGGAAGGACTCACTGGAGAAGAGCCTAATGCTGGGAAAGATTGAGGGCAATAGAAGAAGGGGACGACAGAGAATGAGGTGGCTGGATGGAGTCACTGAAGCAGTAGGCGTGAACTTAAATGGACTCCAGAAGATGGTAGAGGACAGGAAGGCCTGGAGGAACATTGTCCATGGGGTCGAGATGGGTCGGATATGACTTCGCAACTAACAACAACAACATACAGGAACTAGGAACAGGATGCCGAAGATTTTCTGTAAGGGGATAGAGATAGATTGTCCTAGAATAAAAACATTATGGCAGAGCTGGGGTGGGCGTGGCCTGCGTGTGACGCATCTGGCCCACGGGCCGCCAGTTTGCCACCCCTGGTCTAGATTGTTCTTCAAAAATGCTGAAGTTATACTGCCATTACTTTCTTTCCACAAAACATTCTTGACTAACTATAGGGGTAATTAGACATTAATTATCCAGAGAGATATAGGAGTTTCCCCCAGATATACAGTACAAAGATATGTTGATTATCTGGATTTCCCCATCCTTCTTTGAATAGTCCCTGGGGATAAAACCTGGAGTTTTGCATACCAGCTCCTCCCCATTTCCTTTCCAGGTGTCTCATTAGCTTTCCCCTCTCCATCTCCTTGCTATTCCAGTTCTAATATTCTTTAATGTAAATTCCCTATTTTGAAGTAAATTTTAATATGATGTAGCTATCTGATAGTAAGCAGAATTTAAGAATCAACTAACTTCCACGAGCTTGTTTACTATGTGAAAGTTTTTGAAACATGATCTCCCTATAATTAATTCTGTGGCAAATACTTCTTCCTTCCTGTTGCTTGAAATATCTTTTTTCATTGAATTTAAAGGTTAATGAGAAATCTGTTCATTAATCTGATTTTTTTCATAAATGAGTAACTGAAATTATATCTAAATATTTTGTTAATTTTCTCTTTTACATTTCAATTTAAATGCCATATGGGGAGAATATTAACATATGAAAATAAATATATTAGTTGCATAGATGAACAGCTAACAGATGCCCCTAGTACTAAGAAATCTCATTCTCCTTCAATAGTAGATCCTCTCTTAATTCAATACAAGGAGATTTCATTCAGCCATGTTAAATTGATTTAAAAGATTTCCAGTCTCTCTCATTATCAGAGCTAAGAAGATGCCCAGAAGACCATGTAGAAATATAGTTAAACAGATAATTAAGTGAAAACTGCAATAATAAGTCAATAATACAATCTATTAAAACCCAGGAAATTAAAGTGCTGTTAGTTAGATAACAAAATGCTGCCAACTTTATGGCCCGAAAAAGAAGTAATGTTACTACTGAGAAGGCCATACCATGTCTGTATTTTGGAAAAGTAGTGAAGCCTCAAACAGGACACTTGATCAAAATTTTATATTTTATATTTTTATAATCATGGTGTCAAAAACAATAATATCCTATTTCTTTTTCAGTTCCAATGGTGTTCAAGTGGTGTTCCAGATATTTGGGATTACACCCAAGGTGTCTAGTATTATTACTTTGCTTTCTTTTGTCACATTCATTCTACTTCCGTTCACAGGTCTGTATTTTGTAATTTTCTCTAGTTCTTTCTTTTATATTTTGCTGTCTTAAGTTACTGCAGTGTCCACTATTCAGACTTTTCTGTCTTTCTTATCAACTGTTGTTAAGACTGTGTTGTTATGTGACAGGTGCTTGTCTCTTTGAATTCTGAAGTCCCAGAACATCTTTAGCTTCTTTATTTTCTATTATTTTATCTATTTTGTGGTCTCACCAGTTCGTTTGGAAGCAAATGGTATTTCTTGCAGATCTTCCAATGCACTATTGTTGCTACTTTGTCATGCCAGTGTTTATAGTCAGTCTGTGCGATCTTTTTATTAATTTTCTATTTTCACAAACAAGTGCTCAATAGACAATGTGATGACTGAGTTCATTAGTAATCCTGTGATACATATAAGCTTCTTCCAACTAAGTCCAATATTACACCAGCCAGTATATCCTCTCTAACCATTTTTCCATATTAAGCAAATACAATTCTTATTATTGTTAGTAAACATACAATTGCATATCAACATTTGTTACATTTTTCTAATAATATCAATAATATCAGTTTAAAACATCTTTTTTAGCCAAAGGATAACTTAATTGCATTTGCACTCAATTTCTACTTATTTAATCCATATTGTATTTTTGCTTTTTTCAATTTTAATTTCCCATCCATGTTCAAAGTATCCCAATCATTTATAATTTCAAAACAAGTTATATTTGGGCAACCAAAAGCATACCTTATTCAAAGTTCTTAACATAATCTTATTTCCCTTTTCATACCAAGATATAATATTCTGATTACAAATCCTAACTATCTAGTTATAATAATACTTCTATTTCTAACAATCTATTCTTAACCATATTCAAACCTCTAATTAATAATATAGCATCCCCTCTAATAGGTCAAAGCTTCTGTTTCCTTCAATCTTACTCTAGTTTGCTTTCTTTACCAACTAACTTTCCAAGTCAGTGCATTTGGATCATCAAATAAGTCTTCCTCTATTTTTGTATATATTATTTGGAACAAGAGAAACAATCTAGTTAAAGTGTTTTTGGAAGAGCTAGCCCGTTGATATTATTTAAACCGCCTCCCTCCTTCTCCAGTTCCCCACAGTTCTGTTAACGATTTTTTCTTCCATTCCATCATTCCACCATTCCTTGTCATCCAGTATGTTCTGAAACCTTGGTTTATAAAATGTCTTTTCCATTTCCAATATTATCGTTGTGTCTTCTGAGTTTTCATTTATCTGAGTCTGGTCATTAGTATCTTCCTTTAGATCGTCAATGTTTGTGTCAGCATTCTCTAGTTTTCCTTCTATTTTCTGGGTTGCTGGTTCCTTCTCTGTAGTTGTCTTCTGAGTTTGTAGATTTAAATTAGAAAATTGTTCTTTTATCTCCTTTGTGTTATTATTAACCTGCTCATAAGCTAAAGTAATTTTTTTTGTATTAATTTCAACATGGAGAGAATTTATTTCTGTGTTTCATCAGTATTTTCTTGGTGATGTGGCAAGTTAAGGCTATTGGGAATAGATGTTAAAGATGGTGTTTTATTATTTAACGCTGAGTACGAAACATCCATTTTTTTTTATAAGTAGCCTTTATAGATTTATCCAACCAACTGTCCATTCCTGAATACTTATACCTAAGCAGATATAAGTAAATTTCAAATTTTTCTGTCCAGTAAGAAATATATCCTTTCTGTCCAGGGAGAAAAAAGAACCCTTGAAGGTTGTTTAACAATCAAGATTTATAATCCAAAGTGTTCCATATGTTTCTTCTACAAAAAAATAAATCCACGATACAGTTCTGAAAGTCAGTATTTATGTTCAAAATTCAGATAGGTCAAATTAGAATGTTTATCATCTCTGCCACACAGATAAGCAGCCCCCAAGCCTGTTCCTTTTTTCTCAACTTTAATTCTCAATAATAAAAACTTCCAAGGCCAGCCAAAATCTTATCTAGTTCTGGGCTTCAAGCCAGGTTTCTTTTAGGCATAAATAAGTTGTAGTGCCGTAATTCACTATTAGATGTCATCAACACCACTTTCCAATTTTTAGATCCAAAACTTATATTGTAAACTTTTTTAAAAATATTCTTTTAAAAAAAAAAAGTCTTAAAAATACTTTTAGTCCCCAAATTTTCAAGCTCTCTATATATATTAATTCCAGATAAGTCTTATAGGTTTTGCCAGTATCCCCAAGTAATTAATTTGCCGCTTTTCTTTTCTGAGGGAATGGGGCAGAAATTCCCTTTCCCTCTTTCATCGGAGGGAGTGCTTTGGTCAGATTTTCAGGAAGAGGTCTTAAAATCATAAAGAAAGGATCAGGTCTCACCCAGTTTCATCCACGTTGCTGTAAAGTTGCTTGGTAGTGCTTGTTGACTTTCGTTGTCAGCAGCTTCAGACTGGCTACACAAATGCAGCGTCTTTCCCCTGCCGGTTTGGAGGGCTTCCTCAGATCAAACAGGAGGGCTGCCGGCCCCCCCCCGATCAACAAGAGTCCCTTCCTTGCTTTCTGCTTCTATGGGATGACTTTCGACCCTTTCCAGGGTCCCCCAGCAGGGCGAAACCAAATGCGAAAGACAGAGCCCCGTCTTCCTGCGTCTGCATCGCCGCGACGTCAAAACCGGAAGTCAGTCTGTGTGATCTTCTTGAAGCAGCTAACTAAATGGTCTACTGTTTCTTCAGCTTCTTTGTAGAGGTGGCATTTGCTGTCTGTTGTTTTCAATTCTGAGTTTGTATGCCTTTGTTCTTAAGACTTGGTCTTATGTAGCCAGAATTAGTCTCTTTGTCTCTTTCTTAGCCAGACCTAGTTATATGCTTTGCTTATTATTATTATTATGTTCGTCGCACAGTCAGCCAGATGTTTACAACTGGATTCGGCATCCAATATTATGCGTCCCTCAATGCATTTGCCTTACTTGGCACAAACTCTCCCACTCTTCTGAAGAAAAGATACCATTGTCTTTGGGACAAAGATAAAAGGAAACTCTAATGTTCCAAGTAAAGTATTTCCATCTAAAATACTATGAAAAGGTACACTCATCCTACCTTCTTTGACTTATGAACCTTTCATTTTTGTAACAACTTCATTTAGTTTCTTCCATATTTCTTAGTCCAACAACCAGTTTCAGTGAGTTACTTGCCTCAGTGAAATAATTATCCAGTTAAATTGATTAATCATTCATATCAATTTAGCATTGGTTCATCAAGCTGTAATCAATCTACACATAAAAATATAGATTTCAATAATAGAAAATCATATCACATTCATCAGGACAAAAACTGTTCATTAAGACCTTAAAGCAGGTCATGAAGTGAGATCTTTTAATTATAGTCTCTTAGCTATGAAATTTGTACCACCATATAGCATTCTTATTTTAGGTGTTTTGTGAAACATTTGTTTCTATATAGCATTTCTTTACTTTTTTGTCTATTTTGTTATTTTACAAAGTTGTCACCTGTAAGTGCTATAGATGGTTATTACTCTTTGTTTTATTACTGATATTCTCATAATAATAATTTGCAAACCATCTCTGGATTTGTTTTATAGCAGCAATGTAGTGTATACATTTTAATAATGATTACAAAGAACAGCATCTGGGAAGTTTAGCATAATTTGTTTATTATCTGAAAACAAACATTATCTCATGTTTGAACAACTGCTGGAAATAACATTAAACCTGAAAAATTGGTGCATTTTTAAGCAATCAGAATTGCTTAATGGCTATTTAAATCTATGCATTATGTGATATTGAAATCATTCCACTGGTTGATGTCAACAGGATTGGAAATATGTCTGAGGAGGAAAATGATTTCTAGATTTTAACACATACTTGAATGAAGGCATGTTATTTTACAAAAAATGTTTATTTTGAACTTGTAAATAGACATTTATAGTGGATACAATTTGATTAAAAAGCTTTCTCAGCATAATATACCTCATAGAGTAGTTGAGAGGATAAAATGGGGCAGGTAGAACTTTGCATACTTCTGTACCTTCAGCTCTCCAAAACAAAAGTGAAATATTTAAAAACAAAGTCTTCCCCTCACCTTTGTTTTTCACTGAGCATTCTGAATGAGAAGTACTTTAGGCATATCACTGACAACCAAATATAGACATACTTTTTTTCTTTTAATTTCAGAAACTTTCAGTGCTTAATTTTGCCACAGCCAAGTAAGCCACTCTTAGGGTCTTACATTATAAATAAGTTCTAAATATATTTGAGATATATGCAAAGATTTATTATAATTGGATGTGCTTTGGTTTCAAGAGTCTTTCACAAAAACTCCACTGCTGAACGTTGATCTGATAAGGATGTATTTCCATTACACTAAATAGAAAGTAATTGTAATTTCAGTTTCATAAAAGAAAAAACAGCTGAACTCTGTAGGTCTTTGAAAAACACAGATAATGTATTTTCTGTGTTCAACTGATTGAATATAACTTCTCACTTTAAATAAGAACTGAAGAAGACAGTGAGTCATTACAAAGGCCCACCAATTCTAGCTTCAAAGCTATTAGGAATGTCCACCAAATGCCATAGGAAAAACCATAAGCAGGAAAGCAAACCCTTTTCATGTTGCTGCTTTTCATCACATTATCTCTAAATCTGATGTTCCTATATGCAATAGAAGATACAAAGCATTTTGATAAAAGACAGGACTGGCATATGCTGCATACAGCAGAGATTTATTTGATACTATTGAATATATAAAAATTATTATCCAATTATATGTAACAATACACTTGAGGGTTTTTTTTGTCATACATTTATTTTGATGCTGTTTGCATCCTTTAGAAAGGTAAACATTGACTTTATACAGCAGGGGTGTCAGACTGCTGGCCCGCGGGCTGGTTTCATCATACCGAAGCTGCGCCCACCCCATTGCCGGTAATGCAAAAAGAGTCGCGACACGTCATGTGACATGGCGAGTTTGACACCCTTGTTATACAGAAATTCAATGCCATTGATTTTGACAGGATGATATTTGTTTATGACAATGATAAATGTGGAATCAAAAACCATCCAACCTTGTCTGGCTAAAAGGTCTCCTTTAATGAAGAGATAATTTGTTGCCATGATAGTGAAAATTACTAGTGAAGCAAAATTTTAATTTGATTTTGAATATTAATTATAATAATAGAACTTCCCTGAATACTTTTTAAAGGATGGGATGGGAAGATAAATTCTACAGTGAAGGAAACTATATGGTGAGCAAGTCAGGAGATATCCACAGATATAGCAAGTCTTCCAACATGCTAATTTCTAGTTGATCAACAAAGTGAATGTTGATGTGCCATTTTTGCCACTTTTAAGGAATCTGAAAACGTTGCAAAATATTTTTCCAAGTCTTCTTCTATGTATGAGAATTGAACACTGCCAAAATTGTTTTCTTCTTAGAGTTTACAGTTTGAAGCAATGAAGTCATAGTTATAGTTGGCTGAATATTTTAGCCCAAAGCAGAGACACAGCCTCAAATTATGAGAAGAACTGAAGAGTATAGACAACTTTTGGTTAATATTTCCAGAAAGTAAGGCCCAGGGCAAAGGAATTTGCAAAACACTCATCTACTTCTGTCCCCTGGGGTAAGGAATCACCACTCACCAGCACTCTACTTGTAATGCTGCCCTATGGAGGGAAATCTGTTTCTGCTTTTATCTAAGGTCACTATGTTTATTCTATAGTCCAATATAGCGAAAATGATGGATCAGCTGTTATATATAAATGGAGCAGCAGCAAGAACTATAGGTAGCCCTCGAGTTATAACCATAACGGTGGTGATAAGTCACGATTGTTGTAAAGCGAGTTGATCATATGACTGATCTGATTTTACAACCTTTTTTGTGGCAGTTGTTAAGCAAACTAATTAAGCAAACACATGGTTAGCTATGAGCTGGTTTTGTCAAAAACTGGAAGTAAATGACGGTTTTTAACAAAACCATTGTAAAACAAAGTCATGTGACTTTGAGACATTACAAACAAATGTAAATGCAGCCTGATTGCTGACTACACAAAGTGCAGTCGTGTGACTGCAGGAAGGGGGAGCGGCGATCATCAGATTCTAGGTCACAAGTATACACACACACCTGGTTGATCTATGGTAACTTTGAATGATCCCAATAGAAGAGAATGTTTTTACCCAGGGTTGAACGGGGGGTGGGGGGCCCTTGATGCTCTCTGAGCTTGGCTGGTGGTCAACTAGTCAAATGGTTGCTAAGTGACTGGTCATAAGTTGAGGACTGCCTGAATGTCCCTTTTATTTTTCTAATTATACAGTGTTTCAATGTTTTATATCCATAAGTACATGATAATCAAGCTAAAAATGAACTATATGTCTGATTAAAATATTTGTGAGATTGGTAAGCAAACCCATTTCTTCTCAGATGTGAACATTTGCAACCCTTCTTTTCCAAAATGAAATAAGAAATCTAAACACAATTTTTGACTTCAGATACATGTCCAAAATGTAATCCATGGGAACTGTGTAGGCAAGTAGATCATATAAGTAACAAGCCTAAACTTGCCGTGTCTGGAAGATTCAATTCATGGAGTTGTTTAGTAAAAAGCATCTGGCAATAATTGGTTAAAGAACTTGCTGTCCGGGCAAAAGGGTGTGGCAGGAATAAAAAGCAATTTCTGGAATTCTAGACTAAATGTTGTCTCCATACCAGTTTCTCTCAGTCAGCAGATTAAAGTATTCTTCAACTTCTTCTTTTTAACTTTAATAAGAGCAGCAAAGTCTGCTGACAGAATGAGGATTAGCATTGATATCCTTTTCTCTCTTTTTTGGTGATCAATTTTTTAAAAGTTAGTATAAAATACAAATAAAAAGAATAGGAAAAAGGGAAAGGGGAAGAAAGGGAAAAGAAAGGATGCAGGTAAAGTGGAAAAGAAAAAAGCATAGACTTCCAACTTCTATCAGTGCAATAAAGTACAGAATAGAATTACAGCCTCAACTTTTTACTTTAACTACTTAACAAATGCTAGTCATTTTATAATAATCTATATTAATTAGCAAAACTGAATGTCAAGAGTTCATTTTTTCTGTCTTAAGTACAAAGTCCTGAAGCAGTTTCCAAGTAGAAACAAAACTGGATGTTTCTTTTCTCTAAAGCAGTCAATTTTGCCATTTCTGCTAGCTCCATCACTTTTTCCATCCATATTTTTGTTTTGGGAATTGATATAGCATTGACATCTTTTCAATATGATCAGAGATATATAAACGCTTTTCTATATAAATTATATAGAAAAACAGATTCAAAAGCAGAAGAATTTAGCATCCTGAGATTTCAAGTGCATTTCAATAATTATTATTTTTGATAGGGCTGGGGAGCCTATAGTCTATAGTTAGATTTTGATGAATGAAAACAATTACAGTAATATTCTGTCCCACACATCTGGAGGGCACTAGATGGCAAAAGGTAACTAAATGGTACTTTTACTAAAAAGTAATCTGCATTGGATTTAATGAAAATACTTCCTAAATAAGTGGGCATAGAAGTACAACTTTAGTACCACAGTTCCATTAGTGGCCTGATTCATTTAGAAGGTGCACAGATCACACATTTGTTCTCTCCAGTAACTGGAATACTACCTCCTTTACAGAGATGTGATTAAATATTACACTAAAAACTTGTTGAACTGTAATAGTGCTTGAAGTAATTAGTAATAATCAGAACTTGCACAACTTCACAGTCCATTATGTATAGAGGAAACAGCAGCATTCATCATCCTATTCCAAGTAATTGTTATTCCCTCTATTGTGCTTAGCTTTTACTCCTTTGAGACTAATCTTGTCTAATTTTATTACATTTAATTATCCCAGTATCTTCGGCATTGACCATGCTGGTTTCCCATCCCTGCCTTAGATCAATAATTTGCAAGGTCAAACGATGTTGCATGCGAATAGAGATGGAAATAAAGCATTGGAACAAAATTGGCTATAGAAATTCACAGCGGACCAAAGTGAATGAGATGGGTGTTTGAAAGAGTGAGGTCGGTGCTTCTTTAAAAATGTAAGGAGCACTGCTGAAAGGTAACTGCTCAATTCTAATCTATTGCAAAGACAGTCATACAATCCTGAGCCCAGCCTTTCCTTTTACTGAGAGTCACCAGCTTGATAAAGGAGAATGTGGATGGGTTGCTAATCTGGTCTGCCATATTTATCTCCACATAGCACATTCTTTATTGGTTCTAAATGAAGCAAAAATGAGAAAATATTTTTACTCTCCAGTGCATTCTCTTGCATGTCTCTGATTCTTGGAAGAGAAAGGGGGGAAAAAAACTACCCAAAATACTGGTTTTGAAATGTCTCAGTGTTGACAGAACTGGATATTCTAGAACACGTATAAAGAAGTGGAAACTGCAGTGAGAGATGATGATTATATAAATATATAATTTTATAGCAAGGAAAAGGGTAGGATCTTTTCAGTATATGGAAATTCTTCCCCATGAAAGGGATGCTTGTCACTGGATAATGCATTTCAATAAAAGAGAGTATGTTACTTTAAAGCTAGATAAATGATGCAGATTTATTCTGATTGCATATTGACAGATTGTAAATCCCAGTTATTCGTCTTGAAGAATTTCAGATTGCATGATGCAAATACATAAACAGTTTTTAGAGTGAGTTATTATTTGGCTCCTAAAAATATCAGAAGAAAGGAAAGGGGATATTTTCTTGGATTTGTGCTGTCCTTGCTGTATATTTACTGTACCTGTTTATGTGTACTTAAAATAGTAACAAGCTGCAGTAGCATCAGTACTAGACTAAAACAAAATGCAAAAAGCCCTACTGCTGCTTTTCAATGTTTGCTTTATCAACAGTGTAATGCAGGTAAGGAAGCATTCACTCAAAGCAGCTACATTCACAGGTAAATTGTCTCTTTGTCCTCTTTCTTCTCTCTGCCCATTTTAAATGCCATAGCCATAATTTCTCAGAAATGCAACTGCCTCAACTGTTTACTTATGTATGCTCAATTAGAAGTTCTCCCCGATCTTTGCAAGCTCAGCCCTTACGGTGAAAAGAGTTGTTAAACTTGACATTTATACTTGAAAGTAGCCAATTCTTATTTTTTCTTATTTTTTTCTCTTTTGAAAATGTTTTTGTTTTTTCAGGAGCAGAGTGGCAACATTTCTTGGACTACTCAGAGCCATTTCAACCCAAGAGTGTCTCTGCAGAGAGATGGTACAAAATTGCAGTGTTTCTGGAGAGCTGTAGGGGAAAAGCACAGCTGTGCCCAATGGATAGGAGGAACAGCCATATCTTTGCCCAGCAATTCTCTGGATTGCCAAGTCTTCATAATATGGAAGTAAAGTGAAGCAAAATAATATTGCAGATTGTGCCATTGCTGACAAATCTAATGATGGCCATACCTTTTTTAAAATAATTGGAGAAAACAGAAGTCTTTGCTACAATTATAAAATTTCCAGTGTCTCCCATTTGCAGTGGGTATGAATTTTGCCAGCTCAGCAAATAATGTTTCTTTCCCCCAAGATTCTTTTAGAATTTACAGCACAGCAGAGCAGAAGATTTATCTGTTCAGAAAATACCTGATTAAAGATTATTTAGGGACAATCTGTTTTTTTTATTAAATATTTAACTTCCATTTGGAAGTCATTTTAAAGCCAATTCACATCCATTTACATTTCAGAGAAGCATCTTTGCCAGCTTCAGCTGGAACTACCCAGAACTCAGCTTGTGGCTGTCAGGATTACATCATGGTCATAAGCACTGAGCTATTGTTTTCCTCCTATTAAATCCAATAGGCATTTTATTTGACCAAACATGGCAACATGGACACATGAACTAGATTCACACATTTCACAAAACAATATTTATTTCTGCTGGTTGACTATTATATACCAAACTGTTTGGGTTGTGCATATTACTAAGACATGGCTTATCACCACAGTGGCTGGGCTCATGCATATTCAAGATCAGCACTAAATAAATCACATTATGGGTTTACAACCTTCATGGGTTTACAAAAACTGCAATAACATCACACACACACACACACACACACACACACACACACACACACGGGGGAGGGGGAATGGACGTGGACATAGGAAGCAGCAAGTGAGAGCCAGCCTATATTTACCTTTGTAGATTATAAATTTTGAAAACATAAATAATAAAAATCTGAATATAAGTTCTAGCCATTATATATAAGCTTATTTTCATTATTTCTTAAGTGAACTTAGTACTTTAGGAGGCAGAAAAGATAAACTTACAGTGAAAATATATAGAGGATAATATCTAACTTAATTTCCAGTGAAGCTAATTAAAATGAATATTTCATAGTTTATGGCACTGAAAATGAAAAAGATGACAATATTTGTGCTGATAATGTGCTACATTAGAATTTATAACAGCCACAAAATGTTAGTTTTCAAGTAGTGATTCAATATTTGATACATGCTAATATATGTGTAAGATATATATAAGCATACATCTTACATATTTACAAAATTAGAAAGGTTTCAACTGAAGTTACTCAGTTTTTAAACACTGGGTTTGCTTACTTGCAGTCAACAACTCTTGTGCTTTCTTTAGAACTGATTTATAAAAAGTTACTGATAAAACAGATAAATAAGCAAACTCCTGATGTATTTTAGTTATTTTTGTTTAATTATCATTGCACAATTGCACAGTTAGAAGGATACATTAGGTATTTGAAAAAGATTTTTACAAACCTGATAATGTGCAGGTATATTGTGATATTTATACTGTATATTCATAATATACATACACAGCACAAACAGAGAGCACATTAGCAAACAGGAAAGTTTTTCTTTCTATCATAATGTACAAAGTGCGTGCAATGTTTGTCTTCCTGCCTGAAAAGAACTCAAACCATATCTGCTGCAAGTGGTATCTATGGAAGGAATTTTCTGAGAAGAATATATAGGATAGTAGATTTCAGAAAAACAGATTTTGATGAACTCTGAAGGAAGATAAATCAGATGACATAACTTGAAATTCTGAGGCAGAAAAGTGTCCAAGAATGATGGAAATCCTATGAAATGAGATATTATAAGGTGCTGTATTTCAACAAAAAGAAAAAATGGGAAACTAAAAGATGCTAGCATGAAGATATGTAATTCTCTGAAATGTTGCAATTAACAGTCACCATAATTTTGATGGAATTATTTCCTTCTTTTATTGCGTTAATAGCTTAGATCAGGGGTCTTCGAACTTGGCCCTTTTATGATTTGTGGACTTCAACTCCCAGAATTCCTCAGCCAGCGCGCCTGGCTGAGGAATTCTGGGAGTTGAAGTCCACAAATCATAAAAGGGCCAAGTTCGAAGACCCCTGGCTTAGATGATCAGGGAAAACTGAAGATATAGTGAATCCACAAAACTGTCAGCAAAGACAATTGTGATATTAATAAATCTTAATAAAATAATAAAATATGGCCTGGATGAAATAACTATTAGATTGATGCATTATTAACTGACTTATCACTGATGTATGGCTTATTAATGAAGAAAATACACAATGCCAGGTTTCCCCCCCCCCCATCTTTTTCATCATTTAAAAAAAATAAAATAACGATAAAGTAAGAAAGCAGAAGTCAGTAAATGCATATCAATAATCCTATAGTTCTCCCCTGCTTCCTGTATTTGTCTTCAAAGGAGCTTAGAATATAGTAGATTACTGTATAACCTAAATAATCTTCAAGGGTGAGCTCTGATTAACCCTGTTGATAATGTTACCAATTCTGCTAAAAATGAGTGTGTCTCTCCTATTCAGTTGCTATTGAATTCTACAGTTAACTAAAACTAAACATAGCTGGCAACTTCTCACAGCCAGCAACACTTGGATTTACTTCCTGATGTTTTTAGTCTCTGTATATCTGTGCAGGCTTGATAGATGGTATGCTCTGCCCTTCTTAACTTGATGAATCCTATTGTGATTCCTCTTTAGTGATCTTGAATCCCTCTGGAACATGCATATCTTCACTAGCCCATCTTTGCTTGCTAGCTATTTTTCTTTCTTTCCTTCTTCATTTCTAATATCAACTTTCTTCTCAGCTTCTTAGTCCATTTCAACTCCTCAAACCCACCCTGTATGATTCCCTTTATGTTGTTTTCTTCCCCCAGACTCAGGGGATCAGCTACAAGTAGAGATTGTATATTGGGATGGTCAAGAAGAGGGGGTCAAACTATTCTCCAAAGCATCAGAGGGTAGGACAAGAAACAATGGCTGGAAACTGATCAAAGAGAAAAGCAATCTGGAATTAAGGAGAAAGTTCCTAACAGTGAGCACAATTAACCAGTGGAACAGCTTGCCTTCAGAAATCGTGGGCGCTCCATCACTGGAGATTTTTAAAAAGAGACTGGACAGTCACTTTTATGAGATGTTATAGGTTCTCCTGCTTGAGCAGGGGGCTGGACTAGAAGACCCCCAAGGTCCCTTCCAGCTTCTATTCTATTCTATTCTATTCTATTCTATTCTATTCTATTCTATTCTATTCTATTCTATTCTATTCTATTCTATTCTATTCTAACAGGTTTGGCACATGCTTACCTTTTCATTCTCCTTCACCTGAAGAATGCTCGTTAATGGCTCCACTTCAGCTGGAAGCGAATGTATTTATGTATTTATTTGTATTCTGCCTTTATCATTTTTACAAATAACTCAAGATGGTGAACATATCTAACACACTTTCCTCCTCCTATTTTCCCACAACAACCCATAAGGTGCATTGCATTGAGAGATGCAAAGTCAGCTAGTCAGCTTTCATGGTTAAGATAGGACTTGAATTCACCTTCTCTTACTTTCTTGCCTGGCTCTCATTTTTCAATAAAACAAATTTTCCAATAAAATGCTTTACTACTTATTTCCAGAGTAATTTTGCCCCAAGAATTAAATATTAATGAATCTCCTTATCAAAAGGCAATCTATGCCCCCCTCCAAAAAACAAAAGATTTCTCATAATTTACATTCCTAGAAATAAAACACCTTTTCTGCTATATGTTATATCAAAATCTTCCCATCTCTACAAGGGAAATATATCATAGCTTTCCAACATGACCCATAAAGTATAATATTTCATTACATATATTGATAGCTAATAAAATATAAGCCAAATATTATTTTTAAAAATATTTTCTTCAAATCGTAATCTCAATTTAGTTAAAGAAAACCATGGTCCATTATCTCAAATTTTGTAAATAAAGTAAAATTTGAAGGAAATGGATACCTCAGAGCTATAAATCAAGTGAGGGATAATGTTAATTTAAATAACATTTCCCCCCCCCTCCCGCAAACTTCAAGGAATTTTAACTCATCTGTACTCATTCTTTCAATCTTTTCTAAAATATTCAACATATTTATTTCCACATATGGGGTATATAAAATCCCAAATATTGAATATAGTCGTAAAAACTACAAAGCCCTTTAAAAAAAAAACTTTATTGATATTTAGGTTCATATATTAAATGAATGGGAACCCCATATCAAAACAATATACCTTATGTGCAGCCAGAATTTGAAAACATTTAATATATGAGTAAAATGTTTTGGCTGAGATCGGCATATGTGGGATTGATTTGGTTAGATTGTAGGGGTGATACTAAAACATAATTTTATCTTATTTATCTATATATCAAATTATTGTATTTTACTCCAATTTCATTTTAAATTGTTTTTATGTAGGATTTTATTAATAATTTGTGTTTGGAACTCTGTATTTTGATATTGCCTATGGGCTAATCCAGTGGTGGTGAACCTATGGCACGCGTGCCAGAGGCGGCACTCAGAGCCCTCTCTGTGGGCACGGGCACCATGCCCCAGAGATGGCAACTGTCCCTCTTTAACCAGCCGCCTGCTGACTTGCTGAGGTTCCACATGGCTGGATGCATCCTGGCATGGCTGGTTTCCCTCCCCCCCCGTCCCGTCCCTCCTGGGCTCGCATGCTCTCCTTTTCACTGCATTGCCTCCTCAGCTGTCGGCTGGCCATCCAGCTCAGAGGCGGCTTCTTTGAACTGCTGGCAGCGGGCTACGGAGCCCCAGAGTGCGCCGGTTGAGGGGCCAGCAGGCTGTGGCTGCTGATGGACACCATCGCCCCCATGCGCTCGCTGGCCTCTGTGTGCAGGGGCCGATGGTGTCAGGCAGCAGCCGCCCCGGCCCTTGCCTTGCCCCATGGCAATGGCACCCCCGCCCTGCCTCGCCTCACCCCACAGGACGAGACTCCAGAGACCCCCTGGATCTCCCCCAACCCTGCCCACCCCCCACAGGCATCCCTCCCCACAAGCAACATTGAGGTGACCACGCCCACCTTGGCCACACCCACCCAATCTACCATGACCATCACAGCCATGCCCACCCAGTGGGCCACACCCACTGGCACTCGGGGATAAATAAGTGGGCTTTGGGTTGCAGTTTGGGCACTCGGTCTCTAAAAAGTTCGCCATCACTGGGCTAATCAATAAACTAAACTAAACTAAACCTAATAGAAGTAAACAATATTTATCCCAATTAATCTTATAAGCGGAATACTTTGCAAAACATTGTACTACCTTTACAAAATTATGCAGATATAAGAATACTGTTCCTAAATTGCCAAAATATCATCAGCATATAAAAACAATTTATATCCTTTCCCTGCACTTATCAAGTAATACACTTAATATCTAAAAACTGTCTTACAATGGTGGTCAGAAGTAAAAAGGTCAAATAGCAAAGGCAGAAGCAGATAGCCTTACTAAGTGCCACATAAAGAGAGTCTGAAATCATTCAATTTGGCATGTTGAAGGAAAAGTCTTCATCATAGTTCAGTCCAAGCCAGGAATAAACAACATGGTGACTGCTTTAGAAAGAAGTTTGCAGTTTATTGAAGAGGAGAGCCAGACAGAAAGATGGCTCTGGAAGAAAAGAGAGAGAGCACATGTAGGGAGTGGGTTTTTATACCGGGGTTTTTATACCCTTTGGAGCCTTTTCTTTGGAGTTGTTTCTGTGGCATGAACTTTGACCTGAGTCTGAGTGTGCCCTTTGGTATCTGAGTGTTAATCCTATTATGTCCTGTCTTAGAGTTTGGGTGGGGTATGTAGATTTTAGGTGTTTTTGTCTTCTTAATCTTCTAGCTTCAACCTTCCTGAATGGTTTACATCTGCATTTCTACAGAGCTAGTTTCTGCTTGGGTGAGGGAGACTTGGGACTATTAAGAAAACTGGGCATGCTTTTCTGCCTCTTTAAGATCCTTTGAGAAAATATATTTTTCTGTCCTTTTAGTATTTCCTTCTCTGGGGGGCTGACTTCTCACAGGTACAAGTTTGCATATAATAAATCTCAACCCACTGAACAAAGTCCCATGGAAAGCATATCTAATTATCACTCGTTTAAAAAAATTAATCAATCAAATTAAATCATTTTTTCAGCATCTAAAGATACTATACAGAAGACTCCATTCCTTGTTTAAGTCCAGTACAGTATATCAATAACATGTCTGATGATCTTTGATAAACCCAGAAAGGGAGGCATGAATTGAATTATTATTATTTATTAAATCTATATGCCACTTGATTCCCAGCAACTTTGGGCGGTTTACAAATGATTTGAAACATGAAAAATATGAAAATAACCAAAAAACAAAGGACCTGAGTAAAGGGCCTTTGAATCATCAGCATAGTGGGAGCCATTCCAAACTTGGGAGGGCATCTCATTTCACAGTACAGGCCCTGCTGCAAAGAATGCACACTTTGGGATCCCAATCAGTGGCATTGCTTAATGAAGGAACTCAAAGTGTGCCAATCCTGCCAGATTGAATCCACTGGGCAGATAAACAATGTAAAATTTTCTGCAACTATCTAGCCAATATAGTAGTTAACACCTCAGAACTGACCTTAATTAATGAAATAAAGCTATAACTAGCACAAAATTTAGGATCTTTCCCTAGTTTTAAAATCAACCCTATTTATACTTCTTAAAGTAATGATGGCAGTTCATACTCCTTAAAAGATTCATTGTATACATCCAAAAATATAGGACCCAGCAACCTTGCAAAATGCCTTATAGACTGTACCTCTACCCTGGTCTTAAATCTTCCAGATTTATTGGGAAATTATTGGGAATCACATTAGGTCAGCTCTAACCCCAAGGTGCATTTAAAAGATCAAGAACAGGGTTGTCAGTTCAGTCAAAGCAGTCTTTGGTCCTCTCTCTCTCTCTAGAATTTCACATCCTCCATAAGGACCCTTGCCCAATATTGGCAAACAAGAGACAGGGATGCAGACCATATATATATATACTGCTTGTGTTAGTTCACAAAAGCAGTTCAACTACAATCGCTCCCATGTGCAATAGTAGTCCTGGAGCATGGAATAGGGAAAAACAATAAAAAGGTAAACTTTAGAGTATGATGATAGCCAACGTGGATTTATGGTCCACTTTGCAACACAAAGCTCTTCTAGTGCTCTCTCTCTCTTTAACTCCTAAGATTTTTTTTTTTGCCAACTATGCTACTTAGTTCCATTTTTCGTATCTTGACACCCCTGCCGATGTAGAAGGTACCTGTAAGCACACTTTCTAGCAGGTCAAACCCTGACTTGCCCGTGCTTGCTTGCACGCACAAAAACGCCCCCAGGATGCACCTCTTATACCCTCCCCTCCCCACGATACCCAGAAAAGCTTCCTCTCTCCCACTTTCCCGAGGGGGGGGAGAGTCACACACACACAAGCTTTTAACCCTTCCTTTCCCGAGGAGGCCCGGCCGCTTTGCTTTAACCCTTCGCTTCCTGCGCTTTATTCGGATCCCCTCCCCCAAGCGGGTTGGCCAGACAAGCTGCAGAGCCGCCCGGCACCCTGATTTGCCCGGGGGCGAGTGGCGTAAAAAGTAGCAACAGCAGCGAGAGCAACTGAACGCTCCTCCCCTTCCCCAGCCCGGCGGCGGCGGCGGCGGCGACAGAACAAGGAGGGCGCAGAGCGTAGACATGGCGGCTAACATGTATCGAGTGGGAGGTATGTGGGGGTCCTTGGCGGACGCGCCACGCGCCCGGGGCTCTAGTTTGCATTCGCCAGTAGGGCCTGGCTCCGAGCCGCGAAGGGACGGAGATATCGGGGGGGGGGGGGAAGGAACAGGAAGGAGGAGAGGGGCGTGCAGGTTGGAAGCCGAGCTTAGCCCAACACCCGCCTCTTGTCCCCCCCCCCCCTCGGGAGAACCAGCCCCGTGGTTCGTTCCAACGAGAGAACCTGACGAGGGAGGCCACCACCCACCGTGGCGAGGAGATGGTGGTGGTGGTGGTGATGAAGGGGGAAGGCGCCCCCCCCTTCGCGCGAAGCCCAAAGGAACCCCTCGTTCGGGAACTGCAGTCGCCGGGCTAATGCTTGGGGAGGGGGGCGGGAAGGGAAACCGCGCATCCGAAGTGAGCTTCGGATTGGAAATCTTTCCCTTCCTTCCTTTCTTTCTTAAGTGTGGGAACTCAGGCGTCCTCGGCCGTGAAGAAACGCTCTCTGAAAACAGGCAGGCGGCCTTTCCCAGTTGGTCCTTCTGTCGTTGAAGGGCGGATAATGCAGCAGGGCCCAGCGTGCTTGGTATCGCATCCCCTCGCGCGTTGATTTGCTTGTCAGTTCCATTCTTCAGAGTGATGAAGCAGTTTAAGCGTTGGCCTAATACTAGGTAGACTTGAGTTCAAAACTCCATTCAGCTACAAAACGTGAAGGGTTATTTTGGATTGTTCCCTACCTTTCATACCAGGCTGCTGCATAAAATTGGAGGGAAAAGAAATAACCAGTGTACTATCTTGAACTCCTGGATATAAGGAAAAACAGGATATAAATATGATATATAAAACAAGCATGCTAACAAATAGTTACCCTGTGGTAAGATGAGTGGCCAATACATTTTATAAATAAATAAATAGAGGATATTAGAATTGAAATTCTAGCAAGTACATCCCATCAGCAACAGATAGCTGAAGAAATGGCTTATAAAAGTTATCAATGTAGTAGACTTCTTAAAAAAAAAACTATTATACTATTCACTCAGTTGAAACTAATTTATAGTAGAATGGAATGTTCTTTCATCAGGGCATGATTAATCTATAAAATCTGCTACCCAGAAAGCTGAGATGGGCTCCATGGAAAATAAATGTGACAAAACGCTAATCTTAATGGCTTCTGTGTAGTATCTAGTATGCTGTAGTTGGAAATAGGATGAACTTCTAACCATCCATTACCTATGTTGGTTTGTGAGTTGTAAAAAAAAAGTTAAAAGGCTACTAAGCAATCATACTTGCTAGCTGCCATAGAAATAGTTCAGATCACATTCCGCTTTAGGTATGAAAGCCAGCTGGGTGACTTTGGGCTAGTCGCTTTCTTTCAGCCCATATCAGCCTCAGTGAGTAAATTAGTTGGTCAAGTTTATTTTTTATTTTATTTACTAAATTTATTTGCTGCTCATCTCGCTGTAAGATTGCCTGTTGCAATGGATGAAACAATGGATCAACCCTCAGTTGATCTGAAAAAAGCAGACCTTGTGGGAAATTCCTTTGTGGGAAAAACACTAGGAAGAAAAAATGTTTTGTTTCCTTCTCTGATCCATTACAACTTGAAGCCATCCAATCAAGAATCAATAAAATCTTACTGTGAGTGCCCAACTCTACTCCAGATGCCGTTCTTCACCTTAAAGTAGAATACCTTTCTGTAGCAGCTTATTTGACAATCAGCTGCCTTAAATAATGGATAAATCAAAGTTTCTGGAGTGAGTCATTAGTTCAGCATTTCCTCTTAGAAAAATTGTATAGACCTTTCTTCCGATGGGCTCTCCATGCCATTCCTAATATCATTTGGCCCCAAAACAAGAAGTCAAGGATCTGGATTTTCAGAATGATACATTCAGAATTTCTCTGTACTATTTCAAGACCTTTTTCATAGCTAGTTCTGATCCTGAAATACTTCTGTAGCAGATATATTGCATATATGAAAACATACTAATGGGGTTCAGTGCCTACCTTCTGCTAAGATGGAGGGCTTATGTTGAGTGCTTATGTATTTTCCTAGAGGCCACTATTGAGTAGTACATGTTTTACTTCTTTGTCTCCTTTATTCCATTTTGTATGTGGAACTTATATCTTCATTTTTCACCTGTTGTGTTGGTTGATCAAAAAGTGAGAGTTGTTCATTTCTTACTCGTACATTATTCAATGAAAATGTCAAGAACCGGAATAAAGTTATACTTAAGTACTGTTGGCTTTAGGAGATTGTAAGCCTGGTTAGATGTATATGATTATTTCTAATGATTATTATCATCACTCTTTATTATGCACTCTTCTTTTTTGGTCCCTAAGTTGTACAAAAACAAATATTTTGTCCATGGAAATGAAAACTTGAATATGAAATAGTGTTTATCATGAGAAGGCCTTTTCTGGTCATAGCTGTTTTGCAATTGTGTGGAGAAATGTTACATTTTATGAATATAATATAAACCCAAGTTCTTATAAATATCAGTTAAAGGATGATTTATACATAGCTATATAAACAAATTGGGACAATAGAAATTAAAACATTGAAAGAAATGCCCCTCTCACTAATATTTCTAAAGAAAAAAGGAAAGGTGGACTTGACTTTTCTCAGGTACAATCTTGCTCTATGTGCTGGAGGTTTGCTTTCTTTAGTAAAAAAAAAATGGTAACATACCATCAATATTCACCTACAAGGCAAAGAGAAATAGGTCCATCTGTTCAGGCTATAGCTACATCCTCAAATAATGAGGATAGAAAGTAATAGTAAATTGGAACCAAAGCAATACGGAGAAATGGAAGAGGTGAAAGAACTGTCTTGAGGAAACAGAAGCAATGGAGCAGTACAGAGAAACTAGTTTAATTCTTGAATCTGGAGTTGGAGAAATCAATTTTGTAGATCCAACAGACGGATTCCTGTTTTTTTTTTAACTCAAGATAGATACTGAGGATCAGGACAAAAGTAACAGAATTTAGCAGCACTGCCATATGTTCTGAGATCCTTCAGTCTGTGCCTTTTCTTTCTGGGGGAATGTTATGGGTACTTCTGATGTTTCCCTGTCCATTTAAACATTCCATTAAAGGAATCTCCAGTACAATTTGTGGTGTTTCATCTCGAGCACAAATTTAACACATTCTGCTGTTCGTGACAATTAGACATCATATTTCTTCCTAAAATTAAAAAGAAAAGAAGTAGCAGCACAAGCATCCATGATGCCAAATCTGGCCAGAGGTGTGTCACGCTTTGGTAATGAGCTTGACATGGGATTACTGTCACTCCTTTTATGGTTATATGTAGACTAACTCAAGACCAACAGGTTCTTCCTGCTTTTAGTAAAATTTGTTGGAATAGCGTGCTGATTGGCTTTCTTTATGACATGAAGCCAATCAACACACTACTCTTGACAACTGCCTTTCCCCTGTTTCAAATGTACAGGGGAGTTGAAAAGAAAAAAAAATAGGAAAGTCATTAACTTCAAATATTCTCCAGATGTGTTTAATTTCCATCAGTTCCTGCCTGTATAACCAGTGACAAAAAAAATATGGTAGGAATTGTAATCTAAAATTCTGGAAGGCATGAAATTACACTAAATAAGTCTGCTAAACCTCCAGTGTCTATCTTAACCATCAGTGGGAACTGAAAAACAATTCATACTGGGTTTGAAGCTAGAGATGTGTAACATAGAGAAACAAAAGAAAAGAAAGTGTAACAAATTACTTTATATCCACCCCATACTGGTTTTGTTTGATCAAGCTTATCTCACAACATACTCTTAATATTATATTCCCATCCATGCTTATTTAGAATTAAACCTAATACATTTAAAAGGAAAGTATTCCCTAATAAATGTGTTAAGGATTGTGGCTCTAAATTATAGAATCCAGCTTGACTGAAATTTATTTTTATTTGCATAAGTTTCATAAATCATACCTGAAGGATGATGAAGCAAATTCGTGCAGCATTGTCCCAAGATAGCAATGGGAATATATGATAATTGAGTTCCTTTAGGAAAACCTGTGTCTATAACCCTTCTTAGCTGACAGTGAATTTTCATCTCTTTAAGTTGTATTACTTTTTCTTCTTTCACCCAATTCTCCCTTTCAGGCTTGATGAAATGTAAAGGCTGCCCAGAATTACTTTTTTGCAAAACTTGTAGCCATGTATATTTTATAAATAAATAAAAAAATATTTGTTGTATATGGAAAAGTTTCATTGTTTTAATTCCTGTGGCAATTTTACTAGCTATAATATAATGTATGACAATTTGATCCTTCCAACCACAATTTTACTTGTCTTTCCTCATCCCACTCTCCAAGGTGATACAGTTTTGGAATTAACACAGTTCAAATGTGTGGAGATTGTGTTGTGGACAATTAACAGTATCTCTGTAGTGTTTGGTATGTTGCTAAGTGGCCATGCGCATGCTTCAGCATTTGCCCAGTTTATTAACACTTCTGCTGTTGCTCTGATCCTTTTCAGCAACTTTCTAAGTTAATCAAACCAAGCATGTTTCACCAGATACTGTGTTTTGCTAATCATCACTTTATTCACTGAGTATTAATTTATTATTTTTATATTTTATTCTGAGCTCTGAGGTTGCCAGTATCCTCATTGTTTTTATATGTTGTATTTCTGCATTTTCATAAAATTCATCTATATGTTCTAGTACAGTATTTTAGCAGGTAATATTACATCTAATTGCAGTAAAGAATGTTTGATCATTTCCTAATGAAAATAATGCTCTATTTTATGAAAATCTGAAGGAAGGACTTGGAAATAAAAGTTTTACTACTGATGGTCAAAACTAGTTCAGTCCAGGATTATGCCCTATGTATTTTTTTTTCATATTTTCATTAGTTTAGAATTTCAGATTAAAATAAAAATGGGCTTTGGTGATGTAATGTGCAATTACAAGATATTTTATATAGCAATAAATGCCCTTATTTAGGAATGTCATAAAAATGAGTTTGTCACAGTAGAATAATATGTTTAATTTAACTTAGCCTTATCTTACCTTTGGATGATTTAGGTGGCTTCTCTCCTCTGAATTAAAACTGAATTCAGTTTAGAATGGACTGAAGTAAAATAATTTATACCTATCCACATGAAATACAAATATTTTTTGTTGTCTTCTCTGAATAAAGGAAAACAGTATACAATTTTTCTTTCTCCTGAAAGCTGTAAGAAGGATGTTGTATGACTTTTTCCAATCCTGGAAAATAAATGCTTTTGTTCTTCATCTTAAGGAGCTTTTTACCTCCTGCACTTTTTATCTTTTGATGTACCAGGAGGCCTACAATAATGCGTCAAGCTTCTTTAAGGTGTGGGAGAATGGAAAGGCGGAGGTAGTATGGCTACTTAATGCTTGCTTTGATTATTGCTTTGGGCGATTGGATAATTGTATTTCATGTCAGTAAGAACAAGGAATTAGAATCATTACTTGGTCAAATTTTGAACAATGTATTAGTTTGTAGCCCATATTGCTGCCCAAAAATGTTCTTGTGCTTTCTGTTTGTAAAAGTGTGTTGTCTAACTAGGCCAGTATGTAGTTCATGCTATTTAATGGGGTGTACAAATCATTTCAAGGCATTTGGAGTGTGAAATTTCATAAAATGGAACTGTTACTTTGAATGTGAAATGGAATTTTGAGCATTTTATCTAGAGTTTGGAATAGCTCTGAATTGAATTGAAATCTCCAAAATATAGAAAGCAGTATATTCATATTCAGAATCAGACATTTCTTCAAAGTTCCTGAATACAACTTTTCCAAATGAAGTGTTTTGTATGCTCTCACTTTGTAAGTTGTCCAGGTTTTACATTGGCTATATCGTCAAAGGGTGACATTTAGGAAATGAAGTGAAATTATAATTGTAATCCTTTGCGCCACTTACTAGTGAGTAAGGACATTGAGCTTAAGAGAACATGTGGAACAGGAGTCTTTCCTACATTTGTGGGCATGCTTGGAATATTGAGACCGTGTTATGATATTTCATCCAGTAATGACCTAGAGTTATTTTGTTGATTGTGGTAGCATACAAGCTGATAAATAAAAAACCATATACACCAAAAGGCAAAATGGTAAGGTTGCTGCCACTACCATTCCAGGATATTCTACCCACACAATTGGCTGTGATTTTTATGGTGGTTGGGACACAGTTCTGAACAAAACTGGACTGCAGCTAACCACTGTTTTATTTATATAAATGCCCCCTTTGGTCTGTAGGGAACACAATAGTGTGAAAAATGCAGTGTATATCTGAGACTGGTAACTTACCTAGCATTCTACAGTAGATTCCCACTATGTTAAGATTATATATATATATGTGTGTGTGTGTGTGTGTGTGTGTGTGTGTATATAAAAATATAAATATAATATATAAATACATATATATAAATACATTTATATTTATATATATATAAATATAAATATAAATGTAGTGGGTGCCAAACATTTTCAGGCATGTTGAAGACCATGATGTCTTGTAGTGCCATCCTAAGAAATAGCTGTATCGTAAAGGGTACTTAATTGAGCTCCTGAAAATGCAGAAATGATTAGAAATGAGAAATAATGAAAATAATTCAGAGTTGTCAGTTTAGCTTCACAGTCAAATCCATGTTTCCTTCCTTCCTTCCTTCCTTCCTTCCTTCCTTCCTTCCTTCCTTCCTTCCTTCCTTCCTACCTTCCTTCCTTCCTTCCTTCCTTCCTTCCTTCCTTCCTTCATCAGCTACTGCATGATTAATTAACATACAAATGTTTAGTAAGAACTGTAAATGACTATTAATATCTTAGAAAAGGCAGTCTCATATTCCACATGAAAGGCATGCATCTTCTAACTATTTATTTATTAAACAAATGTATATAGCCGCCCAACTGATAGGTAACTCTGGGCGTCTTACAATATTAAAACAACCACATAAAAACCATAAGGTGGACGAGAGTGGGTGGGAGTTGGTTTCTGGCACACTGCATACATATTTGTCGTTCTGGAAGCTGACCCTTTGCTTCCTTCTCCCAACTTTCTTTCCCACCTTCATGGTCAGACAGGTTTGTAATGACAAAAGTTCGCAACTTGAAAATTCATTAGTACATTAATGTTCATACTGAACAAAAATATAAATAATTGTACATTGAAAGAAAGACATTTTTTTCTTGATAGCTTGATTGGATGCATTGGTATCATGAGTACAATAGTGCAGGGTTTTTTTTACTAATATATTGTGGATGCAGTCCCATACAAAGAAAATTCCCTTGAAGTTATGGGAGCTTTTTTGTGAGCAAGTATATTTGAAATTGAAATGAGTCCTAATTTTATTAAGTTTTTAAAGTTCCATTGCGCATTTGTAATTTATTGATTACTCTGGATAGACATCTACATAGCGGCCTACAAATCTCTTTTCAGGCCTCTTCCAAACAATCCTACTGGAAGTAGTCCTACTGAACTCTCCCTAGAACTATTAATTATTTCAGTCTCCCATAGTAAGTGACTTTTCAGATAAATTGGATTGCAACTTACAATTGATCTATAACCTCCCGCAGCGTGGCTATGCGAGGGTTATAGAGCAATACTTCTAAAAATCCTTGGATGGGATTACGCTGACTTAGGTTATGAATTCTGCAGTCCTGACGGTAGCTCTCATAAGACATTGCAAGCATTTCTTAATATCTTCCTTATTGTTACTTTGCTAATTTAAACTCCCCCCCCCCCAAGACTGAATGCCAGCTGTGGCAGAGCTGTTTTAAGGAGCTGTAGAGAAGTGATATATTCTACACTTTTTTCTTTTGAATTTAAGCATTATCCAGCTCTACAATTTAATTTGAAGATTAAAAGGGAGAGGGGTACATAAAATTGGCCTTTAAATTAATTAATCTTGTCATATAGAACAGGGGTCCCCAACCTATGGGCCGCGGCCCACTACCGGGCTGCGGCCTCTTCGCCAGCGGGCAGTGGAAATGGCTGGCCAGTGCACATGTGCGTGCACGCGTATCCCCCTCGCGCTAGTGCCCGCGGCCCCATTTGCGCATGTGTGCATGCACGAATGGGGCAGCCAGCGCCGGGCAAATGTGTGAGGCCCGTTTGCCTATGTGTGAATGGGGCCGCTAGCGCTGGGTGGGAGGCCCATTTGCGCATGCGCCGCTAGTGCCATTTGCGTGCATATGTGCGCACCAATTTGGAAGCTGCTCTCCTCTGTGGGCCGCAAGCCCAGAAAGGTTGGAGACCTTTGATATAGAAGATAAAAGAGAATTACTATCTTTTGCTCTAGAAAGAAAGACAAATCAGTTGTCGAAATTGAAAAGAAGCAGATTTTGACAGAATTTTGAGAAAATCTTTTCAAGGATAATCAACAATGGAACTGACTGATTTGAGAGTTGATGGTTCTCCTTTGCTACAGTTATTTAAGGAAGCAGTTATTAAAGCAGGATTTGGAGAGTCCTTTATCAGCTATCTTATAGTCGCAAGATTCATTCATGTACATTATGGAGGCTGAATGGATTGTTTCCAAGATACTTCACAACTCTGTGGTTCTTTATAGTATATGCTGCTCAAGAAAAAAAGCCTTATTGGAATGGATTAGTAATCCACCATATTTGGAGTGAAAAGCTGTAGTCTTGATCAAAAACATGATGGTTTCTGAAGCTCTTGCAAAAATGTACGTAATTATTAAAATAAAGGCCTGTATAATTCACATTGATGGAAAGAAAGGTTTCTTAAGCAACAATAATTTGGATTTTAAAAGAGTAAGCGTATATGATTAACCCTTAATTTAACATGTTTTGCTTTAACAAATTTCAGATGCAAGCAGTGGACAAAGTCTATGCTTCTGTCCATGCATAAAATCTTACTTGCCGTTTTACACATGTGTAAAATATATGTGAATAAAACATTGCAGCCCTGTTTTGTGCATATATACATGCATAAAACCTTAGTTGCATTTGATAAACTATTGTGCTTTAGCAGACGCCTCTTCCTCCAATAAGTGGTTAAATAATGGTTTATCCTATGGTGAAAGTTTATTGTACTAATGTTTGAAACACTGCTGAAGAATCTATGTTATGGAAGGCTAATATATTAGAGATTTTTAACATGATGGTCAATTTTGTGCTGTGTAACAATCTATTTCTTTGTGAACCTCTAAATTTATAAGTTGGTTAGAAATTGCCATTTTCAGGTCTTATTTGGTGGAAAGCCATTATACACCTGCCTAGTTTTATGGCTTTCATGTAATAAATTTGTTAGTACCTGATTAATTAACTGCATTGTTACAAAAATAATTATTTGAGAATTGATATAATATGCGAACAAAATTTTTGAAATTAGATATTTTAATGGAATGCCAGTCATTGCTGATAGAAAAATTAATGATGTTTTCCTTGGGTTAGGCCTGGGAGGTAAGATAATTTATTTATAAACTATACATTTTTGAAATAAAATAAGGCCACATGCTTTCATTGTAGAAATAAAAGCAGTGCGTGCTTGACCTTTAACATGGACCATTTGATTTTGTTGTTGTAATAGTGCTTTTTGAGGAATTTTAAATTTATTTCTTTTTTTACAGATTATGTTTATTTTGAAAATTCTTCAAGCAATCCATATCTAATCAGACGAATAGAAGAACTTAACAAGGTATATGATGTTTAGGAATTTCAACTATAACTTATTCTTTGGGAGACAGTTTCTTCTAAGTTGGTCTCAAACTAAAGAATACATTTCCTTAGGAAATGTATTGTGTTTGGTCATCCTCTGTCTAGAAAAGAATTAAGGAATATCTTTCCCACTAGCACTTTTTAAAATAATTACTTTAGCATTTTTTCTGTATTTATAATTTTAACTGTATTTGATGAATATTTTCTGCTTATATATTTATTGTATATTTTATAGTTGTAAATATATAGGGCAGGGTATAAATCAAATAAATATTAAATAACATGGGGATGTTATTAATTCTGCTGTACATAATCTTGTGACTGATATGGTGTGGGCAAGCTAGAAAGTTGTACCAGATGAAATCTATCTGCAGAATTAATGCAGGAGAACCAGTGAAAGGCAGTAATCATGATAAGAAGTGTTGAGGCAAATTAAGGCAAGGAAAAACGAAAAGCAATCACCGGGATCACAAAGCAGTCCAAGGAAAATGATTGCTGCTATAACCAGAACTGATCTAAATTTTATTAATTGATACTGTCTGGAAAAGCCCCAATCCCTGGTATAGAATAATTCCTAAAACTACAGGTAGTCCTTGAGTTACGACAGTAATTGGGACCAGAATCTCCATCACTAAGCAAAATGGTCGTAAAGCGCAATGACATATGACTGCATTGCTTAATGATGACAATACAGCAGTCCTTGTTATCGTGAATTAAATCCCACTGGCTGTTAGGCAAGGACCAACCCCAATCCAAACTATTTCCAGCTTGGTCCCTCCCCGATCTCAGTAAGGTAAGGAACTTCCTATTCTGCCTCCTCTTACAACTCCCCCCATCAATCTGTCTCCCTCCCCCATCTCTCTCCTTTTGGCTGTCCTGTTCTTCGGTGGCACTGGTGCTGAGGCTGAAGTGGAGGAGCAGTGCCTTTAGCAGTCTTCCAGCCGCCATTGCCCCTGGACCTCTACTTCAGCCCTGGTGCCACCATCACAAAGAATGCTGTCTCAAGCCCTGCACTGTGACCAGCCACTTCAGCGCCACAGTGCAAAGCTTTCTGATGCCTTCCAAAGCATAGCATGTATGGTGTGTAGTATTTGGAAAACAGCACAAGTGCTTCACCTGGTCTGGCCATCAGCTGCCTTGCATAGGGTTAGACTGGGGATGCCTTGTCAACAGAGGGAAGGAAACGTTGGTTCACTGGGTGTGGCAGGACTTGCAGAGTGCGGCAAGAGTGGCACTGGGGCCCTAGTTGTAGTGCAAGGCTAGAATATGGGTGGACCGGCTGGGTTTATTTAGGCTGCTATATATCTCCACAAATCTGGACATTCCCTTCATGCAGCATATATTGACTTCAGGTCAGCTTTCAACACAGTGTCTAAATCTAAACTGCAGTATAAATTTAAATACACAATATAGACAAATGTATGTTTCTGCTGCTCATTGAAATTCATGAAAATATTAGATTGAAGGTCAGGTGCAATAACCCAAGGACATGTCATTAGGGAAATATCAGTCAGGAGGGGAGTTAGACAGTAATGTGTATTGTTTATTATATAAACTCATAGATTCCTCTCTTAAGTAACTCTTACTTTTCATCCTGCCAGATTAGCCCATAAACATAGTAATTTACTATATACTGATGATGTAGTAATTCTGTTACTGTGTTCCACTGGCTTTAAAGTTTATCACTTATGCAATATAGTACTGAGGTGAAATTAATAATAAATTATTCTAAGACCAAGATTCTATTTTTTTTTTCGAATAGAGAAGCTGGACCTTAGGGAAGCAGTCAATTGAGCAGGTTAAGATCTTTAAATAAAACATTTTGGGATGGTTTTTCAAGCTTTAGGAAGCAGAATGGCCCATCTGGATTATATATCTCTTAATGCACAGAGATCTGCCTCAGCTGTTGAAACGTCTTATTTTGTCAGAGGAGCACAGTTATCTCGTGCTGCTCTGCAGTCAGAGTCTGAGCACAATTGTTATATGGGGCTCAATTAGAAGCATTTAACAGCAAGATTGCCTTAGAAAGAATTCAAACAAAATTTTTGAGAAATATCCTTCAGATTATCGAAAGGCAGCACTTTCAGGAGTAAATCTGAATCCAGTCTCTGGATAAATATTTTTACCTACTGGCTAAACAAAACTCAATCCTGATGAATTGACTCATTAATACTCTTGACAACTTCACATTTTCTTGGGAAACAGTTACCCCAAATTTCCAGCGATGCGACCTTCATTTCAGGCTAGATCAATCTAGATCAGTTAAGGCAAAAGAGCTTAGACATAGAAGGCCAAAGAGGAATATTTATAATTATCAAATTTTACTTCCTGTATCAGCTTTATATTTGCATCAGATTACAATTCCCAAATTCAGGGGAACTTTAGTTTGATTTAATGTTTTCCCCACATCTGTTTTGGAAAACTCCTTATGAAACTTGACACTGCCACTGTGACTCTGGTGGTATAGAAATCTTTTGTTCCTCTGTACATAAAGTTTTACAGTGACATTCACCACTAGTTTATTATGCTTTTAAGTCTAAATTTCCAGAGCATGCCAATAATTTTTATTTCCATTATTTGTTAGATAATCAGAATATGTCTGTCTCTCTAAAAGTAGCAAACTTTTGCTATATCATGTGTAAGCTTCACCCACAAATGGTTGCCTGTAATCATTAAGGTTAGGAGTTAATTTTCTTTTGTTTTACTGAATTTAATGGTCAGTGAACAAAATAAAGTTTCTGTCTGTTGCAAAATATAGGCAATGGGCTTGAATGAAACTATTTAATTAATTGTTTTCTCAAAAATCATTGCTTCTGTATTAATTTTCAGCCAATAATATTTCCTACATGTTAAAATAACCATTGATTCAAAGAAAGATGTATTTGAATTTTGTGATTTAAATCTGTCAGGACGCAGACACAGTTTATTTATATAATTTATATAATTAATAATTTACAGGAATACAACAATTTATAGGACCTGGAAAATATGGACACTTTTTTTTTCAATTTCCTCAAAAATATTTGGCCAAGATAAATAATTAAATGGGCATTTCAACCAGAGATAGTAACATGTAATGATTTAATTATAATTTCTCTAACACAGAAAATATTTGATTAAGATAATGTAATTTTAAACAGCTTTTCTAAATCAAATTCGTAAGTCAGACAAACTGCACAGTTGTATGTTGCTTGCAAATATAGAGGCATATTGGTCTTATGATTACTTTAGTTGTACCAATGGATAGATTTGGAGTTACTGTTAAAAGCAATGAAAGAGTGGGATAAACTTAAAATGTTTGAAACATTTTTTTAGTCACGGGAATATACAAAGCATTTTGCACTTTTAAAATACAGTGTCAAATAAAACTGAACAAAATTCAGACATTTGAGGTTTGAATGTTTGAACATTCCAAGTGCTGTAGTTGGAATTTTGTGTTGAGGCTTGCCATGGGGAAGTTCTTTAAAAACCTCAGAGAAAAAGAGAGGCCCAGTAATTACCAGAGTAATTTATCTGTCTCATGGCATCATCATGCAAATGGCATAGATTATGTAATTGTCATCAGTTGTGTCTTGATGTATTTTGTGCCATTTATACAATGAGGTCATAACTCACAATATTACCTGACACTCCAGAAGCCTATGGTGGTAAAGCAGTCATTGGGAAAGAGAGAAGGCAGATTAAGATTAAGGGAGGTGGAGAGGGACCTCTGTGAAGAGACTTCATTTTACTTGTGTCACTGGTGACCTGCTATTTTGGTGGAAGAGATTGAAGCAGGGCCCAATTGTGGAGGAGGGAATTCTGCCACCCAAAGAAGGTGACTCTGGCCATGTCTTCTCATTCCCTTCATTTCAGGTTTGGTGGGGGTGACAGAGGAGGAGGAATAGCGGTAACAACACAGGTTCCATCCTTGGTTGCTTTTTAGAAATTATGAGGGCATGGATTTCAGGGGAAGTTGGAAGTCAAGGACAGCAAATCCTGACATTAAGAGTTTTGTGACTGTTGAAATCCATGGATGACAAACAACCAATCATGCTTTGCAATCAGTAGCATCCAGGGCCCCAGTTTTGTCCCAGGTTTCTTCTTTTTGGACCCAAACATGCCATTCTTGTTTTGAGGTCGCAAGCTTAGCTCACTGCCAGGGTAAAGACAGATGCAGTTCATCAGTTGGTCAGTAATGGTGGGATTGAGCAGGCAGTGCTAAGGATGCTTTAGCATTTGAAGATATTCTCCATGGCAGCAACATGATAAAATGGCAAAGTCAGAATTGGACACTAACTTTTCTGGAGCAAATCATTTCCCTTAAGATGAATCTGTCTTCTACACTTTCTGTGTTAGTGCTGATGAGGACCTGAGAGAAAACTTTGTTTCATTCTCCAGACAATTGGCAGCCACCTGTCTTCCGCTCAGATGTGAACAGATATAAAGGGTGCTGTTCCTCAGATACTTGAATCTTCTCAGGTGCTAAGTCACCTAAGCAAATCATAATGGTTCATGGTTCATTGACGTCTCATGACATCTGAAATGAGCATTAAATGTGGTTTAACTAGATATCGTTCTGGTTCCTGCAGCACCACCCATAATACCCACAATGAATAAAGACTTGTAGCCCAGCTAATTTATACAAACTGGCCACTGTCTAATCATGGCATCACTTAAACTGAAGTGGGATTTAGCTGCTACCACTTCTTTGGCAACCTTCCTCCCATTCTCAGCCCCATTCCTGTGACCCACTTTCCTTTACACTTGGCAATCAATAAAATTGATTGTGTAGTACAGTGCTTTACACACATGTATTGCTAATGTGTTGAGTTTGTACCTGCAAAGACTTCAATATAATGTTGGTTAGGGCAGATTGATAATTCTGAGATGGGCCTTTTGTTGCTCTTCAGTTCTGATGCTAAGATTGCAGAGGGCATTTAAAACTGCAAAGCCCATAGGTTGGTTTGCGTTGTTTGCTGAACTTTGGGTTGTGAATGCACTTTAGACATTCTCTTGTGCCATGTTGATGCTTAGATTTTCATGGTATAGCTAAAATTTCAAGACTGTATTCTGATGAACTATTGATACATACCTCATCCTATTAACTTCCATTGACTCAGCTCTGGGGATGGGGACAGAATGAGTGGGTGCTTCCATGATTTTTATCCTGTTCAGAGCTTACATGCAGACTTTGGTCTCATACTGTATGATCATGTTCAATTTATTTATTATAAGAGTTATAGTTAAAACAGCCTGTAGACAGCACTTGGCTTAAAAATTATGTTTAAAAATTATTTGAAGACAAAACAACAGCAAACACAAGTGAAATGGAAACAGTACATTAAATTTATGTCTGCTGCTAATTGACTGCTGGCTTAATTAGCTGGCTTCTGTAAGTTAACTGCTGGCTGGACAATCTGCTTTCTTTGTCTAGCTTAGTGTGTTGGCTTTTAAACATATTTTAAAAAATTAAACTCTGTTTTCTTTATTGAGAATCTGGAGGTGTTTTCTGATAGCAATTTTTAAGTTAATATAATGGGCAGGTTGCCCAATTCATTGCATGATGATGATGATGATTGTAGCAATCTTTCTGAAAGTTGGGTGCATGAATTGCTATTGAATCCAAATCTGGTTGACCTGGGCTGCAAAGTGAATGAGCAAAGGGCTTGTTCCAGGTGTATGTTATTAATTTATTTAAAAGACATATAGCCAGCAACAACTATGAGTGGCTCACAAAGCCAAACTGCCATAAAAATAAGAAAAGCAATACCCAGAACATGGCATCACAACCATGCTTCTCCAGTACAGCCAACACCATCATCTTCAGGCTCCAGCCTCTCCCTATTCCAGTGGTTGGGAGAAGCGCCAAATGTATAGCCTTCCAAAAGGTTAAAAGAGTCAAGGCCTGTTGGATCTCAAGGAGAAGGTGGGGTTCTTGGTATGCTTTGAGCTTGGTGGTTTTCTGGCAAGACATTTCTTGCAGTGCTAATGACATTACTTAGTTTGGTAATGAAATATTTCTATAAGAAAACCACCAAGCTCAGAGAGCACCAAGGGCCCCATAATTGAACCCTGAGCTACAGATACTCCCTTCTAAGGAAAAGGTGTTCCACAGAGCAAAGGCTGCTACAGAAAAGGTACACTTCTAAGATCCAATAGATGGCAACATTTCTGGGCAGAGATCTGGAATGTACCTATTCTATCTGATCTGGTGAAAGAGGCAGATACCTTCTGGGGAGGGTGGTTCCACCAAAAACCTGGCCCTATGTCGTGTCTGACTTTGAAAGTGATAAGCATCACTAGAATTGCTTTTCTGGTTCTTTTCCATGTGGAACATTTCAAATTTTGTTGAGTTTTTTTCAAGTTTGAAACATAACTTTTGTTTGTTTGTTTTGGGCACACCCTTGGTCAGAGTGAATGAAGTGTGATTGGAAGGGTTAGCAGAGTTTATGAAACACGTACATTACAATACTTAGCCATATTACTAGGTATCCTTGGCTAAACCTAGTTTGCCTCACAAAATCTTGAAAATAAAAGTGTGTGTGTGTGTGTGCGCGCGCGCGCAGGGGAAAAAGAACTGTATAGATTATTACTATATTATGTGCCACATTTGATTAAGAATCAAATACTAGGGTTTCTTTCTTCCTTCATTTTGTGTTGTATCTGTTTAAATAGTAAACTGAGAACAAGGACTGTATGGGATCCTTTTATATTGAGGATCCAAATGCTTTAACTAACTAATTAGAATAATAGGACTGTGCATGCTTTGAAAATAATTAGGAAGAAGTGCTTTATACCTCAGGTGAGCACAGCATCTTCCTGTTGCTTATCAAAACAGCCTGGCAGCTTCTTCATGAGGCAATGTTATAAAATGTGTGTGTGTGGGTGGATGTGCCTTCGATTCAGTGTTGACTCCTAGTGAATGCTTAGGCAAATCTGGGCAGTTTCTTGGCAAGATTCAGAAGTGGTTTGGTATTGCTTCTTTCCTAGGACTAAGGGAGAATGACTGGCTCCAAGTCATCCAGCTGTCTTGTTCCTAACCAAGAATTCATGATTTCACCCTTCTAACTCAGGGTCTTTAACCGCTACACCAAACTGGCTCTTTAAAATGAGTAGACCTATTAAAGACAATATGTGTACCTTGATGAAAATAGGAATGGATTGTTAAGGGAAGAAGAATACAACTTAATCCTGAAAAAGTAGATAGCATGAGAAAGAAGTTCCAAATAACCCCACCTTGATTCTGTTTGGCATAAGATGAAGTAGAGAGAAACTCTGACATCTTTTAAAATTCTGTTACTATGATGCCCTTCAGCAATAAGTACTATTCCTGAAATCCTTGGGTGTCTGGCCAGGCCTACCTTGATGGATGATTTCAATCTTGTTCTCTAGCAGTTCTTGCAAAGAAGCAGACCCTGCCCTCCTAAATAATTAAATACAGGAATATATTTTTTTGAGTTTCTTAAAGGAGTTATAGGTAACAGAGCAACAAATAAGCAAACAATATTCTTCAAGAAAAATGTATCAGGGTGTAATGGCAACTGGGCTTAATCCTTACATAAAGAAACATATTCAGTCTCAGAGCAAAGCTAGAATCTAAGGTTGAAGGCTTCCCTTCAGTTGTTGTAAATGCTCCATCACTAGAGCTTTTTAAGAAGAGATTGGACGACAGTTTTTCTGGAATGATATAGGGTTTCCTGCTTGGGCACGGGGTTGGACTAGAAGATCTCCAAGGTCCCTTCCAACTCTGTTATTCTGTCTTCTGTAAATCAATTTTTGTTCAACATGATTACTCTTATGACACGAGCCAGCTTTAAAAAAAGATGAATTTTGGTTTTGTGGAAAGTCTATGGTGAATGTTAAGGTTTACTTCTTAATATGTATTTCATTAATTAATTCTGTCATTTTCTAGACTGCCAGTGGTAATGTGGAAGCAAAAGTAGTATGCTTTTACCGACGACGAGACATCTCCAATAGCCTCATTATGCTTGCAGACAAACATGCAAGTAAGTTGTTTTTTATTTTATTTAGAAACAAATAGCATGAATTATGCATTCTTAAAATAATATTTTGTGTCTGTATGCACTCATTAGACTCTGCATGTGAAACTGAATATACATGCAATTTATTAATACCCTTGGTGGGATGTGCATTCAGAATTTCATGCCTGTCTGCATTTTCATACAAGTAATCAAATATATCTTTACAAGCAATTAGAGCTGGAACTAAGGGCTAATAAATTTGCTGTTTGATTTTTTCCCTTTTTTTCAGCTACAGCATGATTGATCTAGATAATTTAGTGCAGTATTATTTTTTCCTGTATTTATTCATATTGTTAATAGTTCAGTAGAAGAGCAAAATAATTCAGCATGTTTTTCATGGTTTCTTTTGTTTCAGACCCTAAAAGATTAATGTCTTGAGTTTGAAATTTAGTTAACTAAATTTTCCTTCCATGAAATTTTTTATTCTCAATTTGTGTTCCATACATCTCATGTATGGAACATACACGTCTCCCCAAAATTGGGATGCAATATAGAGGATTGACAGGGAAAATATAATCAAGATTAGATAAGCCTCTGCAAGATTTTGAACAATTCCCTTTTATCCAGTATGCCTCTGCCATATTGTATCTGACATGTGTTTGGAGGTTACGAGGATGCTGGTAGGAAAATAGCAGGGAACTGGAAAAGATAAAAAACTTTCTTTGTAGGCAATTTCATAAATTGCTTCAATTTATTCAAATGTTTTAGTTATGATGAGTTGGGGATGACATGGTTAGAGATCATGTTGTCCTTTGGTTGATGGCGTTTAACATAATTTTTATTTTAACTTGTGAACCACCCATAATTGTGTTGAAGTTGGGCAGCCTAGAACTTCAATAATTAAATAAACAATTGAGTAGGTAAGAATTCCATGTGAACTGTGTGGTCACTTTTCTGAAATAATTGTTGCTTATGATTTATTTATTAGTTACACTTGCTTTTATGGCACTGCAGTCATTATGAATCTTAAGCAGCTCATAAGCAAGAGTGACAGTGCAATATTTATAATTCAGTAATTAAAAATTAAAATTATTAAACATGTCCCAACATCATCATAATTCATCATATCAGCAGCATAAAATATACCACCATAATCATTTACAACAGTGTCTCATATCTCCAGTACCTTTATTATTAATGTCTCAGTTCCTGATTGTTTTTTGAAATACCACATCTTCAGCAGCTTTCAGAATTCCAGGAGTAAGATTGTGGTTCTAATGTCTTCTGTGGGAGAGCATTCAACAGAAAGGGAAGCTGTTGCAGAAAATATTTGCCTGCAGGTCTCCTCTTGCTGTGGGAGGACTGTCAGCAAGCACTTTCTGCAGGCTCACAATAGGCAAGTAGGTTCTATTTGGTGTAAGTGGTTATATAGATGAAAAGGCCCCAAGCCCTAGAGCACGGGTGTCAAACTCGCCACGTCACGTGACGTGTCACGACGTATCACGACTCTTTTTGCATTGCCGGCAATGGGGTGGCCCGCGGGCCAGCAGTTTGACCTCCTGCTCTAGAGGGCTTTAAGGTTATAACTAACACCTTGAATTGCACCTGGAACCACATTGCAAAGGTGCAGCTCACAAAACACTGACTTGCTGTTAGTATGTGGATTACTACTGTTAGTATGTAGATTGTTTGTTTTACAATATTGTTTTCTCAAATGGTAGTAATCTTAAAAAAAAAGTGTTTTGTTTGAGGCATGCTATGTTTTTCACTGTTCAAAAGAAATATAATAATGAGTACCTTTTATCTGCATAACAGCCAATTGTCTAATTGATAATGACTTTATACAATTAGTGTTTGACTCTTATACATACATGTCTCATTAACCAGATTAATGTCAAACGTTAAGCACTGACCAAAACTACTACATCATAAATATGCAGTGGGCAATCTTTAGTAAAGTTTCATGACATTACAATCAATAAAATTGTAGCTTTTAATGGTGTAAATATTCTCATACGCTTTTATTCCACTTGTTCTTTTATATCTGTTTAAATTATTTTTATACTTCATTAAAATAGTGCTCCTAATAGTAAAGAAAAATGAAAAGTGATCTAAAATGCAAAAATTATAATCTTAAAAATTTTATAAACTAAAATATTTAAAAACATAAAAGCTAAAATTATAAAACCTATCTTGGTGAGGCTAGAATTTTGAATATTTCAGAACATTAAGAAATGTACTGAATTTATCTTATCTGTATATATAATGAGTGAAAATATGAAAGATATATATTCTTTGAACAATGCACAACTATGTAGGATTAAACATTGCTAATGTAGGTACCTTTCTTCATTCTTTAGAAAAGTCTGTGTAAAGTGCTCTGGTGGCTTATAAAGCATGCTTGAATAAACATTGTTTTCCACCATAAAGACTATTGACTTCAGCTGCTTACCTGACATTTTAAGCTTGATTTAAGAAATTAAGTAATGCAGCCAAGCATATCATTAGAGGATAAGCATTTTTGCTCTTGTTTTTGTTTAATATCAATCCACCCAAGCAACTGCTGGAACAGAATTTGTACAGGCTGACCCATATATCTAGAACTTGAATTCCTCCTCCTCCTCCTCCTCCTCCTCCTCCTCCTCCTCCTCCTCCTGTCTTGGCAGTGCAAAAAGTAATTCTATGGAATTAAGTGCTTGTTCACAGTTGCGATATTTGGTTTAGGCAAGTCAGAAACCAAGTTTGGAGACAGTAGTTCTTTTTAAAATTTATTTATTGGTAATGCCTGGCTCACCTCTCTCACGTTTTTCACTTATTTCTTTCTTATTTTTAACGTTGATTGAAATGCTAGTACTAAGTAATGAGGGCTGAGTCAAAGTGTAAAAATGTCATGCCTAAGTATCTAATTCAAAATGAGTTGGACAAAAGACTCCCTTTTCTATGAATTTCTGGGGCATATGCTTAAACTTTGGGGGTGGAGTTTTTTTTTTTTTTACAAACTCCTTGACAAGTTTCTAATTTTATTTGCCTAAATAGTGTACATCAGACATGGGCCTTTTATGGCCCACTGACTGCATCCGGCCCTTTTGCTGTCCTTGAGTGGCTTGTGGCATTGTCAGGAGGGAGCAAAGCATCAGCAGGGCATCGGCAGGGCGTTGGTGGCCCTCCATAACAGTCTCAGTTTGGGAAAATTCATTTCCCACCCCTGCTGTACATAGTCTCTTTCCTAGTATAAGCTACACTGTAAAATTAGAGGCTTCTTCTGGTTCTAATTCAGGCATGTCAAACTCGCGACGTCACGTGATGTCACACGACCTATTGGAACTTTTTCCCCATTGCCGGCAATGGGGTAGGCGCGCCTTCAGTGTGACGCATCCGGCCCGCGGACCAGCAGTTTGACATGCCTGTTCTAATTGGTGAAAAATCTCAGTTACTTTGCTGTCAAGAATTTATAGTAAAGTGGGAATTCTAGGAAAAGTGCAATATTAAATCTTAAGTTGCCTTTACTTCTTTTTTTACCAAATTCTGTATTTCATTATGCTCAATTTACTCTTAACTTCTTGTAAGTAGCTTGTAGCATAGAAACAGATCTTAGATATGAAATGTTTTACAAGTATCAACTTCACCCTTTTGGCTAGAGAGAACAAAAATGTAACCATTTTGGAATCCTAGTCTCAGAACAAAAAGGTGGAGAAGAGAGTTTTCTTAAAAGCAAGCAGTCAGTGAGATTCTCATCAGCCCTATCCGTGCTGGTTAAAACTGTTGGGTTGAGATGGAAGAGAAGAGAATACAGGCAGAGATATAATCTGGTGTATCTCACATAAAGGTGTTAAAAAGGAAGAACATAGATCAAGACATTCCTGTTTCCCCCAAGATAGGTGGTAATTTCAGGAAAGTACTACATGACACAGAAGCTGCACCAAAGCATTAGAGAGGGCCACAGTATGTAAAATCCAAAAGACTCTCCAAACTTTGGTTGAACAAGTAGTCCCCTTTCCTCTATAGGCCTAATTTCACATTCTTCCCTATTAATTAATTGCTTTATTTGTATAGTGAGAATGTACGAGCATGAATAGAAGGATGAAGTCAGATTTGAGCAGGTCCTAAGGTTAGATAGGTATTAGAATTCTTAGGTTATGACTATGAGAATCTCTAGGGCTAATAGAGATTGGTTAAAAAAAGAAGAAGCAAGCATTGGACTATGCTCAGTCTAGACCAGAGGTCCCTAACCTTTTGGGCACAAGGGACCGGTGCCATGGAGAAAGGTTTTTCCATGGACCAGAGGAGGTGTGGTTTTCAGTACTGCCGGCATCCCGAGGATGGAGCTTTGCTTGTTTGTGCGGCCCGTTTGCTGGCATGCTGCAGACCGGTGCCGGTCCACGGACCGGGGGTTGGGGACCCCTGATCTAGATATTTGTGTAATATTAGCCCAGAAACTTGTATAGAAATTGTTTTTCACATGAATCTGTTTTTCTTCCAGTTTTGTTGTTCCCAGCAATTTAACTTAATAGGAAAAAGGCTTCATGTGGGGCTATTATACCATTAGGGATTGGAGAGTTTTGATATAGAGTTATATTAGTTTCCCTTTGGTCTTGCCCCATTAACTATGATTTTCAGTCCACATGGGAAAGGCAGTGGTAACTAAAATTTCATTCTTAGGCTTCTCTCCAGGTCTTCTAGTCAGCATGGGATATGATCAGGCCAAAGCACTCGTTAAACAATGTCTAGCAGACACAGAACATCAATTGGATCTAGCCATTATTGTCAGTAAATCCAACAGATACTCTGTTTCCCCCATGGCATAATTAACTAATCTCGAAGTACCTAACCACTGGAGGGCCTTTACTCTGGCACGGTGTTATGCCTTCCCCTAAGCCAGGGGTCTGCAACCTTGACAACTTTTAAGACTTGTGGACTTCAGCTCCCAGAATTCCCCAGCCAGCATAGCTGGCTGGGGAATTCTGGGAGCTGAAGTCCACAAGTCTTAAAGTTGTCAAGGTTGCAGACCCCTGCCCTAAGCTGTCCTTGAAGTCCAATAGAGGACAATTCTTTATCTGGACAGTGATTGCCCCTGTGACTCTGGACATTTATACCAACCTCATCTCACCATTATGGTATAAATACTCAGGGAGCCCAGGACAATTCTACACCTCCCTGCTGCTTTCAGATACAACATATAATGCTGTGCTTAAAATTTGCTAGATCATGATGTGTACCATAAACTAATCTTAATGAGTATCTAACTCGCCACTGCAGAGTTTTTTGTACATGATAGCTTTAGTTTACCATATATTAACCTTTATGCTCCTCAACATTTATTTAAAGCTCCTACCCTTCCTTTTAGATTCCTTTTAAGACTTTTGTTTCTTTATATATTTCTGTTTTATATTTTTTTATCTTTTTATAATTATTGTTAGATACTGATGTATTTTTATAGTGTATACCTCATCCTCCTTATGCTGGTCTAGGACCATAAGAAAGATTTGTTTGATTAATATAAATAGTTCTTCCAATCATTCCTGACCTGTGATCATCTCACCTAAAATAAGTGCTGCAATTCCAAATAATACTGAATTATTTGGTGATATTAAAAATCTAAATTATAAAAATATACATTTATACATTCTACACTAGCTATTTTAAAATGCATATGCAGTGCAGATTCATAAAATATATGTAAAAATGATGGCTCAATCTCAAAAGTGGAATTACAGGTTATATTTTACAGTACATTTTATCATATTTTAAGGCTGCAGTTGTAAAGTTACTTTCCTGTGAATACAATTTTTGATATATGGATCTTTTGAGTAGGTAGCAGTCTTAGTTTATATTTTAAGTAAAATTGTTCTAAGTATCTAGGTAGAAAAATAGCAAATTAAAGAGCTTAATTCAATATAATGAAAGGGAATTTCTGCTGATACATTTAAGGACTAAGAAGAAATAAAAAGATGAAAAAGAACTGTTCGTCTTTTTATTTCTTCTTAGCCCTTAAATGTGTTTTGCCAGTTATCCCATTATGCTGGTAGAGAGACACAGTTGCATCCAACCCAAAATGATTATAATTGTAAAAAAAGCTCAAGGGTGTATTATTATTGTTGTGTTATAGAAAATAATTCTTGTAAATAGATTGTTTTCCCATTGAATATTATGTTTTGTTGTGATCAGTTTTGGTTACTGATGGGTTTTTTTTTTTTTTGCAGAAATAGTAAGATGAGATGGAAAGTTTTATAGAGGACAGAAACCTTCTTGAAAAATGGTTTTAAAGATTACATCAGGCCTCTCTTTTCTTCTTTTATGTAGAAGAAGTTGAGGAAGAATCTGAAATTCCCAAAGAAATAGATCTGACTGATAAACAGAAGCACCAGTTGAAGCACAGAGAATTGTTTCTGTCTCGTCAGTATGAGTCCCTCCCTGCAACACACATTCGGTAAGAAGCTGTTGAGAATACTGTTTCAGTCATGGATTTCTGTGTTTGCTGTTAGCTAAATGATCAGAATAAGAGGTTTTGATGTTTTTATGGGATTCAGTAGTGCCACCGTAGAATTGGAATTTGTGAAATTCAGAAAAAGGAAGCAACTGTCCTTACTTCATCTCATAGGATTATTAATTTGCAATTTATTCCATTTCATTCCAGTGCTTTCAATGTTTTCTTTCATCATTAGCACATCCTTGTAATTTGCATTACAGGGCAAATCAGCGAAACACTTCTGAAAATGTAAGTTACTAAATGGAACATGTAGATGAGAGTATGCAGTTTAAAAAGTATCCAACTTGGTCAGGTATGAATCTTGGAGGGATGAACCGGCCAGATGAACACATAAATGGGGGAAGTTAGTTCACGGTCAGATGAGAAGAAAATATTCTGAAGATTGTTCACTGGCTAGAGGTGAAAAGAGCCTCTCTACTTCCATTATGTGGCAGGCAATATGTGGAAATGTATCCCCTAATCTATTAGATCTGCTTGACTCTTGTCCCCCCATCCCAATTTTTCTCTCTAGCCACCCTGAGTAGTGGCAGATTACTAAGCCTAGATAACATTTTGATTCTTTGAGGAATTACAAAAACTAAAGGATGAATAAACTTACCCCCCTTCCCCCTTAGTAGGTTCCCCAGAATAAGGATCTTCTCATTTAGAGCCATTGGGTAGATGATTCTATTGTATAATATGATCCAGGTTTTTTTTTAAGGCCATAATTAAGATAATCTTTATTGTCATTTTTTACTGTGAGCACACTGGCCCACATTAAAAATTAAATTCTGTTGCCTGCTCTCAAAAGAAAATATATATCTACCCATGCACATACATAACACACATATACACATGCTATATACATATACATACATACACATATACATATACACATATATATACACACACACACACACACACATATATACATACATACATACATACATACATACATACATACATACATATATATTTCGGGCTCATTCTGCCCTCATCAGCTAGCCACACCCTTTATGGGATTCGAACCTAGGCAGCCTGCATGTTAGGCAGTTACATTAACCACCAGGCCACCAGCTCTCCTCCCCTCTTCGTCAGCCGAGCCAAGGGAATATATAGAGAGAATTTTTAAAGCACCTTGGTATTTTTAACTGCTATACTGCAGTTACTTTTTTTTATTTATTTATGATCTCTTGGTTAATGTAACTGCCTAACATCAGCTCAATCTAGAGCCATCCACAGGCAGCAGTCGCTACTGCGACATCATTTGTGTTTCCTAAATTTTTGGATTGCTAACAAGAGTTAAGGGGGACTGGGATAGCTATTTCGAGCTGATTAGCTCTCATCAGCCAGCCATACCCTTCTGAGATTCGAGATTTGACATTAGGCAGCTGTGTTGACCCCTAGGCCACAGGCTCTTTCTCACTTTGTCAGCTGTATCAGGCTCTAGATTGAGCTGATACAGGCAAAAGATTTCTTCCTCCCATATTTGGGCCAGCAGGTGTATCAAAAAAAACACTCAAGACATATCTCCTCCCCTGTCTCTTCCCTCTCTGATACAGCTGACAAAGTGAGAAAGAGCCTGTGGCCTAGGGGTCAACACAGCTGCCTAATGTGCAAGCAGCCCAGGTTGTTAGACGATACAGCCAACTGTATGAGCCTCGTAAGAGAAGGCATACAGACACCATCATGGCATGGACAACACTGCCGTATATTAATGGCGTGTCCGAGGCAACGGCGCGGATACTAGCTCCATATAATATCAGTATTGCCCATAGACCAGATCAAACCCTGCGTACCAAGATAATGCATCCCAAAGAGCCGCTCCCCAACAAAGAAAGATCCTCGGTGATATACAGAATGAGATGCAAGGACTGTCATTGTAACTATGTTGGAGAGACGACCAAGCGGCTCAGAACCAGGATTCATGAACACGAGCTGGCCGTTACACGGCAGGAACAGCGTTCACAGATATGGCACACATGGCCAACTACAATCATACGTTCGACCTTGCAGACCATCGCCCAGGATGCCACCAAGAGCGGCCGACTGCTTAAGGACTGCTGTCTGACGGGCACTCGATCAATCGCCATATAGATTTATTGCCTGCCTATCAGACACTAAGGAGGTGGGAAGAACAATGTAACAACTCACAACGAATGCAACGAGCGCCGCCAATGCAGGATCAGAATTGCTGGCCCATGCGACAACAAGGAACTACGACCATTGAAGGGAGGAAATCCCCAGTGCGCCCTGCGCAAGAACTGAAGATGGGAGCTTGGGCACATATACAGCAACATGGGGAGGTGGCCATAGGACAAGAGACGTTAGAGGACCAGCCCACAGCAATGGGTATTCGGACACGAATGAGGCAGGCAAAGAGGGTGACAATGAGAGAGGCGATGATTCCCGGGCCTAGGAGCACACAGACAGATGCGAGACAACTATAAACAATACGGCCAATTGGGGTGGGGGGATCGGTGACTCGCTCAATGAGCAGAGCGCAAAAACAGCTGGTCTTATAAGCAAGCTACATAGCGGAAAGAGGAAACTTGAAGAGTTCACAAGGTTGATACTATATGAAACAAAACTGTGACTGAATCTAGATGTTCTGTTTCGGATACCACGAAGGCTCCTCCCAGAAGGTAACAAAGGAGAGAGGTCGTGAAGAGGATGTGTAGCATCCCAGACAATCCCACAGACCTCACTCAAGCATCACTTATATGCTATGTCCTGGATTAAAGGAAGCAAACTACCAATAATCTTTTCTGCCATCCTCATCACTCTGTCCTCCTTCCTGTCCGAAGCAATAATGCTTCCAAACAAGACAGTAATGCAGTATGACAGGATGCTCTCAATCGTCCCTCTATAGAAAGTGGTAAGGACAGGGGAAGGAAGATGTACTTTTCTCATGCAAAGCATAAAATGCAGGTGCTGCTGTGCCCGCTTTACAAGTGTTTCACTGTTGAGCGACCAAGCTAGCCTACTTGTTAGCTGCACACTCAGAAACTTGATGCTGCTAACCACCCCCACAAGTGAATCATTAATACACAGAGGTTTGTGGCTATGCCTGCCTTTTCTGAAATCGACAATGATGTCTTTAATTTTTCCTACGTTTAAAATGAGGCTGTTTTTATTACACCAGTTCACCTCTACCTCCTTGCAGTAAGCACCAATACTGTCATTCTCTACATCTGTAGGATTTATTATAAAGAGCTATTGAAAACATACATATATATTAAATCAAAATAGATTTAATAATTAGCAATGTTTACGTTTTTATTAATTCAAAGTGGATGGTTTTTGATTGAGAGCAGATGAACAAATTCATGGTAGGCATTCAGGGGATGGAAGAATAAATAAAGAAAGCCTTTTAAGATCACTACTCAGTTCCCTTTGGATATCTGGCAATCTTAATCCATGCAGAAAATAAGTAATATTTTACCAGTATTATTTATCTAATTTGATTGATTTTTCCTTTGCAGTGTGAAATGCTCAGTAATATAATATTAATAATGAATATCCTTTAATGAATGATCATTTTTGCAATTATTAGACTATTGTAAATATAATAATTCTTGTGAAAAAAATAGAAGACAGAATATTTACTGCCTTGATTTGTGTATAAAATGGGGAAAATATAATAATAAACATGTTGGTTAATATTAAGGTTTCTAATGAAAGTATTGTCTTTACAGCAACTATCATAACCTGAATGTGTGACATATCACTATATAATGAAAACTAATGTAGTTTCTGTGATTATCTTGGCTTTACCTTTTTTCTTGTTTCTTTAACTATGATTCTTTAAAATGCAAATAATAATTACTGGAGATTGATGTGATCTGAAGGAAGTTGCAGTTGTTGCTTATCTTGGGCATTTTATGCTGCCCTATGATGAGAAGCCTCCTCAGGTGTCATTTTGTTTTGACTGTTATTCATTTACTGTTGAAATGAAATTGTGATACACGATTTACAAAGATGTACAATTACCCTGCCAAGAAATATGATCATCTACATATTTTTAGACATTCCCAATCTTTTCTTCCAGATGTTTCTCAGCTTTGGCAAAGTTTAAGTTTATTCAACATTTTAAATAATGTTTTGTAATTAATTGTGAAAGGCATGTAAAATTTATGTAAATGTCCACATCCAGCTTGAGAACCCAAATAAAACTCCAGGTTCATTCCATCTCCGAAAATCTTACTATTTACTGAATATACTGCATGGTTATGTTGAAGCAAAACTAACTTTAAGGTTCCAACCCCAATTCATAGTCTTAAACAATAATTGTGAATGCTCCAACACTGGACGTTTTTAAGAAGAGATTGGACAACCATTTGTCTGAAATGGTATAGGGTTTCCTGCCTAAACTGGGGGTTGGACTAGAAGACCTCCAAGGTCCCTTCCAACTCATCCTATTCCTATTCCTATTCCTATTCCTATTCCATTCCATTCCATTCCATTCCATTCCATTCCATTCTATTCTATTCTATTCTATTCTATTCTATTCTATTCTATTCTATTCTATTCTATTCTATTCTATTCTATTCTATTCTATTCTATTCCATTCCATTCCATTCCATTCCATTCCATTCCATTCCATTCCATTCCATTCCATTCCATTCTTCCCAGCCAAACCCCCAACGTCTTACATAGTCCATATCAACAAGTTCACTTTCTTATGGGAACCATCTGCTTCAAATCCACACCTGTTCTGGTGTCCTTGACAAGCCTTCAGGCTCTTCAGCTGAATTGTAGAAGTTTCGTTTCTCCATCTAACCCACTTCAGCCTCAGAAAAAGCTACCACATAAATAACTAGCTACTCTTGCTTATGTATAAAGAGCATGGCCAAACGAGTAAGCAACTTAACACTTATATCTCAAATCAGATATTGGTTAAACAGGGATCTTTACTAGTCTCTGCTTTTGTTTTTACATTAATTCCTGGGTCTTTTGTCTGATCTAGACTTCTAAAAGCTAGAAAAAGTTGTTTAATTTTACTTTAGACAAATGATACTGTGATTTTATTCAAAGACATTAATTAGCCTTGGAAGAATATTGAAGAACTTTGTTCACTAATGTATTGATAATCACATTCTGATTGATTAGCAAAAGACAAAATTTGAGTAATTGTAATCCAAGACAGCTTCACTGAACAGATAAAAGGCTTTAAAGATCTGGGTGGTGTTTGATGTCTCAGATAAAAAGACGACTCAGTCTAAAAATGAATAAACACACAAACTGTTGCAGGTAATTTAAGGTCCTTTTGCTTGAAATAAAAGTTTTGTGCCTTCTGCTATTAAATTATTTATGACTAAAGTAATCACAGCTTTTTGTACAGAGCTTATTTAGGACCATACCTGCATTCTAAATTCCTGAGGGCAATATTTTAGATTCTTAAGTCCTTCTCTAATAACACTTTGCAATTAAAGGCTGTTTATTTTCCAACATGGAACATTGTGTTCAATAATTCTTACTCTCTTGCTAAATGTTAACTTCTGTCCAGTGGATCCGATTTAATACTTTATGTTAAATTTCATAGGAATAAGACTGGCACAAAGTGCATGTAAGATTTGGGTGGGTTAAAACTTGTATTTTTGTTGTTATTTTAAACTGGTGATAAAGCAAACTGAAGAGAATAGCAAAATACTTCATATTTGTCAGTGTCAAATATAGCTAATACCACTGCTTATCGTTCTCTCTGCTTTCCTTTTTAGTTGATACAAAAGGAATGTTATTTGTCTTTATAATATACCTAACCCAATATCTTCCTGAAGCGAAGATTTCAGTATTAAACAATTCTCATCCTATATATAGGGGCAGTTATGATAGAAGATTAATTTATGTATTCCTAATCCTTTCTGTGTCCTAATTCTGGAATTAAGGGCTTACCAGAGATTCATGGCAAAATTTCTCTCAGATGGTCTGGTAACTGGCCTTCTTCTGGTATCTCATTGTACCCTCTGCATTCAATAGTTATTGTCTTTCCTTAGCACTCTTCATCCTATTCTCATCTTCAATACACTTCTTCATATTGTGACCATCAACTCTCTTCAACAGTACAAATATTCCTCAATTTGACTTAGGTTTACCAGGTCATATTGTCTTTATTAAAATCCATTTTCAAAAGCCATAGCTCCCTACCTCCATCTATTTCCCATACCTCAATTCCAGTTCTTTTTCTAGAGTTCTGTCTGTTTTTTTCCCCATTTATGCCAGCTCAGTTCAGTAGCCCTTCCAATCTTCTATGGGATAAGCTTTTCTCTGATAATCTAAACTGTTGCACTACTTTTAAGTTCTTGTTATCACCAGAGCCCCCAAACATTTGTTTGTATTAGAGCATGGAAGTCTAGACAGACGATAAGCTAGAAGGGAGATATGGTGCATCCCAAGGATGTTGTTGTATAAACTACTAGTCCTTGGCCTCTCCCCAGGATTTTTGTTGTGCATGCACTATGATCACTTCAATGCTTTTTAAACAGCAAGTCCTGGATGCTGACTGGCAAAACAAGCTAACCCTAGTCACTGACAACTTTTAAGTACCACATACAGGATCTAGCTAAATATCTTGGAACCACTTATTTTTCATGGCGCCTTTTTAAAAGTTTAACATCCTCCCTTGCTCTGCTGGAAAGTAAATTTATTAGAAACCCCTGTGAGAAATATACTAGTCTCATAGCTTGTACAATTTCGTCATTGTGTGTTTAAGAATTAGTTCTGATGATCAGATAATAGTAACTATATTTTCAGTTGCAACTATGTGAGACAGAGTATCAAACTGTGTGTGTATGTGTATGTGTGTACCACTTTACAATGCCTTGGTAAGGCCACACTTGGAATACTGCATCCAGTTTTGGTCACCACGATGTAAAAAAGACATTGAGACTCTAGAAAGAGTACAGAGAAGAGCAACAAAGATGATCAGGGGACTGGAGGCTAAAACATATAAGGAACGGTTGCTGGTATTGGGTATGTCTAATGAAGAGAAGGACGAGGGGTGACATGATAGCAGTGTTCCAATATCTCAGGGGCTGCCACAAAGAAGAGGGAGTCAAGCTATTCTCCAAAGCACCTGAAGGCAGGACAAAAAGTAACGGATGGAAACTAACCAAAGAGAGAAGCAACCTAGAACTAAGACATTTTCTTTATATATATATATATAAAGGGACAATAGGGACAATATCCTGGACAACGATACCTTACGTCCAGGGGGTGTCAGAGGCAACGGCTCGCATATTAGCGCCGCATAACATCAGGGTGGCCCACCGACCCAACCAAACACTCCGTATGAAAACGATGCGCCCTAAGGAACCACTGCCAGAGGAGGAAAAATCATCAGTGGTCTATAGGGTGCACTGCAAGGATTGCCAGTGTAATTACACGGGAGAGACGGCCAAACGGATAAAAACCAGGGTACATGAACACAAATTGGCCGTCAAAAGGCAGGAGCAGTATTCCCAAATATGGACGCATATGGTGAATAATGGACACTCATTTGACTTCATGGGGGCAAAAGCCATCGCCCAGGATGCCTCCAAAGGAGGGCGCCTACTGAAGGAGGCCTGGTTCTCAGATGCGGGCTCGATTAATCGACACGTAGAATTGCCCCCGGCATATCAGACATTAAAAGCATATCTGGACGTGCGGCCCGGAATGGCCAATGGGGGGGCAGTGAGGATGCCAGACCTAGCCGCGCGACCCAAAACGCGTGTGGGGGTGGGGGTGGAAGGCGCATCAGGAGCGATGACACCAGGAAGGATAAGATCGGTAAGGAAGGGAGAGGGTGGAACTGAGGGCGAGGCAGCAGGTGGCTCAGCTGAGCTTAGGCAGATGAGGCAGAAGGATAGGATGCGGCTGTGCATGCGCACACCCAGGCATGCAGAAAGATTGGAAGGAATAGGACCCAGGGGGATAGATAATGGAAGGCAGGTACAGCGGATGGTTCAAAGGGATAAGAAGGAGGGGGGGAAGGTGAGGCAGTTGGCTAACGCACCAACGGCAGCAACATTAGGAAGGATAGGATCTGCAAGGATGAGAGGAGGTGAATTCAGGAGTGAGCCGGCAGATAGCCCAGCTGATCGTAGGCAGACGAGGCAGAGGGACGGGATACGGCTGTGCGCACGCACATCCTCTTACAGAATTCACGTACTCCGTTAGTTATTGAATCGATTAAAATCTCTAAAGCCTTTTTAACCCATTGAATGAAATTTTAAAACACATTTTTAAATCTTAACTCTAGGTTTCTTTCTGTGCCACACCGGTTTCCATAGTAAGGTTCCTACAAACCCCAATATTTGAAAAAAGGTATTTCTCCGCACTTCAGATTGGTCAAAGTTCTCTTCCCTTTCTTCTAGTGGCCTTTGAATGGTGTAGGCAGTTTTGTTCCATGTTGTAATTACTAGTTGATTATCCACGTTATCACAATTTTCAGTAACTTGTATCTGGGTGTCAGTCTCTATTGGTTTTGACAATTCAGGCATCTCAGTTAAAGTTATTCTTTGATCATCAGGCTTCTCCATAAATTGTATATGGGGTTGTGTAAAGTTGATTTGTTCAATGGTTTCCACAATTTCTCCCGGTATAAGTTCATGTTTGAGTTGTAAGTATGGTTTCTCTTTAGGTTGTATATGTTGCTCAAAGGCCTCTTTGGAGCCACTCTGCTCCCTCTCCACTGTTCTTCGGCCTATAACTTGATCCGTCAAAATTTGAGAGTAAGATTTCGTGTACTCCGTAGCTTCCAGGATTTTTTCCAGTATAAGTTCATAATCAAGCTGTGGGCAAGATTCCTCCATCTCAGTGGTGAAAGGATCTTTTAATCTTTTAGTGAAGGCTATATTTAGTAAAAGTCAACAAATATTCACCTCCAATTCCTAGTAGGCAAAATCACCACCCAGCTGTTTCAAGTTATCTTTACCCTTATCATCTTTTGAAGGTCAGAGCCATCCTCCAGCAAAAAAATATACAGTTGCAGTAACACTTTTCGTCACAAGATGTCCTCAGTAGGCTATAAGGTCTTTCTTTCCAAGTTAATAGATTTTTTGTTTTTCACATTAAAAAAGTAAAAAAAGAAAGGCCTCTCCAGGATAGTAAATAGCGTAGTTATAATAGTAATGATCAAAAGTATAAATATTTTCAGGATCCCTCAGTATTCCAAGAGTTGAATAGTCAATAAAAAATTAGCTGTTTTATTTTTTTTCAGTTTCCAAAGCTGTTTTTCCCGCAGTGTCAAAACACTGCTCTCTCACAGCAGGGAAGTAATTCAAATTCAAAAGCTTTTTACAGGAGAGTAATTAGGGAAAGAGGGGGAAGGAAAGGTCTCACCCGGATTCTCCATGTGGGTTCTTTGTGCTTAGCTGTTCTTCTGGCTTTCGGCTGGCGCAGCGAAGTGATCGTCCATTTTACTGGGCAATCTTTTCTCCGACGGCCCTAAGGAGCTGGCTCGAACCGAGGAAGGAGCTGCCGCCCTTCCCCCGTCGACGAGGGCCTCCTCAACGGTGGTCGCCCCTCCAGGGTGACTTTCGACCCGATTAAGGGTCTACCGGCGGAGGGAAAAACAGCCGGTGGAGAGACGAGGCTCTCCTTGCGACTGCGTCTGCTGCGGGTCCGGAACCGGAAGCCCAGGAGACATTTTCTGACAGTTAGAACAATTAATCAGTGGAACAGCCTGCCTCCAGAAGCTGTGAATACTCCAACATTGGAAGTTTTTAAGAAGAGACTGGACAGCCATTTGTCTGAAATGGTATATACTGAATGTTCTGTTTTTGCTTGTTGACTCAGTATCATTGAAGTTTGAGATCACAGGGAAGTGTTATCATTTTAATGTGGGTTGCTACATATTTCTGAGGTGTTGAAATCTATTCTCAGACCAATAACAGATAGTTAATGTTATTTCAATAACTAATAAGTAATAATACATTAATAACTAATAATATATTTCAACATAGATTTCAAATAAAGATTATTACAATATCTAATAATTTTGTAAAGTTAAAATTATACAGGCTTTTAATGTATGCATATTGATCTGGAATTTATAAATTTTGGAGTTTTCTCGATTTGTAAGTTCTCTAGAGCTCTTCTGAGTTCTCTGGTAGTCTTCTGCATGTTGTTTTAAGCAAAACAATAAAGAGTAAGTCAATATGATTGCATTGATACAAGTGCTTCAAAATTCTAACTTCAAAATGTGGTCCAAAAGAAAAAAAAGTGATATAAATAGATGTGTGGAAATTAAAGTACAGAGCACAAAAAAGTATTAAGCTATTTGGAGATTTAGAAATGAATGAGAATGGTGATTGATGAGCATCAGATATTTGTTTCAAATACATGATTTAAACACAAGTCTATTCACAAGTAGACATGGAAAAAGAACTATCAAAAAGCATACTTGATTTGATTGCTTATGATGAAAATAAGAATTAGTAAAGAACACAGATGTGATGAGAGGTCTTGGCTGTGCGGAAAATCATATTTTGGTGATGTCAGGATTGAATATTGGGGAAAAGAGTAGGCAGAAAAGAAAAGAAAAGTGTGGGTAGAATGATAGTTTGGCCAGAACTGAAAGTATGGAAAAGTATTAATCTCCCAACAAAAGAAATGAAAAGTGAACTAATAATAGGATAATGGGAAGTTGCTTGGAATAGAGTAAAATAAGTTACATTAAGTGTACCACAGAAGTAATTTATGCTTCTGAGAAGAATGCAAACAAGATATTTGGTAGAATGGTGAAATAAAAGAGGCTATGGGGGGAGAAAAGATACATAGAGAATGGTAGAAAGAGGAAAGATAAGAAAAATGTACAGTATAATGTACAGAGAGAGAAAACAATAGTTGCAATTATGGCCAAAAAGAGCAAGGAACAGTTAAGATAGAAAAAAAAGTCAGAGAAAATAACTAACAGTATTGATGAAAATAGAAAAGCTTCTAAAATTAAGCACTGTACAGTAAGTTAAAAAGAGCTAAACTGGCAACTCTCAGCAGCGTGAACGGAGTTAAAAATGAATGATTTGCAAAGTAAGAATGATTTGGGATAAAATAGTGAATGCTGATAATTTTTAGAGATTTGTATGAGAATACAAATAGTGGTTTATTAAAGGGTAGATTTTTTTTCTTACTGCCCAAGGAGAGAAAAATAAAAGAGAATAATTAATGCTGTGAGAATACTAGACAATGGTAATTTTGATTATATTATAGTACTATATACCAGGGCTTTTCAACCTGTGGTACGCGTACCACTTGTGGTACATTAATGAGTGGCAGGTGGTACGCAGCCCTGCCTAGCCAAGTGTAGTGGGGAAGGGAAAGAGCCAGCACAGGCAAAGACTTACAGTGAGAGAGTCCTCTGGAGCTGCAAAGGCCCCAGGCCCACTTCTGGCTCACCCTCCCCCATGAGAAAGGAGGAGGGGGGGCGGAAACTATAAAAGGAGGCAGTTTTGGAGGGAGAGGGAGAGAGAGAAAAAGCAGCCTTGGGAGGAGGCAGAATCAGCTCTAGCTGCGAAGGGGAAGAAGAAGAAGGAGGAGGAGGGTGGGGGGAGAGGAGATCAAGCAAGCTGGTCAGCCTTGAGCCAATCTACAACTGCTGTGGCAGCCACCTGTGCTGGCAGCAGCAAACAGGCAAGAAATGCAGTGGAGGAGGGGTCACCCTCCACTAGGAATGAAAAGCAGCAATGGCTGGAGGTGAGGCATGGAGGGAGGGAGGGAGATGGAGAGTGGAAGGATTCTTATGTGCTTTTGTGACTGAAGTTCTGGGATTTGTGCAATGTGGGCTTTGTGTTCTTAAGGAGTGTTCGGCAATTGCTATTTGGCTGATGGCTCGTTTTAGCTTCTATTGCTCTGCTGTTGTTAGCTGTAAGTTTTGCTGCAAGGGATTTTGAAGTATTTTTCTCCTGAATGGATTTTACTTATGAATGGAGCCATTTGGGGAGGCTGCCTTAGCCGGCAGCCAGTATTTACTTTTTTTTTTCTTCCTTAAATGCCGGCTGGGCTCCTTACTTTCCTTTCTAGCCAGTAGCTAATTCTTAAAGGGGAAGTGCCTTTTTAAGCTAGTTCACTCAGCACTTGTCTTTTCTGTCTCTTGAGGCCTTTCCTTGTTTGATCAATATATGGAAGAGGGAAAATATGGGGGGGGGTTCAAATTCTTCCTTCAGAAGGAGATGGGAATGAGAAAAAGGGAGGCAGGGAAGGAAGTCCCGCCTTAGCACTTGGCCACCAGCAGCTCTGCCATTGACTTTGCTTGTCAAAAGGTTGCAAAAGGGGATCACATGACCCTGGGACACTGTGACCATCATAAATATGAATCAGTTGCCAAGCATCCAAATATAAATCACATGACCCTGTTGCTGCAATGGTCATAAGTGTGAAAAATGGTCATAAGTCATTTCAGTGCAATTGCAACTTTGAACAGGTATTGTTTTTGTCACCCAAGTTTTTGACACCTTGCTAGGTGGTACTCGAATATTGCCATATCCTAAAAGTGGTACAATCGGTAAAAAGGTTGAAAAGCCCTGCTATATACCATTTATTAGTAAATGAATGACTAATAAAACATAAAGTAGATTTTTTTTCTCTTCATTTATTTTAAATCCTTTTCTTTTTTTTCTTTTTGGTTTCCATTATTTTTTTTCTTTACGTTTAGACATTGGTTTTTTAGTGTACTTAGGGTTTTTAGTATATGTATTTTGGTCAATATTTTGTATTTGTGAAATTAAAATTATTTGTGCTGGAATATCTAGAGTTTGCTTATAGTTTCCCCCTTATAAGGACTGTAGTCATAACTTGGGAAAGAATTTTACGGAAATTTTGAATATTTATATGAGAAATCATACATCAGAAACATATAATGCTTTCAGCTATGCCTGTACACTTCCAAAATTTTGATTTTCAGCTTTTCACATATACTTTCCATTGTTATTGTTTTAGAAATATTTATCTTTTACGATTTTAATGGTTTTAATGCTATAAGCTACCCAGAGCTGCTTCAAAACGAGATGGATGGCAAATAAATTTAATAAATACAAAATAAAATATAATGGATTATTCATTAAGTTGTATAATGAATGGGCAGGCAGCTCCCTATTCTACATTCACTCTTGCAGTCTGCCTGCCTGCCAGTCCCTCATGCCAAAAAGCTAATTGCTGGCTCAGACATCAGGTACAATTTTCTCCATCTTAAGTAGAAGCACATGGATTTTGTAAATAATGCAGCAGCTTCTCCCAAAGCACTCCCTTTTTTTATTTGTCTTTTTAAAAATAAAGTCAAAGTTGCTAGGTGAGAAGCTGGAAACCAGTAGAATTTGTTGTCTCTCCTTGGCTTCTGATATAAATCGTAATTTTTAGAACAATATTTTATCACACAATTAAATTGGTACAGGGTTAACATTTATGCCTAGCATTGTCTGTTCTTTACAGGAATAAGAGAATATTAGCTAAGAATATTGATTTCTATATTAGTTAATGCTTTATTGTCTCTAGTGATTATTGTCCCTGTTTACCTACAAGATCAATCCTTGTATATTTGATACAAATTGGCTTTACTTTAAAAATCTGTGGTTTCCAGAATTTTATTATTTTCTGTAAAGTATCCATGAGAGGTTCTTTAAATATGTCTGTAATTTTAGCAGATCTATATTTTTATCTTTGCATTATTGAATGTCTTCCATGAGACTACTCAAAATTGAAGAGGAATTTTGCCATAAAGAAAGAACCTTTTCCCTTTCTTTTAAAAAAAATAAAGGCTGTGTCTGTGTGAGTATCTTTTGAAGCAGTGGGGGCTGATTTTCCTACCAACATATCTCAGTGCTCAGAATGAGGAGATAATGTTATACAGTAAACTGTTTTCGGTTTATCATATCTTTTTCTTTAACTTGCCAGCAAGCTAGCTTAAGCACATGCTGGAGGTACTACAAAGGAATTCCCTTAAAAGATGATGATAACAATGACTACTAAGCTGGCACACCAAGGCAGGAGATGAAGCTAAAATGTTTACACCCAGAGGATTTGTAAGATTGATGGTTGAAATTATGAGCCTTTCAGGCTTTACACTCAGCCCTGCAGTTACAAAACCTATCAAATAGTTTATTGGCAACCTGGGAAAAATGGAAATTGTTGGCCTCTTGACTATAACAACATAATATCCGCACTGGAGGATTTCATAGTTAGCAGCACATAATAACTTTACTTATAATAGTTGCTTGACTTGATAATTGTTCAGTTACAGGCAGTGGTGGGATTCAAATATGTGAACAACCAGTTCTCTGTGTGGATGCTGCTTCCGGAAGTCCATTCTGGGCCTGGGCAACAAAAAATTAGCTACCGATTCTGCTGAACTGGTGCGAAGCGGCTGAATCCCACCACTGGTTACAGGTTATAAACAAAAAGAAAAATTCACAATCTTGAATGTTGTGCTTGATTGTCCTACTCAAAAATTATTAAAATAACAGTTAATAAGGGCAGTTACCTGTTAGTGCAGGTATAAAAAGAGTGAATGGTTAATCATATTCTACACTTGTTGAAATTAAAGCTAATAGAAAAATGCTAGAACATGTTGGAGACAAACTTGAAGAGCTGAATTTAAAAATATATATTAAGGAATCCTTTCTCTTCTCTTTTTATATTGCTAAGCAGAACAATATGTACAACTCTGATCAGCAATTTTCAATTAATTCCAAACAGCATTTTTACAATTTTACTGCCTTTTAAAAAAGGAGATGTTGTATTCAGAACATTATCTTCAAATTTCAACTTTCCACGTTATTTTTATCAATTTGACCCCTGATTGCTGGGTTTCATTTCTTATGCTCTCCTAGTGGTGCTGTAGCCATCTTTGATACAATAATGCTAATCTGGAATGAAGTATCTTTCAGTTCATCCTGGCATGACTTCTTTTATTTATCATCTTATCAAATAAATGCATGATTTTTGTATTGCATTTTTCTAAGCTGAGTATTAGCCTTGCACTGAGGAGTTACCTTGACTCAAAATTGTATGTATGCTCATCACTTTGATTGAATACTGTATATCCTGCCATTTTTCTTTTCACAGATGTCCAGATACTATTCTAACACATTACCTATTACGCTTTTGGAACATACTATGAGAATAAATGAATTTCCCTTAACTTTTATTTCTTGCATTAAAATTATTGCTTTTGCTGGACAGTGAAAGTGGCTGGATTGGAACATAATTGTTATTGTAGGTTGGGTATAGTTTAGGTCTTAGCAATTATCAAAGAGCTCAATTTTTGTGGGTGTTATACAATAATATTGCACATTTTCTAGCTATATTAAAAGAAATCTAATGTGCTGCCAATGTTTTTGTGAAAATATGGCAAAAATTAGGTGTGGTTTATTGTCTGGATTCTCATATCTTTTTAGGAATAATTATTACCAGAAAAAATATTTTAATTAGTAAATGTCAAAATGTAAACTGTGAAGTTGTGAGAGACTGGAGGAAGGAAGCAGGGAAGAAATGCTATTTAGGTGAGAAGACGTGATGCGGTCCAGATGTGAAAACCCTGGGAAGGAAGAACTTCAAAGAGATTCCATTAACTCACTATGAGTCTACAGTTTTCAAGTTTATTTTCTTACTTCAGGCTAGCATTATATATGTCTATCTGAAATTTGTGTGCTTTTTGGATCTTTGGTTTGCCAGCTATACAGAGTGTGACAATAACACAGATGAACACTCATGGGTGGTTGAAAATGCCCATGTGTTTTTGGGGGGCAGATTAAATATTATGTAAATTAATTTCATGACCAGTATGTATTTTAAGAGAGATACTTATATAAATTCCATTTATATAAACCAATATAGTTTAAATAGATTTTCATGGATCAATCAGACTATGAAGTTTCTAAATTGCAGCTTCTGTATGAAAAAAGTCATGACAAAAAAAAGTATAACAAAACATGTTGAGACTCTGCAAAGAATGCAGAGAAGAGCAACAAGAATGATTAGGGGGTGTTTAAAAAATAGGAAGAACTGCATTTTTTTTAAAAAAAAAAAGTCATATATATCTTGTATGATTTTAAGATGAAAATAATCCATTAAACATTTTTTCTGCGGGTTAATTGACATCTTGGTAGATGCTTAAACGGTTTGTAATCTCTTTTTATGTTTTTATATTAGAGGTAAAGTTGAAGGTATCTTCATACATATGATTTTCATTGTATTCCATATCTATTGAATAGTCAGTATTATTATGAATATGTTAATGTTGTCAGTTAATATTTAAAACTATATCCCTAAAATTTGGAATCTATTTTCATATGAGGAATTTTGGATCTAGCACATCTAGATTGTTGCAAAAAGGATTATTATGTCTTCTTGGAAAGATGCTTGTAAAATAGATATTGATGATTACTTGACAAAATGTGGGCACTGTCAGCCTTTGAAGTGGTTCGTTATCAGTATAATAGAAGGACAGAACAATATGATTCTCTATCACCAAGGCTTAATAAAGTATCCCTGGAAAAATGTTTGACAGCATTTAATGAGAAGCATTTAATAATTTCTGTATTAAATCCAACTGCGTGTTCATGTATACGTGCGTGCATACACACATACACCTTCAAGTCACACTGATAACTGTGGGCAACTCCCTGCAGTTTTCAACTTTGGACAGGATGATATTTGGAATAAAAGAGAAGGTTTTGTGTTTGTCAGTTGAAATCCAGCTAGATTAGGGATAGGGAGACTCCCTTACTGAGGTCTGTGTCTGGGTTTTGAGTAGTGCATCAAGTTCAATCCCAAGATGGGGGAAATGATGTGCAATTGTATAATGGAAGAGAGTACTACTTCATAGATATAAGTCTGCATTTTCGAGGTTAGGGTAAGATATTTTCTTGGAAACAATAAAGGACAAACTGAAAAAGAGGCAAATCTGAAAGAGGTTCATAATGATTAAAAACATAATTTATAATTTTGCTTACAAAGGAAAATTCAAGGTGAAAAGAACAAAAACTTTATAAAAATGCATATTCTAATGAAAATACCTAAAATCAAATTCATTTAAACAAGACAATTCAATTTCCATATTTTTCACAAGAATAAAATAAAAGATATATGGTCATTGCAGGATAGTGCAGAGTTACAAGCTGTCTTTTCAACTCAGTAGTTACTCCTTCAAGCTATTCAGTCTAATTGGAGGGATGGTTGTGGATTCACTCGGATTGCCAGTCTTGGTATGAAAATCATGAGTTTGTCCCAGGTCATCACAGACGTGACCAGCCTCACATTAGAACTGAATGTCTTCTTTTCTTCCTTTCCTTCTTTTCATTTGTTGATCTCTTATATTTAAACCACTTGTAAGGTAATGCATTTCATATTAAAAATTAATGGTCACGATGGCTGGATATTATTTCCACAGTCAAAAGCAAGTTTGCTTGAATTCAAAAATGTAAGGAGGAAAACTATTTTTGCATTAAGATCCTGTTAGTTTCCTATCAGCATCCGCGGACATAACCACTGTGGGAATAGAAGCTAGAGTAAGATGGCCTTTGGACCAGTTCTGCAGAGCTCTCCTGAAGTCTGCCTATTTGTAGAAATGATAAGATATACAGTAACTGAACTTTTCAAACTATGAACTTGGTTGACAGATTTGTTGCCCTTTACTTTGCAAGAAAATATTTCTGGACATAAACACTTCCTTTTTTTATGCTTCTGTAGGGGAAAATGCAGTGTTGCACTTCTGAATGAGACGGAGTCTGTATTGTCGTATCTGGCCAAAGAGGTATATAATTGGTTCACCTATCAATATCCTTTTATTTATATGTTATTGACTATTTCATTTTTAACAGATTGCTGTAAAACCAAACTGTAATTTTGTTTATATTGCTGTTATAAAGGTGAAATGGCTTAGTATTTGTTTTATTGTTTTGTGGTATGGTAATTCAATCTCCTGAATTATTGATGCTTTATTGAAATAATATTGAAGCCATTCATTTGATTTTCAGCCAGTAATTTGCAGCTCAGAATACAAAAGCTGATTCTCTTAAACTAATACTATTGTTTCTCTTACTACTTATTAACAATAGGGTTATATTTAAATATGAAAGAAATCTTACTGGATGGACAAAGAGGGATCATTGATAATAAGAACAGGAATTTTGCCTTTTCAACACCCTAAAAAAGAACAAAATGAGAATATGTGCCTAATCCTTAAAAGCATGACTAACTAGTAATCTCAGTATTCTACCATAAATATTGTTTACCAAACCTGTTGCAAACACTTTTTTTAAAAAATATTATTTTTAGCAAAGCATTTAAATTCAGTCTAGTAGAGTTTAGGAATAATAAGCTTTTATGGTATACACCTATCAGCATCTATTCATAAGTTAATATCTAGCTCTCTAGCTCTTTGCATAAATTCTCATAGTAAAATTTGAAACAGCTCCGTGGAGTATGAAACTAAATTTCCTATTGATACATATGATACTTTTATTATTACAAATTTTTCAAGGAGGTAGGAATATGATTCAGTAGAACTATTTTTGTTGTCCATAAGTATGCATAACACTGATAAATATTGATCAGCATTTTAGTGGAAGGACTTGCATATAATTCTCAAATACAATTTAAATGCCCTTTGGTATATGAAGAATTATACTTACCTTATACCACTTCCCAATTTCTATAATGTCTTATTAAAAACAGCCAGAAGTAGTGAATTGAGTTCTCTGTCCTTTGATTCACGGACTAAAGAACTATAATTCTGTAGTCACTTTTGTCAGAGTGAGTCCCACTGAATTCAATGGAGTTTCTTTCTGGATAAGATATATATCATGTATTGTTGCAGTAATAAAAATACCGCTGAACTATTTTTGTTTAAAACTTGTTTTCTAAGTCAGCGGTCCCCAACCCCCGGTCCATGGACTGGTACCGGGCCGTGGCATGCCAGCAACTGGTCCGCACAAACAAGCAAAGCCCCAACAGCAGGATGCAGGCAGCACACAATACCACACCCCCTCTGGTCCGCGGAAAAAGCTCTCTCCATGTAACCAGTCCCTGGTGCCCAAAAGGTTGGGGACTGCTGCTCTAAGTTACTTATTTATTTTCAATATTTAATAATTTAAAGAAAAGACAAAGTGATTCTAAGTATACTGGAAATTAATATAACTTTGGATTGAATCAAGATAGCTCATTCACATTGTGTTAAACCTCAGTTATTTTTAGAATAGCTGTAAACATCAAAAGATGTACTTCACAAAGCATGATAGTGCAAATGAAGCACTACTTTTTGAAGCATTCAAGCAGCTATGTTCTTTGCAAGTTCATCCAGGTGCTTAAAGCTCTTCATGCAAACACATTTTGCAAAGCACCTCTTTTAAATGCTTCACACAGGCTCAGTACTTAAAATAGGCTAATGGAAATTAATGGGACAGGTAAATCATAACTTAATAATTTAAATATAAGTAGCTCTTGACTTATAACATGAAACACAATTGTTGTAAAATGTTGCACCCCCACACATGATTGCATTTTGGATGCTTGGCAACTGGCTCACATTTAGAACTCTTTGCCAAGTGCCCCACAATCATGTGATAGCTATTTGTAATCTTCTCTATCTGCTTACCCAGAGAGTCAATGGGAAAGCCAATAGGAAGGATTACAAGGAGAACTAAAATAGATCAATGGCTTGCAGGAATGGAGCTGAAATCCTGAAGATTGTAGCTCTGTTCCTGTATCCTGCTGACAGATTTTTTTCTCCATGCATGAAGGGAGGGGAAATCCTTCAGTGGGCTGCAGGAACATTTAGCAGCAAAAGGGTTGCCTGCCAGGACGATTTCACCTCCACATGGAGCTGAAATCCTCCTGGCAGGCAACTCTTTCACCTCATCCATTTAACAGGAGATTGCTTAATGGCTGCAATTCTGGCAGTCAGAATTGCAGACATTGAGTAAGACAGTCACATGTGTTTCTCTCTCTTAACTGCTTAACCCAAAACTGAGATTCCAGTTCCAATTATGGTTATGGTCAAAGACTACCTATGCAGCCAAAAAAAGGTGTGTCCCTTTCTGAGAATAATGTATGTTTGGTGTCTTTCTCTTTCATTATCTTTTTAAGGAATATATCTGGTTAATAAAGCATAAAACACAACAGGAAGCTATCCTGTGCTAAGGTATTCTCTATATTAGGGAAACCAACCTGGTATTCATATAGTTGAAAACTCTAGATGCCATCAGATTGCCTATTTCTGGTCTACCCTGATTTGCAACATTTGTCCAGAGTTTCATCAAAGAGACTTCAGTAACTCAAGTTCAATATCCAAAGGATCATTTAAGAATTTTTTTTTAAAAAAAACTTTTTTTAGTGGAAGAGGAAGCAATCGCCATGGCTGTCCAGATTTGCTGAGCTTCAGTGCCTAACAGCCTCAACTACTAGGTCTAACTTTAAGTCATTTGGACAAAGCATATTTAGAAGGATGGGTGTAGATTTTTCCCTGCTAAGTTTTATTTATTTTGTTCACTTTTCTCGTCTTAGGATACTTTCTTTTATTCTCTGGTATATGACCCATCATTGAAAACACTTCTGGCAGACAAAGGCGAAATCAGAGTTGGACCCAGGTATCAAGCTGATGTACCAGATATTCTCTCAGAAGGTAAGTATGTTATATTTGTGATTTTTCAGTGCCAGCTTTTATTGTAATTGATGTAGTTTTGCATATTCCAATTTGTAAATAATCTGAATATATACCATGTGGATCCCAAAGATGTTTTTCAAGCAGTTTAAACACCCAGTTTCTAAATAGAAATTTTAAAAACCATCATTCTTATAATATCCCTGTTTTTCCTTGTACGTTGGGTTGTTTGGTTTTCTTTTTTCCTTTTGACTTTTGATTTATTCTTTTGTATAATAAAGCAATAAAAATAAGCTCCAAAAAGTATGCTATAGGTTGCTTGATGACTTAGGATACCAATACAGGGGTATGTTTGTCTTTATTTATTTATTGAGTTTATAGCCTGCCTTTCATTCATTATAACCAAAGCTGTATACCATAGTATTACTTCTTACTCTCCTCTTCCCCACACCTAACAATCACTCTGTGAGATAGGTTGGCAGCTGGACCTAAATCACCCAGTGGTGACTTCCATGTTTGAGACTGAAGAAAGCGTGAGTTTCTCTGATTCTCATTCCGTGCTTTTGAGCTTTTACAAGCCCATTTAGTCTGTATCTGATTGGATGAATAGCATAGCAGCAACAGTAGTTATTTTGTTTTTTAATATTCATTTAGTAGCCTCACAATTGTTTAAAATAAGAACATGAAATAGTGAATAAGATATTAAAACAGATATTACAATATTTTTTAAAAAATACTTTTATTGCAAAAATTAAGATAAAAGCAATAAAAATATAAAAAACAGAATAGTGAATAAGAAAGAAAGAAGAAATAGCGAAAAAAAGATATGAAGTACTTCTGATCTTTTTGTCAGTGGTTATAAATGCATTTATATTTTACCCCCTCTCTAAAGTTCTATCATAATTTCCTTTTTCCATAAGTTACCCTTTCTAAACGTCAAACCCATAAATCACAACTTAATTGTTCTCTTTTTTTCAACAAAAGTCCATCAGGGGTTTCCAGGCATTAATGCATCTTTCTCTAAGCAAACAAGTTAATTTTGCCATATCTGCTAGTTCCATCATCTTCACCAACCATTCCTGTATTGTGGGTATATCAGAGGCTTGCCATTTTTGTGCATATGTTAGTCTCACTGCAGTGGTCATATATAAAAATAGTCTTGCTCCTATAATTTTGCTACTCTAGCACTAGCTTCATTTTAACCTTTCCATTTAGATCCACTATAGCAAAGCCTAAAGGATTGTGAGCTGGCAAGAGTTATTTGGCGATATAGAAGTAGATTTAAGAATCAAATATATAACTAAATTGTCTCCATGTCTTGGAGACAATTTGCTTGGATAAAGAGCTGTAGTAAAGGAAGTTTACTACATTAGAGAAGATGGAAAAAACACTCATTATTTCATACTACAGGTCAATTTATGGTTCGTGTGATACAAATAAAAGTAATCAGAACAGAAGTAGAAAACTGTTTTTGTAATTTGATCTTGAAACTATAATCATTGGCAGACATTGCTATGAATTTTATCTCTTCCCAATAGAATGTAATGCCTCTCTTGAACTGGTCAGGTTGCACACATCTTCGGATACAGATTCAACAATAGATCCCATTAGAAAGAGACAAAATTGCAGTCATTATAGTGTCCTATAGTGGTGGGAAGCTGGTGTAACTTTACCATCTGGAGTTGCTGCACGGCTAGAAAACCTTGTGGTTGGTGGAGATTGTTTTTTAGTATGTGTCATAAGGTAGTAAGTATGGCAATTTTGCTGCTGAAGATTTACAATTGTTTTGTTTTTCTTTTGCTCATGGAGTCTATCTATATACCTACCTCCTTCCTTCCTACTTACCCACCTACCTACCTACTTACTTATCTACATATTACACAGAGATTATGCTATAGTTTTTGTAAGTTTCCTATTTCTGAATAGTGAGAAACTGAATTACTTAATTTCAACAGCTATATCTCTGAAAATTCATAATGTAATCAGAGTTCTGAGATATATTAACAAAAGCAATGTGTGACTGCATGCAGCCTTTAGGGCAGAGTTCCCCAGCCTTTCCAGCTTTACAAATTGGCTGGGGGCAGGGGATGGTTCTACATGAGTGGCAGATAAGTGCGTGCACATGCATGCGCAGCTCCATTTGAACAAGCAGTGGGCATGTGCACCTGCCATACGTGCAAATGGAGCATGGGTGCATGTACTTGCCTGCTGCTCACACAAGTGGGGATGTACATGTGTGCACTATCGCCCGCTACTTCTGCAGCCCAGTTCTGAATGGCTCAAGGCCCGATAATGGGCTGTGGCCCAGGGGTTAGGGACTTCTGCTTTAGGGCACAGATTGGCCACTCCATGCCACATGAAATTAACTTTAGTACTCAAACAAATAATGTGACAGCTCTATGAAGAAACAGACTCAATATATGTTTATAGGATTTGCAAATCTTCTGGTTGACTTGCTGTACTTTTTCTAAATAACAACAGATTTGTATACCTATATATATATGTGTACACTCTGGTGAAATACTAGTTTTAGTATAATTGATTATGAAATATTATGAAGATAGTTGTTTATTGTTTCTCTGATGTAACTAATTTGGGATTTTAGCCAAATTTGATCAAGTAGATAGGGTCCTTAGCACAACTACCTGTCAATTAGATCCCTGTCCCTCCTGGCTGGTTAAAGCCTCCAGGACAGTGATGGCTGGGTAGGTTCAGACATTGATAAATTCTTCATGGACATTCCTGGGACCTTTCAAGGAGGCTCCAGTCTGCCTCCTCTTCAAAAAAACCATTCCTTAATCCCATCTGCCTAGACAGTTTTCATCCAGTCTCTCATCTTCCCTTTTTAGGGAAGATGGTAGAAAAGTGATTTTTGTGGCAGCTTCAGAAGGTCCTGAATGAAACAAATTAACAGAATAACAGAGTTGGAAGGGACCTTGGAGGTCTTCTATTCCAGTCTCCTGCTCAATGATCTGACATGATAAGGGGCTTGATTGCCAGAACATTTTTATTCCTGATGTTTTAAAAGAATGTTCATAACACTAATTTCATCTGCAGGCTGTGTGAACATGATTCGGGGAGGAACATGTCCTATGATTTTTCTGAAAAATTAAATCTATTGCTAATGGGATCAGTTGCGATTAGAGTATTAGAGGAGAAATGAGGAGGCTCAAATTCTAATTGCCTTTAGCAATGAAATACATCAGGCTAGATATTTTTCAGCCTAAATGGCCTCATAAGTTAAATGGAAGGACAAGAGTATATACAGTATCCTAAGTTTCATCGAAGAAAAATGACTTTAAAAATATCAAAGGAATAAAATATAATGATAAAGTATAAATAAGTGAGGGTAATATTAGGTTTCTCGAGATACATTTAATTGTGTATTAATAACTATATTACATACTGAACAATGTCAATATATAAATAATATCAATAAATAAATACTCTATATTTCAATTATATGCAAAATTGAAAACATTAACGTATAATTGATAGTTATATTGATAATTTATCAAATTTATACATTAAAATGTGTTCTAAAATATTAACTACAGTTTTAATTATTGGAAAATGTTATTGCTGGCTCCCTAAAATGAAAATATGGAAAATATTTACTATGCTTATTCATAGTGAATAGAATCTCGGTAACAGTGATTTTTTCCAAACTTTTCCCATCTCATAGCACACATCTCATAGATGAGATTTCTAGGTCACGAAACTGGAAGTCCTTTGACATCACAGGTTTCTTGGACTCGGAAGGAGAAATAGAGGCCGTCCACCCTGTTGATGTCACGAAGTGGGATTCTGGCTGCGCTAGTGTGCAGCACTTCCTACTCATTGTTGCAGTACACTTGCAGACCTTTCACAGCACTGAAATGAACCTTGATAACAGTGACTGAAAACCACTACTCTAAAAGATAAGATAAAATTATCCTGCAGGCTAATCATAGCTTCATTTTATTTCCAATAGTAGACAGTTTGTGACTGTTTAATTTACTGGTAATTTCTTCAAGCAAAAAACACCCTGAACATCTGATTTATAGAAGCTCCAGAAAATGGTGATACGCCCAGAAAATAATCATAGGTCTTATAAAGGATTTATATTGAGGTGAAAGTACAAATTTTTAAATGAATCGTTCAACAATTCAGCCTATATAAATAAAGATTTACAAACGGGAACTTTGCATATTGTGTCTCATATGTACAATGCGGAGATACAGAACCACTGATGTTTTGTGGTTTCTTTCTTCAAAAATTAGTGGAAGTAAAGATCGGAGACAAGCTGTCTAGCCACAATCTAGCCACAGAAACAAAGATATGGATTACTGAACTGCACAAATAGAGTCTAATAGCTTTTTGTTGCAAGGACAAATGACACGGCATTCAGGAAAGCTATAAATTACTTTTATGTTGAATCAGTGAGTAAGAAACAGGGATCTATAAGTAATTAAGTTTGTGGAGTAAATAGGTATATATTTAAATACTGTCTGGACTGTATTGAAGCACAAAGAAATTAGTTGTATCTTTTGTGTCTACTTGTAATCTTCGATTGAGCAAAATTGGAAGGTATAGGCAACAGTGATTGAACCAGGGTAGCTCAAATGGGCTAACTCACAGAATGTTGGTATCCATGACTCCTCTGCTAATGAATTTGTGGCTGCTTAAGCTCCATCATACTTTTCCAACTACACTTCACAGGAATCTGTAGTTGCAGAGCACAAGGGAAGATGGGATGGTCGTATCCTCATCCTCTTTCCTGCCTCTTTCTGGCCCTGCACTCAACTGCCTGGTTGCAAGGCCTGACAGGCAATAGAGACTGAAATTTGAAATCTCTTAACACAGTGGGCAATGAGGGAAGGATGAGGGATTGATGCTTGCTAGCAAGATAGACTTGGCTGGGGGATGCCGGTGGTTGACAGATGAGCCCTTTTCCTCCCTTGAGAGAGGGCACTCTTGGTTATACAGGGATCAGCAGCAATTTTCTTGCAGCCCACAGCTCTCTTTGTTTCCCCTCCCCTCAGCAAAGAGGTAGGCAGTTCCCTTGAGTCAGTTGAGGAGGAGGAGGAGGAGTGGTTTCCAAACTTCCTACCAGCTTTTCACAAGCAATATCAGCGGGGAAGCTGACAGTCAGTTGAAAATCACTCCTCTTAACACATGTTTTTTGCCCACTCATGGTCATTCTATTTCTCTATTTCTGTAATATCTTTGAAAAAATGAGCAAAGGGATCAAGGATTGGCTAGGACCTGATAACTTTTTAGAGAAATCTGAAGTGGATATAAGAGTCTGAGTTCAGATGTTTATTATCAAATGATGGCATCTGTAATAAATGTTATATTTAACAGGTTATATGATGGAAACTGCTTCTTCCTAAAATAATATTTTGATTGCTTATTTAATCAATTAATTTTAATCTGATATATTTTTATTCCAGGAGAAACAGATGACAGGGAACAGGCAAAGCTTGAGGTAAAAGTTTGGGATCCAGATAGCCATCTCACTGATCATCAGATTGACCAATTTTTAGTGGTAGCACGGTAAGATTTACATACCCAATTTGGACTTTGAATAATGTAATGGAGTGCTAAGTAGTATTTGTTAATTTTTTAATAGGCTTGATAACATGCTGAAATAAATTTATTTTTAATTTTATAGTCCAGTGTGATCCCAGTTTGACTATCAAATTCACATCTTCCATCCTATTGCCATACTTTTTTGAAACTTTGAGTACAGTCTTAAGAACTGAGTACTTTGAGTACAGTCTTAAGCATAAGTATTTCTCTGCTGGATTGGACCTCTGGCCCATGTAGTCTAGAAGTCTGTTGGTTAGGCAACAACACAAGGAAGCCTACTAGTCTCCCAGCAGATGGCCTTCAGTGGCACTCACATGACCATTAAGGCTAATAGCTGTTGATCCCCATGACTTACAAGAATTGGTCTAATCCTTTCTTGGGACCAGTCAAGCTAGTAGCCGGCACCACATCTTCCAAAGTTTAATTGTGCATTTTGTCTGTCCCATTTCTTCCAGAATTCAGTTTCATTGAGTGAACTCTGGTTCTAGTATTTTGGAAAAGATAAAATAGCATTTCTTTGTCTACTTTATCTACACCGTGCATAATTTCTATGCCTAAACCATAACCACTCTCATTCACTCATTTCTAAACAAAACATTTTTTTTGTAATATATTTTATTGATTTTTTTAAAACATAAATCACTTAATAATTGGTGAACAGTGTGTTGTCTGGGTTTACATTTGTAAAACAATCACTAACAATTGATTTCTATAATCCATAATCCACATAATGGTTTTCGTTGATTTCCTCTTTTCCCCAAAATGTCCTCTTTTGCAAACATTGAGTTAATACAATTCTTATTGTTTTGATAGATAACAATTAAATATATATTTTCCCAATATTCCTAAAAAAAAATAATCACATCAATATAATATTTCTTTTCTATCCAATCATTCTGGTTGCCTTATCATAGATCCTGTTACAGTCCTTATTTAAATTTGTTTCTCCCACAATATTCAAAGTATTCTTACTGGTTAAGATTTTCTCAAAAATTAATTACATTTAAAAATTTAAGTCTATTTTTTCCATATGAACCATCTCAGCACTTTTACATTTCTTAAGGAATAGATAAAACAGTAAAAAAAAGAAAGGAGAGCAAGAGTAAAGAAACATAAAAAATAACATACTACTTAAAATATATATCCCCCTAAGCTAATATATATTTGTTTCCAAGATTTCTTATTCTTTTTAACCATAATTAAAAATATGTTTAATCTTTAAATATTCCATTTAATACATCTAGTCATCTAGTCCTTTAACTCTTATTCAAAACATTTTTTTATCCATTATAATTTTCTTAAATTCAATCATTTAATAAACAAAACATTCTTAAATGTCACATCCATTCTCCATAGAAATGCTGCTGTCCTCTATAATATCTCTTAATTCTACTATAGCCTTTATGAGGTATGGAGATCAGAGCTGTATACAATGTTCCCAGTTGACGTTGCACTATATATATAATAAATAAATTGTATTATAATACTGGCATCTCTATTTTATTTTTGTATTTATTTAATTTATATACTGCCCAACTCTCAATAATTATTATATTTTCGATATCATATCTTATTATCCCTAACATGACTTTTTATTAACAGAGCCATATTGTGTTGAAATTTTCATTGAACTGTTTACCATGACTTCAAGTCACCACTAGCTCTGACCTTCTCTTTCTTTTACATGTTGTATCATGTTATATATATATAAAATAAAACATCAAGGGAGTCACGTGGTTAAGAAATCACCAGGTTAGAAATCAGCAAAAAAAGGCCAGAGATCTCGATCACATGGACTGCAGGATGTTGCAACTAGTTGTAATTATGAGTAGGTTGCCCAGTGCCCAAATTGCAATCACATGATTGCAGAGCGGTGCAATGATTGTAAGAGCAAATGCAGGTCTTAAATGATCTTTTCCAAGGCTATCATAGCTTTAAACAGTCATAAGTTGAGGGCTATCACTAGTACAGTGCCTTTCTCTTGAATTTTCAATATCATTTTCTTTTCTTACAAGTTTCATAAGTTAACCATTTTCCTTGGTTATTTGCAAATATTAGCTATTGCTGTAAAAGTTTAATTTGATTAGAGATATTTATCTTGCCTGGAGGTTCTTTTAATTCTTTTTCTCTTTTTATCACATCCAAAATAGCCTGTATTTTCTCTCCACTCTTCTTTTTAACTTCAATATTATGTTATATGAAACAACCTCTGATAAAAGCTTTACTTGCCTCCGAAATCATTGTTAAATTAGTACCCTTTATTTATGTTGATCCCCTCTTCTTTGTGTGAGCCCTTTAAATTGGAACACTTGCTACCATGTCACCCCTAGTCCTTCTTTTCATTAAATAGACGTACCCAATTCCAGCAACCGTTCTTTATATGTTTTAGCCTCCAATCCCCTAATCATCTTTGTAGATTTCCTTTTATAAACCACATTCAAAGGGTTATGATTAGAAAAGTCTTTGTAGAATCTCCACTAAAGATCCTATTAACCAAATTCCTTGACATCCACATCACTTCTGTTCTTGAGAAGGATCTTCATCTTTCTGAAAAGTAAGTATATTCTCTAGAATATATTTTTCTGTCCCTATGCATTCACTAACCCTAATTCACTAATCCATCAAATAAAAAAAAGTTTGTCACTTTGTCTTGTGTGAAAGTAATATATAGATTTTTCCCTCTTGGATTCTTATCATTTTGGTTGTTATCTTCTGAACCCACTTATTCCAGTTGTGGCCTACAATGGGGCAGTGAATGGGCTACTTATGAAATATAAATGAATAAACATTCAAAAAAAGTATTTAAAAAGCAAAGTAAATATTGCTTAAGGAAAGGGAAGGATATAAATGCAACAGATAAATAATTATTATTAATTACTTTGCTAATAGTTGATGATAGACTATATCTTTGTGAATGTGGCTACTACCATTTATATTTCATAAGTAGCTAGAGATTCCCAGGGTAAGAACGTTGTTAATGTAAGCACATAACTGCCATTCATGAGCAAATATTTGAAAAAGAAAGAAAGGCCAGATTGCTGTTATACAGAGAAAAACTCTGATAACAATCACTACCAAAAATAAACTAAAAGAACATGTCAGTCAAGCAGCATTAATCACCCAGTAGTGGTCTTTCAATAGAGTGAAAGTAGTGGTCCAATTTCATTTAAAAGACCTTTTAAAATAAGAAAGATTGAGGAAAATGAATAGTTGATTGCCTCACTCACTTTTGTAAATTATTGCAAGAAACACAGTTTATCTTACTTTACAATATAAACCACCCAGTTGGAAAATGCTATGGCATTTCTGTTGAAAGCAAATCTTTTTAAAAAATAAAGAAAATATAATTTGAAATTTTTCCTTGAAGTTGAAAGTTGACATATTAGAGTAGTTCTGATGGTGGGTTAATTCATATATTTACTTATACGACACTATATTGTAAGTTATTGTTTGCACATTCTTTTGTCATGTGGAAAGCAAGAACTACCTGTTTGTTAAATCTCACACGTAGTTCACAAAATCCTGTCAAGTGGAAGCATTTGACTGGTTCCGATATTTATAAATGTTGTCTGAGCCAAAGAGAAGTAATGGTTACATAGTTGGGAAATAATTCAAAGCATTTCTTAATGCTATGTTTCTGTTTGTGTTATTGAAATATGGGTAGCTTTATCAAGTCTGTGGTTGTAATTGGAAATTATAAGAACCCCATTACAATAGTTCTGAGAAAGATTCTGCATTCAGAAATAGATGAGTTGTGGTGATCTTCAGTTAGTTGACTACGATACTTTGGACGTGGGACTATTTTTGAAGACTATCCAGATATTACAGTCTGGACACAATTAGTTCAAATTGTGTCTGCTAAGTTGCCGTCTAAGAACATTCTTGGACACAGATTTCAGCACCAACTTAAAAGAGCATCACAAGCCGTTTCTCAATTTTGGTGCTTTTATTATCATGCATTTGTTAGCTGTTGGAACTGAAGGTTAAGTTTTCCCAAATACAAATCTCACATGGTTCTCTTTATAGCATAGCATAATAGCATAGTAATAGCATTTAGGTTTTTATATACCATCCCATAGTGCTTTACAGCACTCTCTGGGAGGTTTACAATATAAGCATTATTTGCATATTGCCCCAATAGACTGGTTCCTAATTTTACTGACCTTGGAAGAGTGGAAGGCTGAGTCGACCTTTAGCCCCGTCAGGCTCAAACTCCAGGCTGGGCGCAGAGTTTTCCTGCAATACTGCACTTTAACCACCAGGGCCTTAAGATGAAAGTAGTATTGATCCAAGAATTCTAGCAAATGAACACAAATCAAATTATCCCTCTTACTGGGGCTTCTTCCCACACTTTGTGAATTATTTCTCATAAAGGAGTCATAGCTGTGATTATCTGAATTCTTTTCAGTCTGAGAACCAACCCTTATACTTACTTTTCCAAGATTCTAATTGTATATCAAGGACCACAGACTTTCTGCTAAGTAGAAAAAGGAGAAAAAGAGTGAAAAAATAAAAATAATTAAGGAGTGCTAGAATTAACTTAATAAGTCTATTTTAAAAAATTAGTAAGCCTGTTTAAAAAATGAAATGAAATGTTAGCATTTTGTTACCATTCTGTGTATCAAAATTTATGTTAATAGATTAACATATTTTTTAATAAAATTTTGCCTTTTATAGCCCAGTTTTATACATGCCATTTTAAACAGAAGTCCCATTTAATACAGTCAAGTTTACTAAATAAATAAGCATAGGGTTCTAGTCTCTTTTGGCTGGATCAACAAGTGTTTTGGAGAATGCTTTGAAATTCTATAATGCAGTTGAATGTGCATGCTAATCAACAATGACATATACTAGAGGTGAAAGGATGCATTTCTTGACAGTGTTTTAAAGTTATCTCAGTTTCATTGTGCTCATAATGCTGTTTCTCTTCTTCCTTCAGTGCTGTTGGTACTTTTGCACGAGCTCTAGACTGCAGTAGTTCTGTAAGACAACCTAGTTTACACATGAGTGCAGCTGCTGCTTCCCGGGATATCACTTTGGTGAGATACTCTTTGAAATATACTTCCTTTTGCAAGAATAGTTAGATAAAGAGGCAAATTAAATCCTGTTCTGATATGTTGATGATAATGAGTTGAAAATGAATGTCTTGAGGATTTTGCATACATACAGTAGATTTACACTATTCAGACCAACTCTTGCTGCTTGCTTTATCAACTAATCTTGGCAGGTGAGGGGTTGTACTGGTTAATTGCTTAAAATAATCTTTGATTTATTTGAACTTACAGAATGGTGATGATTTTGCCAGGAATATTAAAAAAAAATTGTTATTTTTACTTTTATTTCCTCTAGTAAATAATTTCATATCTCCCTATGTTTATTGTATGTAGTGAAAAAATATGCAAACTTAATATGTATATATCCAGTTGAGCTGCACAAAGTATTCAGAAGAGGTATTTGTGTTGTGTGGGAATATGAACAAATCACCTCTGTTCGAATGGTTAAAGCCATTGCATCATTTGATCAGCTGCTTCAGAAACCACTTGTGACTATTTGTACAGGCATTTTCACACACAGCCATTGCAATAAGACAAAAGCAAAGAAAGCGAATAGGCTGTGCCTGCAGATACATTCTTCTCAATGAAAATGTGAAGTGGCTGTGCATGTACACACATATCAAAATAAATAGGAGTAACTTTCAAACCATCTGCATGAGTCTTACAAAGAATGTGTCTGCTTTGGTGATTGAATAAGAGGCCCTATTCACATTCCTAATTGTGTAGCGGTTCTTTCAAATTTATTGTGTTGCCCTAATACACAGTAATAGTAATTTGAGTTCTATTTTGTTTTTTTTAAACCAGAATTAAAGACTAATAAATGCATGTATCAACAGTATTGAGTGCCTAATCTGTGTTAATGACAGAATTCTAGACCAGTAAAAGTCATGTAGGCTCCCCCTCTGCAACTCCCATATCGTTTTTCCAAGCACAGATAATACACGTTAATGTTTAGCTGTTTAATCTACTAGAAATGATGCTTGGATACGTAAAAAAATGTTTTTTTTTCCTGTATTTTTTGTATTTTTTTTTTAAAAAAAATTCTGCCTGCCCATCCCTGTTTTATAAAAACAAGAGATATAAGCAACTGTTATGTTATAAAGCTGAATAATATAGGATACCTCCAAAGGTATTACATTACATTACATTAAATTACATTAAAATGTTACATTAAAATATTACAAATTTTGTACTGAAATGCATGGAGACATGCCACCAATTTTGCAGTATCTTCCAGTATGGCTGTTAACTGGTTAAATTAAAAGAGTAGTATCATGAAAGTCTATTTTTATATAGTACAAGTGTAGAGGTTTTTTTCCAGTAGAAAAATTACTGGGCAATTATATCCTTATAGTCATAATTTCTACTTGTCATAAATCTTAATATTCTAGTTGAACTACTGTATTAGGTTTGGAATATTGTCACAAGTAGCATACTACAAGAGAAGGTTAAGAATGTAAAATCATCGATGTTATAATGCAGGAGTGGGGAGCTATGGCCTTTTTACGATCTGTGAACTTCAACTCCCAGAATTTCTGAGCCAGCATGGGAATTGAAGTTCATAGATTATAAAAGGACCATAGTTCCTCACCCCTGTTATAATGGGAGGATAATCTCCTGTTTCTTTTCATTCCTAGTTTCATGCAATGGATACGTTACATAAACACAACTATGACCTGAGCAGTGCCATTAGTGTCTTGGTTCCCCTTGGAGGTCCTGTTCTTTGTAGAGATGAAATGGAAGAATGGTCAGCATCAGAGGCTAGTTTGTTTGAAGAAGCCCTGGAGAAATATGGTAAAGACTTCAATGATATACGGCAAGACTTCGTAAGTAGACTTATCTAAATTATCATTAAATTGCCCTTAAGTCTTTTATGACATTTTTTCTATTCCACAGTTAATTAAACTAAAGATCTGTTATTGTGAGCCTATTTTTCTATATAAGGGCATAATCTACTACAGAAACTGATATGACGGAGATACTTAGGCCACTGAAATCTTCAATAATCCTTGCTATTATATTAGGGCTGGGGATCTTGGAAAGCAGTGAGGGGGCAGAAGGGATTAACCTGCAGTTGAAAATATGCAGTGCTACTTTTTGTATACATCTATAAAATGTTATACTTTTCAGAGGTATATGGATTACTGTATTCTCATATGCAGGATTGAGGGACCTGGGGTATTGCTTTTGGCATTTATAATTTAATGATATCAAGACAGACCAGAGGTTTTTTGCCTCTTTGATAATACCACACTTTGGGAATAAACAAAGGGAAGCAATATTCAAAGCATTTGTAGAAGTTTCTAATAGTTTATTTTTTTATAAAAATAGTTAAATAGCATTAGATATAAATACATTGAATTATGCCCATTCATTTTATTTATCAGGGTTTATTACATGCTGCAGTCCCAAAAGTAGTTTACAGTAATGAAACATAAAAAATAAAAACATCTACAATAAAACATTAAAATTACATAATTAGAATATCATAAAATCCAGTGCCAAAAAATGCAATCATCTTTCCTAGGCATCATGCATTAAACTAGGATCCCCAAAACAATTCTGATATTGCTGGTTTCTGGAAGGTTAAAATGTGAGAGCCAATCCTGGTTGAAGTAGGAGGCTGTTTCCAAGTATAGGAGCTACCACAGAAATCCAGTCCCCATGACCCTCCCCAGGATGGAAATTGGGCACCAGCAGCAGTTTCTCTCAGGGCAAATGAGTTAAGCAGGTCTCTTCCAGTTGGAGAAAGCAACCCAGAAGATATTTCAATGCCTAGCATATAAAGCTTTATAAACTCTAACCAGCACTTTGAATTGCCCTTGGACATTAATTGGAAGCCAGTACAGCACAGATGTAATATAAACTCATGAATGAAGGCGAATACACATGTCCCAGGATAATGTTGCAGAATTTAACGTGGGCTCCAGAATGAGTCCAAAAGCTTGGAAGACTAAATCTCTGATCCCGGTGACCGACCCAGATTGGATCCTGTAATATAAACTCACTTGATGTTTCCAACATTTTTGGAGATGAGGAATGTTGTTGACTCTGCAGGACTAAGCCAATTTCCTAGGAGTTGAAGTTGAAGTTGGTTGAGCCAACTCAAGTTCATAGTTTTTGAGCTTGGAAAAAGAATGAGATTTAACAAAGCTCCCTAAACTTGGAATTCAGAGTTTTGTCACGGGGGGGTGGTGTTATCTTTTGTAATAGAAACATTTAAATAAGTGATATTTAAAAATCATAAATCTTCATAGGAGAGAGTAGTCATCTCACTCTGATATATGTAGTACAATATAAGAACCATTTCCCCTTTGTTTAGTACAGGAACAGATTGTTCCCGAAGAAGTCCTAAATAGAAGAACTTTTTTTCCACCCTGGGAAAAAAAAGTTTTTCCAGCCCTTTAACAGTGTTCCTTATACAGTTTTAAATGCTAAGAATTGTGGATAAGCGTACTATATTTTCAAGTTCTTAGGAGAAAAGAAATTAGATTTTGGACAAGGGTTTACCAAGCAAGCTCTTAATGTATGTATGTTCACTTACCACCTGAAACTATCAGAGGATCTTATTTCTTCTCTTTCCCCAATTGCACTCATTGTCATTAATTCACAGATAGTACATAGCTTAAATGACCACCAGGAGGCATTATGTGACAGTTTTTGTCTCATTTGGAACTTGTCAAACATAGATAGCCAGAACCTCTGGGGTTCTATGGGTTCTCGTCCTCTATTGGGAATCAGATATATGGATCTTTGCACTTTAGATAACAGCATGTTAGTTTTAGGAGTTGCATCAAAATATATGCAGTGGAGTTGCATCAAAATATATATGGAATCCATTAGAATAGTATATACAGTCCACCTTCCCTACTCAGAGGAGAGAAGTACAGATGTTACATAATGTTATGCCCTCGTATCCGGGTTTTTCATGATTTCCATCTCTACAAAAAATAGTTTGTCTCTGATAATCCAACTATTTCATCATTTTCTTTTTAAAAGTGTAATTTTGTATTAAATGTTTTTCAGCTTCCTTGGAAATCTCTGACTAGCATCATTGAATATTATTATATGTGGAAAACCACAGATAGATACATTCAGCAGGTAATTTTTTTTTGCATTTATAACATTTATAATGTACAGTCTGATATAAAACAATATCAAACATTTTTAAGAGGAGACTTTCAGACATTACAAAATCCCTACATAAAAGGTGCAACTAAATGGAAATGTATATCTTCTGTAACATAAAGCCTCCATCCTCGCTCTTCTCCAGATGTCTCTGTTTTTGTAGTTGTGTAACACATTTCTGTCCTTTCATTAAGCTCTATATGCCTGGATGTGCTCAATGCATGGGGGCTGGGAAGTTAGATGGTGTGTGAGACATTGCTATTGAGTTTTTATTGAGTTTGTTTTTTGGCTACTATTTTAGATTTTTACACTTTTGTTGCTATTGTGTTTTGTATTGTTTGTAGTGTGTTGTTAGTCACCAGGGGTCGCATCTGTGAGGTTGCAATGTAATTTGAGCAAGCAGATAAATCTGGAGGACACTGGGTTGAGGAAGGCCATGTTTGGTTACTATGCATAATAATTTCAAAGTACTAATTCCTATAATTTCATTTCCCTCCCAAGAGGTTTAATTAGACCTGAAGACATTCAAGATTTAGAGTAATTGAAACATGTTGCCCTGAATCCAGAATAACTGTTATGCAAAAATGGATTTTTATGGGAGGGCAAAACATCAGGAATTTTACCAATTCTTTTATTGTCATCATGCCGGGATATCTTTCAGGCTATTCTGGAGGTTTTCCTAATTAGAATTCTCTTCCCTGGATCTCTGGATTCAGGCCTTTTTCATTTAAATATTTCAGTTACACTTCCTGAAATTTGATCTCTTGCCATTAATGGCAGCTATGCAAAGTTTACATCACCCTAGCCAAAGTTGTCTAATAAATAAAGATAAGAAATCATAGTTTGGATCTAACTTATTTGAATGGTTTATGATTAGTTTTATAAATGATATGTGATTTACAGTTTCAGGATCCAGGCATAGCTGAGAAAGATAATTTCTTGTCTTTTATTTTCTTCCTCTTGCAAACAGAATAAAAAAGGGTATACACATGGCCAAAGTCCTTCTACAGCTTGATTTCAATCACCTGAATCCTGGGAGACTATGAAACTAAGGCATTGGTTGTTGTTGCCTTTCTCCATAAAACTTTACAATGTCATTGCTGCTCACTCTTTAGCAATTCCTTATAGAATGAGCCGTTTCAAAATCGTAATTGAAAATCGCATTATACTTATGTCTTGTACTTTGGCTGTTTGTGATCTAATAGGTGCATTTTTTTCAACTTATTGTTTAATTCTTCTAATCTGTTTCAATTAATCTGTTAAAGAAGCAGTTAAGGAACAGATTGCTCCATATTGTCGCTACATACATAGTGGAGGCATTGTGAAAAAGCTTATCAGAAGTTGGTGTATAACTAAATTTTGCACCATATGGATATAGTCACACCTTCCAATTAGCTTTCCTTAACTTCAATTAAAACAGAGCATTATAAATTCTTCTCATTTAAACTGATTTCTTCCCAATAAATCCATGTGTGATATCATTAATTAGATGCTATAAAATATATTTATATTTTATAATATAAATATATATCTATATATCTTAAATATATAGATATATTTTATATATCTATAAAATATATTTTCTGGGGGTGTCTTAGCAAGAGGTGAGTCAATGTTAATATGATCAGTTTTAAAGGTATGTCTGCCCTAGGTGTTTTCAGATGGGAAATGTAACAGTGATTATGATATCTTATTTTTAATGTATTTTTATATACTGAGTCTGTCCCCCAAACCTGAAATTAATATAGACTTTGTTATTTAATAGAAGTTTTAATGCATATATGTATGAGTGCGTATGTATTGTAGTAATGATTGCATTTACTTAGAACATTTCAGTAATTACTTTAGCAATAGTCCAACTTCACTGTATTTCTGTTATTGTAAAAACTCACTGTAAAGAGTTCTATAATGTTCCTTCCTTGGATAACTCCCAGGGTTTTTGTTGATATGCTTTTAAGCATAAGCAACAGATCTGGTCTTGAAATTACTGACTTTTCAAATGTGTAGAATCTTATAGGAACTGTCCTTGGCCAACCTCAATTCTCCTTATGCTTCCTAGCTATAAATATACAGAAACAAACCCATATTTCATTGAATGCAAGTTCAACTTAAATTTGTGCAAGAAATTTTTAGCTCAAGCTATATTGTCAATTCAGAGAAACTCCATCTTTAAATAGAGATGTTATTAATATTTTTAAATAAATTTTATTAAAAGTTTAAAAAACATAAAATCTAACACAAGCTAATAGAGAATAGAGAAAACTAAAAGAAGAAAAAGAGAAAAAAAATCAAAAGTGCAGAAAGAAAAGATAAAAAGAAATAGAAAGAAGCTTCTAATTTCCTTTGCAGCAAATATAAGCATGATTACAACGTTATCTCTTACTCTGTGGTTACAAAAAAACCCTTGCTTTTTCCCATTATCCAATTTTTTTTCTAATCATCAAATTTGCAAGTCATAAGTGCACTTTTTTGTGTTTCATGCAAAAAGTCTAAACATTTTCCTTTCTTGAATCAAGGAAGTGCGTTTAGCTATCTATGCAAGAAATGTTATTAAATTGACATACTGCTTTCTTCTTATGGGATGCCTAGAGTGACTGAATGATTCTTAAAACAGCTTTGTTAAAAGTTTTCATTAAGGTTGCTATTTTTAAGTTTAAATTAAATTAAACTAAATTATCGAGACCCAATGAGAAGTATCCAACTATGAGTACTCAAGTGAATAACAAACCTGGTACAATTTGATTGTATCTAGAAGTGAAGTGTCACTACAGCATAATCCTTTCCTTGAGTTCCTATGCAGCCAAATCTCCATGGAAAGAGGCCTCGGAAGCCTCTGATATAAGTCTTAAAAGAGTAAGCAGTTTATTATAATTGTTTGCATAACTTTGTAATGTTAACATTGTGTTAGACACTAAATTACATTCATCTTTTCTATTAGAAACGTCTAAAAGCTGCTGAAGCAGAGAGCAAATTGAAACAAGTTTACATACCAACTTAGTAAGTATAACAAACACTAATACCTTTATTTTAAGATTAATTTCAGTGTGTAGACAATAAATCTTAGTTTTTTTATTGAAGAAACAAAGAATAAGCATCCATAAAACTTTATTTTAATATTTAACAAACTTTGATAAAATCTAGTAAGACCGAGAATCAAGTTGACATTAATAAAATAATTTTTGACTACATTTTATCTTAAAGTATTACTGTAAACTCATGGCCTTTTCAGCTGCAGTTGAGTTTTAGTTTTAGTTATAATTGTAACTCCAAAGTAACTGACTTTAATGGGATGAATTACTAAGCAATATAGAATTTAATAAAGAATTCTAACTCGGATTATTTCTTTTTTATATATAAGAATTTGTATTAAGATTGAATTTTTATCGATACACACATAAGCAGTAGTCAAGTTTCAGGCTGGATTACAGCATTGAGGTGGCATTGATCGTGCTTCTGGGTAGCCTCTGGCAGGCCCAGGATAGGGAAGTGCATTCATTGTACCCCTCCTTGCAGATCATGGTATCCTTCTGGTGCTAACTTAGGAGGTTGAGAGTGGGGACATAGGTTCTCCTCCATCCTCTGAAACCAGTTCCAATCAATGTTGGTAAGGAGTGAAGAGTATAGTCCCAGTCCTCTGCTTTGCAAGGCTCCACAGGACTTCATTCTCCCCTGCTCCTATTTCATGTCTGTGCAAAGCTGTTTGTTGAGACCATTCATTAGTATGGAGTTAATATCATCTGTATGCTTATTATGTCATTTATATACCTCTACTCTGGACTGTCCAAGGCTGTTGAGGCTCTTTTTCAGTGTTTGGAGGGTTTGAGGGTCTGGCTAGGGAAAAAACAGACTTTGGCTCAACTCTAACAAGATCGAATGACTGAATTTAAGACCCCACCCTCAGTCTAGAGATTTTCTACTGTTATAGATTGAGTTAACTCTCCCAGATAGAGTTAACATTTAACTTGAAGATTTGGTGCCAATTGGGGTCCAAAAAGCTTTTGCACAAATCCTTTTTGTGTACCAGTTGTGCCCATTCCTAGATCAGTAGGTATTGCTCACAGTCACTCATGCCTTAGTCACTTCCAGGTTGAACTATTGCAATATAGTCCAAAATGTAGTGATGCACGCAGTGATAGTATACCATGATACATACATGTGACATCATTACTACATGAGCTCCACTGGGTCACAGTAGGCTTTTAAATGTAGTTCGGGATGCTGGATGCTATCTTTAAAACCCTGCATGGTTATTTCTGGGACTTTCTGTTTCTTATAGTCCTCCCACTACTGGCAAGGCAGGCATGCTTCTTTCTGTGAAGCCGCATCACTTAGTGGGAGTTACTTGAAGGTTTAGATTACAGCTAAATTTTATTTTACAAAAATCATTCTACCAAATATTGACACAAATCCATATACATATAGTGTTTGCTCAGATGTATTTAAGTTTCTAATCAAAGGAGAATCAAACATCTTTGTTAGGATGCTATTCATGGACTATTTGCAGCTGTAGTCAAGGTAATCTTAGATTTTTCTTTATTTTTTTCTTCATTCACAACCAGCCCAATTCAGCATCTGATTTTGAGACATTATGAAAATCATATTTTCCAACCAGATCCTAGAAAACTACTAAGTTTGCTACAAGGAACTATTCTAGGATTATAAATGTAACATTCTTTCTCCCCATTTTTATGTTTGTAAGAAAAATGTAAATGTAAAAATTGCAAAGCTTTTTTATTAACATATTTGCTTTAAAACTTAGTTTATTCTATTGAAGTAAGAACTTGGCTGTTTTAAAGAACTGTATTCATGAAAGTGTTGATGGCATTTAAATTGTTTTATTATGCTGAACATACTTTCTTAATGATAATTGCTGCTCAAGAGGAGTTAATTTTTCTAGTGTTTTCATTCATATCTCAAACCTAGAATAGAGTTGTGACTAAATTAAATCAATTAATTTGCTTAAGTACTGCAAGATTGGGAGAATCTGTGGGTGACCCAGAAGTAATTTTTGTATTCTGTTCTTCAAAGAAAAAAAATATGTAAATAAGGTTCCAATGGTTGATAGATCTGATATAAATACATCTTTATAGGCAGTATAAATTAAAGTGAAAAGTATTTTAATACAGTTTCATATTTTATATTAAATTGAAGTCACTGTTTCATTAAACTCTTGAGTAAATTTTAAGGCTATTTGACCCTGATTAGTTCATTTGGAAAATGTTTTTCACATCCATGGGAAAGTTTATATTCTGTTACATCTCATATTTGTAATAAATTTGGAATACAGAACAGATTGCGTTCTGCCTGTGACCCTCATTAGTAATTGATACAGTCTTATTCAGCCCAGGCCCCTTCCCGTCCTCAGTTGTACTTGGACAGCAGCCACAGATCCAATGGCCTGATCCAATGGCCATATTAACAAGGAATATTGTGAGCTGAAGCACACCTGTAGCCATGAGGTTAGAGAACAGTGCAGTTCAGAATAACTGCTAGATGCTACTCTGAGACATGGTTGGCTGGGGTATTCTGAGAGGAGAAGTCCATAGGTCTTAAAGTTACCAAGGTTGGACACCCCTGCTTTATAGCATTAAATTCAGCATTTTTTTATAGCAGTCACAAAACTTTCTTCCATAGTAAATGGAACTCTGTTGTAACCAGTGTGGTAGAAAAATTACAGCTTTTTCAGAAAATCTGAGCATTTCAAACATGTTTTGGCATTTTCATAGAAAATATATAGTAGCATTTACCTGTACTCTTGAGAATTATATAAGCAATAGAGATGTGTGGATCAGTGATTTGATTCAATTTGATGCGGAAAATCAAGTTGATTTAACACTTTGATTCAAATGTATTTGATTCAGATCATATTGTCCATCTGAACCAAAGTCAGTTTGGCTTACAGCTCAGTTGAGTTGCCAACAAACCTTGGAATCAAACTATCACATAGCTCTTGCAGTTAGTTAAGAATTTTTTTTTAAAATGTTTCTGCCATATAGCTCACGCTATTAATTCATGTGTAAATCATTTTAAAGCAACAAACCGAATCCCAGTCAGATATCCAGCAATAATGGAAAACCAAGTGCTATGAATGGGGCAGTTGGAGCACCACACCAGACTCAGAACTCACTAATAGGCCGTGCTTGTGAAAGTTGCTACAGTAAGTAAAAGTGTGTATGTGTGTATTTGTGTGTACGCGTGTCCTCAGAGATTTATATGGAACCCTTTCTTCTGGAAGGAGCTTCCTCATAAAAGGGTGAATGTGAAGTGAATGGAGAAATCCAGTCACAAAAAGTTCTATGTATACATCATTCATCAAAGAGTTTTAAGTATATATCGGTATATGTACTGTACATCATGTGTAAAGAGAGATTGCACTTAGTGTATACTATTTTTGAAGAAGTATATTGTCATCTTGTGCCTCTATATTTATGTGTAAATATATTAGTAAATATTTATCCTACATAGATTGACTAGATTTTATTTTCTTCTTCTTTTAGTGACACAGTCGCATCAATGGTATTCCTGGGGTCCGCCCAACATGCAGTGTAGATTATGTGCACCATGTTGGATTTATTGGAAAAAGTATGGTGGTCTTAAAATGCCAACTCTAACAAATGAAGATAGATTTTCACCCAATCAAACCACAGAGGTAATGTTTCTTTGCTGATGGTTGTTAGCATCTTTGCTATTTCTTCTTAATTCATGTGCACATTTTCCTTTTTAAAGATAGTGTACATTTTAAAATTATATTTAAACAATTGTATGGCTTACTCAGCTAACTTTTACAAGTTTTCTGTATGCTACTAAATTGCACTATTCCCCAATTTAGTACTTTCCAAATATGTTGCGTTTATATCTATATCTTAGTAATGTATTTATTTAGGGACATATATTTAGAGAAAGATTATATAGATGTAATCTCTCTCTCTCTCTCTCTCTCTCTCTCTCTCTCTCTCTCATTCATTTTCACACATATACACACCTCTGTTTAAGAGCTGATTGATATTTGTGAGCTTTTCATTTTACAATAAATTTGCATGCAATCAAGATGACATGGAACTGATATGAAGATATATACATATAGATAACAATAACAATAATAGAGTTGGAAGGGACCTTTGAGGTCTTCTAGTCCAACCCCCTGCTCAGGCAGGAAACCTTATACCATTTCAGACAAATGGTTGTCCAGTTTCTTCTTAAAAGCTTCCAGATATAGTATATAGATATATATTATCTGTAGATGTACACACACACACACGTAGTCTGCCTAACTTCCATTCATTCAGCGACTGAAGTTATGATGGTATTGAAGAAAATAGACTTACAACTGCTCCTTAAAGTTTCAGCTGCCGCAACACTCCTATGATCATGTGAACAAAATTCAGGCCTACCTGCATTTATGACCACTGCCCTTGCTGTCACTGCCCTCCCGATTGTAGAGTCAAAATGGAAGCAGTCCTGTACCTTCTTCCAAGAATGGCATAGACCTGGGTGGGCCCTAATCTAATTACTATTCGTTCAACAGGAGCAACAGGGACTGCTGGAACTGCCATCATGAAGTGGGTTGATCAGGTGGCGTTTTGCTCAATGATTGGTCCTTTAAACAAAGGCTACTTGTTTATATATTATTTATTTAGCACAAATCAAAAGTCTGTGAATAGACTAAAGAGCACTTGGTACTTGTGAAAAATATATTAGAATTAGTAGTTGATCACAAACGGAATGAATCAGCAATGTGATATGTCTGCGGAAACAAGAAATGCAATTTTGGAATGCAACATACTTTCAAATTTGTGATAAGCACTAGATTTACTTTATTCTGTTTTGTTTCATCTCTCTCAAATATTGTATCCATTCTGGGCGTTACATTTTAAAAATAGTTTCAGACTAATTGGAACAGAATCTGAGAAGGGACAGTGAGGATGATTTGGAAACAAGATGCAGAGAGATTAAAAGAAACCTGGATATGTTTAGCTGTAAGAATAAAAAATTGAGGGGAGATGTAACCACTCTTTGAGCACTTGAAAGGTGATCATAGAGAAGACAGCAAAGATGTCTTTTTCATAATTTCAGAGTGCAGGCCACTGGAGAATTGATTCAGAACTGAGCAACATTAGCAAGAACGTTTTCATAGTAAAAGCTGTTTGACAGAGAAATGGGTTACTCCTGGGGCTATTTCTTCAATGATAGGCTTCAATTCACTGACTGAGTTCATTTGAAGCTAGACAGCCATGTGTTGGGGAAGTTTTTCTGGGAAGTAGGTGACGGGAGTGCAGAGACTAAGAACATTGGAACCTCCTGTTGGATATTGCAAACTCTCCACTCAGCCTGAGCCTGTCTCTTGTAAAGCTCCTTTCTGTGGAATGAACTTTTAGGTTTGTTTTTGATCATTTCAGAGGTCCATCATAGATGGGGATTGATGCATAGAGGAGATTCCAGACAGAAGTGTGTTAAATTTGATGTCATTTTTATTGTTGTTGCTATTATTATTGCTATTTATTAAATGTATATGTCACCAGTCTTCCAACAACTCTGGGCAGTTATAGATTAAAACATTAAAAACAAGAAAAGAAATACAATGATAGACCAAAAAAACGAAGGGTGAAATGTATAACTGCCCATCTCAAACCATTGACTCTGGGTGGCAGTGTTGTTATTATTGTTATTATTTCTTTCAGGATTCATGTGTCCGAACACATATGTCACGACAAGCAACTCAGGGCATACCAGTCCGGAACACTGGTAGTCCAAAATCTGCAGTGAAGACACGTCAATCTTTCTTTCTTCATACCACATACTTGACTAAACTTGCCCGTCAGGTTTGCAGAAATACCTTACAACTGAAGCGAGCTGCAAGAAGACCTTTTGCCCTCATTAACTGTGCTGCCATTAGGGCAGAATGTAAGATGTTTCTAAATTCTTAGTTTAATATGTCATTATTCCAGCCACTTTCTGTTGTCTTTTTTTGTCCATTATTATTATTATTAATATTATTTTGGCAATAAACATATTTCTGTCTGTATTCCCTTTGTGTTAATTTTATTTTCATTTGTCTTGTCACCAAAGAAAATTTTCTAAAACTAATGTAAGATTATAGAAAAAATAAATTTATTACTTACTGAATAATAAAATAGGTTTCTAAAGCAAATAATGGGCAGACTATCCTAGATTTGTGCGCCTGCTTCAGATCCTTTTGCCATGTATTTGCTTTAATTTCTCAATATTTAATTTATCTGGTGGAAAACAGGCTCACAAACTATTTCTTGGTATAGTATGGAGATGCCTTTAATTGATTTTAGATCCAAACATATGGCTCATTGAAATTATAAAAAAAATCCCATTAGTTTAAGAATGAATATTCATGGAAAATATTCAGAGTAATGGCACTGCACTTTATCACTTTACCTTCTCTACTGTAAAAGCCTGAAAGCAGGTCCAGAAGACTTTTTGAAAGACATACACGAGGGCAAATTTCAGGATAATTTTATGAGTTGTCCTAATGGCACAAAAACAGTTCATCAAAGAAATGAACTGTTTTTGAGGCAGCTGTAGGTTCTTGACATATGTTAATAACTTTATGTAATGACAATAGCAAAAACATAGGACCCCTGTCACATAAGATGTCCCAAAGATGAACCCTTTCCTTTTTGTACATTTTGTGTTTCTCAGTTCACTTCCTCATCATTGGTCAGCTAATTGTTGTCATATGATTCTCACATTTCTGAGTGAGGGAGAAATTGAGTGGATTTTTTCAGTATCGTTTTACTGGAAAGTGACTGAATAGACAGAGTTGCTGGTTTACATGATTTTTTTAACATTTTATTTTATTCATAAATTTTATGTGACCACTCATCTCACAAACAGGTGACTCTGTGTGTTGTGCAACAGAGCTAAAAACAATGTATACCAAACAAGAGGGGACGATATTCCATAAAGAGGGCAGCCCAGCAAAAAAGGCTCACTGCCTAGGACCCGCCAACTGTAGCTCCTTAGCCAACGGGAGCCAGAGCATAACCCTTTCTGCTAGATCTGGTAAGATGGGTAGATGAGGGAACCACAAAGCTCAAAGAGAGTATCTTGAATTGGACCAAGAAACAGATTGGTAACCAGTACAGCTTATGGAGCAAAGGTGTAATGTGTGTTCTAGAAGAACAGGTACCTGTGCTGCTGAATTTTGCATTAGCTGAAGCTTCTGGAAAGTTTTCAAGGGCAGTCCTATGTACAGTGCATTACAATTGGCAGGGAGGTGACTAGAATTATAAAAAAATGTGAATGTTTTTTATATGTTAAAAGTTGCCTCTGTTTTGCAAATTGAGAGTTGAAGCAAAGGGGATAAAGTAGTATTTTAATTGTTGAACACTTTTTTTCTGAACTGTTCGGAACAAATTTTAAGACTATTTTATTTTTAAGCCTTTCCCCATGCATTTATTTCTTTTCACAAAACATAGGTCTCACACTTTTTTTCATTTATTTAAACTTTTCATTGATAGCTTTTCTTTTAAAGTGGGTAACACTTCTTATGTAATGAAATCCTTTTCTATTGTGAAAAAGGAAGAATTCTAGGCATACAATACATAACATACCATGTGGTACATTAGTGAATGTGAGACTGAGGAGGGAGAGATACCTTGATCCAAAGTCTGTTCCTATTTCTCTGAGCAGGACATACAAGCTTTTCTGACACTTCTACTACCCTTCTTTTGTTCTTCAAAACCAGGTTAACTTATATCCAGTGGGATGTGATCAGCAATGCCCAAATGGACTAGTAATAAACTGCTACACAACATAAAGAGTAGTTTGTAAACATTAACTTATATAATTCATTTTAAGTTGTTTGTATCATTAATATTCTTACAAGAGCTGGGTTAGGACTATTGCAGTTGGATCCATTTATAGAGATTTGGACCTTGTACAATGTGACAAGAATCCATCACAAATGAACATACATTCAGACAACAACTTAAAATTGTTAAGCTTTGAAATATTTTATAAACCATGATAGATTGAGATAGATTGTAAATAATATGCAATATTATTTAATCTGTTACAATGTATTTCATTGTTCATGTTCTATTCCTTTATTTTTTCTTATTGTGGATACTTGCACATAAAATCAGTGTCACTATTGTTGACAATTATGCCATGTGATCAAATAGCATCAAATTAATAAGATGTACTGAGTATGAGCAAATTCTGAGAGCCTAAAAGTGTGTACGTTTAGTTTGCATGTCATTGCATGTTTTCTTTTGGTTCCATGATTTTATTGGGCTTTCTTCAGAATAGTGCAGTAAATCTTTTTTTACTATTATATCTGCAAAATTTAAGCCAGTCATAATGTCTGGAGCTCAAGGGAAATAATGAGTAAACATTCACAAGTTTGTTCCTCCAAAAATATTCTGTCTTGAAATGCCATCTTTGAAAACTGCTATTTACTGTATATACTTTAGATGTTTCTCTACAGTACTATCAAACAATCCTGAAAGTTTTACTATTGACAAAAGGTTTTAAGTAGTTAATCTTGATTCAGCATCTGGCAGACCATAATATAAGAATTAGTGGCATACAGTATATTTGACTTCAATTACAAATTGCACCAATTGGTTTTAGAATGGTGAGATATTCTTTTGCTGGTGATGCTACCATGGTAGATAGAAATCATATGATCTGCAAACTCTAGTAATAAAAGTCAAGCACAGTGAAAAAAGAGACAAAGATTAAATATAAACATCAAGCTAATAACAATAAATGTGAGAACTAGTTTGGTGTGATGGTTAAGGAATCACACTAAAAACGGCAAGACTGTGAGTTCTAGATACACTTTAGGCACAAAGCTAGCTGGGTGACCTTAGGCCAATCCCTTTTTCTCAGCCCTCAGAAGCAGGCAATGGCAAACCACTTTTGAAATCTTGCTAAGAAAATTGCAGGGACTTCTCTAGACAGTTGCCAGGACTCAAGACTGGCTCAAAGGCACAAAACAAAATGACAGTAAGTACAGCAAGGAATCTTAGAACTGACAAGATACTGAAGTAGATAGTTTGTGTTAGGATCAACTATAAAGGAATCAGATGTCAAGAAATATTTTGCAGACTAAATTGGTAGGGTAACAGGTCTTGGAAAATACAGTCAAATGCTGTGATGTGTCTATCTTCAAAGAAAAGAATCAGGCATTGAAACTCTTATCTCAATGGTTGCTTAGCATCCTCACTGATTTAATGGCACATAATCAAGACTTAAGAACTAAAAAGAATTTGGTACCTCAGGAATTTGCACAAATGGCAGTGCCATGGGAATTTCTAGTACTAGGAAAGTGTTAACATTTAGCTATGATCTGTGATTCTCACTGAATCAAACATGGTGCAGAAATCTCCCTGTGTAATATGTGGTGTTGAAAGTGCCATTCTTTGCTATCCATATACCTTTACTTAAATCTTTTCCCCATTCATTCTTTTAATGTGTGTTGCCAAGGAATCTCCCTGTGCTTGTAAAATGTCAAAATGAAGAATTAGTTGAAAGTAAAGATGATGAACAGTAATAACATAGAGAGCACCTTCAGATGAATAGAAGGCAGGTGCAAATGAAGGAGGTTAAACTAGTGGAATAAGTTAGCAATGGAAATAATTTAGTTTGCCAATTTTCAGCATAAAATTGATCTATAATGAAGTTTATTACATTTGAGAGTAAAGACTGTTGCATACTGGTGTGTTTTTTAAAAGCTTTTTTAAGAGCGTTCTCATAGTTATAAGTATATGTTTGAAGATAAGCTTTTGCAAAAGATTAAAAATGCCTGCAGTAAATCCTGGACCCCTCAGAAAAAAACTGGTGCCCATTTTTCAGCTTTGGCATAAATGTAATTATATTCTAACTTTGCAAGTAAAAATATGTCCAAATATCTCCAAAACATTAAACATAGGAATTACTGTTTGCATCTTAGGCTGTTTGTGCATATATTTGCACAAACGTTTACGAAGCAATATTCATAACATTATTCTACAGATTTAACTTAAAACTTTTTGCAGCAATGACATCATAGTAAAACATGACTATGCACTGTGCATAGGCACCTGTATCCCAAAATGGTTGATACCAATGAATGACTGGGGAATGTCCAGAAGGGCATTATTGCTTTTAAAATATTATAAATGTAAATATTGTAAATTTCTCTTCAGAGAAACTGGTGACAAAAAATATGTTCGGATCCAGTGTTTTAAAAATATATGAGGGGAATGGGAGAAATTCTTTGCTGCTATTCTTGTATTTTACTGCAGGGCTTTTAACTGTAATCACCGATGTCCCTCAAATGCATACTTGCATGAGCCAACACACACACACACACACACACACACACACAAATACATGAACAGATGAAACAATACTTAAGAAAATAACAAAGAAGAAACTTGAATTAGACCACACCTAGGGCAAGTTAACTATTGTTCCACTAGAAAAAGTTAATTTGATACTCAGTGATGATAGTTTAGAACTTTCAACATTAGTTATTTATTAGACTTTTCTATTTCCAGGAACCTAATATTCCTGCTGGGCCATTTCTGGCTCAACAATAACTCAAAATGATTTGCCACTCCCACATTCAAATGTTTTAATAACTTAATGGATTTTTCATCGCATAGAAAATGGGCTATGCTTAGTTTGGTTAAAGAAAAATGTGCAAAACGTTTATATGCCATATGATCATTTCACATAAATGCATTTAAAAATACTATCTAATTTTCCTAGATTTGTCATATTGCCATCTATAAAGCAAATGAACATGGGTGTGAAGATTAGATATTTGTGAAGTGTTTGTAAGCTTGAATTGCTTTGGAACTGTCCAGACTTTCCAAATAATGTTTGCATGAAATTTGGAGAAAGCACTCTAGAGGCAGGAGGGGGCATGAGTATAAATACTAAAATTAGGGCAATAAGTATAACTCTTGTATAAATGTGTCTTATATAAATAACACGTTTGGAGACAGATGAATGCAGGTATTCCATGTGCAGTAATGGACTTTTCAATAAGTCCCTACAACATTTTTTTTTGGGTAGAAGTAGGGTGAGGATATGGGAGAGTTTGGGGTGTTGCTTTGTGAAAGTAGAAAAGTGCAAGACCTTCTGCGTCTCCACTTGGAAATCTTGACTGAGTGACTAAGTCAGTCATTAAGTCATTTTTGACTCCTAGCAACAATACAGATTTTCTCTATGATAATCTGTCCCTAGCCTGTTCTTTTAGAGCTCCCAGTGGTGCATTCATCACTGCAACTGAGTCCATCCGCCTGCCTCCCAGTCATTCTCTTCTTCTCTTTCCCTTTCCACCTTTTCTATCGTTAGAGCCTTTTCCTGAAACTTGGAAATCTACTAACATCAACAATAAACAAATGGGACTGAATAAATTTTTCATGTAAATTAGATGTACCAGAGTGACACTAGTCAAATTTCAAAGAAGCAGAAACAGGTTTTCTACATTTTGATCGTTCTTGTTTTTCTTTTAAAGAAAGGTGCATATATTTTCCTAGCCAGAATTAGTTGAGGTGTCCTGACTATGAGGAAAAAGCCAGTCAAATTTAATAAAGAGTGGTGGATATACTTTAGAGGGAAATCTTTATTGTATAAGGATTCTTGGGTAAGAAATTGCAGTATAGCTAGGCGTTTTTAAGATAATCAACAATGATCTGGAATTCAAAGCTAATGATTTAACTTCTTCAGCCCCAATTTGGAATTGAATGGGCTTGGCATCCAGTGCTTCAATATTGAGTAGAAACAGAAATAGAAAATTGGATGTTCAATAGGAAAGCTACAGCAAAGGAAGAATGTGATATCTGTTTGAAACTGCATACATGAAAAAACAATTTTGAGTCTTACTAGTTTGATGGAAAATGGCGAGGAAGAATCTCAAACTGAATTTATCCTGGGTGAAAAAGAAGATGTACAGATGCTGAACACCATTTTAAGGCATTGGATTGAAAGAGAAAAATGGGGGAAAGTGTCCCAAATGTAATTGACTTTAGATGCATGCAGAAAGAACTTTAGGATTGTAAACAAAGCCACTGAAGACAAATTTCAGAAATGAATAAAGAAGGATTCCAAAGATGTATGAACCTGTGTGTTAGCAGATTATTCTCAACTGAGCTCTGTTAAAACTCATAGAACATACTTCACTTCCTCCTTTGTAGAAGAATCCACGACTACAGCATCCCCAATGTCTCTGTCTAAGCACCTCCAACAAAAGTAAGACAGTCTGCTTCGTTGCTGAGCAGCATTTATTGTTGGGAAAATTTTGCTGTCTTCTGCCCTCCCCGTGCCATGAATGTAGGGTTACAGTTAGAAGATGCTCAATATATTCTTGTCTAATATAGATTTTATCAATATTTTTAACTCTTATTTAGAAATGAAGATTTAACAAGAGCTTAGAGTAAATTCCTTTACTATAGCTTTTAATCTTTTCTAATTGATTAATTAATCTGGAATAATTATTGGGGATAAGGGTCAGGAAAAGATAAACAGAAAGAAAAAGGAAAGGAGAATATAAAGGAACAAATAATCTGAACCATTTGGGATTCATATACGAGGGCAATTCAGAAATAAACCTCTGTTTGAGAATGTGCAAGAAATAGGTGGGGATAGCGACACTTGTCCTATGGCGCCTTGTGCAGTAGTTCAGTAGGCAGTGAGGAGTGGAAGGAGAAGGTTGTGTTGCATCTGACTCATCTGCTAGATCAATTGAAAATGAACCACTTTTTAAAAAATGAAACTGCCTTGCGTCGCACAATTTCAATGATGACAGTGTGCTTCATGATGCTGTTACAGGGTGGCTTCCTTCCCAGGCGGGAGATTTTTTTGCAGAAGGAATTTCAAACCTTGTAAGATGTTATGACAAGTGCTTCAATTTGAATGGCGATTATGTCAAAAAGTAATGTTGTAGTTTTCCAATGTGTATAATACAAGTTCTGTATCTTGTATTGATAATCAAATGGAGGTTTATTTCTGAATTGCCCTCATATTTCAAATCTGCCCATTGCTTGATTTTCCAAATATGTTCTTTCTCTTATGCTGATGTTATGAAGAGGAAAAAAACTGTACCAAAGTTCATGTAAGCTATATAGATGTATTATGTATTTGTTTCACTATTTAAATGGATAAAATAACTATTATAAGCTTATGAATGAATGCAGTTATTGGTTTTATGCTGAGTGCCCTACAGTTTTTTATTTCTCATAACAAGTTGGTCCCTGGCATACAAAAGTCTCAAACCTGGAAGTTATGCAGTTCAGATAAATTACTTTCCTCTGTTGTATCTATGGTTTCTAGAGAATTTGGAGTGCTATTATTTTTCATATGCTGAATTAATGAAGTAGGAAATGTATACTCTTGCCTCTCTGCTTGGAATTTCTACTTAAGCAAAGTTGGCTTACACTATTTCCTTTTTATTTGAATTTTAAAACAATTAGCACATTGAGTAGAATATATGCTGATAGAATTATATTGAAAATGCTTGGGCAAAGATATAACAACCGTTCAGATTTGAGTCCCATGTTTTAGTGCATCAAAAGCATAATAAATGGGTCATTCCTAAAAATGAAAGAAATCAGTCTTACAATATGCATATTACTTGCATCACAACTCATCCATTGTTTAATTCCATAGGTAGGTGAATTAAATGCATTCTCAGATCCAGTAAGCTTGAATTATTAGAAACCAGCTTCTGATTCCCCAATACTTTAAAGCTTTCTCTTCTTGCATTGCAATTAAAAATAAAAATAAGGTTATATGCATTATTTGTGTTTGGTAAATGGAAAGAATTTTAAATTCCCTTTGGTATGGCATCATTGTGCATAAAATAAACTTTTAAAAGTTATTTACATCCATTCGGGTTTAAAAATCCTCTTCCACCAAAAGTTTGAATTTTGAAAAATTTCAGAATCTCTTGGTATTATTAGTGCTATGTGCTACACTTTTAAGTGCCTTCAATATTTGTTTTGAACGGTCTTCAGATTCTGCTGATATCGTAATATCCCTGAATTCAGAAGTTGCTCGATACATGAATAGGCAACAGTACCCATATTTCTCCGATACCTTTTTAATGAATATTTATCAAAATTATTTTAATGTACTGATATCTATTATATCATTGCTTACATTATAATCTGTTTCTAGATGCTTTGGCATAGGAGATCAATTAATAATAATTTTGAATGTATTCATTTATTCATTCCAAAACCAGGCACCCTCTAATTCATTCCCAAAACAGATACTTTCTCTCTGCCTTCTCTTCAGAAAGAACAAAGTCATCTAACTGAAATGAAAAATAACAGAGTATCTAAAACACCACTGAACAACAGAATAAGGCTGCCTGCACTAAAGCTTGTTCCAAGAAAAAAGGCTGGTATAACTTTTAAAGTATGCCAATACTGTAATAGAGAATATAAGCACCAGCTCACTGCAAGAAATAAACCAACTGAAATACAGCATGGCTGCAATCATAAGTGAAGACCTTGGATGCAAAAGCAACAAACAAGAAACATGGCTAAATAACACATCACCAAAATGGAATATCAGGTTGGAAAATAAGATCAGCATGCTAAGATCAGATGCAAACAAGAACAGATGAAAGAGGAGAATCTGAAGAATAAGAAGAATAAGAAGACCAAAGAATATCTGACAAAGAAATATCATCTAGAAACAAAGCAGATTAAGGAACCAATGAAAACAATAAAGCAGCAAATAACAGGTATAGCCAAGAAGATCAGCTGATATGAAGCTCAAATTGCACAGTACAGGCAGAATCTCCAATTTCAGGTGAATCAGAAACATTTCTCCCAGTCCATCAGTGGAGAAGCTGCAATGACCCAGCTAATACCTAACAAATAAGAAATTGTGCAGTTCTGGGACCAGCTTTGGGATAACCCAAAGAAATGCAACAAGAATGCAGCTTGGATGAAAAAGAAGGTAGATAGGAATAAAAATAAACTGAAATGAAAGAACTTGTAATAACAGCAGAAATGGTGGAGAAAAGGGCAAGAAAGATCAAGAATTGGTCAGCACCAGGTGAAGATAAATAGCATGAAACATCTGATTGGTCTGCAACCACTCATAGCCAAGTAGTGTAACATCATACCTCAAGTAAGTGAAACTGAAGAGTGGCTAACATCTGGCAAAACTTATCTAATAATGAAAGAGCTAACAAAGGGGCAGCACCAGGTAACTAGAGGACAATTACCTGCTTACCAACAACTTTCAAATTGCTAAGTGGTGTTGTACCTGAGGTAGTCCAACAGCATCTGGTTGAAAAGAAGGTCTCCCCATCTCAGCAGGAAGGAAACTGACCAAACAGCAGAGGAACAGAAGATTGTAACTCTGCCACATGACTGACTAGTTAAATGCCTAGAAACAGCAAGTGCTTCATGCAAAAATCAATCAGTTGCTGATCAACGATGATAGACTGGGAGAGACTAATATCAAGAAAGGAATCTTTCAAGACTCACTATAACCTGTGCTGTTTGTTATTGCATTGATTCCTCTGCCAACAATATTGAACAAGTCAGGCCATGGATATTAAACATCAGAAAGATTTGTCAGGCTATCCCATCTCCTTTACATAGATGAATCTGATGTTATGTGGAAAAGCACCATCTGAAATGGAATTGCTGCTCAACACTGCCCAAATATGCAGCTGAAGTGCTGCAATAGAGTTGGACTTAACAAATGTGCCACTCTCACCATTTTTAGAAAAAAACAGTGAAAACTGAAGGAATCAAGATGTGCTATGGAAATAACTTGATATCTGGATGAAGATCATCACTATGTATACCTGGGCATCCTCCAAGCTGACAACATAAAGCACATTGAAGTCAAGAAGAGGGTTAGAACTGAATAAATCATGAGAGTGAATAAGACCTTAAAGTCCACATTCAGTGGCAGAAATACCCTCAAAGTGATTAATACCTGTACAATTCGAGTCATTGGATACATAGCTGGAATAGTGGCCTGGACTCAAGCAGAACTAAAAGCCTTGAATAGGAAGAACATAGAATTAATAACAATGAATCATTCCCTTCATCTATGCAGTGAGGCTGACAGACTCCACTTAACAAGAAGCATGGGTGTGGAATGTTGGAAGTACATCAAACAGTTGATGAACAAAAACTGACAATGGAAGAATATCTGAAGGGCATAAAGAAAATGCACTGAAGCTAGTACACTAGGAAGATTTACTGAATACTGAACAGACCGAACTGGCCTACAAGAAAGACCAAATGAAGAATAGAAAAGAGACATGATAAGTCAAAGTATTATATGGCCAGTACACACACACACACACACAAACTAGTAGGCAAGCAAACAACAATAAGATCTGATAATGGCTAAGAACAGGAAAGTGGAAGAAAGAGACAGAGGGGCTAATTCTGACTACACTAGACCAAATCTTAACACAAATGCATACAAAGCCAGAATTGAAAAGACAACAATAGACAACAAATGTCACTTGTGCAAAGAAGGTGAAGAAACAGTGGACCACCTAGTTAGCTAATGCAATAAGATCACACAGACGATTACGAACAATGTCATGACAAACTAGCAACACTGGTGCATTGGAAGATTTAGAATAGAATAGAATAACAGAGTTGGAAGGGACCTTGTAGGTCATCTAGTCCAACCCCCTGCCCAAGCAGGAATCCCTACACCATTTCTGATGGGGCAGTCCAGCCTCTTCTTGAAAGCCTCCAGTGATGAAGCACCAACAACATCTGAAGGCAGTTTGTTCCATTGGTTGATTGTTCTCACTGTCAGGAAATTTCTCCTTATTTCCACGTTGAATCTCTCCTTGATCAATTTCCACCCATTATTCCTTGTCTGAATTTCAGGTGCTTTGGAAAATAGGTTGACCCCCTCCTCTCTGTGACAGCCCCTCAAATACTGGAACACTGCTGTCATGTCTCCCCTGGTCCTTCTAGGTCCCTGGGAACAACTCAATAGGTGGATTAAAATGCCAAATCCAAAATGCCAGTCTAAACATCTGGTTGAGTGTGCAACTAACCATAATAAAAAAATAGGAAGAGGTGATAAAATCTAATAGACTTCTTAAGCTCACAGAGGTGAGGGGAGTACAAGAGAACTAATATCAGATCAGATGGTAAAAGTAACATTATTATGAATTCTTCCTGTTTTTGTTCCATAATTGAGCCTTATTAGTGATATTGTGATGACATTCATATGCCACTGTATTTCAGTTTATGTGAGAGATAATTATGGAACATTTCAGATAATTGGCCAGACTTCTCCTCCTTCTCCTTGTCTTCCACTTGAATATTTTTTCAATATGGTATGTGTTGGTAATAGTACATTTCTTGCTGGATCTAAAATATTGCATCCGTGTATTGTCTGGAACCATATAACAATTCATCCATCCTCTGTAATTTCTTTAATACAGTCATAATCAATATTTATAGTTCTGTAGCTAACCATTTTCATAGTGTCTCCACATGCACAAAAATAGTCATTTTCTCATTAGATCTTTTATATAAATAGTGGAACACAAAAGGTTTTATTTATAGACTGTAAGATATAATGTCACTATGGAGTTGGATGAGGAAAGAAAATTACTTATGTAGATCACGTCTATGAGTGTTTCTGAAAGAAGTGGAACCCAGGGAATAGTTAGCATACCAGTCAAGACAAAGGTAACCACTGAAGGGTAACAGGAACTTGGATAGTACTGAGTCCTGCTGAATGAATTTCACTTTTACTACTAGAGTAGTAAAAGAATGTTGCATCTACAAGGCTAACCGAAGTCTGACATAGGTTACCAAAATCTATAGCAGTGTTTCTCAACCATGGCAGCTTGGAGATGTGTGAACTTCAATTCCCAGAATTCTGGAAGTTGAAATCCACACGTCTTCTAGCTGCCAAGGTTGAGAAACACCAATTGATAGTGTAGTCACTTGCAGGCTACCAAGAACAAATTGCACAGTTGGAGGGCAGGCAGGAAGTGTTAGGTTAAGAAAATCCTCAAGATGGGATTTATTGTGATTCCCTGAGGCCACCCCATCTGGACTGTCATATGATGGTAAGGCTGGAAGGTATGATACTTTTGAACTTCTTTCTGTTACAATGATCTCTAGATCTTTTTGCTACACACCTTTGATTCATGGAGGGACAACAGACTACTTGCTGTCGTTCTATGGTACATGATATGTGAGTGTCCTTTCAAGAACATCAAGCCCTGGCCAGTTTGCCAAGTGAAAATCTTATATACTCCTACTCCTACTCCTCCTACTATTCTTACTACTACTACTACTCATCTTACTAAGAACAACTTCTTATCAGAAGGCAATTGGGCAGCCAGAGCTGCTTTGGGGTGTGTATTTTTTCCTCCTCATTTCAGACTAATGTTTTCTCTTCAATCCCTAGATGCTGATAGACACTGTGAATTTATTGGGAATCCTTTGAAGATTAAAAGCACCAGAAAATCATTATCATGTATCATTGGATACTTAGGTGAGTGTTTCTGGCCAAAATGAATTTAAAGGTGAATACCATTGTATACAGTATGTCAGGTTAACTGAATTTGGTAAATGCAGAATATTTAAGAAAAGGGAATGTGCAAACATTAAGCATTGATCAAAGTGCTCTTGAAGCTGCTCTGTGCAGCACCTCACTGATAACTTACAGCTTTGCGACATTTGCTTTACCCAACAAAAAATAGCTTTTCTACATACATGAATACTACATTTTAAAAAGTGAAGCAGCCAGTTGAGGTGAATTAGCTATGCATCAATGATTCCAATCAAAGCAGTGAAATGGAATACATCCTGGCCCAAAGCACATCCTCAAAGCAAAGCAGTGGATCAAATGGAAAGTGCCTAATTTGCAAAATCCTAATAAGCCCAGAACTTTCCATATGTACTTAGTAGAGCAGGAGACCATATAGCTCTTCACTGTAGGCTTTGATGAATATCTATTCTTTCATGGGTAAAGAACCTCATGTAGGTTTGCTCAGCTGGAACAGTAAAGGAGGAACAAAGTTTTTGTTGGTGTTTGGGGGCCTTTCTCTTGCCTTCCCTTCCTGTTGCCAGAGGGCTGCAATGGCCAAAGCAATGACATGATAATCTTGCAATTACTAAAAGGAACACTTCCATACTTTGTTGTAATTTTTGCAGTATTTTGCATTGGGAGAATTAAATACTGATTAAAACTAGCAGTGTTTTGTTTTGTTTTTTTCTAACAACTAACAGTAAAAAAATTACCATATTATTTTCTGTTATAACATAATATTGAAGACTCTACATCAGGGGTCCCCAACCTTGGCAACTTTAAGACCTGCGGACTTCAACTCCCAGAATTCCCCAGCCAGCATGACTGGCTGGGGAATTCTGGGAGTTGAAGTCTACAGGTCTTAAAGTTGCCAAGTTTGGGGACCCCTGCTCTACATGATGCGCAAAAGAAATTTGGGATATATATATTCACATGTATTCTGCAGATTATGAGTTATTATTTGATGTTTTTAAAAAATCTAATTCAGTATCAATTTGTGGATATATTTAGAAGTTTTGACATATACTATTAAACTTCCCTAGCATATAGGTCTTCTAGGATCAGAAACATAATATTAGACTTTCAATCATTTTTCTGAAATAAAGTGTGTCTTTTTCTTATTCTTTCAAAATTAAAACAGATCTATTCTGCTAAAAGTTAAAACAGGTTATAATATTATTAATAGATTACAAGGAAAGTTAATATAGAATAGAATTTACTTATTCAAATAGAATTTACCACATTACTTACCTACCATTTCTATACTGCGGCTTATCAAATTAATTGCCTGCCAGAGTTATCTAAACCATGCAAACAAGACGAAATCCTAGCTATCCATCTTGTACAGTTGAAATGGCTTCTCTATAATTCCCTTTTATAATTTTTCCCAGCTAATCATTTACTGAATTTCTCATGTTTGACTGACAGTCATAGACAGATAATCAGAGATAACTCTATCTTCTTCCCCAGACTGTAAAAAGATCTTCTGTTAAACATTTTTATTGACATATATATTCCTGAGCTAGACTGATATAGTAACCTTTGTGATTTCTCTGGCTTGATTTTATTTCTTTTTATAACTCTCTATTTCTGGAAATTTGCTATTTAAGAAATGAATTTAAGACACCTGACTTTTAAAGTTCCAGGTTCACTAATACGGTGCTAGCATGTTAAATTATTGACACTTAAATTAATAATTCTGTTAAATTATTAACACTTTCTGTTAAATTATTGGTTTATGTCTTTCAAGAAATCTTTCCTCCAAACTGTGTTGTAGACTGTATTTGATTCACTAATGTTCTCTCCCAAATTAAAGGCTGTTTCCTTCGACACCTGTGTACTTAATCTATATACTACTAAAACTTTCACTGTCATGACCTTTAACTGAGCAAAATGGATTTGGATTTGCAACTTCCTGTTGACTTCTTTGTTGACTTTCTCCTTGAAAGCCTGACAGTGAAGGAGGAAGGAAGGAAGGAGGGAAGGAAGGAAGGAAGGAAGGAAGGAAGGAAGGAAGGAAGGAAGGATGGATTTTTGATGCTCCCTGCCAGTTTCCCACAAGGACACTCAATGGGGAAGCCAGCAGGAAGTTGGAAATCATTCCCACTGCTTCTTTGCTTACTCACGGTCATTCGTTGTCTGTTTAGATAAGGAAATATTTCTGAAACAATAAACCAGTGGAGCATGGATTGTCTAGTTATTATATAAAATTAAGGGCTTTCAGTAAAAAATAAAAATTGTATAAAGCTAATATAAATTGAATAAAGCCCTTGGAATAGTACAATGAACATTCTTAAAGATAAGCTAACCAAACGATATATTGATACGAATATGATCAGGGCTTTGCCGGGGCTTGGAAGTGAATCCCTCTGGAAACTCAAACCCACACTCTGCAGCTGGGGGTGAAGGGTCAAGGATAAGGCTTAAAGAAAGAAGTTACATTTATTACAGATACTGTACAAGCCCTAATAATAAAAGTCAGTTACTGTAGAATCAAGCATGGACTCCATTTATAAACCAGACTCTTACGCCTGGATCTCTTTCAGTTCATGCTAACAGACTTCTTACCATTTGTTTCTTGGCACAGTGTTTAAATAATGCTAAAATTCTGGTCCCTGGCACTTTGCTTCCAGTATTACTATCCCAGTATTCATCCCAAATGTTTCCTTTCTCTCCCTCCTCTTCATCCTTGACCTAGAAGTGCCAGGAACCTTCTCCTCTGTCCCTGGCTGTGGGAACAGCAAAGGCTTGTATTCTTTCCCTGCTTCCATTTCATTGTCACTGGAGCTGACAAATTCTACCCCTTTGATTGTTCCTATCTCCCATCCTTATGGACAGAGCTCATAGGAAAAAGTGAGAGGTCTATTTCTTTTCCAGCAGAAGACAGGCAAATTCGTCCTTTTTTCTGAAGTTTCTACCTCACCTCCCCACTTCTTGGTGATCAATTGAAAAGTAAGGAATTCCTGTATCTTCAGTATCTTTGATAGCTCCCCTTTGCCCAGAATCTTTCTCTTCAGAGTCAGATGGGATTACTTCTTTTTATTAGTTATCCAACTGCTTCGCTCCCCTCTTTGAACTAGCCCCCTCCCTTTTAGAGTGAGAATTGCTAAGTGATGCTGAAGTTACAGTTTGGCCAAGCTTGTGAAGATATTGCAAATAGAGCCTTCAGAGGAGGCATGGAAGCACGGAGGTCAGTTTGTCATTTATTTTGATCCCACTATACTCTCGGGACCCTTGGTGCTTACAAGGCCATGATCAAAACAACAGAATTACAACAACATGCAATTCATATTGCAAAAACAAAGCAAAGAAAAATAATAGTTAAGAACCAGAAGAGCTATAGGTGATGTTTCTAAAAGGTCTTCAGAAAAGCTCTGTTTTTAATAATTTTCTAAGCAATCTCATTTCTGTAGAGATGCCATTCAGTAGAGTCAGCACTGCTACAGAGAAGACTGGCTAGCTTGGTTTCAGTGACATCATGGAAATGTGGGACAACAAAGAGCCCTCCTAGCCAAATCCAGTCAGAGTTCCATAATTACTTACTTGCCAAGCCTTGAAAAGCTTTACAGTTATCACCAGCAGTTTGAATAGTATGCTGAACTGAATTGCTAACCCGTCTAATAACCATAATGTAGGCATAAAATTCTTCGAGTTTCGGAAACCAGTTAAGACATGGGTATGTATTCTGAGTAGTGTTTAAAGGATGGATAAGAGGTGGTATAAGAGCGGGAATAACTAGTATTAGGTCCTCCTGCAGCAGGTAACAATGCAATTGGTACATCAGCTGAAGCTGGTCAACTATGTCCCAGTCATGTCCTCCTCCTGCTGTTCAAGTCATGAATCCAGGTTATAGGTGGTCCTTGCTTAACCACATTATTTGGCACTGGAATTTCCATCACTAAACAATGCAGTTATTAAGTGAAATATCATGTTACTTAGTGTCAGCAGTTGTCAGGTGCAAGGAATCAGGATGACATAGCTAGTTGATCAGAATTGTATGTTTATTACTGCTCATCTATTGACAGGAATCTCACTAGTCTAGAGAAATTACTAGATAAGCACTGCAGATTTAGGGAGTATCTGCTCTCCACTGCTTCCTCCCACTTAGCGATTCCAAGCTGCCCAGTCTTTTCACTCCTTTCCTCACTTCAACTCCAGATTCCACTGCATCGGTTTCAGTTGTCCCAGTTGCAGTTGTTAGCCCAGATCACTTCTCTTTCCCTGTCGTGCTCATCTCTGCCTCTGCCACCTACCTCTGCTGTCTTCCATAGCACCAGATGACCTTTGTTATCTTCTTCTCCCACTGCTGACAAGGACACCTGGCCTTCAGTGGAGGATAATGGAAAGGACAGAAATGGGGAGGCAGAAATGCAAGCGGGCTATCAAGCAGTGGAATTTTGATCATGTGACTGGGGCGCTGCAATGGCCCTAAGTTCAAAGAGTGGCTGTGACTATCATTTGTTTAGTGCTGTTGCAACTTTGAATGGTTGATGAATGAATGGTAGCTAAGCAAGGACTATTGGTACCTGTTCATTGAATACCATACACTTTGTACTCTTCACATGTGTCTTGCATGTACAATGGAAGAGAATTTTATCTGTTTAAAAATGAATTCTGTCAAGTCACACCAAAGTTTGTTTAGTTAATTGGTTAGATCAGGGGTGTCAAATTGTGGCCCACAGGCCAGATGCGTCACATGCAGGCCACGCCCACCCCGGCTATGCAAAGGCAAATAATGTCACGATACATCACGATACATCACGTATCGAGTTTGACACCCGTGGGTTAGACCACCCTTCCATTCATCCATCCAAGCATTATCTACAGATCATCAGATTCTTTGCAACTCTACTTATTGTAAGTTTACCTTTCTTAATGCAAAGCAAAGACTTCATCAGAGAGGAACAGCACAGCGTTAATTATATGAATATGAATAGAATTCCTGCTAACAACTGTAAACCTTGCAAACATCTATTTAAATATGGAAGCAGCTTCCAAAATATTTGCAACCTTGAAAGCAATATGCTTTATTAGCATATTGCTAATGAGCAAATGCTGAAAGAACACGTTATCTAAAACATGCTACTCTAATTGCTAAACAAGTATGTCTCTTTTCACAGTGGCGGATAAGCTCAAGTAAATAATTTCCACAGATCCTCTGATTATGATAATGGGCCTCCAGGTTAATCCAAGGTTTATCAATTTCCTGTCAGAAACCAGGAAATTTGAACTATGTAAGTCCTCAATGTAAGTCCTCAATGATTGTGATTTGAAATAACTAACTCCTTTAATAAAATTACAGAGATTCATCCTGCAATGAAGCCTAATATAATCAAGTCAACACCAAGCCTTCAGAGCTCAATGTCAAAGCGACTACTTGCTCCTCCTGGTCATTCATCATTAAGTATTTTGGGAAAGAGAAATTACAGTCATCATCACAATGGCCTGGATGGTATGTATGAAGGCCTGATATCTTAACCTTCTTCCTGCCTGTTCTTTTTTTTTTTTTTTAATTAAAATTTGGGAGGATGCCAGTGACTATATTTATCAGCTTTTCACTGACTTTTATTCTAAGGAGTTGGTATAAATAAAATATGGTACAGGTAATAAATCAGGTTTGAATAAAAATAGGAGCTATTTTTAATCTTCCTATAAGAGAATATATCTATAACATATCACAATAGTGCTTGAATGAGAAACCTATTAAGTATCCCACTGAGAAGATTTTAACCAATTTCTGCAGTATACATCTATGATACAAACAATTTTAAAACTTCACATATCTTTAGCTGCAGGCTTAGTATCAAGTAATGGATTTTTTTTTCTTCTGTTCAATCACATCTGATTTTTGGAAGCTGCCAGGACAAGCCCCTGCAGTTTTCTTGGCAAGCTTTTCCAGAAATAGTTTGTCATTGCCTTTTTCCTGGGGTGGAAAGAGAATGACTGGCCCAAGGTCATTATCAAATTGGATAACTATTTTTTAAATAATGTAATTGATTTGAATTCTGTAACACTTCCAGTTAAACTTGATCTATTTTAAATATAATTTTAACATCAACCCATATCTTCTAGTAATAGAGTAAAACCCTCTAGAAAGACTAGCATAATTTTCGTTCAGAACTTTATGGTACTCATGGATTTCTGTTGTTGGATTTTGTTGGAACATGTGCAAGATAGTAACAGTTCTGAAATGTTATGATTACGGAGGGTAAACACACACGAACCAGCTATATTAAAAGTCTTTCATTAGAAAGATTTCAGTCCTTGATATGTTAGACTTTTCCTCTAAACCAAATGCTTTGCTTATTTGATTGATTACATTAAAAAACCCAGCTTTTTAATATGAAAAATCAAGAATAAATTCTTAAATTAAATTTACCCCATCTCATCAGTTAGCTTTTGGGAAGCAATGATACCAATCTGAACACCTGAAGGCCATCGTACTGATTTATTCTACTATATGTAAAGAATACTGATGCTCAAAATAGGATGTGTTTGCTATGTGTAATGATATCTGAGACTAGATTGCCAATACCGAGTGTCAAACAAGTCAGAATGATAGAATTCATTACATCCTGGTTGTGGCCTTGCAATTTATAACTGTTGGAGACAGGATTATGGGTTTGCCAAACCAATCTTATTTCATTATTTGACAAAGTGACTAAATTATTAGACCAGCGAAATGCTGTGGACATAGTATATTTAGACTTCAGCAAGGCATTTGACAAAGTAGACCTACTTCTTGGTAAGCTAGAAAAATGTGGCATAGACAACATCACCACCAGATGGATTTGTAACTGGCTGACAAACCGTACTCAATGAGTAGTCCTTAATGGTATTACATCTACATGGAGGGAAGTAAGCAGTGGGGTCCACAAGGCTCCGTCTTAGGCCCAGTACTCTTCAATATCTTCATAAATGACTTAGATGAGGGAATAGAAGGGGATCTCATCAAATTTGCAGATGATACTAAGCTGGCAGGAATAGTCAACACCCCAGAATAAAAGCTTAGGATCCAAAACGATTTTGACAGACTTGAACAATGGGCCCTATCCAATAAAATGATATTTAATGTGGAGAAAAGTAAGATTTTATACCTGGGCAGGAAAAAACAAAGGTGCAAGTACAGATTAGGTGAAACCTGGCTCAAAAACAGTAACTGTGAGAGGGACTTTGGAGTCCTAGTGGACGATCACTTAAACATGAGCCAGCAATGTGCGGCAGCAGCCAAAAAAGTTAATACAATCCTTTGTTGTATAAACTGAGGCATAGAATCAAAATCACGTGAAGTATTAGTACCGCTTTATAAAGCCTTAGTAAGGCCACATCTGGAATACTGCATTCAGTTTTGGTCACCACATTACAAAAAAGATGTTGAGACTTTGGAAAAAGTGCAAAGAAGAGCAATTGATTAAGATGATTAAAGGCCTGGAATTAAAACATATGAAGAACAGTTTCAGGATTTGGGAATGGCCAGTCTAGAGAAAAGAAGAGCTAGGGGGATATGATAGCAGTATTCCAGTATTTGAGAGGCTGCCACAAGGAGGAGGGGGTCAATTTATTTTCCAAAGCACCAGAAGGCAAGACAAGAGAGGACAATTAACCCGTGGAACAGCTTGCCTTCAGACGTTGTGGATGTTTCATCACTCAAGGTTTTTAAGAAGAGACTGGACAGCCACTTGTCTGAAATGATATAGGGACTCCTGCTAGAGCAGGGGGCTGGATTAGAAGACCTCCAAGGTCCCTTCCAGCTCTATTCTGATTCTGCCTTCTTTTAATTAATTTGGGTAGATTTCTATCTCACCTTTTTTCCATCATGAAACGCACTGAGGACATACGCTTTTCAAGCAGTCTTTCCTATGTTACATAATCAGCAGACAGTTTTCTCATAGTTCCCCCTGCAGATGGACACAAAGGTTAAATTCATATAGGAAGCTTATCGAAAATTTAGATGGATTTTGAACCCAGCTACTATTGGTAAACTAAATTTATAATTTAATGTGATCTGTGAGCTTAAACAATTGTAATTCCCTAAATCATGATTAAATCATGGCTTAATGTGACAAGGAAACCCTATTTTAGTATCATATGATACATACCATTTAGGTAACATGCTGGTCTATAATCTGGTTTATAACAGCTGTCCTGCAAATGAGGACCAGCCTATCAACATATATCATCTTTTCTCACACTGCTTTTCTTTCAAGGTTTGAAGAACTGACATACTGTATAGAAAAGTAGAAGTCAGGAATGAAGAATGAAGAAATTTAAAAGAATCCCCCAAACCATTTCAGTTTATTCTCTTTCCTCACTCTTATACTTCCCAATTAACATAATGAGAAGACCTGACATTTATCTCTGCAATCTATGTTTACTTCATAGCTCATCTGCTTAAATTTTTTTAAAAAATTCTAAGGTACAACCCTGAGTCACCACAACATTTTCTTTATGATGAATACTTACCCTGAAAGTTGCTAGAAGGTGCTAATCTTTAGAATTAGTTTATTTGAGAATGGTGGAATTTTTCATATTCCCACATTTTACTTATGTACAGCTTCAATTTGATATGAAAACGGATGTGACCTTAAGTCTGTGCACTAACAATTTCTCACCTGAATTTTGTTTTGAAAATAAAAATGATAAAACTAAATAAAAATAATGTAATATATTCCTCTCAAACATTATCTCCCAAATAGAGGTGAATAGGCACCTTAAATGCATTGATGTTTTTATTTCAGTTAATAAGTTTGGTCTTTGATCACATTTACACATTTCTAAGTACACTGTGAGATTATCACCTCCTGACTTTAAAAAAAAAAATAACCTGGGGTTAAAATGGCAACAAAACAAATAGATAACAACCACATTGCATTCCCCGTGTAGACAGAACTGCAAGAGAGAGAATGGGGAGGAATGTACTAGTTCCACCATTGCATGGCATGACCCATCAGTCTCCTTGTATCTGAGGGTGAGCATCTCAATGGGGAAGCGTTCTACTTGTTTAGGTCTGATTCTGTGATTCAGAATCCCGGGGAGGCAATATTCTAAATTGCATCAAGAATCTATATGAGTCAAACGCTCCCTGCTGCCCTAATTCCTAATTCATTCTTCATCTCAGCAGTGGAGGAGCAGAACACACACTCCTTCCCCTGCTGTTCTTCATGTGCTTCTAATTTTGTGAGGGTTTTTAATGCCCCTGTTGGGATCCAGTAGTACTATATAATTTTAGCATATTGTATTCTTCATTTTGGGCTACATGCTATTTGTCTTTAGCTGTTTTACTGAAATGTTAGGAAGCAATTGATTCTTGCAGAATGTTTTGTACCATTTTTTTTAAAAAAAATGTACAACTAGGCACTTTAATTTCTAGTCATGCTTCCCCAAGTGATTGTTCTACTTTTAGCAAAATTGATTAGTCATTTAGCCAAGCTAAATGTTCACCTGACACAAAATTGTCAAAGTAGCTATGTGTTTATTTATAGGAAAAGAAGGACACAGAGAACACTTCAGAAAAAAAATATGACATTAAAAAAAAAAAATGAAAATCATGTGTAAACTCCCAGGTCTCTGATTACTACCAGCCAATATAGATTTATTCAGAACAATTTAATTTTTTAGTGATAAATAATTGCTTCATAGGACCAGAGCATGGCTAAATATTCAGATTGCAACCATTTTTACTTCTGGATTAATTAAGTCTGCTACTTGAGCAGAGGATGTGTCTGGTAACCCTATGCAACCCTATACAAGTCATGTTTAGTTATTTAGAGAAAGGGCTGGAATGAAATGAAATGAAATAAGAGTTTTAATAGGTATTTTACAGAAGCCAGCAAAACTTTTAGGGTGCAATCAAATAATTTTTGATTCTGGAGTTATGGTCTTAGGCATTCTTTTTTCAAATGATAGTATATGTTATTTCAAAGTGGTGTAACATATCACAACTGTGACTGTGACCCTCCTATTCATCTGCCTAAATGAGATTCTGGATTCTTTCCCCAAAGTCCTGCCTTTACTAGATTGCTGTCCAGCTTTTAATCATCTTGTAGGAAGAAGCCCAGTTATGAAATTGGAAAGCCAGAAGTTATCAATCACTCGGATAGAAGGCTGTTACTACAGGCAAGGAAATGCTTCTCCAGGACTATATCCCTCCCTACCTGTGAAGGAATAACAATCACAGTCCCCTAGTTTCTTTTCTATTAGTTTTTATCCTTCAGTAGAACATATACTTGTAAAGAGCATAGGGACTGGCTCTAAAGGACAGGATGAAGAGCTGCTAGCAAAGGAATAATCAGATTGATATGGCTTCATTCCATTCCAAGGAGCTAATTGGAGAAAACATCTCAGACAAGCCCCTCCCTAGTTCACACAAAGCTAAAGTGCAGGAAGAGGGAACTACATTCAAACTTGAAAGATTCTGTTACTTATAGCTATTCCAGTAAACGTAGTTTTTTTACCTACTGTATGTGGTTTCTTAGTCTGGCCTACCTTTATACGATTGATGATATTCATGGCAATACCAAACCATTTTGATAGTCAAGGAGTAAGGCTGTTCCTTCTTTTAGTAGGGCATGCTGTAGCTCCTTGATCTGCAGGCTTTTTTTCCCCCTTGTGTATTTGGACTTGGCACCAAGGACACTTCTTGTGGGCCAAGTGGGCCCTTTAAAGCGACAGGATAGAACAGTTTTCTCAACCTTGGCAACTTTAAGATGCGTGGACTTCAACTTCCAGAATTCCCCAGCCAGCAGTGAGGTAGAGTATCCATCTTGGTTCTCACTTAGCTTTTCAGTTTGGTCAGGAACAAGAAAGATTTCAGGATCTGACCTTTCTGATAATTTGCCTTTTTCAGCATGGATACTTGGACACTCCTTTTACTTCCACCCCCACCTTGTGTTTCTATTCCCCTTCATTTAATCTCAAACTATTTCCCCCCCTGAAAAGTAATGAGAAACGGAGAGAGGGATCCATCCAATTGAAAAATGAACACCCAGTTTTTAAAATACGCTTATCCTAATATAGGTTCTTCAGATGAAATAATCCCAGCATATTTATGACTCAGATAACTATCAGTGGATGTAATGTACTCTACCAAAAACAATCCTTATGCGGGAACATAAAGATGTGCCTACTTCTTGATATATGAGGTGAGATATGATGCAGACATAAAGCAGATAGACATGAGTACAAGAAGTCTGTGAAGTGTGTTCATTATAGTTGAAGCAAAGGGCTGAATGGAGTAAGCAGATTTCTGATGGTCTTAATAGAAGAGTGCAGAATGGTGAAATTGGTATTAATTAAAAGGCAAAACAGCAAAAACTGAACATAAGCAATAGTGTATTGTGATACTAGAGCAGGACAAGAGTATACTTTTAGGGTTGAAAGGCATTTCGAAAGCTATAAAGCAAGTTCATCCCCAGCTCAATCCAGAGGTCTTGTAAGTATATCTTGTGTATTTACAAAGTGTTTTCTTTGGAAATCTTTGAATTATTATTTGCATGGTACTTAGTAGGACTCAGTGTGAAGGGAGAAAAGAAAGAAAAAGAAAGAAAGAAAGAAAGAAAGAAAGAAAGAAAGAAAGAAAGAAAGAAAGAAAGAAAGAAAGAAAGAAAGAAAAAGAAAGACCCATCTAGCTTCTACTTACAGTAAATGTCTCCATTGTTCATGATGTATTTCTCTGTTCTACTATCAAGCAGCCTATAGTTAAATATGTAATACTTCAATCTGCTTCCCTGTTAGTTTCATGTTCATATCCTGCTCATTGAAGTAAGGAAAATCCATTTGCTCTATGTTCAACATAACAGCTTCTCAGATCTTGTAGCTCCACCTGCTATCCTGGCTTTTGTACCTATTGTGGCTACCTTTATGGAGAGAGAAGATACTCTGACCTCTTATGAAAGTGCTGGGATTCTACAGTTTTCAGGCCTAGATTTGCTTTCAAGTAGATTGTAAGAAAAATAATACTTTAAAAAGCAAATGCTAATTTGGGTCTAATTAGTTCTGTGTATGTATATTTTAGGACTCTCCAGTTATGCACATGGAACTAAAATGGTAAGTATTCACTTTTTTTTTCATTCTAACCTGTTTAAAATGCAAAATACTCAGTGAAATCTTATGCACGGTTATTTAGAATTTAGCAAGGCTTATTCTCAGGTGAAAGTACCTAGGTGTGCAACCATAGCCTATTCTTTAAAAGTATTTATTTATTAGCATTGTAGAGCCACCCATCTTGCATACATGACTCTGTGATTCTGGATGGCTTGCAACAATTAAAAACAACAGCAAGAATAATAAAAATATAAATAAGCATAATAAATACAAATCCATACCAAAATCACTGTTGAAACTCAGTCAGCAAGAAAATGCAAGCCACACATCTCGTTCAGTACAACTACTGAAAAGCCTCACCACTACCACTGGACCCTGAAGTTCAGTGGCACAGTCATGTCTTCAGGCCCTTCCTAAAGGTTAGAAGGGTAGGGCCAATGTTAAGTGTTGTGTGTGTGTGTGTGGGGGGGGGGGGATGATGTTCCAAAGGAATGGCAGAAAAGTCATGGCAGAAAGGCTGTTTTCTTGGGTCCCTGATAGCATTTCTTAGTATTCTTAGTATTTCTTCTTCTGGACTAGAAGACTTCCAAGGTCCCTTCCAGCTCTATTCTATTCTATTCTATTCTATTCTAATGGACAAGACCTATAGCATGCCTCTCCTGCCAGATCAGATAGGATGGGTAGATATAATTGTGAATAATTATTTTTGGAAGGAAGGAAGGAAGGAAGGAAGGAAGGAAGGAAGGAAGGAAGGAAGGAAGGAAGGAAGGAAGGAAGGAAGGAAGGAAGGGGGAGGGGGGAGGGGGAGGGAAATCAAATCCTTTATCTATAAATTGTTGGAGCAGATTAAGAGAGAAACCTGCAGAATATTTTAGTGTTTCTCTTTGAATATATTCTACTGTATGCGCTTCCTCATCTCATAATTTTATTCATGGAAAGAATTATGCATAGGAGAAATGATGCTACAAGTCTGGAAAACTCAAACAAAATGAACTAAATAAACAAAACCACTGAAGTTCTCAACAGCTTCTTAATGAAAAAGATGAGTAAAGCAAGAATTTATAATGGATGGAAAGATGGATTTATATCACAGTTAAATCCCAGAGATGACATATGCATATTACAGGACATCAATCAAAAACAAACTGGAGGCAATTCATAAGGGACTTTGTAACAAAATGAAAACTGTAAGGCAATATCTAGATATCTGTCAACAGGCATTTGGACTATGTTAAGTGGTGGTTTCATACACTTGTCAGAGATGTTTAGAAAGCCAAATATATATATATGGCATTGCTTTCAATGTTTTCCCTTTTAATCACTCTCTCTTATGCTGGTACACTCCAAATGTGTTGAGACTACAGCTACCAGAAATTCTAGCCAACATGCTGAAATTTCTATTTTGAGTAATGTGAAAGAAATCAAGCACAGGAAAGCTACTCTGCCTGAATATTATTAAAAATTGACTTGAATCAAGCTAACCATCTTTTATAGCATCCTAGACTTACTCTAGATACCCCCCCTTTTTTTTTACTCTATCACCACCGGTTACAATACAATATGTATATACAGTATCATCTTCCTTTTGTGTACAATGTTCATAAAAAAGGAAGGTTAATCTTTGTTCGAAGATGCTGAACATCTGAATAAGAAAAATCTACTCATTCTTCCATACAAAAGTGAAAGAAACTTCATATAAAAAATAAAACGCAATAGCTTGCTACTTTGCATGTTTCAGTTTCAGTCCTGCTCATTTTCTCTGGGTGACTGAAAAGGACCTGCAAAAACCAGCAAACTAGCTTTTCCCTTATAGGGCCTAGAGCAGGGGTGTCAAACTCACAATGTTACATGATGTATTGCGACGTATCGCGACTTTTCTTTCATTACCAGCAATGGGGTGGGTGCGGTTTCACCATGATGCATCTGGCCCGCGGGCCGGCAGTTTGACACCCCTGGCCTAGAGGTTAGGAATGAAACAAAAACTTCCCTCCAATACAGTAATAAAGAGGCAGACTTAAAAAAGAAAAAGAAAACCTAGCAGTTTGAAAATACCAAACTTCCCAGTATAATTTATGTTCTACTCATACACATATCACACACCCAAACATAACTGTATGTGAATATATCCTCCTAAGCAACTTAGCTAGTACAAATATTAATGATAAGAGTATGACTCAATTACTCAATCTATACTGGTTGCCTATGTTTTCCACTAGATCAAAGTACTGATCTTTACATTTTAAAGTTCTAAATGCCCAACTATTTTAAGGATTGCCTTTGCTGAGATAGGTCTCCTGATGATCTCTGTTCAACATCTAAAATATTCCTTCCTGTTATTTAAAGTTAGGTTGTTCAATTACCTTCTCATAAGTGTATCAACTTTATGCTCTCCTGATAAGCACCTGCTTATACAGTATATACTGTTTTTATGCACAAAGAAAAACTTTGGGACTTCAACATTCCATGGGAAGTTGTATACAATACTTCTGTGCTTTCCCTCCTCTTCATCCTCTTTTCACTCTAGATGGACATCTGATACTTCCAGAAAATAAGCATAAAAGTGAGAAATGCCCACCACCTTTGAGATTTTTCCAGTATCAAAGATTTGGGAGGCAGGGTAATGACAATCTGCCTGTCATGTAGGATGGCTGGCAGGCTGACTGGTTGAATCCATCTGTTTCCGTCTGCCCGCTCACTACAAGCCTGTACTGGACAGACTTTTGTTCATATTCCAAATTTCAGTTTGAATTTCTGAATGTATTTTAATGCATTTTCTCAACAATATGCACTTTTAAAGATATTTCTTCTTCAAATATATATTTTAAAACTTTTCTACACCTTTTTGTATAGATTTGACAATGGAGAAATATGCACCAGTTGAAGGATAAATTCTGGGCCATGTATTAAACTAACTTTAGGAAATACGGCCACTTTATTTTAAACTCCAAGCTAATGAATTCTCTGGCAGTGGCTTCTCTCCCTTCAGGGTTTCACTTGCATTGTGAGACATATGGCCCAAAGAAATATAGATGTAAAGGTGGATATCTGGGAAAATCAAAGGTACTGGACCCTTCTAAAGAACTCAAATCATATGAAAGACAAAATGGCTTTGAAATGGATTATGTGTTCCTATACCCTACAATATATCAGAAAAAGCCCACCGGCCATTTAATCACAGCCTTTTATCTCAAATTTTACACAAACAAGGCAAGCAATATAAGTTGGCAGTATGGAATTGTTTGTGCTAATCTGAACCATTACTATTTTTCCTTTTGGCCAAATATTTATGAAGCATGTGTTTTCTTAGGTTGGACTTGCATAACTCCTGCCAAGATGTAATTTCCATCATTGGGAGAAAACAAAAATCCTTAAAAGCATGATATATGGATATGTTCTTTTCAGTCCTCTGTAAATAAGAGAGCAAAGCTGCCTGGGGAAAGCATTCTGAAGGTTGGAGCTGCAAAATTGCTTTTTATGGACAGGGCAAAAACCTGAGGTGGATGGAATTTAAGAGTGCTTCCTCTATCACTTCAGCATAAAAGGAGAGCAATTTGTCATCAATAATAACACAAAGGTTGCCAAAGCAGCCCCTGGAACATCATATTTAAGTACTTAAAGCCTTAGCTTTAAGGCTCAGGATTTAATTGATTATATCTGAGGCAATCGACAGATATGTTTTCAAGTGGCTTTTAAGAGAGCAGTCAGTACTCAGGTACATGATGACGTTCTGTTTATAATAAGAAGCAAAGCCCTCTTCTTTCCTTTCACCCTTTCTCTCTTTCATTTCTTACTCTTCCTATTAATGACCTTATGTTCACTCTTCCTCATTTATCTGAATGCATCTTTAAAATAAAGTTCACTACATAGTCAAAAAATACATATACTAGGTCTACTTCAAGGTGCTACCCCAAGGCTGGTATTGCCATCCTCCAAAACCTGCCGCGCCCCAATTTCCTGACGTACACCTATTGTGGGAATGGTCAGAGATAACTACGATCTATGAAACTGACCAATGAAGCTGTGTAGAAATCAGCTCTTAAGCGGTGCCCTATCCTTGCCTTGTGTTTGCTAGTGAAGATGATAATGGCAGTGGTAGGAAACAGCTGGTTTACTACAATTATGTTATTAAGCCTTGGTAGGTGAGGAGAAAGCAGAAAGGGTAAAAAAAAAAAGAAGGAAATTCTGCAATTTGAGCTGGGGAAAAAAATCAGCTGGTTGCTAAGTGTGAATGCAAGCATAGAGGTTAAAGATGCAGAGTCATTGGGGCGAATGGAAGTGTCCTTAGAATTAAACCTGACAGATGTCTACACACAGAATAGTGACTGGAGCTTTGAGATTTTCCACCTGAAATGAGATACAATTTAACATCCAGATTTGTTCTAACAACAAATGCATCTGTTGTTAAATTTCTTACCATAATGCTATGACAAAACCTGGACTGTTTGTTAATTATTATTAGGTGGAATTCATAGCTACTAGAAGAAAGAACAAGGTAAAAAACTACCAGCAGTAGGAAACAAGCCTGTTTTTCATTGCAGAGGGTTTCACTGAAATTAAAATAAAGCATTTGTCACTTTTTAATTTTCAGAGCCCAGAAGTTAAATGAAATATCTCAGGACAAAATGCAGTACAGGTCATCAATGCTTTATGCATTGCAATTGTAAATGTTGCAGCATTAAAAGTTCATCATATTTATCTCCCGAATTATAGGATACAACTTCTGCTTAAGCCTTACTTAGTGTATAGTTCAGGCCATTATGATTATATGCTACCTTCTCCCCAGTCTAAGACACAGTTTTAAATTAGGGCAAGGTTGGAAACACTGTGCCTATCTAGCATTTATTGAATTTTAACTTTAATTTTGACTAGACTGAGCAAAACTGAATAGAGTCAGAAACATTTGGCTTATCACGGCTTCCCCAACCCTGTTTTAAGGATAAAAAACTACTGTATGGCTCACAGTTAAGCCAAGAATTTTAGGTTTCAAAATACACTCCCAAAATTGGGTTTGGCTTTTCTGTGGATGGGCTTATCCATAAATATATATGGCAATACTTCTTAAAAGTACCTGTAAATCCTCGCAGAAGCACAAATATGCTTAACTTTTAACTTTTAACCAAAATACCATGAAAAATGCACCAGGATGAGCCAATTGTGAAAATTAGAACATGAAATTTTGAGAGTAATCTTATCCATCAGTGGCACATTTTTTATAGTATTTTGTTAAAAAATTCAAGGGTTGGCCTATCTGCAGATGGGTTTAAACCTGTTACAGTGCATTCGGAAAGTATTCAGACCCCCTTCACTTTTGTCAATTTTGTTATGCTGCAGCTGTCAAGCTATGAACCCTACGGTCTTTAGGACCGCTACATACTTCTAACTTGCCAACAGTGCAGGAGGGAGAGAGGGGAGAATTTTGAATCCACAGATGTCCTTGTCAGTGTGAGAGACGGAGCTGTTGAAGAGTTGTTTTGGTGAACTAAAGTTTCTTCTCATAATAATTACTGAACGATGTATTGGACAATGTGACCCAAAACTGTCAGAGAGGGGAGGGAAAATTCCATCCTTTTAATTAACTTCTTCCCACCATTTCCTCAGAGCTAGCTTTCCTTTAACCCTGCCGGTTTGTATTTGCTCAATAAAGTACACATTAGAGAACGCAATGGCTCTGGTGTTCTGCTTTGGTTGGGCTTTTCAGCTGGATGTTGACACTAAGCTAGCACTCTAAACAATTTAAATTCCATTGAGGGGTCCTGAGCCCCTCTGGCCATCTGGGAGCCTCCAGGGGAGTGGTAAAGACTCAGGAGAAGATGCCTGGAATGGAGAAGCCAGCTGGAGCCAGTTCGGGATTGATCAGTGGAACTCCAGCTGGAGGGGAAGGTGGCTTCATAACCCCACCAACCTCGACCCGACCCAAGGAGTGAGTTGAACAGAGGGACCCAATCCCGGAGCAGATGGGGGGAACGGCGGCGTTCAACCGGCCCGAGTTGGAGGAGTTGTGGAAACCTATTGAAGCTGAGTTCTGATCGTACTGCCTCCAGCCTGAAGGAGCCAAGGGGTTGGAATGGTGGAAATGTGAAGCCTCGGAGGGAATGGCACCCAGGGAGCACTACCTACCAAGGTGCGACAGCCAGTCGGTGGAGCACTTGAGGCAACAGTTCAGCAGCCTGGAGTCTGTGGAGGAGGGTCAGTCCCACAGCTGGATACCAGGTGCTGGTACAGGTGCTGGTGGTGGGCTGTAGGCTCTCCATCCTGAACTGGGTCCCAGCGGAGAAGGTAGCCCAGGCTACCAATGTCCCCCCCATCATTGCAGCTGCCACTCCCACTGAATGCTGGGGTGAAGAGATTGGCGTCGGCCTCAGGGTTGGGGCTGAACCCTCTCGGGGTCTGGTATCCAGCTGTGGGGCTGACAGTGGGGGGAGCACTGTGATTTGGACTGTGATAGACCTGTTTTCCAAGCAAGCCCATTTCATCGCCTGTACCAGTCTCCCCTCAGCCCAGAAGCTGGTGAAGATGTTCTTGCAACACATCTACTGATTGCACGGACCACCTAGGCAAATAATTTCAGATCAGGGGGTCCAGTTTATAGCCAGGTTCTGGAGGGAGTTTGTGAGGATGATTAGATCCTCCCAGGAGCTCAGCTCTGCATTTCATCTGAGTATAAATGGCTCTGCAGAATGGGCCAATGCTACAGTGGACCATATGCTATGTTGCTATGTCAACTACCAGCAAATGAACTGGGCAGAGTTGTTGCCATTTGTGGAAGTGGCATATAACAACACAGTGCACAGTAGCACTGGGTTCATCCCTTTTAAGTTAGCATCAGGGGTGGATTTTGTGCCAATACCAGAGTGCCCACAGGAACCTTCCTCCTCAAGTACCCTGAACGACTGGGTAGGTTCGTTCCAGCGAGTCTGGAGTGATGTGAAGAAAGCTTTAGTCAAAGCAGCCAAGAGTCAGAAAAGACAGGCAGATAAGAAACGGGCTCCCCAGGAAATGTTCCATGTAGGAGATAAGGTGTATTTGTCTACAAAGTATCTTAAGCAGAGACAAAGTTGCAAGAAGTTAGGGCCAAAGTACATAGGTCCTTTCCCCATAGTGAAAGTCATTAATCCGGTGACAATGGAACTAAAATTGTCACGGTGGTTGGGTAAAGTGCACCCGGTGTTCCATTGTAGCTTATTGAAGCCATACAAGGAATCCACATTGAGGCCAGTAGGGATGGCAGCTCCCACCCCAATAGTGGTAGAAGGGGAAACACATTATGAGTTTAAGCAAATCCTCGATTCCAGAATCCACAGGGGGAAGTTGCAGGACTTAATCCAATGTCGGAATCTAGGTGGGTGAAAGCACAACATATAAGCACGGATCGTTTGGTAAAATGGTTCCACAAAAAGTACCCTGGGAAACCGGGACCAGCGCAAGGGAAAGATTAGCAAGCATTAATTTGTATTTTTTGTTTTCCAGGTTCCCTTTCCTTCCTAGGGGGGCAACCTGTCAAGCTATGAATCCTACGGTCTTTAGGACCATTACATGCTTCTAACTTGCCAACAGTGCGGGAGGGTGAGAGGGGAGAATTTTGAATCCACAGATGTCCTTGTCAGTGTGAGAGCCGGAGCTGTTGAAGAGTTGTTTTGGTGAACTAAAGTTTCTTCTCATAATAATTACTGTGTATTGGATGTATTGGACAACGATGTATTGGACAATGTGACCCGAAACTGTCAGAGAGGGGAGGAAAAGTTCCATCCTTTTAATTAACTTCTTCCTGCCATTTCCTCAGAGCTAGCTTTCCTTTAACCCTGCTGGTTTGTATTTACTCAATAAAGTATACATTAGAGAACGCAATGGCTCTGGTGTTCTGCTTTGGTTGGGCTTTTCAGCTGGAGGTTGACAGCCTGATTCTACAGTTGTTGAAATTCATTTTTTCTCATTAATCTACACTCAGTAACCCATAATGACAAAGTGAAAACAGTATTTTAGAAATATCTGTAAATTTATTAAAAAGAAAAAACTGAAATATCACATTGGCATAAGTATTCAGACCCTTTGCAGCAATACTTGAAATTTAGCTCTGGTGCCTCCCATTTCTCTTGATCATTTCTTACATCTTTCTACACCTTGATTGGAGTCCACCTGTGGTAAATTAAATTGATTGGACATGATTTGGAAAGGCACACACCTGTCTATAGAAGACCTCACAGCTGACAATGCATACTGTAGCAGAGCAAAAGCCATGAGGTCAAAGAACTGCCTGCAGAGCTCAGAGACAGGATTATTGCAAGGCACAGAACTGGGGAAGGCTACAATAAATTTCTGCTGCACTGAAGTTTCCTAAGAGCACAGTGGCCTCCATAATTCTCAAATGGAAGAAGTTTGGCACAACAGGACTCTTCCAAGAGCTTGTCACCTGGTCAAACTGAACAATCAGGGAGAAATAAGGGAGTAAGAGAGGTGACCAAGAACCCAATGGTCACTCTGACTGAGCTCCAGAGATCCTCTGTGGAGATGGGACAGAGTTCCAAAGGACAACCATCAGTGCAGCCTTCCATCAATCTGGGCTTTATGGCAGAGTGGCTAGACAGAAGCCTCTCCTCAGTGCAAAACACATGAAAGCTTGCTTGGAGTTTGCAAAAAAGCACCTGAAGGACTCTCAGACTATGAGAAACAAAGTTCTCTGGTCTGATGAAACCAAGATTGAACTGTTTGGCCTCAATTCTAAACATTATGTCTGGAGGAAACCAGGCACTGCTCACCACCTGCCCAATACCATCCCAACAGTGAAGCATAGTGGTGGCAGCATCATGCTGTGGAGGTGTTTTTCAGCAGCAGGAACTGGAGACTGGTCAGGGTTGAGAGAAAGCTGAATGGAGCAAAGTACAGGAATATCCTGTTCCACAGCATTCAGCACCTCAGACTAGACTGAAGGTTCACTTTCCAACATGACAATGATCCTAAGCACACAGCCAAGACAACACAGCAGTGGCTTAGAGACAATTCTGTGAATGTCCTAGAGTGACCCAGCCAGAGCCCTCACTTGAATCCTACTGAATATCTCTTGAGGGATCTGAAAATGGTTGTCTACCGACGGTCACCATCCAACCATCCAAACTGAGCTTGAGAGGATTTGCAAGGAAGAATGGCAGAAAATCCCCCAATCCAGGTGTGCAAAGCCTGTAATTGCTGCCAAAGGTGCTTCAACAAAGTACTGAGTGAAGGGTCTGAATACTTATGCCAATGTGATATTTCATTTTTTTTATTTTTAATAAGTTTACAGACAGTTCGAAAATTCTGTTTTCAGTTTGTCGTTATGGGGTACTGAGTGTAGATTAATGAGAAAAAAAATGAATTTCAACAACTGTAGAGTCAGGCTGAAGCATAACAAAATTGACAAAAGTGAAGGGGGTCTGAATACTTTCTGAATGCACTGTGTATACTGAACTTTGTTTCTGTCTTCAGAGGACCTGATCAGTTAGGAATTACTAAGCAGCAAAAGTGTTTAGAAATTAACATCTGGTTGCAGCACCAGTACATCAAATTAAGATTAAATATTTAAAAGTTCAGGAATGATGTAATGGTCTTGGGCTGCTGTTGAATATATGTCAGGCAAGTTTCCCAAAAGCGGGCCTGTGATTTAGACCCACAAGCAGCCCAATACTGACCTCCAGCCCAGCCATATTAGGACTGAGACAAGAGCTGTTTGTCCTGAATAAAAATGAGGCAACTCTCTCTACCTGGATTATAGTCTATGTTGCTGATATCTCTTCCTTTTATATTGATTTCAGCAAGCAGCACAAGATTTCTATACAACCAATGGCAAAACTCTACAAGTCGGCACAAATGACCTTATGCCAAGTGTTATGCCATTGCTCAAGAGGCAGAGACAGAATTGGCTCAATGCTCCTGATGATGGTTTATTTATTGCTACAGAAGAGACCAGGTAAGAAAAAGAGAGGAGCAAGAGCCTACATTGGGGGTGGTGAATCCAGATTTGCTCAACTACAATTCCCAGCAGGCCTCACTTTTGAACATGCAGGTTGCTGAGATTTAGCAACATTAGCAGCGAGGAGTCCCAAATTTTCTGTCCTCTTGTACCAAAAGCATTGGTAGGCCCTGTTATTTAGTATAATTTGGGGAAAACTAAAAATGCATTCCTATGCATGTGCTAGCTATGCATATACAAACTCCAGAGAGTTTGGCAGCTTTGGGACCAGTTCTATGGAGTGTTACAATCAAATGTATAGGTCCATACCCAAATGGAAAGCCTGAAAGCAGTAATCAAGTAGACATTCTGTGTAAAAGCATCTTCATACATCAAAGGCAGAAGCTGGCTTGCTTTGTAAAAGTTTTTATTCTTTGGAGTGGGGCATGCAAAGAGAAGGATTAGGACCTGCATGAACTCTTAAATTCATGCCATATTAGTTGATGGTGCAATTAGTTCCTATGGAGAAAAGTAATTGGCTACCCTCAGGGTCAGTACTGGGCACTTGTCTTCTGAGACTTATCATGGGCCATTGATAGTATAATGACAAAAACAGTGACTTTGCTGGGAGTCTCTATAGTATTATACTAATAAGAATAAAATCCCTAAATTTCTTTTAATAACTATTTATTTATTCAGGCATTCCAGAAAGGAAACTATGGCTTTTTGGAAGCAAATGCCCTTCTGTGTACTTTGAGTCTCTTGTGTTTGAGTCACAATTGTATGATTGCGTGGTATTTTTATTCTTTTTAATTTGCTTGCCAGAGCCTTATTTGCTTCATCTCGGTATGAAGAACCAAAGGCAGACCTTTTTTTTAAAGTCCATCCATTCATATTTATAAGCGTCCAGCTTTACCAGAGAAGATGTGCTGATTGCAGTGAAAAAGTGTCACTTGTAATTCATCACTTGAATGGTCTGATGGTGGAAACCAGTCTTCAAAATCCAAGAGAAGCAGGTGGATCTGGTTTAGGCTTATATACATCTAAGTACTTAGAAAAATGTGCAGCTCAGCCTCATTTATCCCAAGAATCTGAGAACAGTTGAAAATTGGAATGTCATCCTGAGTGTCTACTTAATCATTTGGTTAGAAGAACTGACAGCTTCACATTTCTGATTCCTGCAAACAAAGGCATCTGTACAGGTGGGGGGGGGGTAGAAGAGGTTTTTAAAAATCAAAGTATAGCTGTATTTGCATCCCACCTTCTTTTTTGTTACTGGGTAGCTTGGTCTAAGATGCCTGGGGCTCACTTTTGTGATCCAGTTTGAGTTTGAGTCAGTAAATATGAAGAAGTGGACAAAGAAGAATTTTGGTGTGGGTTAATTCAGTCACCTGTTTTGTTGGACCAGGTGCTTCCTGATTAATTAAGGTGGCCAGTGAGATGACTTGCAGTTGGGTTCAAGTGATGATGGTGATGGCCGCTGAGGGAAGGGGTGGTATCTTTGGCTCTGAAGGATGTGGTGATGTCATCAAAAAGCCAATCCAACAATCTTAGACAATTATTGTACTATCTCTAACCTCTTTTTAGGAAAGTTTGTTGAGAAGGTGATCTAATTGCAGTTGTAGTGGACTCTAGAGGAAGTGGGTTATCTAGACCTGTTTTAGTAGATTTCAAGCTGGAATTCAATATGAACAGAGGCTTGGTTGCACTTGTAGATGATCTGTGCCAGTCCTGAGATGGAGGTGCCACTTCCATTCGTATGCTCCTTGATCTCTCAATGGCTTTTGATAGTGTTGACCATGGTATTCCTCTGGATTTGGTTTGTGGGATGGGGTCATCATCTAATGGTGATTCTCCTCCATTTGGGATTGGTTCCAGTTGGTGTTGGCTGGAGTGGGGGAGATGTTAGTCCCTAGGTTTATCTTTTATCAGATGTCACATGGTTTGGCATTCCCTTCTTATTCAACATCTTTAGGAAAATATTGGATTATCTGCAGCTTTTCAGTTCAATATCACCAGTATCCTAATGATATCCTATTGTATTTTCTGATCTGGTCAATCAAGTGAGGCTGTTGAGGTCTGATTCCTGTGCTTATGCAGATCTGGGTAGGGAGGAACTAACTCTGACTCAATCTTAACAAGACTGAGTGCCTGCAAGTATTATGGCCATTTGAATATTCAATCTTTAATCTTGGATAGGATTGCACTTTCTTATCCAAGAGTGATGCAAGATCTGGGGATCTTCCTGAACTGTCAGCTTCAGTTCAATAAGCTGGTGGCAGCTTTGGCCAGGAAGGCCTTTGCATAATTCTAGCTGGTGTACCAGTTGCACCCTTTCCTGATTCAAGAGGTCATAGTTACAGTGTGACAGCTGAGATGCACTGTTCATGGGGTTGCCTGTGAAGTCAATTTGGAAGCATCAACTCATCCAGATTGCAGCAGTGTGGGCAATTATGGGCATGCTTAAGTTCTACTACTAGTTTGCTTTCAGATGCAATTCAAGGTGCGGGTTATGACCTATAAAACCCTACATGACCACCTATTATCTAAATGACCACCTATCTCAAATGGGTCTGCCTCAGTGGTGGGATTCAGCAGGTTTGCACCATTTCGGCAGAACCGGTAGCTAATTTATTGTTGCCCAGGCCCAGAATGGACTTCTGGAAGCGGCATCCACACAGAGAACCAGTTATTCACATATTTGAATCCCACCACTGGTCTGCCTGGCCAGTATGAGCTGACAGGGTTGGCATGCTCCAAGGCCCTTCAATTAAATAGTGTCATCTATTGGGGTCCAGGTAGTGTCTTCTCAGTTGTAAAACCTGCCCCCTGGAACAAAGTCCCCCTGATGTTCTTGTGGCTCTCACACTAATACCATTCCAGAAAGTCCAGAATATCTGGATGTTCTGCCAGTCCTTGGATTAGGAGGGTTCTGGCCCTGCCAGATATGTTTAGGGGTATATGTATTGTTACTAGACTCACCATCTCTTCTTATTCTTTATTCCTTCCTTATTACTTTGTGGGTTTTTTTGTAATTATATTACAGTATATTGAATTTTCCTATTTTGTTTAGCTTTATTGTTCACTGCCCAGAATCAGTTTGCAGTTGGGTAGTGCTTAAATTAAATAAATTAAAGTAAATCAATTACAGAATCACAACCACATCTAGGTTGTTTTGATTTCCCCTGTGGACCTCCCCAGCTGCAGGGCGTTGTTTTTATTATGCTGATGTTTTTCTGCAGTAAATACATTAAATGTGGGCACACACAGATCCCTGATCTCTTGAGATTCAGAGCAATTAGAGCATATGTGCATTTCATTCACTTGTATGTCTAATCCAAGAAACACTGGTTATTAGTAATAAATATACGATATATGTTTTATCAGCAATTATCATATCTAATTGTTAAAGCCTAAAACCATAAGAGAAAATAATGGGGATTCAGTGAGGGACTTAGGGACATGAAGGAATCTATCTTAAAGGGAACATGGCCTCTTTTTTGTTTTGAAAGCTTGCAACTTCCCACATGGAGAGCTTGCAGGGAGAACAAATGTCTAGATTTAAGGGAGCAGCCCAAGTAGACTAAATTGAGATTGACAATTAAGTAGGCAGTTACTAAACAAGGACTACCCAGACCTGACTTGAAGGTACACATACATTAAAATACCCTAGGGAGAAAGAAAATTTTATCATATTTTTCTGTTTATAGGGTCTAATGACAAATCAAACTTTAGCACATTTCAGGAAAGTAAGGGGCTAAAAATTGATGTTCAAGTGGTTCTTGTTTAGTGACTACTTCACTTAGCAACTGTTTGCAGTTGCAACAGTGGGAAAAAAAGTAGCTTTGCAACCAATCCTCAGATTTACAACCTTTGCAGATCTATAAAACAAAGTAAGATTGTAAGTAGAGTCACTGTTTCACTTAGCAACTAACCCTAACCCAATACATAATGGATTCAGCTCATGTCATCACTAGGTATGAATGAGATAAGCCCTTTCCTGAAACTCAGGGGAACCATTGCCAATCATTGGAAATCAGTAGTAACCAAACAGGTGCTGCCCACTTATTTTCTACTATGTCACAGCCATACAACATATAAATCTATTACTCTAACCTGGTTTCTTCTGGCATCATAGCCCATTCTAGGTTGTTGTTGTTGTTGTTGTTGTTGTTGTTGTTGTTGTTGTTGTTGTTGTTGTTGTTGTTGTTGTTCTTCTTCTTCTTCTTCTTCTTCTTCTTCTTCTTCTTCTTCTTCTTCTTCTTCTTCTTCTTCTTCTTCTTCTTCTTCTTCTTCTTCTTCTTCTTCTTCTTCTTCTTCTTCTTCTCCTCCTCCTCCTCCTCCTCTTCTTCTTCTTCTTCTTCCTGCCTTGAACAGGGAGCATCCTTAGCTGTTGACTCTACTGCCACATTTCTGTTCTTTCTCTTCTGTATGGCCATTTTAAATGAAGGACTCAGACAAAAAAATGTCTTTTGAGTTCTTGGTCATGGAAAGGAAATGGGCAAGGTTATGCTTATTCAACTCGCTGGAATAGAATAGCATATTAAGTTCAGAATTATGACAAGCTGCATTTAGCAATTTAAAAGTAGTTTGCCAACAAGGCACATGGAATAAGATTTTGAAACTTCAGCCTCACTCACATGTGTGTGCACATAGACACATATACAGAGACAGAAGGACAACATTTGGAATCCACTAATTAGTTGTAAATTTCCCTGGGTTCTGATCCACCCAAGCCTATAGTCTTAGCTAATATAACTTTATATTTTAATTTTTTTGTGTTGCTTCTTAATGTACTGAGATAACATTCTCAATTCTTCAGGGTGAAAGAGGATTTGACAGTAGCCAATAATCATTAAAAATAATCACAATGAGGAGTGTGTGTGTGTGTGCATGCTTGTTTTTTACCTGATTGCTGTTCCAACTTAACCATACATAACAAAAACACAGATAATGAGCCATTGTTTGCTATGACATCTGAAGCTTTGGTTTTATTTTTTTTGTTTTTTCCTATTCTTATCAGGCTATAGGCCAAACCAGGCAACTAGTTGAGAAAGAATCAGATAAAACTAATGAAGATTGAATGATAACTTCAAATGAGGATAAAGCCATATAATTACATAAGCCCTGCTGGATCATATCAAAAAGTCACCTAAAAATTAAGACGTTTAGAGACAGACAGGAAAATGTGTATTTTAAAAATTTTACATTCAAAACTGAAATATAAAGTTCCTATTTAACGATCATTCTCCACTAGTTGATTTCCAATCAGCTTCACTTGTTTATCATAAATTCTTCAGAAATATATGTTTAAAAGCTGTAACATTAGAAAGTGCTACATAAATAATCATAATTTTAAATATTTCTTTGATGCTATTAAAGCTTCATATTGGTATTTTTAAGTTTTTAAAGACTCACTTTTTATATTGCAGATGCTGTTCTCTTAATTAAAAGATCATTCTTCCTGGCTAGTCCACTCTGTGAATTAGAAAAAGTAAAAATAAAAGAGCAGGCTAGGATTATGCAAGGCGGGGAGCTATTGAATGAAGAAGAAAAAGCTCACTATTAACTTCCTCCATTCCTCTAGATATACAGATTGTTTGTTCAGACAATTCAGTCTTTATATCTAGTCTGGTACAGAAGTTTATTGGCACTTTTGTGTGTACTTATCTCTTTAATTATTGTCATGTTTTTAATACCACAACCTATTCTTATATAACACATAGAGAGAGAGAGAGAGAGAGAGAGAGAGACCCTAAGAAGAATTTGCATTTGATGGCCAAAGTCTTGACAGATAATTTTCTCATGCAAATCTATGACTATGGACATCTTTATGTATTTAGAAATTTGTATTATATCAATAATATATTAAGCTACTTCTTGATATTAAGCAATAAGTAATCTATTGACATTTATTTGCAGCTAAAGTGTAGGGAAAACAATCTGTACTTGAAAATTGGACATGGGGTGTTTGAACATTAAATAGTACTTTGCAGTGTGATTGTTTCATATGTTGGCTGTCAGACATTCAGTACCATATAACAATGTAATAAATAAATCAAGTCAGATAAATCAGGGGTCCCCAACCTTTTGGGCACCACGGACCGGTTCCATGGAGAGAGGTTTTTCCGTGGACCGGAGGGTGCGTGGTTTTGTGTGCTGCCTGCATCTCATGGATGAGGCTTTGCTTGTTTGTGCGGCCCAGTTGCTGGCATGCTGCGGCCCGGTATTGGTCCACGGACCGGGGGTTGGGAACCCCTGACATAGATGCATTCATGAATTAATTATAATAAACATTAATTATAATAATAATATGGTGCCTGGCAGTTGAGATATGGCTAGAAACCGCACACTCACCTGAAGAAGTGGTTTTTAAGAATTAAGTTCTCAGTCTGTAGCGTATTGGTTTACAGCCATTTATTAATTTCTATATATTTGTAAGGACTTCAAGATACCATGAACACATTTATTTATTTATTTATTTATTTATTTATTTATTTATTTATTTATTTATTTATTTATTTATTTATTTATTTATTTATTTATTTATTTATTTATTTAATATGTCTCAGTTTGGCAGGGTTTGCAACAAAAAACTTTGATTTAGTCTTTCTGTCCTCATATGAAAGAATTGTAATATAGACTCATTTTTTAGCATGGTCTTAGAAGCTGTGAGGCAGAATGAATCAGACTTTCCTTGTGGAGAGAAAGATTCACTAATAAAGGTCTCATAGGTTGCCCTCTAATGCCCACTGTCAAAATGACAGTGATAATTAAATGACGATGATGATCCCTCACTTATGAGAATGGAAGAAAAAATATACCATTTCCAGTATTTGCATTATTGTGGAAAAGAAAGAAACCCATTTTTCATCTTTGACTCACTGGGCCTGAGCTCATAAAATCCATAGTAGGCAGAAAGTGGCTGATAAAGACTGGTCTATACATATTAATTTTAATCAAATCTGGTTAAATTAAATGAGTTAAGCAATGAATTGAAAAATAAAGGGAAAACCTCTCAATTTCCCTGCCTGTCTAAGAATTTTTTTAAGAGTGTGGAAATTAAAAGAAAGAAAAACAAGACAATCTTGACATTAGCGGGAAACTAAAAACTAATTCAAATGAGAGTTGAAGTAAGAGAGTGATACAATATTTTTAGGAATTATAAAAATTAAGAGTGGCTTTGTGTGCTAAATAACAATTGTATTTGCTGTGGGTACCTTTGTGTTATATTGGGGTTATATCATTAGCAAACATAACAGCATACAAAAGACAGATTTTCTACTGTAATATTTATTCATGTACATCTGCCTCATTGACTTTGGTCCATTGACTTTTGGTATGCATACCAAAAGCCATGCATAAGTCACACGTTATGTATTTACTTCAGGAAGCACTAGTGCAAAATCAATCTTTATCTCACAAACATGATTAAAAGCAAAAATAATGCCTCCCCCAAATTCTATACAAAAAGAGGACAAAATTGCAGGTATGATATGAAAGTACATTTGGTGGAAATCCAGTTTCCTTCAAGTATTACCTTCTCAGAACAAACATGCAGAGAGATAGGATAAAAATTGCAATATTAATTCAAAAATAAAATAGATTATAAAGAAATTCACATAAGAGCTTGGCTGTAAGCAATAGGTACACTTTTAAAAATGTCTTTGTTTTATGATATTACTTTTTGAGAATTATACAATAAATGTGAAGGCTGTATTTATGAAGTCATATTTAGAGTTCCTAAGGAAGATTTTGATTGAAATGTGTTGGAGATTATATACAATATTTATTTTATAAAGGACTGCAGGTTTTTTCCATCTCATTTTGTTAAACATTCAAATAGTCACAGTAGATTTATTACAACAGCAGCATTCAAACAGTTATCTTTTGATCATAAAAAGCACTGAAAGAAAATAATATTTCTTGGAATATATTTAGGGACAGAAAGATTTTTATGTTGAAGAATTTATATTATATTATTTTGGAAAAAATGTGTAACTGTGTAAGTAGTGATAATTCATACTAAAATTATGAATCCAGTTACAGGCCTAAGAAGGGGTCTGATCTCATAGAGACTAGGAGATATTGAACTTACTGTGTATGCCCACACATCAGAATAAGCAACCTGTTGATCTCCAGCTGATTGGATTCCAAGTTCAGTAGTCATGTCTACTTCTCACACATTCTGAAAACCTCCTAAAGAATGCCAAATTGCTACCCCTGTAAGGTATCGCAGCAGTTTCAATCATATTGGACTACTTATAGTTTTATACATTTATTTATGAGAAGCATCCTAAACTTATATCCATGTATGCCTAAAGAAACCTTTTTCTCCTTCTCTCTTCATTACATTCAAACTAGGATTTGCTTGTATCCTCTTCACAGGGGTTTCTAAGTCCTGAAAAATTAGCTGCTCCTTGCATTCATCACTTTCCAGGACTTTAGTGGAAAGGTGTCCATCATCCCACCATTAATTCTGATGAATGTTTAAGGGCATGCAAAATTTATGTGTATTTTTTTTTGAGGAGCAGAAGTTTGGATTAATCATGTCTGAAAGCTGAGCAAATGCAGAAATAAGGCAGTAGTGAACATTGTTAAGAACAAGCTGAACATTTTATTGACTGTTGTTTTTAATGTAAAATCATGAAATTAGAAAATGGGATACAAATATGTGAAATAAAATATTTTCCATGTTTGGAGACATGTATCTCTTGCAGGAAGTTTTTTTTTAACATCACTTGAATACACTCTCTCTGATTTGGTAGATCTTTTAAGCTGCTGTGTTCAGCAAGTTTCTTCAGATCTGAGCCCATCATATAGCAAATCAGGAGCACTACTGAGATTCTGAACTTTATCAAGGGGACAGAACTCAATCCATGAATTCTTCTAGAGTTTTCATGTGTTCATAAGAAAATGCTTGAAGACGGCTACAGTCACATGCACTATTAGAGGCATCATTCTTAATATTTTATAGTTTTAATCATCCTTATGCACACAATTAGCACAGTACTATATAAATCCAATGGTTATTTCAGTAGACTTTCCTTCAATGGCCCAATAAAAATATGCCTAGAACAACTTTTGAATGACTCAATGCTTGTTTCATTTCAGTGCGGAAGCAGTTAGAAATCTTCTCACGGTAAGTGTCAACTCTATTGTGAACATATTCACTACAGTGCCAGCATGATCTTCCGTTTCATATAAGTCTGCTGATCATACCTTTTGATATTAGTAAGAGTGGCAACAATGATATCACATTAGAGAAACACTTAATATAAAATGTTCTTAAAAACAGCTTTTGTCTCCAAATTATTGCCTTCTCAGTATATAATTCTACTTTATACTCTTTATTGTTCTACTTTTATCTACAATATTTGATCCCCACCCTTTGCAAAGGATTCTTTTAAGGATTTTTTTGAAGCATTACTTAATCTTGCTGTAGTTATTCTTGAACTACTCACCAGGGGGGGAAAGATATATTGCTATCATTTCAGTAGGAAATGAGGTTTATCTGCATTTGATATTAGGAAGTTTGCTGTGGTTTCCTCATCCATGCTCTAGATCAGAATTTTATAATCTACAGCCCTAAACGTACTATTCTGGGAATAAATCCTATTCAATTCAGTGAAGCTTGTGTTTCTGAAAAGAAACCTACATAGAATTGCATATCAGGATCCCAACTCTCAGTTTCATTAGTCTTCAGCAGTACAGACAGTGAAAGAAAATATTTATTGCATTAACATTGTTTTAAATTCATTGGTATTTGATAAATAATGCCTTTGAAAACACATTGTGTATTGTTCTGTGAGTGCACATCCAGATGCATATATTTGTGTGAGTGTCTCTCAAGAACCTGAAATACCCAGAATTATTTAATAAGACAACCAGAGCTGTAAAGATTATACCCACTTTGTGCACACAAAAAGTTCCAATATTTTTCCTCCTCCAAAAGGAGCATTCAAGTTGGAAATGTCATTCAGATCTTGGAGATAAAAATTCAGAATTAAGGTGAAAAGATACCCTTTCCTTTCCTTTTCCATGAGTACCCATCTGCACAGCCCTGCTCCACTGAGAAGCTTTAGAGTGTGTAAGTGTGCAAATTACTGATATTGCTCTTTCAAGTCTATCTGTCGTAAACATTTCCCCTGATTAAGTGAACATACAGTACTTCTAGTGACATTGATTAAAATTGTAGTATTTCCTTCCTTAAAATGCTTAACAATCTTCTATATATGGGCTGATTCATCTGGTTATTTCACCATGAAGGATACTGGAGGAATCTGTATTATCCTGATAGCGGACTGTGTCTTTAGTTTGGTAAATATTTAGTCTGGTAAGAAAACAATCAGATAATTTCATTTATTTATATCTTCAGTGCTTGTACTGCTTCAAAACATCAGTCTTTTAAAAGGGATATTTGGGGAGGAGAAAAATCCATTCTTTTTAAGATTTTAAAACCATGCCAGTAATTTTGTGGAAGATGAAAACATTGGGTTACGGTTGTTTTGCAGTCAGGCAATATTTGCAGTGCCAAAAACAAAGGCAAAACACACATGTACACAAAGCTGTAATAAAGTACCAAGAAACTAGATGATAAACTGTGTCAGAGTGAACCTAAAAAAAATTAGGCATTAAATCTCTACTGAAATTTGGCACATAAAAAAAATGGAGGACGGGAAAATTTATATAGTAACTGAGGTCCTCCAAGATGTCTCATATTAATGTTTGCAGTTGTAATTTCTGGAAAAGGGAATTAATAAGAGTAATAAAGAATGCCTCCTTTGAGTCGTGTTCAATTCTAGATGATTTCATGGAAGTGTTCATGCAGTTTTCTTGGCAACAATTCAGAAGGGATTTGCCACTGCCGTCTTCCTGGGTATTTTCTAACTTCCTAGTCTAGCCTGGAACTCTAAGATTTCCTTATATTTTCCAGTCCAAATTTTAAACAGTTCCAAGTCTGCCCAGTTCTGAATCCAAACAAGGATTTCCTCTATTCTCTTTATCATTTATTCCACAAAATATTTTTTAGAATGTATCTTTTCTCTGTGCAGAAGATGGCTCTGATAGTTAAAAATAAATCTGAAATAATAAAGCAAAGAGGGAAGTATACTTTTCTCAATGCCCTACATACAGCTATCCCTAAATTGGATCGATTCTTCAAGCTTTTTTCCTTAATCATTCTATGCTATTAATCAGGGGCGATATCAACTATTTCACTAATCCATGAAAGTAAGAAGAAAGGGGCGGAAGGAACAGTGGACTCACTTCTATGGTTATTGTATTTCTGGATTTTCTATGCGGTGCTTGCCCTAAGATTTCTAGAAAAGCTACTTTATTCATGATATATTTTTGTATAATAAATAATCTCTAAATACTTCAGAGTTCTTGGATCATTATCTAGAAAACATAGTGTTCTTGCATGTCATAAAGGTTTACAAAATAAAGCTTTGTGGGGGTGGAAAAAACTGTGTATTTAAAAGGGCTGACAAGCTTATTAGTTTCATCATTCACCAAAACCTTCATCCTCATCCTTGTTATTCACCTTTGTCCTGCAATACCCACAGATCCATTGAGACCAGCAAATAACAAGAAATAAGCTCAGCACTTCACTGGTTTATGTACTTTGGCCTTTGATTCAGTGTCACACTGGAATAAATTGACCAATATAATGAACTAGTATTTTATGAATAACAAGTCAGGTAAATGCTTTAAATTTGATTCCTGATTCTAAATAGCCTGCAGTATCTCTTCTACTTTTGTTTATTTATTTTTGGTGCTATCAACTCATTGTTGACTACTGGCAACTGTCTGGACTAGTCTCTCTGCAGTTTTCTTGGCAAGATTTTTCAGAAGTTGTTTGCCATTGCCTGCTTCCCAGGGCTGAGAGAGTGTGACCGATGTAAGTTCACCCTGCTGGCTTTGTGCCTAATTTGGGACTGCAACTCACTGTCTCCTAGGTTCTAGCTTAGTGCATTAACTACCAGGCCAAACTGGCTATAGCTCTTTTACAGCTCTCTGGATTTCAGATTTGAATTTAGCATAATACAGATTGTCCTGCAGAGCCAACTAGTCTAAAAATTAATTGTGTATGGGGCATCCACAGGTTGTATATGTGGGTTTGTGTATCAAATAGTCATGATGGTAATCACATATAGAAAGTATGGGAAACATTACTTGAATCTCAAGGATGGGAGGTGATTACAAAAACATCTCAAATAGACATCCCTGCCCCCCTAATTCACATCAATATAAGAGAAAGAGAGGAGAGGAAGCACCCTCAGGCTTGCAAGATTAAGTTACTATAACCAATCTAAAAATTATTTTAGTCATCCCTGAACCCTATTTCTTGGTTAGTCTGCATCTTAGGGCTGACATCATGTAATCAAAGTCCATGTCTTTGTTACAGGTGTCACATAAAATAGGCATGGTTTTGATCACACAATCATGGTCACCATCTTGATTTGTTTTTAACCTCCTTTCTGCAGCTTCCCCTGGTTTTATAAGAATTTAAAGAGTCACATTTCATCATTCCAGAATATAAAATGTGTCCATTGTTCCTTGTTGTGAAGATTTGTGAATAATACTCTTCATTTTTCCTCATACATTATTACAGCATAACTAATGGGCATGGTAGTTATGGGGACAACAACACAGGTTTATGTATTAGGGAGCCTATGAAGGAAGCAGTAACATATAGAAAATAAATAGTTTTTAGTTTAAAGCTTTATATAGAGTCCTTTCATTCACAGTAGAGATCTCTGTTTAGCAGCAACCTCAGGTAGAGTGGGCCAAAGGAACTAAGGGGTTTATTTCATTACAATAGTCTAGCAACCAGGGAACCAAATGAGAAAGGATAGAGTCCTATAGACGAGCAGGACATTTTTAAACTTCAAAAGTTGCTGAGACTATAAGAGGTTCAGAGGCTCAAATGATACATGATCAAAAATGAAGGATAAGATAAAGACATAAGAAACAGAACTGACCCAAAGCTTGGTCAAACTTTTGGCATAGATTTTTCTTTCAGCGTTTAGATAAGATTAAAATACAATAAAAACACATTTATGCTAAAAAATGCACCTATTCTTTTCTTTGACTCCGTCTCCCCTGCTTTAAAAAAATACCTTCTTGTTTGTTTGTTTGTGTATTTATTTATTTATTTATTTAATTAATTAATTAATATACCACAGGAACCTTAAGATATTCAAAGAAAGGACACTCTGTTTTAAAACTGATGTTATTTTTAAGACAGACAGCAATTTCCCAGCATAAATATTCTCCTAGATCTGTTGAAGATCATCAAAGGGGGAAAAACATCCCCTGATAATAATGAAGTGGCTTCTTATCTATTTATATCAGCGGTTGTGATATTTAGAATGATGCTCTGGCCATGGAACTAGTCCCCTGTGTGTTTGCTTACTCTTGAATATCATAAATTGCAGGTTGTCAACCATAATAATATCACAATGGAACAAATAATACCCCCAAGGAATTTGCTTTTGTATTCCTATTCCTTCCATGCAAAATCATGTTTGCACCACTCTGCAAGAATGAAACAGTATCAAAAATTTATGGGACAGCATGAAATGTGTGCCTAGTGACATCTCTTAGACTGTCCCAGATTTCAAACTGCTTTCCAGATTTACAGGTAGAATAATGGTCCCTGGAGTTCAGAATGTCATTCAGTGTTAAACAGAAGATTCTAGCAGCAAAACTAATGAACTGTTTACTTCTTAAAATTTCACAGGATCTAACGTTGGGCAAGGCCATCAATACATCTGGGACCCTTAGCTTGCCATCTCCAAATAGGTCTGACAAAAATTCACTGGTGAGCCACTGCCAAGCAAAATATATAATATTGAGTTAAATGGACCAGAAGATGGTTCAGATTCATACAGCATGTTGTCTAGTCATTTCTAGGGTGCATAAAGAACATTGTGTCTGTTTTGAGGCCTCAGTCCAGAGCTGCAGAAACAGCTTGATCAAATCAAGTCACTCTGGGGGTAGTCCAATTTGCAACTTATTATGATTATTTGGAGAAATGTCTCACCATTACTATTATCCTGACTATTGACTTCTCCCTTCTTCCATTTTGATACCTATTCAATTCAATTCAATTTATTATAGCCAAAGGGCACACATAAATCAAACATCCAAATAAAACAAAACTAAACAGAACCATCACAAGTGGACATAGCAATACATCACAATCAATGATGCAATCAATGGGCGACCAAGGTCTGCCTAGATTTTACAGACAGTATATCAAAAACACGCTAGCTTCAGAAAAACTGAATCATACTGACCTAACAATAAAAATACATTGAGTATAGTCTAAAACTGGATAAAACACATAATAAAATCAATTATAAAAAATTATTAAAAGGATCTAAAATGATTATTTATGTTTCTGGCGAATCCCCAATGCTGCTACACAGAATCTAGCCACTTGCGCCATGATCACTGCCTGCTCATCCTTAAGCAGCCACTGGAGATAAATACTTTCCAAACAACCAGGATACCTATCAATTATGGGGAGGATGTGGTTTTTCCGAATGGCTGTGTAGAAGGAACATCGAAGAAGTATGTGTCCAATGGTCTCCACCTCTCCTGAGCCACAGGAGCAGAGTCTTTCAGACAATGGTGTCTTTTTATACTTGCCATACAGGACGGCCGATGGAAACGCATGGCACCGTGCAAGCGAGAATGCTTTCCGATGGTTTACTGACTCCAACTGACTAAGATACCTGGCAGGTGTAACCACGTATCTAATAGAGTCTGGAGCCAGAAACAGCAGAGCTATACCTAAGTCCGCTTGCCTCTCGATGTCCTCTACCCTTTGATGCAAGGTTTGTTTTGCTTGGTCGTAGTCCAATTTGAGAATTGAGGCGGACGAGAAGCCTAGTTTGGCAAGGTTGGACTCGACTGCCTTGATCCATGAAGATGAAAATTTATCTTGCAGAATTAATGGAGCAAGGCCTTGCGGAAAGCAATTAACCCTTAGCCAGATGTTTAAGGAAGCTATACAGATTCTTGCTTCGACTTTTATCAATCCTGTCTCCAGGTGCAGAAGTGCATTTGAGACACAGCGTGGCATCTGGAGAATTGTTCTGATAAATTTGGATTGAACTCTTTCCAGTGGTGTAAAACACGAAGCTGAGGGTCCGAGCAAGGTCCCATAGAGAAGCTGTGCTAGTGACCTGGCCAGAAAGAGCTTAATTGCAGCTGGAACATAGTGTCTTCCCTTTGTGTGAAAAAAATTAAGAATGGCATTCGCTGATCGTTGGCCAGAAGCAGCCGCATATTCTTCGTGGGCTTTTTGTGAGTCAGTGGCATGGATGACCACCCCTAGGTACTTAAAGGTGGTTACCTTCTCTATTTTGTGGCTATTTAAATACCATGAGTACTGTTTTGGCCTTTTTGCAAAAGCCATAACCTTTGTTTTCTCATAATTTATGTCCAAGGCTCTTTTAAGGCCAACTGGAGTCCTGGAGAGAATCACAGCATCATCTGCATAGAGCAGCAGAGCAATGCTTTGGTCACCTATTTTTTGGGGATGGTAATTTGGATTATTTAACCAATTTATTATATCATTTATGTAAAAATTGAAGAGCAAGGGGCCCAAAATGCACCCCTGTTTAACCCCCTTTTGAGTTTCAACTGACCTCGAGAGAGACCCTTGCATATTACACCTCACCTTGAGGGATGTTTTGGTATGTAAGGCACGTATCAGATGGAGGAGTCTGTGATCAATTGAGGCAGCTTCCAGCTTCTCCCATAGCTTAGTCCTTGTGACCGTGTCAAAAGCTGCCTTAAGATCTATAAAGGCAGTGTATAATGATACAGGTCTATCTGATGCATATTTTTCAATCAAATGATGAAGAACTAAGCACTGATCTATGGTGCCTCTCCTCTCCCCTCTCTAAACCCGGCTTGTTCTTCAGCAATCAGGTTCTCAAGGTCCAGCCACTCCTTTAATTTATCTTGAAGGTGTTTGGCATAGAGTTTGCTGATTATATTTAGCAGACTTATTGGTCTGTAGTTGACAGGGTTGTCTCTCTTTCCCTTTTTATAAATTGGGACCACAATTGCCAAGCCCCAATCCTCTGGGACATGGCCGGTGGAGTCAATATAGGTGAATAGCGTGCCAGGACGGGTATCCACCACTCCATATTGTTCTTTAGTAATTCGGTCAAAATGAAGTCAGCTCCTGGAGCCTTCCCGCTTCTGAGTTGGCCAATGAGGGATTTGATTTCAGACTCTGAAACTGGAGGCCACTCTGATAAATCCTTCATTATAGACCTTGTACTCTCGCTGGAGGGGTCTTCATACATTCTCCGAAAATGGAGTTCCCGGGTTATAGGAGATATATGACAGTCTAATGGGGTATAGATTCTTTCCGAGTGGCAAGCTATTAGACGCCAAAATAAAGAAGAGTTCTTTTGCTTTGCTGCCACGATGAGTTGTTCCCAGGAAGACCTTCTGTCTTGTCTCTTCTTGAAAGCAATCAGTTGCTTGAATTGTTTTTTATGTGTAAGTAGCTGTTTAAGAATTGCTTTATTGCCATATCCAGTCTCACTTTTGTACTCCTTGTATGCCGAGTTAAGGGCTTGCTTGGCTTCTACACAATCCTTGTCAAACCATGGTTTGGAGGTGGTACAGAACCTCTTAGCTGAGAAATTTCAGTCATGTGCTAATAATGGTTGTAGCTCATAAACTAAACTTTTATATAGTTCTAATAAATCTTGAGTCAGGTTGGCTGATATAAAGGCTGCGTAGATTTTTTGAAAATTATCCTCTGTTAGGGCTCTTCTTACCTTCTGATCAAGTTGTTGGGTCCATTTGACCTGACATCTTGTTAGGCCGGCTGTAGAGATTGCAGGGATAAAATGGTCTTTGGAGGGTGTCTGCCTGATAAAGGGCTTCATGTATATACACAGAGGAAGATGATCACGTTCTAGGAAAGGCAGGACTTCAAAATTTTCTATATAATGTACTAATTCCATAGAAGTTAGTCAATGGTGCTAGTTTTGGACCCTCCATGAATATAAACTCGCCAGGATAGTCACCAGGCCATGAGCCGTTCGATATGAAGAAGTTAAATTTATTTGCCAACTTGGCAAGACAGAGGCCAGCATAGTTATCTCTAATGTCTTTAGAGAGTCGTATGAGGGGGGCGTTGGTTTGTATAGGGACCTCCGATTGTGGGTATTAATGATGTTTCATGAATAATGTATAATCATCTGGTCCCAATCTGGCATTAAAGTCTCCCCCTAGTAGAAGCCTGGCATTTGGGTGTTCCATGAGTTGTTTATTAACATAGTGTTCCAACTCCAGCCATACAGCAGTGGTTTCAGCTTTTCTTAGTGAAGGAAGGAGATAAACATTAATTATCAAAAACAGGACTGAGTCCCACTTGAGGAGAAGGACCATAGCTGAGTGGTTTAAAGGGGTAATAAGTGTGGACTCTGCTCTCAAGTTGGTAGAAATAAATATACCCTTTCAGTCTCCCTGGGCCTTTGCCTGGCCTTGCTTCCAGCTTATATGAATAAAAGCCATTAAGCAAGAGATCATCAGTAGTCCAAGTCTCTTGCACCAATATAATATCCTTACCTTTCAGAAGATCAGAGTGATTAAGGCCTCTGAAACAATACCACCCGGCTACATTCCATGACATGATGTTTAAAGTGTTTTTCTTTTACTGGCCTTCATATAGTCAGTTCGAATTCTCCACAGGGGCACCCGTTGGAGGACAGTTATGACAATTGTCATTTGATGCATTAGATTGAGTAGTTATTGTCAGTGCTTCTTCTAAATCATCCAGTCTCTGTGTATAATTAGCTTGCTCAGGTTCTGGCAATATATCGTTAAAGTCTATCAACATTTCTTCTGGTACACCCTCAGCAGAATCAGTGACTGTGGGTAACTCTGTTTGTGGATCACTTCTCTGTTTTCTCAAGGTTGATTCAGCTGCCCGTGTTTCAATCTTATCAGTATGAGGTCTGTTGCCGCTTGGATTTAAGGCAATAGTTCCCTCATGGAGAGACTGAACCAGGAGTGGGCGCAGGTTCCCTGAGCGAAAAACACGTATTGGAAATATTGAAATGTGCTCAGGAAGTGCTTCATTCTAAGAAGCATTGAGGGAATTATGGACTGCTTAAAGGATAGCAAAATCCGCATACATTGCCTTCTAGCGGGCAGCCACTCTGCATGTAATAAATCAATCTGCGTGTACTCGCAGCAGAGCAGCTGGCTCAGAGACTACCTAACAGCTTTTCTATCACTCCAACGTCCTTTATTTCTTCTGTTATCATAGATTTGCAAGGTAACCTGGTTGGTCTGTAAACTGAGGTTATAATGGTCACCTCTAGAACTATCTGATTGAGTGTTGTTTTCTTTGTGGATATTCTTTCCTCTCTCATTTATAGAAGGGAGAGAGGGGCCTATTCTAGTTTCCATTTCTGCATTAGCCATCCCATGTCTATTATTGTTTGTTCTCCTGGGTCCTTCTGCAATGTTTGTTTGACTGCTGATAAACTTTGAAAAAGACTCTTTCAAGCAGTCAACCTTATTTGTAACAATTGATAAAAGTTCGTAGATTGAATTTACGGTCTGAGCTGTGAGCAAACATTGTCTGGAAAGGAGATCTGTTTCATTCTCCCTTACTAAGTTTGTTACTATCCCATCCAGAGGGTGCTGAATTCCAGGGAGGGGAGCTATTTTCTGTGAGAGAAACAGAAAATTTTATATGCTGTTTGCTTTCAAGTTCAGTTTGTAAATCCCATTCCAATGAGTCACATACAGATGAGTTACTTACTGGAGCAGGCTGTCTATTTGCAGTGAAATCTTCCATTTTCTGTTGCTTCAGTGGCTTGGAAGAACTCTGTGCTGCCAAGTGAACACGCTGTCTCTTTCTCCTTTTCCCCATTCTTGGTAATCCTGGCTTGTAGAGTTGTTAAAATGTAGGTAAAACAATGGTAGCCTCTCCAGTATATATCCTTTATAAAAAGTATTTGACTATTATAAAAAGTCAAACAAGGGTTAAAACAGATTTAAAAATAGGTTAAAATAGGTTAAAAATGGGTAGGTTAAAAATGCAGTGTTAAAAGGAGTTAAAAGGTTAAAATAAAAATAAAATAAAACAAAGTTTTTACTTTTGGAGGAGCTGTTTACAGCCTTTGCTGCCTGTCCACCATCTTGATGCCTGATTATATGCATAGATCTCTAGTTAATAGTATCTGAAAAAAAAGCATAAGCATGGTGACCATGATAGGAAAAGAACAGCCAAAATCCATATTGCGATATACACCAGGCTAACTCTCTAGCATTTCAAGCCCAAAAATGGCAGTTGACAAAAATTGCTATTTTTTTGTTAAGAATTTGTATTGAAATGTCCTTGTAAATGGGATAAACTGTAAAGCCTAATTCATTCTTTAGTACAAGGTGTTTGGGATTTTAAATATGACAATATGTGAGAAAACCAAAGCTGATAATTATTCTCTCTTGTTTTCAGCTCATTTATTCATAGGATTTATATGTTGTTCTAATCCGTCAAGATTCTGAGAGATTACTCTGCTCTCTTGCAGTAATAATACAAATGATCTACCATAACAATGTAGTTACAATTGCAATTACAAATCCTTTGCGATCTGAGGAACATCAAGCACCAAGGAAAAACCTATAATCAGGGCGCATTACCCGTAGCAGCATCGCTCCTAGGTTTAAAAATCCAGGTTTTAACATCTTTTCTAAAATTTAGCAACAGGGAAGTTACTCTGATCTCGGAAAGTACAAAGCGGGGGGAGCTTTAACCACAATCCTTAAAGAATGAGAATAATTCCCATTAAGACCCAAAATGGATCATACTGATTAGTAAACATGCATAAGATTGTACTATTGATTTCTAATAATTAGCAATATCAATATATCATATAAATTGCTTACACTTTCTATATATTCCTCTTGCATAATGAATATATATGTTGTTGTAAAAATTGCTTGTTGCTCTAGCTTCTGCATGTAGAAATAGCAATAGCTATTATTAGTTTTATAGCCCTCTCTAAGTGGTTTACAAAGTCAGTTTATTGTCCCCAACAATCTGGGTCATCATTTTACTGACTTAAGAAGGATGGAACACTGAGAATTCCATGGCACAGGTATATAATGAGAACCCAGGTTGTTGGGGGCAATATGCTGACTCTGTAAACCACTTAGAAAGGGCTGTAAAGCACTGTGAAGTGGTATATAAATCTAAGTGCTATTGTTATAAGGAAGACAACTAAGGCAGTAGTGATGTGCATGGATAGTGGTTCCATGTACCGAGTAGCTCGAAAGAATACTATTTGTTTGTTAGATTTGTTTACCACCTATCTCGGCTCAGGCAACTTTTTTCTTAGGACACTCTCTTTCCCCAGACTAGTGTTGTATCTTTTAATACCAAAGCACATGTGTTTTACATGTTCAAGCACATGAACATGTCTTTCTATACCCAAGGCTGCATGGTCTCCTTATACACGGATCTCTGAAAAGTATCTAATTAAATTCATGAGAATCTGGCAGTTCCTTGTCCTCTACACACTTCAAGAATTCTCAAAGCAACAAGAAAGGGCAACATATAATCTCCCCTCTTCAAAAGTGGCTTCTCATACGAGCACCAAATAATATGTTTTACTCTTAACCATACTGAATTAATTGCCATTGTAAAATCCATATTTAAAATAGGATAAAGAAACGGGAAATTGAACTTCCTAGACAGTTACCAGTGCTGTCCCCAATTATTGCCTTTTTGATAAAAAATATATTTCAAAGAGAAAATGAGCTAGACTCTTTATCTTTCTTCTTCCTTGTCATTCAAAACTATAACAATACTTTGTCAAGCTGTCTAACCACAAAGTAGGGAATCCTAATATCCTATAGATAATCATCCTCTGTTAATGAAAATCTAATTTAAAGGGCTCAAAAACATATATATGCAGAGATGTTTACACTATTTGGTCAAAAAAGTCACAATAGTACCACAACAGTGTGATTTAAACTGTGTGACATGAACAAAAAATAGGCAAAATTGTAATTGTACCATCATGGTACATACCACAAAATGTTAACTTTTGGCCTGGAAAGTAGAAGTGCAGGTTTCCCCCCCGACAAAAAAAATACTAGAAGACTGAACATTGCAGGAGTGGAGAAAAGTGGGTGGCATAGCTTGGCGCATTTTTGTCATTGTAAAAAAACCCACATATGTATGTTAGCATCCAATTTTTATCTGGCTCATTTATGTTCAAATATTAGTGAATTTGTGCATGCTTATAACAGAATTCCTTATGACATTATCAAGCTTGTAAGTATAGGCAGAGTAGCATGTGGTTTAGATGGAGCAACAGACAATTTAAGAACTGCAGGATCCAATCTGATCCATTTAAGATCAATTTAAGAACTCTTCAGAGCATGGGTGTCTGCAGGATATGATTAAACAAAATCATGATGGAGGTCATGGAAGTGTAATCAAAATCTGTTTTTGTGTATTGATGCATAAAAAATGTATGGAGCTTAGATTATATACCATTGTAGGTGCCATCTTGACTTCTTTGACCATACCCTGCAACCACCCCTGTCGCACAGAATGCTCATCAGTGTTTCTTCCTCAAAAACTAGCAAGGTTATTAGAAAGATGCTGCAGGGTTGGAATGTCAGATTAATACTCTTCAATTTTTTTATTAATAATTTAGATGAGCAGATAGAGTCAAAGCTGATCAAATAGACAGATAATATAAACTAGGTGAGGTACCTAATACTCTAGACCAGTGTTGCCAACCTTAGCATCTTTCAAATATGTGTACTTCAACTCCCAGAATTTCCCAGCCAGTTCCTGAGAAAGAAATGAAAGGAAAATAATAGAACATAATATTATGGAGAAATAGCAAGGTCTACTGGTCTCCCACAAGACCATATTCCAGCATATGTAAGGAGCCTCAGTAATGTCTGAATTGCAGGTGTGGCTCAGGCACTATGCAGGCAGATATTTCTATATAAATGAAGTGTCTGGTGTTTCCTGCAGCCAAAGCATTGCCAGGTCTCAGGATAAGGGGTGTTCTCACTGCAGCATCTGACAGGGAATAAGAACCTGGCAAACAGCAGCCCCTGATCACTTTAACAATGAATGAGGGATGAACATCAGTTTGTACATCGAGAATCAGATCAGGATAGCACTGAAAGTTGGAAAAGTTAAATTTAGTGAATGCTGAGAAGGAGGGAGGCTGCATCATGTGGACCTGACCTTTAGAAATGATGAGGTGGATATCTTCATGTTGTAGTTAATAAGATATATGGAGTGTAGAGGTGTAAGTGGCCCACTGAAAGCTTTATTGACCAAAGGTTTATTTAGCAACTTCAATCAATTAAACCATAAATCAGATTATATACAGAAAGTATTAATGCCCCACCTCACAATCTAATTTTTAGGTTTTATTTAGGCTTAAATAGGAAGACTGACTATAGCATACACAATCTTATGCAGGCTAAACACAGAATAATCCTATGGTATTTCCTCATTACAATGATGGCACTGTTTGAACAACATAGTTAATTCAAATCATATCTCCTTACTGGTGAGGCTGACAGAGCATAATTGCATTAATTGGATAACGAGCTGCCATCTGGGAGATGCGGAATACCTGCTCATATCCTATCATGACCTTTCACGGTATTCAAAAGTCTTGGTACCATGACAATACCAGCAAGTCTCGGTTGTATCTCTAGCTTCTTCCTTGATGGCTAGATGAACAGCAGTCATATGGACTGACATTACAGTGGCCTGAAGGTGTGTTCTCTGCTGCCAGCCCTTGCCAGTGAATTCTGTAGTGAAGTAATATCTTTTTTCAGCATCTCTGTATTTCCATATATCTCTGTATTTCCATATATCTCTGTACCTTTTTCTTGAAGGACTGTCTGAGCTAGACTTGTAAACTGATTTTATTCCTCATATGACAAAGCTGCTTTTTGCTATTTTAAATTATTTGGTTCTAATTATTGGTTGTATTTTTACTCTGTCTTTTTTTGTTTTAATTGTTAGCCACCCAGTCACATATGTAAGATTGGCGGTCAGATCAATTTATTAGATAAAATAATAGTTAACCTGGAAAGAGTAGTTTACAATAAGACAGTCCCGGTTAAAGTTAATACTCACCATCTCCATGGCTGTCTGGGCTTGGTTTACAGGTACAGGTATAGTATAGGGGGTACCTTGCTCAATAGTAGTAACTGTGAGAGGGATCTCGGAGTCCTAGTGGACAATCACTTAAATATGAGCCAGCAGTGTGCTGCAGCTACCAAAAAGGCCAACACAATGCTAGGCTGCATTAACAGAGGGATAGAATCAAGATCACGTGAAGTATGAATACCACTTTACAATGCCTTGGTAAGGCCACACTTGGAATACTGCATCCAGTTTTGATCACCACGATGTAAAAAAGATGCTGAGACTCTAGAAAGAGTACAGAGAAGAGCAACAAAGATGATTAGGGGGGACTGGAGGCTAAAAGCATAGAAGAACGGCTGCTGGAATTGGGTAGATGTCTAGTTTAATGAAGAGAAGGACAAGGGGGGGGGACATGATAGCAGTGTTCCAATATCTCAGGGGCTGCCACAAAGAAGAGGGAGTCAAGCTATTTTCCAAAAGCGCCTGAAGGCAGGACAAGAAGCAATGGATGGAAACTAATCAAGGAGAGAAGCAACCTAGAACTAAGGAGAACTTCCTGACAGTTAGAACAATTAACAGTGGAACAACCTGCCTCCAGAAGCGATGAATGCTCCAAACACTGGAAGTTTTTAAGAAGAAACTGGACAGCCATTTGTCTGAAATGGTATAGGGTTTCCTGCCTGAGTAGTGGGTTGGACTAGATGACCTCCAAGGTCCCTTCCAATTATTATTATTATTATTATTATTATTATTATTATTATTATTATTATTATTATTATTATTATTATTATTATTATTATTATTATTATTATTATTATTATTATTATTATTATTATTATTATTTTACATACTAGTCCAGAATTTGACACAATAACTTATTGTACCAATCCAACCAGACATGCATATAATGGCAGTGCTCTAAAACTTACAATGGCAGAATTTGTACTTCTTTCTGAACAAAAATACATTTTGGTTTTTCCTGAAATGTGAAGATAGCCAGTGTGTTTGTTTAACAAACTATGGCTAAAACAATCCATGGTATAGCTTGATGATGAATCCATTCATAAGGGAGTCTTCTAAAATTTATGTCAAATTTTAAACTAGCAAGTTCAACTGTAATTTTATGTGGTGGACTATTTGAATTTGGGCATAAGTAATGGATATTTTCTGAAATTTTGAGATATTAATATGATGCAATTTAACAATTAAATCACCAATTTTAGGGTTTTTATGTATTCTTATATCCCAGATAGGTATGAGTTAGGCATTGATTTCAAACATATATCATATTTACTGAATTGTAAAAATTGAGGTATTTAAAACATGTCACATTATTTATACAAAGATTTCAACTTTTTTCTTCCAAAAGGATTCCTCAAAAAGTTAATTTCTTTACCTACTTTGGGATTTTTGCTTTTAGTTAATTGGTTAATTTAAATTAATTTAATTAATTCAGTTAATTCTGGCAATGAAAAAAATTATATCCATGGGAAATTTCAATTATTTGGAAATGTTCCAGGCCAATCGGAAATATGATGCCAGTATGGAAGCATTATACTGTATTGCAAACTCAAATATCATACAATTATTATAGATAGCTTTCTTATAAATCTTATAAATCTAAGTAAAGCCCTGCTGGACCTAACAAAATACCTGTCCAATTCAGTATTTTGTTTCCACTGTGGGCCAACTAGATATAGACGTTTATTTGAATAAAAGTAGCATCTTCCTGCTTGTGGTCTTCAGCAGCACGACACCTGCAATTCTGACAGTAGCACATACTAATCCTAACCAGTAACCATAGTAGCATGGGGGAAGTGCTTATCCTGATATCGTGAATTGAAACTTTGGTAAATGAAGAAGTCTTTCTGGGAATAAACCCTCTGAATCCGATAGGGCTTAGTGCTGCATAGAAACATACAGGATTTCACTATCAGTCAATTTCCTTTATAATATATTTCCTCTGACCCTCCATCGATTATTAACATTCCTCTTACAGACATAAGGATTATGTGGTTATTCTTAATAAATGACTTATCCCTCCATTTGTCTATTTTCTTTTTCCCTACAGAAAACGCCGTAAGCAGTTTACACGATCCCAGCTGAAAAGAGCTTGCAGAATGCCGTGCACTTTAATTCTGAGGAAGGCAAAGGCCCTTATGACTCACAAAGAGACTCAAGAGAATTTGAGCAGTCATTCACAGATGAAGACACAACAGTGAAACTTCTTTTTTTGTGGTTATTTTTAAAAACTCCACCATTCAAACCCCCTCATAACCAAACATTTTTGGAAGCTGGGCAGAAGTCTGTTGTTTTTTGTGTCCTTGCATCACTACGACAATTGAGGGCAAGTCTGGGGCTTATTTTACTAAGGAAGAAAACTCAGATTGCGGTCCTGTCCTAAATGCAAAAAGAACTTTGTGATAAAGCAAGCAAGGATACTGAATGACTTACCTAAATGTCTCTTCAGTGCACTAATAATTGCAGTCTCTTTTCATTGATGAAGAAACAGAAAATGCCTTTTTTCAGGCAGATTTTAAAAAACCTACTGGTTATTGATGAACTTTCTTCTGCCAAGACTATCTCATAGTGACAATACATTTCATGTATTCAGAGAAGTGCTGCCTTTTGAAGGTCTGCATATATTGCACTAGCCCACCCTAACTTTGGAGCTATGTCTGTTGAAGCACAATTGCCAAATTGCATTGCCTAATCTTTATTTTAAGGTGCTGTCCTTGAGACATAGCGATTTCACCAATGCAGAGAATCTAATCTATTACTGAAGTGGAGAGAAAGAAAAGGTCAAGGCTGTCTGAAAAATCAGCATATATGGTCTGAATTATACATCCAAACATCATCAGTAAAGATCTCTAAAAGTTATTTTTCTGTTATATCCTGAACAGGTGCAATGCTTCACCATGGTTTTTATGGATAGGAACTGCTAGGGCTGAGAGTTATTTCTTTAATGGAACTTTAACTCTGTGTCTATCATTATTTATAGAAACAGATGCATAATTTAGTGGTCCTATCCAGTAGCTCAGATAAACAAGGTTCCCCCTTGATAGTTGATGGGGAAGTGGCTTTGAAAAATAAATTGTAATTGCCTAGGTTGGAGAAAGACATACATTTCAACTAACTCTCTACCTAAAGTAAAACAGACCCTGCCTCCTCTCCCCTCCATCCACTATTTTTTTTCCACATGTAGCCTACAGAACTCCTTTTTGTAATTCCCCAGATCCATCTTTCATTTAGACTGCAGCTAAACACCAAGAACAATGTAATCTATCTTGAGTGGTGCCAAATCCCTCTAAAGCAATGGTGACAGCTTACAGTTCACCATGATAGGCAGTTGTTTTTTTTTACACTGCTTGGGTTTCTATAACTGTCCTTCGACTCATTTTTCTGATAGGAGATATTCTGGTCATGGACTATAGTCAATATGAGGCAACTTTAGATTCTGGTCATGGATACAGCATGAGACAAAGTCTTCAGACTGCAGACAATAAAAACATAAATTTTGGTCCCAAAATGCAGAGGTTCTCTTTGTTGAAGGGCAAAGTTGCAGATGTGAAACGATGATTGAGTTGCCTTAAACTTCTCATAATCCCGCTCTGCATTGAGATTTAGTGGTAACCCAACTTTGATACACAAATTTCCTGTATCTGAGTCTTTATGAAGAGCCTCTTTGCAATTTTTCTTTTCTTTTTATGAAGGACAATCAACTGTAATTCAGAAATCTCAGGAAGGTCATAGATTGCTCACCTTGCTTCTGTTTTGTTTTGTTGGTTAACAATATTAACTAGTAACTACTTCTTACTTCTATTCCTGCCTCATAAGTATTTATCTAAAACTCTCCCCCTTCCTCACCTTTTCCACAAGTTACTTCTATTCCTGTCTCATAAGTATTCATCTAAAACTCTCCCCCTTCCTCACCTTTTCCACAAGTTAATTAGCAAAGGGCCCAAGTGTGGCATTTTTAATAAGTTATGCCATAAGGAAAGCCCCTGAATGGGAAAAGCTCATTTCATTACTGTTGTAAGGCTTAAACCGTAACAGTAATGTTCTTGTTCACTTTTCCAGATGACATGTGCTAAATGGGATTTTATGTCCCTATTCCCTTCTCAAAATAAAACAAATGCATTGAAGCGAATCATGATACTCAGTGTGACAAACTTTATGATGGTGGTGATGGTTTGGCATTTATATACTTCCTTTATATACTTCCTTTAGCGAACTGGAAAAATCACATGTTCTGTGAAATAGATACCTATTTAGATAAATAGATACCTATTTATCTAGCCATATATGCAGAAAGGGAGTTAATGTTAGAATAGCCTGAGTGATAAATTTCATTGACTTCAATGGGAAATGCACAGAACCAGCCAGTAGGTTACAAATGTAGAAACTTCAAGTTCAGAACTTGCATCTTCCATGAATTAATTCAGTAAGCATAATCCAATAAGATTATCCCCATCATCCCCTATAGTATGTGGATCAAAATTCTCTCTTAGCTTGCACCCTTGGTGAAGGATTACTGAAATGTCATTGCTAAAGTGCTTTCATTACTGTAAGAGTAATATCACCACCATCGTATTTGGAATAAAACCTGATTAAGCTTCCCCCTCCCTTCATAAAGCCTCCTGTATCTGGGCTATAATATTTATGTAGTGGACTACATGCATGGGAGTCTGGAACAAGCTCCAATGTCACATGGATATTTCTTTCATTATTCAAATTATGCAAATTACATATATCCTGTAACCTGTGTGATGATGTCATGATGCATATGATGACTTTTGTCCCCCCCTCCAATGTCCATATTTACCTGGGAATACCCTAGGGAACCACCTTGACTTCTGTTAAAGAATAGGAAGGTCTAAATGACATTAAGAGAAATATTATTGTGTCTAGGTCCACTTAGTGAATGTAGATGTGATAAGATTTGAAATGACTTTTCAGTCTGAAAATTTCAAATATAAGCAATTTTGGGGCATCACAAATATCAGCAATGGCTAGCCCTACAATTTCCCCTTCCATTGCAACTAAAGACAATGGTAGAAACCAGCAGACAGGGTAGTGTTCTCTGTTAAACATTAGATACCTGTGCATTCATGAAATCTGGGAGTTATAGTCCATCTTGTTTTTAACAAAGAGAGAAAATTCCACTATTGCTGTTACCAAGGTTATTTTACTTTCAAAGGTAATATATTAATGTCATCAAGCATATGTAGACTACTGATTGTGTGATATATTAATTTGAATCAGTGGCCCTCTGGAGACAGCAGGACCATTGTGAAAGAAGTGGAAAGCACCTGTAATATAGGTATAATTGTTGGTTTCTTTCTTTCTTTTAATCCACAGTAATGGTAATCGATGCCCTTTAAAAATGTTTTAGTTATAACAAGAAAAATAATCCTTCAGTTATAACAAAGTTGAAAAATTTATGACTGGGCAATATTGCAGACAAAGACCAATATTAATCATCAACAGGAACAAAATGATTTTTAATGAATTGCCTATCTTGGAGTGCACCATTTTTTTTGAATAAGCAGATCCCATTATGCTCTCTAAGCTGCAAGCACTGAATGCCAACAAAACATTTTGTTGCAGACTCTTTCCATAATACCTTTTTTGCCACAAGGAAATACATCCTCCTATAGAATTAAATTGCAATTTTGGCTGCAATTAATTTCACGATACATTCCCAGATCATTATTTTAAAATCTGAATAAAAGAAAGTTTTTGCCTTTAGGCCAATGTCTATTATTCTTTCTATAGCACCCGACCATCTGTGTTAAAAAGGCAATCCAGAGATTCCATATCTCTTCCAATAATATCATTCAGCTGATACGTATATTCCAATCTATAAAGTGTTCTGTATCATTGCTAGATTTTATTTTGTTTAACACATCAATTGTGCAGCGAATACTTAAAATAGATAAAGATGTTTATTTCTCAACCATCAAAATGATTACTTGGAGGAATTCACTGTTTTTACGAGTAAAAATGTGAATACATTTTTATTGGGATTTTAAGGTCCTGGATGTGTTAAAACCTTTACCAGAAATGCAAACATTTAAGGAAGAATTCCAGGTAATGTCTACTGAACATGTTGGACATACATTTCAAAAACCTGAGGGTTGAGCTGCTACAGGATCATTGCAACAAAAGGCTGACATGCTGAAAGAAACCACATCTTCATCAATTCTACTTCAATTCATTCACTTGAATGGAATATGGTGGGATTTACTTCTGAGTAAGCATGCATAAAATTGCGGCATTAGACTAATCAGGGCAAACTTTGCTGCTTTTCTATCTTCCAGATATGTAGGACAAAACAAGAATTGGGACCACAGTTTCTGAAGGTATCAGCTTAGGGAAAGCTGTTTCAAATCAACCATTAAGAGCTATCTAGACAAGAGATGAAACATAAAAGAAATCAGGGGCATGTCAACAGAGATTTGTCCTGCTTAAATGCTCGTATATATAGCCTGAAACCTAAGAGCAAAGGCATTATTTTTAAACCCAATTTTCAATTTTGTAGCCTGGCAGCTTTTTAAAATATTGATTCTGAAATTACATGTTTCATTTTAGAAAAAGAAAAGTAAAATTCCTGTGTGAAGAAAAACCTGAGATCTTGTCTTCTGATTTAATCTCAAAGCATTCCAGAAGAGAATGCCTTGCCATCTTCATCAATAGTTAAAAGACAAAGCTAAGACTCTGGATAATTTGGTGGTGTTTATTTAGTATCTGCTAAAACAGATATTGCTGGGCATTCATGTATATGTCTCTCTCTGTATAATAAAATTTCACTGATACTCAAATGTGTCACTTGCTATTTGCTAAGTTTTGGAAATGCAAAATAAGTCTGAACTTTCCCATAAAGTCATGCATCAATTTTTCCCATAAAGTCATGCATCACTAGTTCCTATAAGTGCTTGAGGAGATGGAAATATATTAAACAAATTATCATATAGATGGAAATCTATGGCCTAATATTAATGTCTTTTCCCTAATCACTGATGATCTAATGGGAACTGTTATAAGAACAGCACAATGTTGACTCTGTCAGCAATAGTCCAGTCGAAAGTACTGTATGTATTTTTGTTTCTGAATGAGACAGCAGAGATCAGGACAATTGATCTTTTACAATCAGTTGTTGGTTTCCAAAGCTTTTCTACTTTCCACCATGAGGATTTGGGATAGAGCATCCTTTTCTAGTTCCCTGTGACTATCAGGACTTATAGTAACCATTTGAATCAGCCAGCATAGCATAGCCAAGTATAATTCAATAAATCAAAAGAAAAGTTGGATCAAAACTACAAGAAAAGAAGCTTCTTTTGCCTTTCCAGGTTTCTACTTTGTTTTGAGAATTATATATATTGTACAGTACACATATTGTATGTTGCTTAAACAATTCAGAGGCATCTATTGTGTCTGTTTTATCAGAATGACAATGTGACTATTGCAACACCTATACAACCTTGGTTTCTTATGTTCATGTATGCAACATGATGACCATAAGCCTGAATTATGAGGCCTATTTTATTATGCCCCCTTTGCTTGCAAAGCTAACTTTTCTTTCAGAATATAATTTAAAGGAGCATTTTTCCTAGATAATTTTGTCTATATCTAGAGCTGATAAACTTTGAAAAAAATATGTATTCATTTATCTATCCAATTTGTATGCAACTCAAAGACTCTGGGTAGCCCCCAACAAATAAAACAAGATAAATACAATTAATAACAAATAAAAAAAAAGATGAGAAGGACAAACCAGACAGGAACCAAGCAAAGGGGTTTCACTCTCCCTTGCCAAAGGCCTGGATGAAGAACTGTCTTCATGCCATACTCTGTGATATTTGGGGGGGGGGGAAACCCTCTTAGATGCAAGTACAATTCTCTAAATGATTTGATCCATGTTCAAATATCAGGTCTATTCACAGGTTTCACAGATTACAGCTTTAAAACTGATCTACTGCATATCCTAATTATTGTTTAAAGAATCAACCCCATTGTCCCCCTTCAGCTATCTTTCTATCTTCCATTGTTCTATCTATTTAATGAAAGCTGTGAGGCCCCAGAAGCAATAGCAGCAAAACCAATATGTGCTTCACAGAATGAATGGTACCATAAAATACCTAACAAATATTGCTTGTTACAAATCAGATTTTCATTCTTACATCTCAGGGCAAAAAGAGCTAGGTTGTTCAATGTACAGCTTAGGGCAAGTCATTTCTGTTTTGTTTCACAGTGTAATTTACTTTCTTGGTGGAATGGTGGCAAACAAACCAAACAAGCTAAAACAAACAAATCTCACATGGGGCAAATCCTGTTGTTGTCAAGGATTTTTTTTTCCTGAATAGTGTAGTTCAGGCATTGGATGGCAGTGTGGGAGGGGTGAGTGAGCAATCTTGTAAACACTGAGCTTGAGTCATATAAGGCTTTATAACTACAGGTAGTCCTCAACTTACAACAGTTCATTTAGTGCCCATTCAAAGTTATGACACTGAAAAAAGTGACTTATGACCGTTTTTCACTTATGACCCTTGCAGCATCCCCATAACCAGCACTTCAAATTTCACTCAGAAATCAGTACAGCTTCTCAGAAAACAACAATTCTTCACCACAAACATAGGGGAAAATATTAATTTGGGAGTCTGATCCACCACATAATGGTAGAATCTGTTTAAATTATTACTGTAGAATCTGCTTTATTACCTGGTTTGAAGGTTCTGTGCAGTATTAAACCCAGAAATACTTGCTTTCAGATTTTGCGTCAATGTGAATTTGATGCTTATTGGGTGAGCAGAGTTGTTAAAGTCTTAGTCTAGAGCCTGTGAGGCAATGTTTCTTATGGCTTCCATGATATCACAAACTAAGAAGGTATACATTTATTCATCTTGTGTGCACAATTGCACACAGGCACAGATACAAAGCAGCAGTAGGAGCTAGCACATCTGAAACACAGCACAGTATTTTGCAGCAGACCCCCAGATAGTTTTTCAATATTCAGTTCCTATAATGAATTATGTGTAACTTATATCTAAAATTTAGAGTTTATATTTGAGTTGGTAATATGGCCTAAGTATTTAACACATGAAAGTATTTGATAATTGAGGGGGGTCATCCCATTTAATAAACGTGCATAGTAACAAATTAAATCAACTCAACAAATCACATAAGATCTTACCAGCAATAAGAACAATTGTGGATATGCATTTATTTGGAATCAAAGTAAAAAAAAAAAAAAGGGGGGGGGGTGCAGGGAGACAGGGCAAGCTCTCTGCACCTGTAATCCTTCATTAAATAACCAAGCTTGCACAATAGCCATACAACCCCAGAAAAATATGTGTTTGTATTGTAGACTTCAGGAGGCAATGACAGGATGCAATCAATTAATTTAAGCAAAACTTAACTCAAATGCATATTTTTCCAGATTGTACTATCCAGGAATGGTGCAACTTTTCAAGGAGCTGGAAACAGGTATGGTGAACTTGCTCTCAACCCCTCCAAAGTATGTTTTCTGCTTTCGATCCAAGCAGCTGTAAACCGTTAGCTATAATATAATAACTGCTTGAATTTAATAGCTGACTGGTAGCAGTGATTTTTAAGCCTGATGATAACAAACAGATGGCATGCAATGAAAATTTAATAACATTTGGCCTTTAACAATGAATGCAATTTGTTTATTTATTGATTCACTAAAGCCTATGACTATGTTCCTGGGGTCAGTCTGAAATAAAATGATCCAATCACCACTTAGAAACAGTAAGTAAAAATCTCATAGAACAAAAGACACAGGGAGACTGTAAAATATGACAAAAATATTTCAAGCAAACTTTCAATATTGAAAAGATATGAAAAGTAAACAAAGCTAATGTCAGCTCATTATCCAGTGGAAGGGCATTCTAGCGAAGAGGGAACTCAACAAAAAGGAATTTGTCTCTGTTTTCATTCATCTTGCATGTCCACTCCCAATAGTGCTGTGGTTTTCATTAATTATAGTTTTTGAATAGTGCCCAAATACAGATATACAACCCTTTGAAGCAAATCAAATAAGGTGGTACCCATGGTAGAAAAAAAATTGTGACCAAGCTATTGTTTCTCAACATCAACAACTTTAAGATATGTGGACTCCAATTCCCAGAATTCCCCAGCCAGATTGGAGTAATCTGGAAGTTGAAGTCCATGCATCTTAAGGTTGCTGAGGTAGAGAAACACTAGTTTAATTCACTGGAAAGTGTACTTTGCTCCCAAAGGTTCAGTTAATGCCTACTAAGAACTAGATCACTTGAATTTCACTTTTTGATACAGATTTTATGGTCAAAGCTTCAATCTGCCATTTGAAAGCAAAATTTCATATTAAAATTGCCGGTGCTGAAAACTGAGTATTTTGTCAAATATCTTTGATCTGATCATCATTCAGACCTGGTTCGAAAGTTTCTAGTCTGAATCTCAATCATCTCTAATGTTTCTCATCCATTTCAGAGGAAGTTAGTAATCAAAGACACTGAATTCAATGGGATAAATGCAACCAAACTCTTTTCCTGTGTTGGGATTCATGTTCTTTCCTTTTATCCTATCTTCTGAAAGAAGATCAGTTTCCTGAATAGAGAGAAGACCGTATCAAAAAGAAAGTGCACATCCTTACCAATAGTTTGTTTCTTCAGTATTATCCATAATGTGACTCCCAGAATGTTAATGGAAGGGAACACAGTTCCTAGCCAAAAAAAATAATAATAATTAGAATTACACCATGCTGGTTGCTTCAATCTTCGTTGGTTGCCAGATTAACAAATTATAGTCTAGCCTGTAGAAGCTTTAATGTATAGGAAGCCACCAGGAAAATCTGCTTGTTTATTTGCCTTACAAATAGAAATGTATGATGATGGATTGCTGGAAGCTATTTATTTAACACAAATCAAAACATATTTTCGATGAATGTAAATACCACCTAGTGTGCACTGTATGTATGATATTTTAATATTAAAACTTATAGGTACAGCACTTCACATTGGAAGACAATTTCAGGTAGGAAGAAGACAAATTAGACTCCCTTGCATTTTTCAGCTGTGTTTTATTTTTAATTGAACATTATAACTAACACATACGATTTATATTTATTCGTATATTTAAAAATTAAGACAAATGAAACACAAATTTTGTGGTTTAATTATCAGCCCTTCTCTTTTGCTTTATCTTCTTGCCTGAACCAAAACACTTCTACTTGTATCTGTTGTGATCCTCAGTTTTGCTACTAAATTTCCAATATAATATGTTCTAATATAAATTTCATTTCTGCCTTGCAATCAGTATGGTTACTTTTGCTTTGTATGACTGTCCTCCCTTCGCTGTCATTGCACCACCTTCAGAATTTGGATTGGTACAAGAGATAAGATGTTCTAAAAAGGAAGGGGATAGTGGAAATAAATTTCTGCAGAACCATTTCCTTGGAGACAGAAAGATAGCAGGTATCTTTGCATCACAAATTAATATATTTACCTTTTTCTCTTCTGAATTCTAGCCTGAAAGGACAATACTTTCTCCGGGTCATAAAAATCACAGTAATTCAGAGCATTCTCTGAAGCCCATAGCAAAACTTGTTAATTGCTATTTGTATAAATAACATGATCAGAAAGTGTTCATTTGTCTACTTGAAAATCACTTCAACAATAATGTCATCTCATTATAAAAGAAAAAAATGTGCAAGATCAGTCATAATAGGATGTATATACTCTTGTAATTAGTAAAAATAAAGCAGCAGTATGTTAATTGTTTGGCTTCCAGCTGCTTTCCCCAATAATTGAACCATGGTTGCAGGTTGTCATGGCTGCTAGATTCAGGACAATATATGCAGGAAGAGATAAGCTCCAGGAAACATAAATATTAGATATGGGAAGGTCACAGCTAGCTTGATTTGAAGAGGCACATTATGAGGTAAGAGTTCCTCTTTTTAATGGGGAAATAGGGTGCCCATGATGAAAGTTCCTGCTTTCTAATAAAATATAGTAGCACTAGAAATATGTTGACTTAGGGCTGATCCACACTTCCTGCTTGCCTCTATTCAAGGACAGGCCATCTACAATTTTGGGAAGGTGGAAAAGGATGTTGTTCTCCTCAGCCACTCTCAAGACTGCTGGGAAGGTGATCTCTTTTCTGGTTCCCTGTAAAAATTAGTGTTTTGTCTCTCTGTTGGTGAAGTGGAGCTGTCTGGTCCACTTGCAGTGCTTTGCTTCATCTCTCTTTCCCACTGGCTAGGATCCCAGCTTCCTGTTCTCTGCCTTACATGAATTTTAAACCAGGCTACTAGTGGTCTACCATGAAAGGGTGATTTTTTTAAACAGGCAGAGCAGTGGAATAGTGAAATACTCTTTCCCTTTAATGGAGTGAAATTGAGCAGAGTTTTCCCAAGTTTCCTTTGTAGCTCAATTGAGAGGAAGAACTTTAAGATTGTTATCCATCCTCTCCCTCTCGACTTGAACCAGTACTCAATGAACTTACCTACAGAAGCAAAAGTATTTTTTTACATGCTTTCCTGGCATGGGTGGGAGAGGAAAAATAGCAAAATAATCAGGCTCTATGTTATAAAGAATACCAGGCTACTGCAGTGACCAAGGTGGAGGAAGGGATTCCTTAAATTGGCTTCATTTTCAACTTGTTGATCTATTGCAGAAAAGTAGACGTGGAAAGGCCCTCAGTTCCTCAAAACACAATAGCCATCACATGCAAAATGGCACAAAATACCAGTGTGAAGGTGTTCTAACCCCAAACTTATCATAGTCTCCAATTTATATGGCCTTTTGTAGTCTTTCTTCCAAAGACTCCACAAAAGATGCTGTGATTTTTACAGATTAACCATAAAAAACTTTCTTCCAGCTATCAACCAATGATGGTGGATCTGCAAGTTTGTTTAGCTCTTTCCCACTCAGTGCAACATGGAAATAAATTCTGAATCATTCATAATTCAATCTATTTTGTTTTAAAGATAGCTTCTGGAAAACAGGTGCTCTTATTGAATTAAGCTGTTCCATGTAAATGAATTAGATTCACATAACGCAGATTTGTAGATTTCTTCTTCTTTTGCAAGTAATAAAAGAATCTCAGAAAATCTTTGTGAATGAAGAATGTGAAGGAGAGGCCTCTTGAACTTTCTGAAGTGGCTGATGAAGTCCTTTTCTTTTTTCTACTTTTTTAAAAAGCACATTCTTCATGCTTTCTTTATTTGCTTTCCAGTAACAATTATGAGGGATATCTAAAAACAAAACAAAACAAAACAACCCTCATGTATTCTCAGTTCCAAAGAAGACAAGTATATTTTGGAAGTTTCATCTCATAGTCTGAGCAAAACGCTCAAACCATTTGGGATTTTGTTTTGATAGTTCATAGGCAATAAAAATACATTTCTGATTCATGGAGAACTCTGTGCCAACTATGGATTACACAGTTATGTGATTATTTATTGCAAGACATTAAAGGTGGAAAGGGAGGGTCCACACTGCTATTAGTGAAAGGTTTTTAGACAAAGAATAAAATAATTCACTTTCAATCATACATGCACATACACTGAGAAGGAACTTGTGCTTCTCATTGCTCTTCTTCCCTTCTTAACTCATTCTCCCTGACCTTCACAAATAGAGTGAATTTTTTTTAAAGCAAGTACTTTGGAACAAGAATTGACTCACACCTTCTTTCATTTGTCCTGGACTACAGCTTGTATCCCCATTTCAGCTTTAGGACTAAGATCAATATTCTGAATTAACATACCTATCAAAGAAGTTGAATCTGGGCAGAAAAATAGAAAGAAAAAAAGTGAGAACCTGGGAAGATTTTGTGAAAGCCATGATAAAGAAGGCTGCAGTCCCAAAAAGTCTCTATTTACTATGAATAAAAAAGACATGATATATTATTTTTTAATTTTATTATTAAATTTATCTCATTTCAAAGTGATTCGAGGCTTTGAAATAGCCACTCATCAACTATATGAATTTTTAAGACTACAACACAGTTAAATGCAATAAAAATATCCAGAATGTAAAAATAAATGTTGAAAACATTCTAGTCAACAATAAGACCAATTATAATGCCCAGTAATGGTAAGTAGATCTTAAGTAGTGATCACCATAATCATTTTCCAAAGGCCATTAAGAAAGGTTTGGTCTTTAAAAGTTCCAGAAGGGGAACGCCATCAGCAATGACACAAGCCTAATTACTAGAAGGAGACTGTTTCAAGACACAGGCACCTTGATAGAAAAGCAGAGATTTCTACTGCACCTAAAGCAGGTTATCACAAGCAGCTTCTCCCAGAAGCACCTCCTCAAAGAGGTAAAAATAGCTGGAATAGGCAATCTTATAGGTACTTAAGTACTAAGCCATATAAGGCTTTCTGAGTCAAATCTAGCACTTCACATTATACCACAAACATATTGACAACCAATTCAAGACCCACAAAGTAGGTGTATTATGTTTATAGTTAGCTATGCCAGGTAGCAAATGGACATCTTGAATCAACTTCAGTTGATTCTGTATAGAATGGCCATTGTAGAAATTTTACTGAGTGATGATAAGGGTATGAGTTAGTGCACCCAGACCCTTCATAGAAATGTATAACTGTACAGTTGGAAAGGATAACAAGAATCATGTAGTTCAACCTCTGTGGAATCAGAGGTGACTGTCTAGCCTCATGTTAAAAATCTCCAGAGATGGATAACCTACAACCTCCATGGATAAGCTTACCACCAGAGAGTTTTCTCTTGTGATTAAATGAAATCTAATTAGCAGGAACTCATATTTGCTATTTCTGGTCCTAGTTTATGTGCCCATAGAAAATAATTGGGCATTTTCTTTGTAACTTGCCTTTATTTAGCTGTCATGTCTATCCAAGACTTTTTTTTTTCATTTTTTCATTTTCATTTCATGACTATACATTTAGCTTATTCTCATAGGCCCCCACCTTTGCTGCCTACCTCTAGGCTCATATCCTTCTGAAAATATGGGGTCTAGAATACTACTCAGTATTCCAAGTGATGTCTCACCAATGTCAAATAAAAAGAATAATGATTTCATCTATCACTGATATTGTGAGTCTTCTGATGCAGCCCAGAACTATGTTAGTTTTGCTTAGCAGCTCTCTTGCACTTCCATTTGCTGCACCAGATGAAGTTTGATAAAGGTTCTCTTGGTCATAGTCTTACTTTGCCCATCTTAGAAGAGAATCCCGAAGTCACAGACTAGTTCCCACAGCAGCAGGGCCAGCCATATGAAAGACAACACTGTAGCTAGTAGTGTGGATGAGACATAATATAGGTATATAAACTCTACTTTGCATCAGCATTTCTTTCAAAAATAATGGATAGAGAAAGATTATCCATGCAGATTAGCTGTGCCTTAGGTCAAACTTAATATTGCAATTCAACTTGGAGCTTGTGTGACTTATCAATATTTTTTTCTATATGTCTTTTGGGTCTCTTTGTCTTGAAATTGCTTCTGATCTGACTGCACAGAACAAAATTTGTCACTTGTTCTGCTGGGAAAACCAGCTTTGCTGAATTCTAAACTTGCCTGGTATTAATTAACAGTTTTTCCTATGAAAGACTTGACACCTTCTCACAAACAACTCTTAAGTCTCTGGAGACTCAATTCTGTCACTTGCTTTGCAGTGGTTGCAAATCTTGTTTTCTTTTCTTATTAGCATAATAACATTGGGATGCTTTTGTTGTTGTGCTTAAATCAGCCAAGTAACCTGTATCTGACTAGTATGGTACATGGGATATTTCCTGGACTTTACTCAATATTTCTAACATTTCTTTTCACCTTCTGTTTCTTTTCCCTACTTCTTCTTGTGGAAAATTGGATTTTAGGGTTGCTTCTCAATGTTTCAACTAAAAGACAGATCAGCCAACCTGCAAGTCGGGATCAGTTCTTGTCTCTCCTTCCAGTGCCACAAAAAACAAACAAAAAAACAAACAAATCCATGAACAAGGAACAGAAGAAAAAGACAAATTCAACAAGAAAAAAGCTAATTGCTAAAAAAAGAGGTTCAAAAATGTGAGTCAAGCAATTTGCTTTGAACTTATCTGGGGAAAAGAGATTTGCAGGCGGAGAACTAGATATATTCAGTGGTGGGATTCATCCAGTTCACACCACTTTGGCAGAACTGGTAGCTACATTTTTGTTGCCCAGGCCCAGAATGGACTTCCAGAGGCAGCATCCACACAGAGAACTGGTTGTTCACATATTTGAATCCCATCACTGGATATATTGTTTCCTGCAGCTATTCTTTCTTGCCTGCTACTGAACTGGGAAACTGAATAGTCTAACAATTTATCTCTCAGCTTGTATTTCTGTGTGGCTATGAAGGTACACATCAGACCTGAATACAGATGTGATTACAAAATGAATTAAACTTCCTTGGAAATCAGTGCTGTCACTGGGCATCTACAGTTGCACTTCTTCCTGAGTTTGAGGAGCTGGATCTCTGTGAAAACTCTCAAGCAGGAATGCTCCCAGCTTCTTTGCCATCTAAACAAGTCAGCTCCAGGTTTTCAGCTAGAGAGGTGGGATTGTAAGGAAAATGCCCTCCACCTCTTGGGGCTTCCAGTAAGCAAAATGATCAACTTTTAATTCTGAACAGGTAAAAACTACTTCATTATTTGAATTAAATTAAAATCATATAGAGGAACAGTATGAAACAGAGGAATAACTGTAAACAATGGTAAACTACTGAATACAAGGGGATGAATCTCCTTGTGTCCTTTAGAGCAGGGCTTTTCAACCTTTTCACCGACTGTACCACTTTTAGGATATGGCAATATTCGAGTACCACCTAGCAAGGTGTCAAAAACTTGATGACCAAAAAAACCAAAAAACCTGTTCAAAGTTGCAATTGCACTGAAATGACTTGTGACCATTTTTCACACTTATGACCATTGCAGCATGCCCAGGGTCATGTGATTTATATTTGGATGCTTGGCAACTGATTCATATTTATAATGGTCACAGTGTCCCAGGGTCATGTGATCCCCTTTTGCAACCTTTTGACAAGTAAAGTCAATGGCAGGGCTGCTGGTGGCCAAGTGCTAAGGCGGGACTTCCCTCCCTCCCTTCCCTGCCTCCCTCTTTCTCATTCCCATCTCCTTCTGAAGGAAGAATTTGAACCCCTCCCCCCATATTTTTTCTCTTCCATATATTCATCAAACAAGGAAAAGCCTCCAGAGACAAAAAAGACAAGCTGCTGAGTGAATTAGCTTAAAAAGGCACATTCCCCTTTAAGAATTAGATACTGGCTAGAAAGGAAAGTTAAGGAGTGCAGCTGGCACTTAAGGAAGAAAAAAAATGTAGTAAGTATTGGCTGCTGGCTAAGGCAGCCTCCCCAAATGGCTCCATTCATAAGTAAAGGAATGCTACAGGCAAAATCCATTCAGGAGAAAAATACTTCAAAATCCCTTGCAGCAAAACTTACAGCTAACAACAGCAGAGCAATAGAAGCTAACAGGAGACATCAGCCACCAGCCAAATAGAAATTGCCAAACACTCCTTAAGAACACAAAGCCCTCATTGCACAAATCCCAGAACTTCAAAGTCACAAAAACACATAAGAATCCTTCCACTCTCCATCTCCCTCCCTCCCTCCCTCCCTCTGTGTCTCACCTCCAGCTGATGCTACCTTTCTTCATTCCTGGTGGAGGGCAACCCCTCTCCTGCTGCATTTCTTGCCTGTTCGTTTCTGCCAGCACAGGTGGCTGCCACAGAAGTTGTAGATCAGCTCATGGCCGGCCTGCTTGGCCTGCTTGATCTTCTCTCCTCTCCCCCCCACCCTCCTCCTTCCCCTTCGGTGCAGCTAGAGCTAACTCCACCTCCTCCCAAGACTGCTTCTTTTTCTCTCTCTCTCTCTCTCCCTCTCCCGCCCAAACTGCCTCCTTTTGTAGCCTCTCCTGTCTCTGCTCCCCTCCTCCTCCTTTCTCATGGGGGAGGGTGAGCCAGAAGTGAGCCTGGGGCAAGGCTCCAGCCACTCTGCAGCTCCAGAGGACTCTCTCACAGTAAGTCCTTGCCTGCACTGGCTGTTTCCCTCCCCCACTACACTTGGCTAGGCAGGGCTGTGTACCACCTGCCACTTGTTAATGTACCACAAGTGGTACGTGTACCACCGCTTGAAAAGCCCTGCTATAGAGAACAACCGAGCTGTTTCCTGTAAAAGCATAGAATATATTTAAACAAATCTATTTTTTTTCTCTATCTTGGAAAAATGGTCAGTGCCACAGTTGGGCTATGCAAAAGTAGTTTTTCCTGGCAGTTTGATCCCTTTTAGTCTTCTTTCATCATGGCTTGTCTGAATTTAAACCCTTTCTTTTTTTTTTTTGTCCACCAAAATGTGATTGCCCACCAATGAGTTTTTCATGCACCAATTAGTTGTGTCTGCTTATTTCCGCCACCAGATTAGTTGGGATTAGGGTTATTGACAGTTATCTCTGTAAATTTATATTCCCATAAAATAATCACAAGGAGGATATCACCCCACTTGATTATGTCCATGGTGGGCAAAACCTTTTGTACATCAGATTTCAATGCTATTTTTTCTTCCTAGTAATTTCCTGCAAGTGCAGGATCTGCCTTTTTTTTAAAAAAAATCAGCTCTAATGACAGGCAAAAAATCCTATCTGCAGGCTGAAACATCCCCTGCTTATTCACAAGTAGTCTTTTCATATATCTTGACTTAAACACTGTCTCTTATTCCCTTTATCTCATTATTTTGCCCCTCTTTATGCTAAGCTTTCCCTTTCTTGCCTTTTTTTCTTTTTCTTAGCCCTCGTTGCATTCTTCTCTCATTTATCTCTACAAATGTTTATGCATCTGAGCAATTCTTCTTTCATTTTTCTTGTGTCTCTGATTTTTTTTTTGAACAGACCTCCCCCCTTTGAAGGGATTTCCTAATTTTGATTTATTTACTGATTTAAAGCTATCTGCTAAGCAGACACATGTCTCTTCTCACTTCCAGGATCCTATTTCCTCTATTTATGACTTTTTTCCACTTACAGAAATATATATATATATATGCAACCAGATCATAGTATCCAGGTCAACTTCCTTATTTCTTAACTCTTCTACAAACCAATAAGATTGCATCTAATTTTTATTAGTGCAACCCCCTCTCAATTCTGTAGCACTGCCCTTTCCCTTTAGCATCCAGAATGTCATATCACTCACCCAACCCTCATTTTGTTCCAGGTTGCTCTGAGCAATGGTTTGGCCTCTACTCATATGGCCTGCCAGCTTCTTTCTTTCAATCAGCAGAGGTAGAAATGAAGTCTGCCGCAGGGACACTGTGCGCTACTACTGGCCATTTGATTGGCTCAGTAGGGGACAACTTTCTGTATATTTTTAAATACACACAGAGAGATATCTAGATATCCACCCATCCATCCATATTATTAGGTTTCTTTGTAGCTGAATAATTGGTTTTCTGCAGATTTTCATAGGCCAGAACAGCAGCCCAGAGGAGCTCTAGCTGCTGCTAACTTCCTGCACGTGAAGTAAAACCTATTGTAAAAAGATTAGGTGTTTGGCTTTCAAAATGTTGAAATCTTTATCATAATTTTAAAAATGACAGAAAAAGCACAAGTATTTCTTGTAGACAGAAGGGGAAAAATATACAATGCCTATATGACATATGGTGTTGATTTGAAAAGAAAATTATGTTTTTCCTAAATAATTTAACTTACCTTTAAAATGTCAAAGTCACGTCCAATTTGCTGAGAATAGAATGGGGTTTTTTTGTCTTTTGTCCTTTGTGCCAGGACTTTTTAAATTCATGGATATCTCTTTTTTAGTTAAAGAAAGGAAGGCATTATCTTGCACTCCTTGTGTTCCCAGCAGGAAGAGCTTTAGAAAAGCTTTCTTCTAAAAAAAAAAAAAAAAAAAAAAAGTGAACATATGCAGTTAGTGCTTCATAGTGTATTACCCACTATTACACCTATTTGGATAATACAGGTTTCAAATTAATGAAATACCAGGCTCATGGATCATTAAAATATTATATAGCTATAATCAAATCTAGGGAATCTACTGAAATATGTTTCATTTTCATATGCCCCCTCCCTTATGGCTAAATTAGGAATTCAAGCTCCTGCAACAAATAACAAAACAAAGCATCCAAAAGTATTTGTAATTAAAATATTTTTAGACAAGTACTACATACTAAGAATATGCCACATCATGCTGTCGCTGAAATATCTTCCTACAAAAAAGGAATATTTTTGCACCTGAAACAAGGTATTTTTTCCTTAATGGCACAATAACAATAATAATTCAATAATTTAATAATTTAATAATTTAATAATTTAATAATTTAATAATTTAATAATTTAATAATTTAATAATTTAATAATTTAATAATTTAATAATTTAATAATTTAATAATTTAATAATTTAATAATTTAATAATTTAATAATTTAATAATTTAATAATAATAGACTTGGAAGGGACCTTGTAGGTCTTCTAGTCCAACCCGCTGCTCAGGCAGGAAACCCTATACCATTTCAGACAAATGGCTGTCCAGTCTCTTCTTAAAAACTTCCAGTGTTGACGCATTCACCGCTTCTGGGGGCAGGTTGTTCCACTGGTTAATTGTTCTAACTGTCAGGAAATTTCTCCTTAGTTCTAGGTTGCTTCTCTCCTTGATTAGTTTCCATCCGTTGCTTCTTGTCCTGCCTTCAAGTGCTTTGGAGAATAGCTTGACTCCCTCTTCTTTGTGGCAGCCCCTGAGATATTGGAACACTGCTATCATGTCCCCCCTCGTCCTTCTCTTCATTAAACTAGACAAACTCAATTCCAGCAACCGTTCCTTATATGTTTTAGTCTCCAGACCTCTAATCATCTTTGTTGCTCTTCTCTGAACTCTTTCTAGAATCTCAACATCTTTTTTACATTGTGGTGACCAAAACTGGATGCAGTATTCCAAGTGTGGCCTTACCAAGGCATTGTAAAGTGGTATTAACACTTCACATGATCTTGATTCTATCCCTCTGTTAATGGAGCCTAGCACTGTGTTGACTTTTTTTTGCAGTTGCAGCACACTGCTGGCTCATATTTAAGTGATTGCCCACTAGGACTCCAAGATCCCTCTCACAGTTGCTACTATTGAGCAAGGTACCACCTATATTATACCTGTGCATTTGGTTTTTCTTGCCTAAATGTAGAACCTTATAATTTCTCTCTCATGGATTTCCCTTTTCCTCCTAGTTCCCCACGAAAACAGCATGAAATCTGATTACAAATACATCTAAAAGAACTCAGAAAAGCACCTGCAATTTGTATATTTGAAATGTTATACAGTTACAAATCAATAATTATGTGCAGACTGAAGAGTGAAAACTTTTTTTAGCATTGTCAAAATGATCAATGCATTGTTCTCCTACTCCACTTTTGAATCAACATGTTAAATTCCCTGAAAACAGTAGCTAACCGAGACGATGATTGTTAGCTTAATGACAGTTTCTAATATATCCTTCTTGGAACATTAATTGTTACACTCAGTGCTTTTTTTGTAAAAAAAAAAAAAGGTGCCGGAACTCACACATCTCATACAACCCACTTTGCCTACCCTACAAGGTTCCATCCAAAAAAGGTGCCGGAACTCCGTTCTGAGCGTTCTATGAGAAAAAAAGCCCTGGTTACACTCAAATCTCAGGATACTTACATTCATTTTTGTTAGCTACCCATATCTGCACACAAATATGAAACAAACAGATGCTTTCAAGATGAATATTTAATTAAACTCTTTTATTTGTTACCTGTGGCTTATAATTAAGGTTAAAGAGTTCTCTCTCTCTCTCTCCCTCTCTCTCTCTATGTTAATAAAAAGATAGATGATGAAGTAATTTGAGATCACAAACAATGTATATCATTACCAAACATGTATAGTATACCAGCTACATGTAATTTATAGTTCTTCTGGAATTTATATTAGACATGTACATTTTATTCTGAATATAAGTACAGATTTAATGGCATGCTTCATTTTAAGGAACTCTGCATTTCAACACAGAATATTATGCTAAATTGGATGTGACATTTATCGTGGCATTTACCTTTGCAAGATAGATTTAGCTGTCATTATGGCAGGGAGGGGGACAAGTTGAAGCAGGACAAAGTCACAACACTGTAACTTAATATTATCATTAGGTGTGATATTTATTGTAATTTAACAAAGCAACTAGCTAACATGAATTGGAGCAGAATGCTGGTTTGGTTATCATCCCACCCCATCCCATCCTATCCCAGGGACATGTTTCTGGATGTCAATAAGATGAGTTGCTACTTACTGTGGAACTTTGGATTCCATTCATATCATTAGCATTGTTAAATTGTACTAAAAGGAACATCTAGCCTAATGTTGACTTGGACAATGCATTATGAGTACATTTCTTATGACAGCTGGAGCTGAATGCATTGGTCAGGTCAGATGAATAGAATCCCATCTGAGTCTTTGAGCCATTCTTGGCAATTGCATCACTGTAATGTCCCTGGTGCTTGTCTGGAATTACATCCATGTCTATTCAGAAGAACTTTAAAAATTTATATACATACATACATACATACACACACACACACACATATACACAAGTGGCATCAACTTCTTACAATTATTGACATCTTCCCTTTTCTAAGAAAGGCCATTCTAACTACTTTGTAGTTAGTCAAAATATTGAGAACTAAATAATATCAATTTTTAAAACAATATTTCTGAAAAATAATATAAACAAGATAAATCATTGCAAATCAACACAGGTAAAAGAAAATATGAAATAATTAGTTGGAAAAATAATCCCAGTACTGAGAAATCTCTGAAAGTGGAAAAATCTAGGTTGCATAGCCAGTCTAAAAAAGCCCCAAGGATTTTTTTTGGGGGGCGTGAGAGGGTAGGAGAGCCTTTCCATAGCTCATAGCCTGATGTGCCTTATAGAATCACAAGAAGATAAGAAGTTCATGTGAATAGTAAAGACTCACTTCTTGTGGAGCATCTGACAGCTTATTAAATGTCACCTCCATTTCTAAATCATGTTTGTAGTCAAAATGAATAAAGAAAGATACAATAAAGTATCCAGAAATATCTAGAATTGTTTTATTCCAACAACTTTGTCTCTCTCTCTCTCCCTAAAGAGAAAACTGAACATAAGGATAAAACTGATTATTGAAGTTTTGCTTTTAAAAGATGTTTATTTTACCTAAAATCTATCACAATATAAACAAATCAATGGGGCATCAGATTATTGAAGCCTGAAAATGCATGACATATGTTTCATGAAAACAAATCCATATGTTAATATACAATAGCCATATGATAAGCAGTTGGGAACATGAAAGGTAGTGTGATATTAGGATTAAATATTAAAGCCAAATTAAAGATCCTGGCGATTATACATGCCTGTAAAAACACTTGAGATGTACCATTAAAATATCTTACCATGCGAAAAAGTAATTTGTTCCCTTAGTGCCAGTTAATGAATATGAGCACATGTATAATGAGGATGTCTTTTTAATTATTATTTGTCAGAATTTTCATTTCAGGCTAAATTTGCTAGATAACTGAACTTACTTTTATTTATTCCTAGCTTCCTGCCTTGTGAAAATAGAGGTAATTTTCTTCTGAACCACTTGCTTTGTGACAACTTTCTCCCCTGTGCCTACCAAACTGCCATTCAACACTTTGCTTCTTAGCTTTAAAGAAATAGCTATATTTTTATGTTTCTCAATTTAAAAGAAATCAAGAAGCAGGAGTTTATTTATTTAACAAATTTATATGGTGGCCATCTCATAGAAAGTAACTCTGGGCAGGGTAACAGCAATCCAGTAAAAGCAGTAAATAAAGAAGACAAGTCTTTAGTTAAAAGAATTGTAAACAAGAATTAAAATTATAAAAGCAAAGATAAAACAGAAAAAGAGAATAATAAAGGGATGTTAATAATAAGAGAAGATTCCACAATAAGGGCACCACAGCAGAAAAGGCCTACTGTTGCTCTCTAGACATCAGAACCTATGACCTACCCATTCTATGACACCTTGTTGGAAGGGCAGATAAATCAGGAAAAGGCAGCCTCTCAAATAACCAAGTCCCATGTCATGTAGGGTTTTGGAAATAAAATGGAGAGTCACTCAGCAGAGTTGTAATGTGTGCCCTACCAGAAACACACATAACTGCTGACACTGCTGCATTTTGTACCAGATGAAGTTTCCAGATATTCTTCAAGGGCAACCCTATATAGAGTGCATTGCAAAAATCCAACTGAGAGGTGATTGGGGTACAAATGACTATGAGTAGGGCCATCTGATTCAGTAATGTGCCAAGTGGCATGCAATACAAAGTTGTGCAAAGACTCTCTTAGCCAAGACTGCCACCTGCTCCTCAAGCAAGAGTGAGGAGTCTAGGAGGATCCCCAAACTTCTGGGTCTGTTTGGGACAATGCAATCCCATCTAGCATTAAAGATGGTATAGTCCTCAAAGCCACTCAGTCTTGCTACAGTTCACTTGAAGCTTGCTATTGTCCATCGAGACCCTCATAGCCTGCAGACATTAGAACAGAATTTTCACAGCATCACTTCATTCTCCAGGAGCAAAAAAGTACCATTACAATGTCCCAGCATGATGGATAAGCTTACCTAGTGGTCTTATGTAGATGTTGAATAGGAGAAGGAGAGTACCAACCCCTGTGGCTCCCACACAGGAGGGCGAGATCTCTCCTCCCCAATCACCACCAGTTGGAATTGGTCCTGGAGAAAGGAGATGAACCAACACAATACTGTGTCACCCCCCCCCATCCTCTGAGTTGATCCAGAAGATACCATGGTCAAGGGTATTGAAAACAACTGAGAGGTGAATTAATGCAAGGATGGTGGCATCAGCACCATCCCACCCACGCTGTAGATCATCTAAAAGTTCAACCAATGTCCACTCTGTTCCATATCCAGATCTGAAATCTGACTGATGTTTATTTATCAATCAATAGTGCATGTTACACATCAGTCTCTAAATCAGTCATTTAAGACCAGGGGAGATGCATTTTGATGGTAGTCAAGGAATTAACAAGCAATCTCCAAATGCTAAATAGTGCAAAAGAAAGCTCTTGGTAAGTCACATTGCTCTACCAATCAAGTGTTGGGTTTTGTTTCAGACCTATTTTCTGACACAATGGTGCTAAAAATAAGATAAATAAATAACAGTGGTATGATGAACCCCAAGAAAAAACTATGAAAGTCAGAGGTAGCAAAATATACTATATCCTTTATATATCTCTCATAATTATTTACAGTTTGTCCTTCTACTATGACAGTTGCCCAGTATTCCAGTAATTCATATCCCTAGCCTTACTAGTCCATTGCACATTTAAAGGCTCAGTCTGCAAAGATTGCATGGGGAAAATAGCTGGGCCAAAGAGTCAAAGTGCCATCTGTACACGCAGCTGCTTATGCATAATCCAAAGTGAGTGTCAAAAAACCCACACGTTGTGGATGGTAGATTATGGAGCCATATGGGAGAAAGAAGAACAACCCGATTGACAGGCATTTCAGATTCTATAATATAAATGTCATGCAGACAGTTGTGCACAAAATTCAAAGCCTGCCACCTGCCACAGGGAAAGCTACCAAAATCTCTTTTGAAAATGAATATTCAGAAACAAGCCTTTTCTGTGAGAAGGAAGAATTTACCAAGATTAATCTCTTCCAATCCCTTCTTAATGGACATGGAAGCAGGCAAAAGAGTCCTCAGCAATGCCATGTCTGAAAAATTCCTGTCTGCTCAAAGGATCATGTGCACCTTTGTGCCTATGAGAAAACATTTCAGAGTTGCAGTCTATAAACTAGCCAAGGGCTGGACAAAAAACCAAACAAGAGAGGACCAAAGTTACATTTGATTCTCTGTTCCCATTCCTATTAAATTACATTAAGTGCCTTCAACATGGTTTACTTCATAGCTATTTAATCACACCCTTTTATTTCGTGTAAAAAATGCAATATATCGGCTCTGGGGGGTGCATTGAAGACCATTTGTGGCTTTTGAATATTGGGATGTGCTTGCCTAAAGTGGAGTAGATTTATTCTCTGAGAATAGGATGAGCTCTAAAAATTGGAATTATGAGAGAAATAGAAAAATTAGAAAAGTCATGCTCTTTCTGATGGCACAATCGCCTTTCTTAAATTTCTCAAAACCACGTTGAAGTTGGCTATGTAATCATTGTCACGCCTTGAGGTAGTTGGATGGCTGAAAAAAGGGAGTGAACTGCCAGGGCAATTTCTGGGGTATATTCCCATTCCCCACTCTATATACTGGAAAAGTATTTTTTTTTCCATTAAAACAAGATATAAAGCTGTTCCAGTCCTTTTTCTCCACCTTCTTGTTTTGATGATGAAACTCTGAAGATTATTTGGCTGATATCTATTATAAATAAAAACCTGGCATGATTGGTGTTCCTGATTTTATGGAGAAATGTGAATGGATTCAGCTATATATAACTACAATTACTCTTCATCTTCCCATCAACACAGGGACAACAGGTCTGGCACAAATGACTTCCAACTGTATGTTTATTAAATGCCAGATGACATCAAATTAGTTTATCAATTTGCCTGGGTGATGATTGATTGCACTATTTAATGTTTTTCTACTTATACTGGTGTTCAGTGAGATACTTTAACAAGACACAAGTGCTTTTAAATTGGTTCTGTGCACATCGGATCCAAAACACTTCAGAGTTATCTTAACATGCAACATCATGATTCTAAACCATTTGCATAGTATAGATAGATATATCTTACACAGGATAATGCACATTATATATATAAAATAAAATATATACCAAGCCCCATGCTTTATATGATATACTGCAAAATCTATTTTCAAACAGAAGAGGGGAAAAAAAGAAGGAAGGGAAAACAAAAAGAGAAAGGAAGGGTAAAAATAATACAACTTTCATGTCTCTCTTTAGAATAAATAGCTTGTAAAATTGTAAAAAATGTCAGTATCATAACTTTAAAGCAAACAAGAAAAAGCCATAATCATAACAAAAGGCCATGTTCTAATAAAGAGAACCATGGTGGCACAGTGGTTAGAATACAGTATTGCAGGCTAATTCTGCCCACACATCAGGAGTTCGATCGTGACCAGCTTAAGGTTGACTCAGCCTTCCACCCTTCTGAAGTCGGTAAAATGAAGACCCTCATTGTTGGGGAAATATGCTGATATGCCGTAAAGCACTGTGGAGCAGTATTATAAATCTAAGTGCTATTGCTAGAACAAAACCCAGTTCAATCTGCACTATTATTTATCATAAACATAACACAGTGAGCTTAAGAATAATAAAAAATGGTATATATCAATGATGAAGAAAAGTGCAAATGTGCAAAGAAACCCATTTCTTTCTTTCGTTCTTTCTTTTTTATTTTTCCCCCCAAAATTAAAATACAAAATAAAAAAGAAGAAATAAACTAACAACCATCTAACACTAATAATAATAATAATAATAATAAAAAATTATGTGTAGAAAAAATAGTAACAAATAAAGAATATATCATTCATACTAAAATTAAAGTCCCCCCTGGCTGAATGCTGACAAATGTATTAAAAATATTTGATGCATTCTCCTCCTCTTACATAATGGGTCAACAAACAGTTATAAACTTGCCCATCTGTATTTGATACAAATACACTGTTACATTTAAAAAGGTGTGGAAATCTAGTTATCTAGCAACCCAATCAACCCAACTTCTGTTCACTACATAAAATAACAAGACAACAGGTAACTCCAAAGGTAAAATTAATCTTCAAAGCCCTCTGTTAATTATCTGTTATTATATCTGTCACACAGAAAATCCACAAACGGCTTCCAGGCTCTTATAAAATTATCTAATCCATTGTCTCTAATCAATGCAGTTAATTTCACCGTCTCTGCTAATTCAACCAGTTTTAGAAAGAAGCCCACTTCTGATGACATGCTTATTGTTTCTGTTTGATCTTTGAATCACTAGACACATCCTTGCTTTAAGCTGATAGAAATCCTGGTAAGATACCATCCTGGTCAGTTGTGACTGATGGGATGCTAATGATGTTGCCTTGTGTAGCACTTCTACACAAAACCATTTCTGGAGTGGAGGGACAGGGAAAAGTCAGTTGCCACTGTGCTTCTGATACAGGCACAACATTTCCAAGGACAAAGTCCAATTTTGTGAGATAACAAAAAAAATCCTTTCATAGCTCTGTGAATGAGAATATTAATAAAGCAAATCAAAGGTGGCAGGACATTTGCAAGCACTCACCATGAGACTGACTAGCAGTGATGCTGCAAAAAAAAAAAAGCAAATATATAAGGAGTCCAAAAAAAAGGTGAAATGCATTCTGGAAAAGTATGGCATGCATATAATTGACCTTCTCAAGATAGGAGAAAACCTCTCATTCTTCCTGTTGCTACACTTTGACTTAAAAATGAATGATAATATAAAGAACACTCAACTTAATAAGTACATTTGAGACTGTGGCCAATTCCCTAATTTAAGATATATTTTTTTATTAAACTGTAATCACTATGTGCTCTTTCTTTCCCCTTTCTGCATTGAGAACAATAAATGGAAACAACTTCAGTGTTGTTATCTGTCTCTGAATAATAGGTTTCTCTGCAGAATAAAAGATTTGCTTTCACAGGCTACATGGAATAAATTGAAGAGTAGAAACCTGTCTATAGACAATGATGGCACAGAATATTTGTTCAAATAATTTCTGCCCTAGCTTGGAGTGGAGACTGGGTGGGGAGAACAGCTAAGATGAAATTCGTAGGAAGTTGCATTACACATATGAGTATTTTAGCAAGTGAATCAGCCAACATTATTTTGGTATCTTGGATGAGTGAGAAAATAAGGAAATTAAAGATAACTGGAGTCTTTCCTTTCATTTTCCCAATAAGGAATCAAAATGATATCTTACATTGTAGGAACAGAAAGTTTGAAGTAAGCATTCTATTTTGTTCAAGAACATGCCTTTTAAAAACCTTGTAGAATCAAGATGGTAGATTTGGAGCCATGTAATATCAGCAAGCTATATTTAAAATATTGACTAATCATTTCATGACTCCTACAACATCCTAGCATTCTAATTTGCATAGGGAACCATTACATATAGAACAGAGACAACCACACAAGATCTCCTGAAAATACAAGTTCAGCCCCATTCTTTCCCATGCACCACAGTAAATCACAAATGACTTATTTGAGTGAGAGAGAGGGGGGGAAAAGAAGAAAAGTTGAATAAAGTTACACTGAAAAGAATGACAAGCCATCTATATCACTCTGCATGGTATTTTCTGGTACATAAATTTGTGCACACAATATGGTAGCCATCTTCAGCTTGTATGTTTATGGTCAGAATGTTACAAAAAATATTTACAATTCAGGCTTTCACATACAGTATGCCATTCCTACAGATTTCAGAACCAATAGCCCTGGACAGCAATAATCATTGTCTATAGCAGGGGTGTCAAACTCGCAACGTCACGTGACATGTCGCGATGTATCACGACTTTTTTCCCATTGCCGGCAATGGGGTGGGTGCGGTTTCAGCATGACGCATCTGGCCCACGGGCCGGCAGTTTGACACCCCTGGTCTATAGAGGGTTGAAACTCTATTGGATGTCATCTCCCCTTACAGCACCCCTATTCTTTTCTATCAAACTTCTGCTTGACACACACATGCAGGGATAGATAGGGATGAATAAGGTTTAATAATGCATATTCCTGGTCAACAGAAGGTGAGGAAAAAGGTGAAATTAATTAATTTCTGCAAATAAATTCTTGATAATTAATTATTGGATTAATTAGGCAACACATTTACAGGAGGTACAAACCTCAGGATTCTATGAAGTAATTGAAATACTGAAGAGGAAGCATGTGGTATTCATAAAACGTTTATTAACTTGCAAACTTTTTACTGAATACTGTAGTTTGCTTAAGCATCACATACATACACTCTCATACATGCATGTGTGTTCCCAACTATGAATTGGTCAAGTTCATAAGGGGTATCGACAGAGACAGAGCTTCAAATTTCAGTGACAATATACAAATAATGAGGTTATTCAATATGAGATCCATTACAGCTTTCATTTTAATACTATGCCAACATATAATTGATCTCCCTTTCCTTTCCATGTCATCTCAGTTTTTCCCTGATAATTATGTGTCCTGCATTGTATAACTGGTAGCTGTCATTCTGGACCTTGCTGTTATGGATTGTTTCCCTGTGAACTGTTTTATAGTAATTCCTGTCTGGTAGCTCGTTTCCAGATTTGGCCTAATGTTTTATTACTTATAACAAAGATGGAGTTGAATTTCTGTAGTCTCCAGTTTGATATACTTGACCAGAATTATAGGTATTGTTTGAAAGACAGCATTATACTGAATACTTATACAAACATTAGATATAAGAATCAGTTGACTTAGTTTTTTTTAAAAAGGATAGATCAACACTCACTAATAAAAACTGTTATCTATCCATTTGTCTGTGGAGATATTTCCAAGGAAGATGGGTGGTTAAGAAACATGAAATATAAATAAATAAATTTCCACATACTCTACTGATTTATTTATCACTGTACCCAGTTCTTAATCTAAATTTCCATACAATGTGGAATATCTATCTTTCAACCTCCTACAATCAGATTTATTTATTTGTTTGTTTGTTTGTTTGTTTATATCCCACCTTATTTTTACAAATAACTCAAGGTGGCCAACATATCCTCCTATTTTCCTCCCAATAACCCTGTGAGATGAGTTGTACTGGTAGAGAGTGACTGGCCCAAGGTTACCCAGTTGGCTTTCATAGCTAAGGTGGGATTAGAGCTCATGGTCTCCCACTTTCTAGCTTGGTGCTTAATCACCTGTGCTCAGAAGAAAATTCTTAAAAAGTAGGCAATTCATTTTGAGTACTGAACTTTCAAAATAGCTATCCTGAGCAAACAAAATCCTCATATATTATTAAGTTTTTTTAAAAGAAAATCCCCAGTGGGATGGCAGAAACATTCACTACTTAAAAAATTCTTGCCTCTGTTGCATTTTTCTTGTCAATATTCCAAAATGTGGCCAACATAGTAGTTGAAGTTATTTGTCTCTGAAGCCTACTGCCAAACTCATTGTCCCTAAGATGGGTGTACAAGTGGATTTGAGAGTGCTCGTGGACTCGGGGTGCTCCCGGTGCATTATTAGCTTGCCACTTGCCCTTAAAATGGGTATACGGGCAAGGTTGCTCTCCAAGCCCATGAGATTTGAACAAGCCGATGGCTCTTTAATGGGAGGAACTTTAGTCACACAATTGACAGAGCCGATATGCTTAGAAATAGGTGAACATTGGGAGTTCATTCGCTTCATGGTGGCTCCGAAGATGACTGAGGCTGTGATTCTAGGTCTAGCCTGGTTAGACAAATGGAAATCTTTTATTTGGTGGGAAAAGGAGATGAGGACTGTGAGATTACCTATAGGGCCCAAACCCCCTCTTAATTCGGCCGACATTACTGGAGAGTCTAGGCCATCTATCGAGTTAGCAAAAATAACTATCCTGCCACAACCAGGCAAACCACTCATCCCCAGCGAATATCAGGATCTAGCGGAGGTGTTTAGTGAGAAAGAATGCAACATCCTGTCACCCCATCAGCCCAATGATTGCACCATTGAACTATTACTGGGAGCTAAACTCCCACGGCCGAGGATGTACGCCATGACCTCCCTCAAAATGGATGAACTGAAACAATATGTGGACAAAACCCTAGTAAGAGGATTCATTGAGCCGGCCAAATCTCAGGTGGGGGCTCCGGACTCTCCTTTCTCACAGGGCTGGAGGTCAATGCTGGTGGCTTTGAGGACAGGGAAACCGCCTGCGCTCCACCGGCGGGGCTGGGACTTCTCTTAGGCACAGATTGGTGTTGGCCCCGCTGATCATCGTGTTCACTGGCATGTGAAGAGTGAGAAAGTTGTTCCCCGCTCCTCACCTCCAGCCCTTCGAATCTCTCCACCAATGTGCTCAGCCATATTCGTGCTGTATATCAGGATATCATCAAGATACAACAAAACCCCCTTGTACAAATGATCGTGTAGCACCTGAATTGAAGTTATCTCTTGGGGATAATGGTAGTAGGGTCTGCTGTTGCTGTTGTTGAGGCTTTGGCTGAAAGAGATTGTGCAGAGGTTAAGGTAGGTACAGCAAAGAGAAAGGGAGAAAGGAAGGTGAAATAGCTGTGCTTACACAATGAAGAAAATGGTCCACGATTTCTTTCTCTAGCAAGCTTCTGGAAAGAAAGAAAAAAGCCAGGGGGTGCAGGGAACGAGTAAGCAAGTTATGGGGAAGGTGTGTGTCAGGTTAGAAGGCAAAAAAGCAGTGATCACCTGATGGAAGATGGCATCAGAGGTTACTGATTGGAATAGCAACTTTGTGAGATATCTTCTATCTGATTGTTATTCTTAGGTGAGACCTAAAAAAAAAAAGACAAGAAAAGAGAAAGGGTTGTTGGGGAGATTCTGTTTTCTTCAGAAGTCGACACAGAAATATAGAAATAGTCATGGAGGCACAGAAACCCGCAGCTAGATGGGATGGTCAATCCTACAAGGTCAGTTAGAGCCTACAGATCACAGATTTCCCTTAGGTTCTCCTCCATGTAAATCAAAATGTTTGCATGGGAAGTTTGTTTTGAATACCAACTCCCTGTTGGATCACTGTGATCCAGCTTCAGCCTACCCTAGTGGCACCAGCATGTGAGGATCAAGCATCATGCAGTCCATCTTGACACTGGGGTGTGAAGGTGCATGGATGAAAGGTATAGGGTTGTTGGTCCAGTTGGTCCATTCCCCCCAAAAAATGACAAAAATAATATGTATGCCATTATAACAACAAATGATTACAATTCTATGTATACTTATCTAAGGCAAATATTATTCAAGTATGTATTTCTAATACATTTATTTATACAGCTATCTTTTTAAATTTATTGTATTCTGTATAAATTAGCCCCATATTTCATTACACCTGTCCCTACAAAGCCTATGTTTATATGCAATCCATTCATAACTAGAAAATGTGACTAAGTCTTCTATCCATTTAGTGAAAGGGGCCATAAATTTACCATTCCAGAGCTGTAATATGAGTCTTTTGGCCATAGTAAGGGCAGAGAGAATCCACTGACATTTTCCTGTTATGAAATTCCATGTACTAGGTATGTAGCTTAAGAGAATAATAACCGATGAGAATTTTAGTTTTTGTCTCATAATCATTTTTATATCATGCACTATTTTATCTCAAAATGTAATCGATATCTGACATTGTAAAAACAAGTGTTTTAAAGAAACATTATCCTATAACATTTCCAATAAAATGTTTGTGACAGTCCTTTTCTATATAAAGGTAGTGGAGCCCAATGCATTCTAAATATTATTTTTTGTTGTATAAGTCATAATTTAAGGTCCATTGACATTCTTGCTATAGAAAGACACTTTCCCATTGTCTAGACAATATAAGAATCTTTAATTCTTTATTCCATTCATTTCTTAACATTTCCATATCAAATTGCTTTATTGATAACAAACATGTATAAAAACAAACAGCAGGTTTTTTAAAGGATTTAACAAGTTGTTCTAGTATCTTTGATGCCTCAGAAGCTGATCTAAATATTGCTGATCTAAACAGTTTTTAACTGTAAATATTGCCATTGATTATGTCTGATATCTGATATTTATCTAACAGAATATGTTAAAGATTGATCTTCAATTGGTCCAAAGTCAATATCCCCACTTCCATCCAGTTTTTCCATATCATCACCTTTTCCCCAACTTTCAAAATTAGGTTTCCCCATAATAAATCAGCTGAGCATGGGGAAAAGGGTTCAATCCCCTTTTTATTAGATGCAATTTGAAGTGATGTAATTGTTTCCAGATATACCAGAATTTTGCTATATTTGGATCCTAATGCTGTCTATCCAACCAAAGGTGCTATATATGTATATTCCAAAGTTGCCCAAATTGGAAAGTTAACATTAATATTAAACAACAAATAAGCATGATGATACAGGTCCAGATTCAGAAAACTGATTCCTCACTTATTAATTGGTTATTTCCATTTCTTGGAATTGAAGAACTTCATAGTTCTTCGATTCCAAGAATGGATAAACAACAAATTTATTTTCTGAAACTGTTTCCAGATATATAAATTGGATTTCCTCTCAGAATAAAAATTAACCTGGGAATAATATTCATTTTGAGAGCGTTTATCAAGTTTATTTATCAAATTTATTTGCCACTCATTTCACAGTTCAGGCAACTCAGAGCATTCACCTTTCTGCATAGGATAAGCTTTAATTACTCCCATTTATCGATATCTGAAGAAATCTCTCTCAATATTTGGTTTATATTACACTTTACTGGTATAGTATGGTATAGTGTGGTGTGATGTGGTGTTGCATAGATGTATAAAATAAATAAGTTAACAAGGAGATCATGAAACACTGTGAGCTCTCATCTGTTCTCTTTTATATGCTTTGTGCATATGTGATGTATCTATTCAAAATATCATTTAAATCTTTTTACACCAAAGCCAACAAGTTTTCAGAATAGTGTAGATTTGAAAAAAATGGAATAAAAATATATTTTGTGTTTTTGGTTCATTTCCCAGGTTATAATTTATATGCCAGGAATAATACCCAAAGAGGAAGAAAAGCATACAGATGGCGTGTAATGTTTTTGCTCACCGGGTATGCATATTGTTGCACGTAGATCAATGTACAGGAGAACAAAAAGTCTTGGGTTACAGAAACTATTCAACTGACAAGGGAGCACAAAATAGTATAAATAGTAGGTTTAATCAGCTGCTTGGAGCACACTGTTATCTGAGGAAAGTTTTAAAGTCCAGCTCCAGCCCAGCGTGAGATTAACACCATCCTGCTGCTCTTCAGATTTTCAACAGTGCAGGGATGGTGATGGATTATGGCTCAGAGAAGCCACAAGCACCATAGCTACTATGTTTTGATTATTAGGCAGTCAGATTTTATCAGACAACATACGTTCCTTGACTGAGATTTTGTTTGCTTGTAAGAATCCATTGTTATGCCATTGACTGAAGAAGAAGAAAAATGTAATGGGTACAATCTGGGTTTTATTAACTTCATTAAACTACATGTGTTTCATTGATTTTGAAAAAGCTTTTGATAAAATAAGACACAGCAAACTATTAGAAATCCTGAAACAAGGGGGATTAGATGACAAAGACATCCAAATAATAAAGAATCTGTATTGGCATCAGGTAGCAAATGTGAGACTAGGCCAAAAATACTCAGCTGATGCAGACTCATCAACAGAGTCACAGAAACATCTGGAAAATACGGCTTGAAGCTTAACACCTCAAAAACCAAGATCATGGTCATCAGCAAACAACCTGTTAACTTACCACCAGTAAATTCAGAAGGAACACCACTAGAAAAAGTTGAAAGGATCACGCACCTCGGTTCTACTTTACATGAAAGCTGGGACATGACCGCTGAAGTAAAGACAAGGATAGAGAAAGCTTGAACAGCATTCTTGAAAATGAAAAAGGTCTTCTGCAGTCACGACATAAGCCTAAGACTGAAAATCAGGCTTGTCAGATGCTATATTTTTTCTATCTTGCTCTATGGAGTAGAGAGTTGGTCTCTGACAGAAGGCCACCTGAAGAGACTAGAAGAATTTGAAATGTGGATTTACAGGCGGCTGTTACGTATAAGCTGGGTTGACAAAATCAGAAACGAGGAGGTGATAAGCCACCTGGGAAAGCCAAGGGAAATCATCAAAACAATTAAAAAATGAAAATTAAAATATTTCGGACATGTGATGCGACACCCAGAAACATACGGCATACTCCATTTAAGGAAAGATTGAAGGCAAACGAGGTCCAGGCAGAAGAAGAACATCATGGCTTCAAAATCTAAGAGACTGGTTTGGACAAAACTCAGCAGCACTTTTTCGTGCGGCTGCTGATAAAAACAGGATCGCCAACATGATTGCCAATGTCCGATAACGGATATGGCAGAAGAAGAAGAAGATTAAACTAGATATACAGTGGCTATATCTAGTTCAGTGAAGAGAAGGACTAGGGGTGACATGATAGCAGTGTTCCAATATCTCAGGGGTTGATACAAAGAAGAGGGAGTCAAGCTATTCTCCAAAGCATCAGAAGGCAGGACAAGAAGCAACGGATGGAAACTAACCAAAGAGAGAAGCAACCTAGAACTAAGGTTATTCTAACAATTAGAATAATTAATCAGTGGAACAACTTGCCTCTTGAAGCTGTGAATGCTCAAAGAGTGGAGTTTTTAAAAAGAGATTGGACAACCATTTGTCTGAAATGGTATAGGGTTTCCTGCCTGAGCAGCGGGTTGGACTAGAAGACCTCCAAGGTCCCTTCCAACTGTCATTCTGTCATTCTATTATACAAGCAAGTGCCTGCAAGCAGCTGATACCTATGGGAATCCTACTTTCCCCTCCAGCTTTGAGAAGTATTCTTTGTGGGATAAGACAGTTTGGACTCTTTGTTGTTGTTATTACTTAAATTATTTTGTAATGTGGTGATGGGGACAGCTTTCTGTTTTAACATAGTACAGTACAGAGAAAAGACTTAAATTATATTTGGAAGCACATATTTTTACAGTAACAGAAAATAAATAGAGATGTTATTATCAATGATGGCAAGGTCACTTTGCACAGCCTGGGCTACTATATACTCCAATTGCACTATTTATATAGTGCTGGAGTATAAAGTATATAGATTTTGTTGGGCCCCTTTTTAGTGCTTTTAGTGTACTTATATGCTCCCTTTAATACATGGGGTAAAAGTGCCTTCTATTGACAGGAATTTTACTCTTATTTTGAAAATTTATATACCCAAATTTATCACCTTGTTAAAATATGTCAGTCATGAAAAATTAAAGCAATGCATGAATTGATGTTCCTTGGAGGAAGGTTTACTAAAGATGGAGAAATGGATGGAGAACTTTAAGGAGTATAAATCCTGGTAGAAAGTGAATAGATAGTATGTGGTTTGAAACAAGGAATGAGTCTTTGTTCAAAGAAGCAAAAGTAATGAAATAAGCACAGGTTTCTATCCATTCTGTTCTACAGAATTGGGTATGTCTGGAGAAACACAAAAGTAGGCTGAATACACTGAGAAAGGGATACTGAAGAAGTGCACAGTGAAGAGGAAGGGTCCAGAAACTATGCTAAATAAAGATGGATTGAATACAAAAGTGATTGAACAGGCTGAAAGAAAGTATGGTGAGGTGATTTGGTCATGTAGAGAGAATGAATGAAGATAGAATTGAAAAACAAATACATGAGGGAAGAGGAAGCAGAAGTTCAAGAAAACCAGGATTGGATGGAGCGGATGAAATTCTCAAAAATAAAAAAGTAAGAGGTATAAAGAGCAAATGTTAATACAAGAAGCAATTTTGCAGTGATGATATTATATTAGGCAACTACTAGCTCTGGTGAGAGTTCATTCTTTTTCTTCCCCTCATTCTCAAACATAGAAGGCTGGCTACAATAATAATAATAATAATAATAATAATAATAATAATAATAATAATAATAATAATAATAATAATAATAATAATAATAATAATAATAATAATAATAATAATAATAATAATAATAATAATAATAATAATAATAATAATAATAATAATAAAGGGAAGGGACCTTGGAGGTCATCGAGTCCAACCCCCTGCTCAGGCAGGAAACCCTATACCATTTCAGACAAATGGCTGTCCAGTCTCTTCTTAAAAACCAGTGTTGGAGCATTTCACCACTTCTGGAGCAGGTTGTTCCACTTGTTAATTGTTCTAACTGTCAGGAAGTTTCTCCTCAGTTCCAGGTTGCTTCTTTCTTGACTAGTTTTCCATCCATTACTTCTTGTCTGCCTCAGGCGCCTTGGAGAATAGCTTGACTCCCTCTCTTTTTGGCCCCTGAGATATGGAAACTGCTATCATGTCACCCTCCTTCTTTTCATTAAAATAGACCATGGGTCGGCCATCCGAAACGTCGGATGAGCCGCACGGACCCATTTAGCTTAAAAAAAAAAAACGCTGGGAGCCGCGCGTTCGCGCATCGGCGCGCGCACCCGCGCATGCGCGCGACCCCGTTCGCGCATGCGCGCGCGCCCCGCGCACCCGCGCATGCGCACCCGCGCGCCGTTCGCGCATGCGCGCGCCGTTCGCGCATGCGCACCTGCGCTCGCGCACCCCCGCACCCGCCCGCGCATGCGCGCATGCGCTCGCGCACCCCCCGCACCCGCCCGCGCATGCGCGCATGCGCTCGCCAAAATGGCGGAGGAGGCTCCGGAGCCGCAGGTAAGGCCTCAAAGAGCCGCATGCGGCTCCGGAGCCGCGGGTTGCCGACCCGTGAACTAGACATACCCAATTCCAGCAAACGTTCTTGATATGCTTTAGCCTCCAGTCCCCTAATCATCTTTGTTGCCCTTCTCTGCACTCTTTCTAGAGTCTCAACATCTTTTTTACATCGTGGTGTACATCGAGATAATGTTTATTATCTCTCTCTCTCCCCTCTATTCCTCATGGGACTAATGGGACTAATGGGACTAATGGGACTCCTCATGGGACTAAAAATCTCTGTCCGGCCTTCCCTGAAAAATTGTGATTATTTCAACAGTATAGAAGGCTGGACTCTGGCAAGAAGCAGAATATGTGCAGAAAACATAGTAAGATTGGTACCCAAGCTCCGGTTCAGGACTAGGCATGACACACTGTAGGAAGAATTGAAAAAAATTAACAGATTTATACAAACAGGCTACAGAGTTGCTACAGAACTGTAATTCATAATTAGGCAGATGGGGGAAATTATTATATGGGAATTGTCATAATAATGGTAATTAATTAATTAAAGAACCACATCACAACATGTGAATCCACATATGTAAGATCACTACCACCACCTATAATAATACTAATAATATACATTGGATATGAAATTAGTTTGGCTTATTATTTTTATGCCAGCATTTTGCTTCTACAGTTCAGACATTAACTTCCCTTTTCCAGTTAGTAATTTTTTTATGATCTAATTTTGTATGTTGCTGGGACTAACCATTTCTGATTTCCTAACAATCTTTTGTGACCCAATTGGCCTGATCATATGTGCAATTCTTATAACATGGCTTCTAATCTGCAATTACTGAAGAGAGAAAACACAGTAGGCCTTTGAACATTAGAGAGTTCTAGAAGAAGCCCTAGAAGATGCTAAAAGTGGGGAAATGTTTACTGTAAATAGTAGAGCTATGTGGATTGAAACTTAGAATATTTAGGTTAAAATTTTTTTACTGAATCTGAAATTGCATAGAAATGCGTCACCAAGTTCAGAAGCAGAAATGGTTCATTATAGCTTCTTTGCCACCTGGGAAAAATGGGATTCTTTCCCCCCCCCCAGGATATGTTGTATATCCATGGATATGTGAAAAGGCTTTATGACCAACTAAAGCTGAGATATTTTTTGTTGCAGGAGCATGTGAATTAAAGGAATAACATCTACAGATATTCCTCGTTGTTTAAAGATTATTTGCGATTACAATGGCCATGAAATGGTTGCTATGGGACCTGTAAGTCATTACTTACTTGCCTATAAAGCACTCCCTGGACATTGTAAATGGTCATGCTGTACTTCCATCCATGGTCATGTGATTGTATGTCGGGTGTTTGACAATCAGTCACTTTATAACTGGTCATGTCATTTCACAATCACATGACTGTGACTTGTGACTTTATTGATTTCTAGATATTTTTTTTTGCAAGTTTCTAGCAAAAAACAACCATTTTTAGAAGATGCTGAAAAATGTACCATACGTTTGGCACACAACTGTTGAAGATTTGCAGAAACTAGCAGAGATTAGGAAATGTTGAAGTATGTATTTGTTATGCGTATTTAGCTATCCATGTAGTCTGATGAAGAGTCCAAGAGTTCTTGATTAACTTCCCGGGCTTCATCCTGATTGGTTCCAGAAAGCCAATTTTCCTTCTAAGCCACTGTTCAACTTTAAGATGGGTGGACTTCAGCTCCCAGAATTTCCCAGCCATCATGGGTGATTAGGGAATTCTGGGAGTTGAAGTCCATGAATCTTGAGGCTGAGAAACACTGTTCTTAGATAAAGGATGTGTAAAGTGGAATGCTGAGCTAAGCTGAATCCAGATCATGAGAATATATAGCAGGCTAGAGCAGGAAGCTAATTGTAAGGCATAATAAAATGAACTATGAGATGCAACACCAGGAAAAAGTGATTTTAAAGTTTGTGATATAAGGAATAATACTAAGTGGTAGTTCATTCCCATTACAATGGGAAAAAATCCACTAATTTTTAACTTATGGAATCCTAGACCTGGAAGGTGCCATTTGGGGCACTGAGTTAATTCCCCAGCTCTGTGCAGAAATCCAAATTAGAACATCCTTGACAAATGGTTGTCCAGTGACTGTTTGAACAGGCTGTATCTTTTCATCACATTCTGTTTCATGTATTAATTTGGCAATTTTAAAAAAATGCCATGATGCCATTTCTTATCTTGCTGAAATCTTAGTTAAACATTTGCCTTGTGCATAAGTTGTCAGTATTTATAACCAGCCTGTCTTCTTTCTTTCATGAGGACAGTGTGTTCTATTGGGAGATTGTGGCATAAACAAGATAAACGTGGGAAAGTTGTCAAAATATGCTGGAAAATAAGACATCTGTAACTCTAGAACTCTGCTGCACTTTACAACTTGACCTCCCTGCACTTTATGATGTCTCCATAAGGTTTAATGCTATTCAGTACAATTGGTGCCTTACTTTATCTTCCACCTGGAGGTATGTACTTTAGATCTTGGAGGAGGGTATCATACAATATGCAACATTTTTGCTAGTCTTTGAAAGTAATTTAAAGTGTCTGTAAAGGGTGAAAGGAAAATTACTTAAAGTTAAAGCAGAAGACAGGAAAGAAAGAAGGAAGGAAAGAAAGGGAGGGAGGGAGGATGTGTACAAAACATTAAGAGGCACTGGAGCATTCCAAAGAGCAGGGGAGTAATGAGAGACAAACAAAAGTCAAGGGTGTGAAATCTCTCTTTCTAACTAGAAAACACAGATGCAGATGCAGTCACATGATTTTCCAATTAGTAACTACTTCACTTAGTAGCAGATTTGCCAATCCCAATTAGGGTTGTTAAGCAAGGACTACCTATAGTGTGTTTTTTTTAATTGTAGCAATGACTTTATAAGCTTCAGTGTCAAGGCAGAATTTTTCTTTTTTTTAATATTATATTATAAATCTTGGTATATTGTATTATTTGAATTCAGTGATGTTTATATGACATGATTAGAGTATATTAACATCCATTATTTAGATAGATTAAAATATTGAAAACAAAAGAAATTATATCAATATTGGTTACAAATTAGGATGTCAATACTACAAGCATAACATTATTTGACTTTTTTATCCAAGGTTAAATCTAACATTAAAAGAGCACTGCTGCAACTCATCGATGTATTTGTTTTATAATCATGACAGATGTATTAGATAGTTAACACTGATTCATTTGTTTCTCAATGTATTCTACATAATATGAGTAATTACCGAGAAAATATTTTTTTTTGGGGGGGGGGAAATAATCTGCTAATATAATCCACATACATATTATTTGATTACCAGCTTTCTGTGTTCTCCTGAGTGCAAGTAGTAAGATCTGGCAAGCAAAGACTTATCTGAAATTTGCATATGAGAGATCACAAATTCAACTAAAAGGTGCCTAACAATCCATCTGCTTTGTCCTGAAGCCAATGCTTTGCAATGTTGATTCTGTAAAGCCAGAGGCCTAGAAGCATTGTGTTTGCTTAATATGACCTGCCAAGTTCTGTCTGAGATGCACGTCTGCCAAGCCCTGAAGACCTATTTCAGTAAGAAACTTCAACCTTCCCTTCCCAAAGTTTCATAAAAAATTGATCCCATTCTCATAAGAAATTTTCTTAAAGCATCCATTTCACAGAAAGACATACAACTGCCTAAGTGATTACTAACCTCTCCTTACTTATATCCTTGCTCATTTATCTTATCCAGCAAACACTTCTTTCACCTTTTAGCAATACAAAGACAATTCGGAAATAAACCTCCATTTGGTTATCAATGACAGACACTCACAGATACAGAACTTTTATTATACACATTAGAAAACTACAACATTACATTACTTTTTGACATAATCACCATTCAGATTTAGGCACTTGCCATAACATCTTACAAGGTTCGAAATTCCTTAGTGGTAGTCGCTAATTATACTTTATTGTAAGGCTATATTAACAGAATCTTGCAAATCTCAATATATAAACTTTCTGCTGCCATTTTTTAACTATTTGATCCCAGCCCCCAGTCCGCGGCCCACTATCAGGCCTTGGGCCCTTTGGAACCAGGACGTAGAAATGGTGGGTGACCATGCACGCATGCACTCACAGCCCCACTCACGCGAGCAGTGGGTGACCCCAGGTACACGTGCTCTATTTGCTTGCCTGCCACATGCAGGACCATCCTCTCTCCCCCCACACACTGGTCCGCAAAGCTGAAAAGATTGGGGAACTCTGCATTAGGGCAGGTCCTTCCTAAGTTTCTTTCTCTGACCATTCAGCAAGTGGAGACTCCTTCTTTTCTTGTCTGATTGTTTCTTAGGAAGCATGTCTTCCCCTCTTTCCCTAAACCATTCACACATTCCATTATAACAAGTGACTATTTATTCAGATATCTGGTTAGATTAGGATATCTGTTGCGAAAGTCAATATTCAGTAAGCAACTTTTTAAATTCTTGAAAAGGGATGAACAACTATTTTTGTCACCATGGATGGCTTACATGGTGGTATGAATTTAGTCAGAGTCACAAACACACGAGTACATGCTCAGCTTTTTGCTCTTTCTCTAATTTACACACACATACTCATGCAAACAAAGATACTTTTCCTCTCAACCATCCTGTTTATTTCTGCAACAATCAGCTGTTTAACAGAGAGTGAATCATAAAGGGATTTTATGATTTTTTTCCCCTTCCCTTCTTCCTTCTATATGGATCTGTTCATTTCTGATCTCTGTCCAATGGCAGTCAACTATTGGATTGGGTCAGGGGAAACTCACACAGAGAAGTTACCAACCCCACTGTACACTTACCTCTGTCACCAAGCTCACTGGTGCTCCAAAAAGCTATGGAAGAAAGTAACTATCAGGATTTTCCTCTGAATACATAGAGGGGAGGGGAGACAATTGAGGTAGAGAACCTTGTAGAAGTTGGCCAATGTAATTTATAATTTGCAGATTTTTCACATATGCTCTAGAGCCACAATAAAGGCAGCAATTGCAGAGGTCTAAGAAATGAAACAGGAACTATAGAGTGAATCACTGCAGATACAATCTTAAAAACATGTTTTGTGGAATGACCCCCACTGAAGACAGAGTTAAATGTACTTATGACTGGAGTTATGGCAGATGTATAATTTAGATATTACAGAACTCCATACAGATTAGAATTAGGGATAAATTCATGCACTCTAGAAAAGAGAAAGTGATATTGTTGCACAGGTACACATTATCATCCTTTTAGGTCACTTTCTCTCCAGTTTCATAGCCTTAATTCAAGTTTCAGAGACCTAGATTAAATTTCCTGCTTAATCGTAAACTCTACTCTTTTTATTTTCCCAAAAATGAGAATAAGGATGGCTAAATGAGGTATTAGCAGTGATAGATAAGATGATTGAAATAATATTTGAATATATGGTGTGAAGTATACATAGTTCCTCAGAAGATACATAACTGTTTACTTTTTTCCCCTTTTTTCTCTTGTTTCATCCAAAGAAGGGGAACTTCAAGAGAAAATATTGGACTGCAGGCCACGGGCAAGCTGTGGCACCATAATGAGTTCATCAAACCTAGAAGTGAAGATAGAACATTTTTGCTGTGATCACGGTGATTTCTGCAATGAGAGATTACAGAAACAGCATATATGTTCCTCTACCTATGCTTGATTGCCTTGCCTATGCCATCTACAGAGCTACAAGCAAGAGAGCAATTCTCTGCTGCCCTTACTGGGGAATCAAAATCCAGCTGAGGAAAAAGAAGCAGAAAGGGCAAAAAAGGATCAAGTCTTTTCCTTTTTAAAATAAAGCTTTAATACTCTTGGTAGTTGTTACTATTGTCTCTCTGGGATGCAAAACAGCCTATTTAAGTTTTTATTTATATAAAAATTCATATCCTAGCCTTTTAGTGCCTAGACACCACCCAGAATGACTAACAGTACTTAAAACTAAGAGAAAATTAAACTCATTTAAAAGAAAGAAAAACAAGAAACAAGAAACAACAAGAAAAGTTGATGCAAAGGATAAAATTAATACTCCCTGTGTGTGTGGGGTGGGATGCCTTTTTGAATGGGAAGATCTTGATCGGTTGGCAGAGGAATGCCACAGAAGATGTCAACATATTCTCTTGAAACCTGTGCATTCAGGTGAAGCCGCTGAGATGACGTTTCCCCTTATCTCCACCAACTGTGCTTTAGTTAAAACTGGAATAAACAGAAAGATTTCCCATTACTCTTTACAGTGCAGGCAGGCCAATATTAGACAAATATTCCCTAATCAATCCTGCAGCTAGATGTTTTAAATAGCCACTTTAAATTAGGCAGAAAATTCACAATAACACTAAAATGCATACATATATACTTTGAAAAATCTGCATATTTTGAAAAACAGGCTGAACCAAATTATATCATTTATACTCCCTCGTTTGGAATTCAATCATAATTAAACTGGGGCAAAACCAATGTAATATTTTAACTGAAAACATTTTTTTTGCTACTCTAGACCTTCTTATCTCAAAAGACCTTCATGAAAGACCAGAAATGAATTGTTACAAGTACATGCATAATTTACCAAGACGAGGGATTGAGCATTCTTGAAGATCTTATCAGCACATTTTTATACTGCTTTTCCCCTCCCCCCCGAACTTCAAGGGGATAATTTGTAGTTTTTCACTTCAGACATGAGACAGTAGTTAATCACAAATGAAAGGGACATGTTTTATAGCTCATGCATTTTACTTTTGAGCGTAAATCTTCTGTAAGGCTGGTTTACATTATAAAATGGTGTATGTATGATACATGTGTGCTGGCTCTATAGCTGATGGCACCGCAGCTGTGATGTTCATGTAAGAAAGCATAAATCAGATAGTTCTCCTGACAGCTCTTTAATCCATTTTATTAAATCTTCTTTTTTGTCCACCAGTTTGTTTTGAGGTCCTGAAAGATAAAACATCTTTTTTATTTCCTTTGTTGTAGCAAAATTTTGCAGATTTTCTTTTGTTTGTATTAAGTTGTAGTGCTCTTCATTTGTAACTTCCATATTTGAGTCATTTTCCTCTGGTTTGTATTCTATTGTCTGATTTGTTTGTTCATTCTTTGTCATCATTTTTTGAGCAATATTTAATTGTAAGTTTAAGTTAGAGATATGTTCGTTTATGTTATCAAAGTTGTTTTTCATCTCATCACGATTTAAGACAATTGTCATTTGAATCTGTTGCAGCATTGCATATATTTTCTCCTGGAATGTGTTTGCTTTGTCTTGAGTCATTTTTCCTGCAGATCTCTGATGTTCCAAGCTGGGGTCTTCAGGAGGAGGTGTTAGGTGTGGTTTTCTATCACTTTTAGATAAATATACAACATACATTTTATCTCCCCCCTCTAAGTAGTTTTTCACCAGTACCATAGTCTCTTTAATTAGCTTTATCAAACCAGCCTGCCTTAAAATCCAAACAATCAAGTCTTATGTAGTTCTTATCTTTATATATGGTTTTTATAATCCAATACGTTTCCAATTTATCAAGGCACCACTGAAAACAGTATTTTATAACAATTCTTCTTTTCAGGGATCTTATAATTATCAACCAGCCAAAATTTCAATCCATTGTTTAACCACCTGAAAGCTTTCCAAAATTCCCCTTTAGAAGATTAGCCAAAGGCCAAGGCTTTTCTTTCTCTGCAAACAGTTCTTAAACTTAAAAATGCAGCTCAGTGTATTTATAATTCCAGAAGGTCAACAGTTTCTAAACATATATAATTTCACTCTGTAGTAGATAGCTCAATGCTTTATTCCCAGCTGTTTTTTGCTATTTCTGGGTGTCTTGCCAAATTCTGAGTCAATGCAGCTATAGTTTTTTCTAATCCTCCACTAGATGTCACTGTTCATTTTCCAACTTTTAAAGCAAAGAGTTATTATTTTTTTTATAATTTCATCAATACTTTTTCAGGTATGAAGTTTTAGCTGTTTTCTTAGTTTTCAAATTTATCCAGACTGTAGTATTTTTAACCTCATTTAAATATATTTTTGTTTCCCATAAGGGTTTAATTCGCCTTATGGGAGGGTGGGGGTGTAGTCCCCTCCCTTCTCACTTTGGGAGGGTTTTTGCTTCTTGGGGATTTTTTCCAGGAAATCAGATATACAATAGGAGAGAGAAGATCGAATTCATCACCCAGTTTCAAGCATGCTGTTCACCGTTGTTCTGGTTAGTGCCTTTGGACTTTGGCTGCTAGTAGCTTGGGCTGGTCAGTGAGGTGTGGCCAGCTTTTCTCCTGTCAGGTTGGAGGGCTTCACCATTGTTCCACGATCATCGGAGCACCCCTCTTTCTTCCTCACCTCTCCGGGGTGACTTTAGACCCATTTAAGATCCCCATGGCAGGGCAAAACTAGCCGTGGGGTGTGGAGCTCCGCAATCCCATGGCCGTGAGCTACTGTGCAAAATAGGAAGTCAAAAAACGAATATTCTACTGAACTTGTCTTTTTCATCTCCAACAACATCTACAAAAATACAACCTGGCAAGCTAAACCTACTGATTTGGAAAACGACCTGGCAAAAGAAGAAGATTAGAGTTAGAGTTAAGAGATGTGATTCAACTTACCAGATGGAATACTATATGACTAAACACTTTTTTGAATACGGTTAAATATATAGAGAGAGTGGTTTGAATACTGAGGGGAAATTAAGCTTAAATAAGAATCTCGAAAACAGGACATGTAACGACTTAATAAGATGACTTCTATAAATACAATTGAAACATAAGCTGATTAGAAAAGATGTTATATGTTGATGTTATTGTTATATGTACAAATACTAGAAAAATGTTTATACTCAACTTTGTATGTATTGAAAGTATTAAGAATTATAGTTGTTTAATATAGACAAAAGGAGAATATTACCTGAAGAAGAGAGGATCAAAGAAATATATTATTAACCAACATATTGATCAATTATAGAAATTGATTACTATTGATTGTTTTTAAATATATGATCCCAGAAAACACACTGTTCATTAAGCACTAAGGATTGTTATTGTAAAAATTTAATAAAATATATTAAAAAAAAGAAAGCATAAATCAGAAAACAGCTAACAGCAGTATAGATAGTCCTCAATTTATGACCACAATTGAGCCCAACATTTCAATTGCTAAGCAAGACATTTGTTAAGTAAGTTTTGCCCCATTTTACAACCTTTCTTGACACAGTTGTTAAGTGAATCACTGCAGTTGTTAAGTTAGTAACACAGTTGTTAAGTGAATCTAGGTTTCTTATTGACTTTGCTTATTAGAAGGCCTCAGAAGGTGATCACATGACCCCAGGACACTGCAACTGTCATAAATACATGCCAGTTGCCAAGCATCTGAATTTTCATAATATGACCACAGGGATACAACAGTCGTAGGTGTGAAAAACAGTTGTAAGTCACTTTTTTCAGTGCTGTTGTAACAATGAACAGTCACTAAATGAATGGTTGTAAATTAAGGACTACCTATAGTAGCAGTAGCAGCAACAACTATTGGTTAGCTATCTCCATTTAATTCTTCCACTCTTTTCTTCCTCTTTTTCTTCTTCCTTTTCCCTCTCCTCAGTTAAACTCCCACACAGATCTCCCCTATTTGCTCTCCTTGTTTGCTTGCCTAAACCTGGAATGATTTGGGGTGCAGGATCATTAAACTGAGTTCACCAACACTGTAATTACAACACAGAAAAGATACACTGCTAAGGTAAAATCTCTCTCTTTTGCACACACAGAGCTTTTACATGAAGTACATTCAGAAATGGAGTTTGAAATCCTGTTACTTCAGAATACCCATTGCACATTCCGCTGACATGTTGCCACAAATCAAATAAATCACAACAAATCATTGCCATTGTTTTCTGTTCTATTAAGTTATCTACTACTTTCTTTCACCATCTTTTCAGGAAATGTGGGTTGAAGTCACGGTGTGTTACAAATTTCTTTCCCACTAGAACTGGAATGCATAGTTCTCTCCACAACAAAGGATTGCAGTGGGAAAATCAGGATAGGATCACACATTATAACATCAACACAGAATCAAAGGCACAAAACTGAATACACAATGTCAGTCCTTAATCTCTTAACCACAGCTGCATTTGCCCACCTGCCTCCATTTGCCTACCTAGTTCTGAATGTGGGCAAATGATGGTTGGAAAGATGTATATAACAGTTCAGATTTATGCAGAGAAGTGGTTAGTATCAGCAACATCAATGCATCAAGAACAATGAGTTGTTTGATTATTCAAGCATAACTTCCGTTTAAGTCCACCTGTTATCCGCACCTACTATCCATCTTATTTCCAGAAGCTCAAAGTATTCCAATAGGTAACCAAGTAGATTAAGTCCTAGGATGTGATCATACAAGAATGGTTGAAGTATTAACTTCAAGCAATGCATATCTATATCTATAATGCAAATGTTTAGGATACAACCTGGGACACCTCAAAAATTTATTAGGGTCCATATTTAATGTCTTATTCCAGAAGACAACTCAACTCCAAAGTCATTCTCTTTCCTCATTGTCCTCTTAAGCAAGATGAGTGAGATTCCATGATTCCCCAGACAGGATCATGGGAAGAAGTAGATCAATTGAGGATGATGTTCTTTGGGACTGAAGAGTCTCTGACTTTTTTGGCATTCCCCCAAATGCTAGGATAGCCTAAGCATTTTTTCTCCCATTGCTATAAAGGAAGGATGTTTTATTTTTAACCAATAAAAAGAATACTGTATGTTCTTGCTGTATTTGGATATAGAAAAGTGTTCTAGATCATAGTTTTCTTTTAAAAGAATAAGAAATATGGTTGCTCTATTCACTACATAGTAATTATATAAGTGCTAAAAATAATATTGTCCAGAAGCTATAGGAACCCAAGTGCTACTATATACCCCCAAACATTTGTTGAGAATGAAAAATTGTTGATATGAGATTTCTAAATAAGATTGATTTCTGACTCGCTCAATTGGTACATACACTCCTGCTTATAAAACATAATAAATATGGCATATATTTAGAGATACAATGAATAATTAATATGTAAATCTCTTATATTAATATATTTAAGGGTCACATTATTGTTTTGCTACATATATATGTCTTTGAGTTTTGTTAAAGTATTTCACTTTTAAAAGTAAAACCAGAAATAAATATTTGAACCCAAAGAAATCCAGTTAGAAACATGAACCAGATGGCTAAAAGTATAAATCAAAGAAGATCAGTACAATATTAATTAATTAATTAAGTAAGTAAGTAACTTGCTTTCAAGTGTCACTGCCCAATGTAGGATGCAGTAATGAAATCATGTATTTGCTAAGGGAAAAGACCTGCTTTGTATGCTGAAGCCTCCAGATTAAATTTAAAGGAGGTCCAAATGCAGAAAGTAGCCTTGTTTCATTTGAAATATGGATTATATTAACAGAGAAATATTGTTCCTGCAGCTAACTTCCTGCATCCCTTCTAATCAGTTCTCCTGCCATTCCGTATTTTAGTTATAATTGTAGTTGTGGTCCTGTGGGTTTGAATATCAAATATGATCTGAGAGCATATCTGACTCCATGACCTTCTCACCCACAGGATGATGATTAAGATATAACAGAAGTATGGAATGCCACAAGGACAGGATGTTCCGATTGGTGCCAATGTGTGCGCGTCATAAAAGGGATAAAAACAAGCTGCTTGTCTACTTGTTAGTCATCTAACTAGTAAATAACAATCTGAATTTCTTCTTTTCTGACTTAGCATTCTGGGTAAAGTATTGAGATCTTCCATTTTCAAGATGCCCTCCATGTATCAGATCTTACTCTTTGCAACCTGTGCCTTCCTCTGCTTCATACCTGGAGGTAAGTTTTTTTATCCCCCAAAAAGGCTAGGAGAAAGGAATCCAAACAAAAATGACATGTGCAGAACAATCCTAGCAATAAGATAATCTGATCAGCAAAACCAATTACTCATTAAGATGACAGACTTCACTTCCTCGATACTGTTCTGCTTCAGACTGAACATATTCATGCTGAACATATTCAATTTCAATTGGTTTAGTAGTAAGTAGCAATGCAATCCAATGCAAAGGGACAGAGAGCCATCGGTGCAGATGCATGCATGCCCTGGACAGATATAGGAGAGCAAGTTCTTACCTGAGAGTCAAGTGGCTTGGAGTTTGGTCCAAGTTAAACAGAGCACAGGTTCAGAACAGCAAACATGATCTGATGACAGTTCAAGAATCATACATCAAACAAGTTAGTCAGCCACTCTGGATCAAAGAGCCAAGATTATGGAGCACAGCAGGAAGCAAGGACTCAGAAATGCAAATGCAAGATGGATTGGCTGCTGGCCACTGCTTTGAAATTGTCCAGATGCAGGTGTGGCTCAGTTATAGGCCTTGGCACTTTGGTATCTTGAGCAGACCATATATGTTCAACTCTCTGGAGCTGATGATGCATCTTGGGACTAGGAGCTCTGCCAGGATCTGCCCCTTCATCCCTTGATCCCTCTTGCAGCTGCTTCAGTTAATTTTGTGCTGAGAACCTCTGAACTCTGCGGACTCCTGAAGTTGGCAACTTGATGGGTCAGGCCTCTCAGACTCAGCTTCTGAGTCTGATGAGTCCAGATTCATTCCTGATATCTTCAAGCACATTTGCCTGGATGCTTTAACCTGGATTACTGCCTTGAAATTGGTTGGGTTCAGTGATCTAAATGGAGCCATTCAGTCATATGTTTTTATGACTGTTGTTTGGCAATAGCTTGAGATATTCTTCAGAAAAGACAAAGGAGTTCTGGTTAGTTAAATATTTAAGCATGAAAAAGAAACATGAGAAATATGTGTTGCCCTTCCAACCACTGCATCAGCATCAGCCAGGTGTACTGTGATGCATCCCTGTCACTGCAATCTGTGGAAGTGTATTCAATTTCCCCTGCTAAAGACTGTCTACTTTTATTATACTTTATATAGCATATTGCATATACCATATACTTTTATTGTAATCTCTTTGATTGTTGTGAATAGTTAGAGTTGGGTGGCATACAAGTTTTATGATTCGTTGCATAGTCAGCCAGATGTTTGAACTAGATTTGGAATTTTTATCCACCTATCGAGTCCTTCCGAAGTACCTGTGATAGATAATTGTAATTATTAATAATACTCCAAGCATATTTTATAAGACAAGGATCAATCTATTTTATATATGAAGACTGAACTATTGAACTGTTAGTTGCTTATAAACCCCTTAATGTATTAATTAGTCATATAATAAGAGCCTACAAAATATGTCCAGATACATCTTGCATCACACAAAAAGGTATTTAAAGGCCAGTGCTCTGACAGACAAGCACAATTCAAAGCTCACTGAAGATGTCCCCCCCCCCCCCGAATGGAGACAAAACGTTTGCAGCCAAATTGCCAAGCTCGGAGATCAAACCAACAGCCCAACATCTTGCCCAGTTTAGAGAATTTTGTTTACAAGCCCAGTGCAAATATCTGAAGAATTCAATCTTGAATTATTTTAAGTTTCATATTCAGTTAATGTGAGATGGTGGTTCCTTTGTTGTTCTAACTGTAAAAAATAATATCCTTATTTTCCTTTAAATACAAATTAGCTAGTGTTAATTAGAATTATATTAAAGAATGGATTAGCAGGGAACGTATCTTTCCCCTGCTTAATTAAGTTATCTGTGCTCTCTGAATAATACCTAGAATTAAAAACTGGTTCTGATTATAATCCTTTGCTAACAAGTTTCAAATACCTTTATTTAAACAGGACTTGGAGCCCAACAGAACCCTCCAGCCAACCAACCTACTTCAAGTAAGTTCTCTTACTCAGCACTTTCTATTTTATGCTAAGTGATTTGTATAACTACAAGCAGCTACAATTTGCTCCTGCAGTAATGTATGGCTTCTGTTGGTTTGAGGGCCACATCCCATTTTATCTGATGTATAATTAAGGGCTGCATTCCAAAAGTGGGAGAATCATATTACAGGTAGTCCTTGACTTACAACAGTTCATTTAGTGACCCTTTGAAGTTACAACAACATTGGAAAAAGTGACTTATGGTTATTTTTCACACTTACGGCCATTGCAGCATCCCCATGCTCATGTGATCAAAATTCAGATGCTTTGGCAACTGACTCATATTTATGACGGTTGCAGTGTCCCAGGGTCATGTGATCACCTTTTATAACCTTCTGACAAACAAAGTCAATGGGGAAGCCAGATTCACTTAAGCCTGTTACTAAGTTAACAACTACAGTGATTTACTTAACAACAATGGCAAGAAAATGGGGCAAACCTCACTTAATAAAAATCTCTCTTAGCAAGAGAAATTTTGGGCTTGATTGCAGTTGTAAATCGAGAACTACCTGTAAGGTTCCCCAGGCTGGAAAGGGCCTTTGTGGAATTCCTTTGCAGGTTACAAAAGAGAACTTGTTGGGTCTCAATTTTTGCATACTGAGCTGGACAAGGGACTAATCTGGCATAAATTCCTGTGATTTAGGTACGGGACTTTTGTGATAGTGACTTGCATAGAAGAACCTGTTTATGATGGGGGATTGGGGAAGGGATCAGCACGCTCCTTTGGAATTCCATTATGCTACTTTTCTGCTTGTGAACTGAATTTGTGGTCGTATGCCAGAATACAGCCCCAGCTGATGCATCTTCTTCCTCACTGGCTTGTATGCTTTATCCTGCTTGTTTTAATTCATGTCTTGGCTCTGAAGAGATGGAGATTTAGAATAGTATTTCTCAGCCTCAACAACTCTTAAGATGTGGGGACTTCAACTCCCAGAATTCCCAACCAGCATGCTGGCTGAGGAACTCTGGGAATTGAAGTCCACATATTTTCAACCTGCCAAGGTTAATCCATCTATACATTCTGATACACATCCTGCAGCGAGTGTATCTTTGTTCTTATCACCACTGAGGTCAGGGACAACAGTGTCTGGCATGATTATTCCAGAACACACCTTGTCAGTGGCGTCTCCCAGCAGCATGCTGGCTGGAGAATTCTGGGAGTTGAAATACACACATCTTAAAGTTGCTGATATTGAAAAACACTAATCTAGAAGAACATTATCTCTATTTCCAAGGTCAAAGCATTTTCTAGTAAAGTTGGTCAGTCACTTTGAAGTCAAGGATATACGTCTAACAAATAAAAGTAATAACAGTAGCAATTACCATTTACCTTATGGACCTCTTCATATAAAGATCCTTCCATTCTGATTAAGTAGTTTGTGCAAAGGCCGTAGAAAATGGAAACTCAAATAATTAATGCCCTGTTCAATATAATTTGAGCTTCAAAATGATAGACCTATGATGCCAAGATTTTCTTTTTTCAAGCAGCCAATCTGCAATGCCGAATGTGCACGATCCTGCGCCCAGGAGACCTCTGCTTCCCTTCCATTTCCTGCCCAATTACTGGAAAACAACAAACCTGCCATGCCCTCACCGTCTATTTCAGTAAGAAATCTAAGTTCCTTTCTTTAGCTTTAGTTAAAAGGTGGGATAATGCATTCATATGATTCAGACTTGTTCATTATTGATTAGCATGACTATCTTCCATAGTGCATTTAGTTTACCCTCCAGCATTGTCTACATAGACCAGGGGTCTTCAAACCTGGCCCTTTTATGACTTGTGGACTTCAACTCCCAGAATTCCTCAGCCAACGTGCCTGGCTGAGGAATTCTGGGAGTTGAAGTCCACAAGTCATAAAAGGGCCAAGTTTGAAGATCCCTGACATAGACTGTATATGCAAATGGACATGGACACGTCTCTGTTTATTCCTTTCAGTCTGGAAAGAGCAACATTGTTTAAAGTGAAGAAACATAACAAAACAAAAAAAACAAAATCCCATAGTAACCAACAAAATCAAAGACATAAGAAAAAACGGAAAACAGGTGATACAGTTAAAATGAGTTTGCTGTAACATCATCATTCAGTAAAATTGACCACCTTTTTCCATCCTTGCAAACCACTCTTGTCTCCACCACTCCCATCCACCACTCCATACATAGCCTTTTGTTCTTTATTTTTTTTCAGGAGTTCATAAACTCCATCTCAGCAAGACTTGCTTAGTCTTCCCCTTCCTCTCAATCCACATTTGTTTTATGTTTCAGTCCTCATTTATACTCTCTGAATGATGAACCAATTCACTACATTTCTTTTGTACTAGTCACTTTTGTATTCAATCTACATTCATTTCTTATTTGTTCCATTTTAACCCTATTTCTTTGTATTGTACCACACACACTCATCTATTACCTTATTCCCATTGCACATATGTTTTCCCTGAAATACCTAATACTCAGTTTCATGTAACAAAGTAGACAGAAGCATAAAGTGGTTAGTAAACCATTCCACCAAGGAACACCAATTTGTTTACTTGCTCATCATTTATGTATACCTTGCAATCACTTACTTCATTTTCCTGTCAAAAACCATTACCTTGGTCTTTGATGCATTACTTTTCATGCCCGTATCACTTTCACATCATGCAATTTGCCTAGTTATTTGATACAAACTGTTTGGATTCTCAGACTAAAATATGGCATCACTGTATACAAAGTACACATGTATTCATCTCTCCAAGTAAAATACAGCTTACATCTCAACAACCATTATTTATGCTTCTATCTATAAATACTTTAAACAATCACAATATATTCCAGTGTTAACTACCAAGATATACAGTATTGTGTTAATTGCTAAGAGTTGGCTGATTGTAACAGGATACAAATGTATAATCAACCAACCAACCAACCAACCACCTGAACCTCACATATCAATGGTTCAATTTCTGCTAATGGTGTCCTTGAGGGAGATGAGCAGTCCAGAAACACAGCAATAGATATATATAGAGAGAGAGGGAGAGGGAGAGAGGGAGGGAGGGAGGGAGGGAGGGAGAGGGAGAGAGGGAGAGAGAGAGAGATATTCATACTTATGTATGGCTTACTTCATTATGCATCACTCTTGTTGAATTCAGCAACCACATTTCTATTCTATTTCTATTCCATATTTGTACTTTATTATACTCTACAGTATAATTTGTCTCAATCAATAATTGTACAATATAATTTCCTCCTCACATCCTCGCTTTTCTTAAAGAACCCTCCTTGCTTGCATAAAGCCACCCCGAACTTCCCAAACATTGCTGATTGTCACCTCTCATAACCTTTGATCGGAATTCTCTCAAAACCTTCTTACCCTTCACATACTAATGACCCTGTATTATTATTATTCACTTTTGCACTTTTCCCTGGGTATAGAGGAACAGCAATAACTTCTTTTAATTGTTAGGCACAGATTCCATACATATTAAACTAGTCATACAACCACACCATAGGCAACATTTCAATATTATCATAGTGCTGATAACTCCCTTTTAATAGTAATAATAATAATAGAGTTGGAAGGGACCTTGGAGGTCTTCTAGTCCATTTTCATCATTTTTGGACCCTAAAATTCATAATATTTACTTCAGTCACACTACAGCATGTCACTATCATTCTTACACAAATTTCTAACATTTTTTCATACATCCCCTCATTTCAGTTTCATCCCAACAATTTCATCACTTCTTCAGTTTCATCCCAACAATTTTGTTCACCCTACTGGAAGGTTTCTTTTTTGCCTCCTTTACCTACTTCCAGAACATTTTTTTTATTTCCATCAAAATCTTTTTGCATTTTATTTATTTAAATATATTTTTATTGCTTTCATTACAATGATCTATTCCTTTTTATGCATATTATATAACATCCTTCTCTTACCCTTATTCTTTTGTATGAATCATCCATTAAACAATTTTTCAATGCCTTTTCAATGCCAATTTTTCACTTCATAATTCCATGAAGCATCCTTTTTCATATTGCCAAGTTCAATTTTTTAGAAATAATTCAAGGCTAGATTAGATAATCCTTGTAGTTCCTTCCAACTTCACAATTTTCTAATTTTATAAATATGTAAGTACTTTACCACTGTCTTCTTCCAGATTTACTTGTACTTCCAACTGTCATTCACAACCAAAGGATTTCCTGCTGATATGTCATTCAACTACTAAAACCTCTTATAGTTGCATTATTGGTGAGATGAGTGACATATAAATTTAATAAACAAAATAAAATAAATAAAATCCAGCCCTGCTTAGTTTTTTCAGCTCAATGAAGTGCAGTGGGATGGTGAGATTGCTATATGGAAATCCTTATTAATGTGGGCTTTTAATGCAATGTCTCCATATAAGAGATTTGTTTTTTCTTTTGCTGTCTTTGGCTTGTTACTAGAATGGAGCACAATTACTCCTTTTCTTTCTTCCTTCTCCTCACCTTCCTTTCAGATGGAGAGCTTCAACAAAAATTCCTATCCTGCAAGCTCAGGTCAGCAGCAAAATGTGGCAGTTTTGATGAATTCCCAGAGAAAGGCATTCGATTTGAATATCAGTGCTGTGACGATAAAGACTACTGCAATGAAAATTTATAGAGAGCTGAAATGTCTGAAGATCCTCCCTACAGCAATAGATCTGCATGCACTTTCACTTGTTTTTTTTTCCTGTTTCCTCTCTCCTTCCCCCAGTTTTCCTTTTTCAAGTTATAGTTCAGGTTGTGATTAGACACATTCACAAACAGGACAGGTCTATGGAGATTCTCAATCATCCAGGTGATGGTTGTCCCAAAGATACTGTTCAAAAGGCAACTAGACGTTCTTGATTTTTTCCTTGGAAAAAAAATTGCTTCTCATCCAAGAAACTTCTTCAATTCTGGCCAGATCTGAAGAAGCTTCTTGGATGAGAAGCAAAATGTTTTTAAAGGAAAAAAACAAAACAATAAAGTCTAGTTGCCTTTTGAACAGCACCTTTGGGACACAAACACAAACAGTTACTCAGAATCTTGAGAGCTCCCATCTTTCTTAAATGATAACATAATACAAAAAGCAGTGTCCTTATAGTTTTGATTGTAGAAGAAACTCATTCATGTGGCCCAAACTATTTAGTACCCAGGGATGCTTAGGGAATCTTCCATTAACATATATCTCTCTGGGTATAAGATTTCCATTTTAGCATAAATGTTCACCATTAAAACAGCATTTAAAGCTTGTGAGCACAATAGAGAGAGAAAGAGAAAGACATCCAGGAGAGTTTCCAGAAGGGAACATTTTGAAGAGGCATTTTCTTTCCAAAAAGGCTGTATTTCAGCTCAGTGCCTGCCTCATTTCTGAAAGGAAGACAATTTTAGTTTTATTGGGACTTACATGTAGAAATGTAAAAGACTTTAAAGGGTCATTGGGATAGCTAAACTCAGCAGGAGGTTTTAGGCATGGATTATGGATCATGCTGAAACACCCCTCTCCTTCTAAAATTAGAGCTTTGGTATTGGTCTCTGCATCCTAAGAGCCAAGGATGATGGGTATATAGGAGAGAAACTGCTGTTGGAAACTTTTTCTCCAGAGAAATCTGTTTGCAATCTACATGCTTTCATCACCATTTGAATATTTCCTTAATCTATCAGATTTATAGACTGTTGCAAATAAAACCTGATTTAATGCTGTATTTTTCTTGATTATCCTGTTTATGGTGGTTTTTCTTCTTTTGTTCTTTCTTTTGTAAGCCACCTTGGGCACTTTGCAAAATGAAAAGGAGGACTAGAAATAAATAAAAATAAAAAAGTTCAGTAAATAAAAGTTATAGTGCAATATGGTATATGGTATAAGATTACTCCAAGGCTTTCCACTTCCTAACTCAACTTTCTACACATGTTTAAATAACTAAATTTAGTTAGATGCATTCCTTAAAGATGGAGATAATTATGGTAGTACTAAATGCAAGTTTGAACCTTAGCTTTATGCACACATCTTCTACTGTTTTCCTAAAGAATATTTAAAATGACATTTTGCCAAAAATACAATATTTTTTTATGTGCACCATTAAATATAGGGAAAGGAAGTAGTAAATATATAAGTTGGGTTAACTATCCTCCAACTGTTTTGATAACTTACCCTTTCAAACAAATGGCAAAGGGAAGAAAAAAATCTGCTTTACATAAGGCGATTGAGCCTTTTATCTCTCCTGCTTTCTTTTTAACACCCCGAAACACAAAAATGCAACTGATGTGTCCTGTCATGCTGTCAGATTCCAGGTATGGTATAGAATCCCTTGAGAACAAGGTGACCGGAAGGTACAAAGTCATTTACATGAACGGTTGCTTTCCACAGACTAATGGGATTAGTTCAAACCACTGATTTAAAATGCCAGTTCAATTAATCTGAATTGTAATCCCACTGATTCTATCAGCACCAGAATGATTCAGAAGGGACCCATGACATTAAACATGGAGGATTTCCATATTTAGGATTTCTCTAGGTTTTCTTATTCTGCTTTCTTCAAGAGTGATGAATTTTGGGAAGCATCAATCAAGGACCTGATTGGAAATCTTCTACTTTAAAGCAGAAATATATTACAGAAGGCTGCAAACGTGCATAGTTTATAAGAGGAAAGAAAGAGGAAGAGGAACTATTACTAAGAGGAACCTAGTGAGAAATTTCCCGATAGTGAGAACAATTAACCAATGGGAGACCTCCAAGGTCCCTTCTAATTCTGTTATTCCGTATTCTGTATAAACCCACTATCAGCTGTAGGTCTGTAGAAGCACTGACAACAGAAATCACACGTCAGGTTGCATAATGGCAGACTGAATAGCTACAACAATAATAATATAATAAATCTGAAAAAGTTTAAATATATAACCAAAGTATATAAGCATTAACAGAGGCAGAGGAGGAGAGGTCCCGGGGTTTATGGAGCGAAGGAACTGGATGAGGCTGTCGGCAGGCCCAGAGGAAGAGAGAGAGACTTTTGGAGGAGTTGGTGGCGGTGGCAGCATGCTCTAGGGGTGAAAAGAAGCAAGGCCTCTTTAAGGAAAATGTGGAAGAGACAGGATCAGAAAAAAGAAAGGAGATGAGATTGTCGTGCAGGAATACAAGCTAATTTGAGGGCTAATCCACATGGAGCTCCATTTCCATCTGTCCTGTTTGCCATCGTTCGCTCCCTAGAGACTAAAATAGACGATCTGAAACTTGAGCTGGCCACGAACAAGGAGTGTATATTGGGGTGGTGACCCTTTGAGAGCTGTATGCAACGAAATTTCATTTTGATGTATGCCGATTGGTGTACATTCAAAGTGACAATAAGGTTATTATTATTATTATTATTATTATTATTATTATTATTATTATTATTATTATTATTATTATTATTATTATTATTATTATTATTATTATTATTATTATTATTATTATTATTATTATTATTGTTGTTGTTGTTGTTGTTGTTGTTGTTTTGTGGTTGTTGTTATTAATCAAAACTCGCTTTGTTTTACACAATCTGTCTGCTATTAAATATATGGTCAAGATCTGGGGCTTCATCTGAAGCATTTGGCTCACAAACTTTTCAGACATTCCCTTGTAAAAGGCACTTTGTCTTATAGTCACAGCAACCTGATGAAACTACAGCAAGTCATATTTTTAAATATAGATCCTCCTTATCCTTCTGAAGAAGTTTCTCTTCCTCCAAGTCTTGCTGGATTAATTACATTGCTTCCTGAACAAGGTCTAGGGCAGCCTTCTCCAACCTGGACCTTATTGAAACTCAGAGCTGGAAACTCTCAGAAGTCCTTGCAAATAACTCATGGCAATTCTGAAAACTGCAATCACAGACCACACTCTTAATTGGAAACATGGACTTTTTTCAATGCTGCTGACATACAATACAACTTGCTGCTGAGAGTACAAGAGTATATATTTCAGCAAATAGACTCCTGTCTGTAATCTCAGCCAGTCTTTTAAATTGGAAGATAACTGCTAGGTGCCTGCTGACTTCCACTGATATCACTTCTTTCTCATATTTATGATTGATTGATTGACTGGTTGGTTGGTTGATTGATCGATTGTATGAAAAAGTGTTCTTAGTGTTCACTGGGCTAAAAATATTGTGTATAGAACTTGGTGGTACCTTGTTGACAGCATTATGCTTAGAAGATCCCACTGACCTTCAGAAGTAGCCCTCAAAAGAACTTAACCTCTTAAGAGTTCCTTGGGAAAGGAAGAGAGACTTTTTTCTCATTATTTCTCCACACACTATGCAGTTGCTTCTATTGTTACCTGGTTTAGTTTTAAGAAAAGAGGGGTTTTAGGGGGATTGGGAGGCAGTTCTTCTCTGGATCAGATTTTAAATTTTCTTTTTCAATGCCCAGCCCAGGATATTTTTCATTCTGAGTTTGAATTAGACTTTATTTATTAGGATTTTTTTGGTGCAATGTTAAGTGCTATATGCACTTAACATTGCACTTAGTATACGCATCCCAGATTTTCCCCACCAGAATGTTAAGGATGTCTTTTCTTACTTTCCTAAAGTAACCTCAAAACTGCATCCAGTTTTGGTCACCACAATATAAAAAAAGATGTTGAGACTCTAGAAAGCGTACAGAGAAGAGCAACAAAGATGAGGCTCTGGAGGCTAAAACATATAAAGAACGGTTGCTGGAATTGGGTATATCTAATTTAATGAAGAGAAGGACAACGGTTTCCTGCCTGAGCAGGGGGTTGGACTAGATGACCTCCAAGGTCCCTTCCAACATTATTATTATTATTATTATTATTATTATTATTATTATTATTATTATTATTATTATTATTATTATTATTATTATTATTATTATCATCATCATTATCATCATCATCATCATCATCATCATCATCATTATTATTATTATTATTATTATTATTATTATTATTATTATTATTATTATTATTATTATTATTATTATTATTATTATTATTATTATTATTATTATTATTATTATTATTATTATTATTATTATCCAGTGTATTTGTTTGCCCTACTTACTAGCCATAATCTGATTTGGAATTTAACAGCTCACAGTTTACTTTTTGATACCTCTGAAAAGTCCTATTAATGCTGCTTTGAAGTTTTCTTTTGTCAATGCTACTGTTGCACTAATACATTTACTTCCTTCAGGATGGGTTTCTGGTGCAAATAACTAGATTGACATATGGAATATCCATTCCCCACTAGATATTGTTATGTTCAGTATATAACATTCTGAATCATATAACAGAAATCAACTTGTACAGAGTTGTGGATTCTAAGAAAGTCTGCTTTGGAGGTCATGCAATTGCAAGTCTATGTCTTAATGTGAAACACATTTATTTTAAATTATCTTTACCAGACCATATACCATCTTTTTGATGTGCTGCAGCAAAAAGAAAATTGATTATAGGTAATTTTTAGGCTAGCAAGAAGTATGTTGTTTAGTGATATTACAATCATATTGGAAGCACTGAGGTGCTTCCAGGTTGAAAGGATTGAATGGTGACATCACCATTGCCCAGGGAATGCCCAGTTGGAGGCTCCTTTCCTGTCCCCATTAAGTTGCCCACTGAAGTGATATCCATTTATCTACTTGTGGTCACCCAGTTTTGAACTGCTGGGTAGGCAGGAACTAGAGTGTCTGACAGGAGCTCACCCCATCCCATAGCAGCAACCGGGTCTCAAACGTGAGCCTGCCGATCATTACCCCAGGATCCTAACCTCATGAGCCACCGTGCTCCTTTTTAGTGATAAAACAGAGCCTTACATGCATTTTTTTTAATGTTTTATACCTAGGAGGAAAAAAATGGATGGAATAATGGATTTGATATTTACAGTTAGGATGGATCAAAGTGCCCAGAAAACAGATAGAAGAGAATATTTATAGCCCAAGGCCAACTGTGAAGTATTTAGTGCTCTCTGAGCTTGGTTGTTTTCTTGCAGACATTTCATTACTTAACTAGGTAACATCATCAATGATTGATGGGAGTGGTGTTTGCTCTCTGTTTATATACTAATGAGTTGCCCTGTTAGTGTTGGTGGAAGTGTTCTTTGAATTGGTAGTTCCTTAAATTACGAAGAACTATCAAGGAACTACAATCCAGGCAAACAAACTAACAGTAAAAACAGCTGACTCAAGGAACCCTCATGAACACTGTTTCTCTTCCTGGTTCTGAGGCTTCCTGTGACCATTCCAGTCAGTTCTAAGTTAATGTACATCTGGAAAAGGTATTATGGACAAAGGATGAATCCTATGACTATCAGGACATAGGGAATACTGTTGAGGGAACTGATATCCACCTTGCATATTTCTGGAAACCAGGTCATTTGGTTATCAGTCAGTATATTGTACAAACCCCCAAAAGATGAGTTATTAATGAAGCAAATCATGTGTGTGCCATTAACTTGAACACTATGTTGAAAATGAGGCATTGTGTATATTAGGTTTATGTATTTCCTGACATAAAGGTTTTCCCCCCCCCGTTACTTAAGAAGTCCAATAAATTCTGGTATGATATAATAAAAATAATCAAAACTTATCTTTCAAAGCTGATGCCACAAACACACACAGTATATACCAAGAAAAAAGCATGATATTAGTCCTGAAGGAATTCATTTTGCCACTTTAATTTATAAAGATAAGAAAATTATGCAAAGATAATACTTGTTTTTGTTACAAGGATGTTCGTGTAATGTGATTAGGGAATGCAAGTTTATCCATCTCCTGAATGACCCTGACTTTTCCATCATTTTGTATCATTTCCCAGTTTCTCAGGTTCAATATCAATTTCATTCCCGTCTCTGGCCAGCAACATTACAGGACCAAATTTGAAATGGGAGTAGCAGTCAGCAAGAGCAATGCTGAGTTGGAAGATGAGGTGGATCAGGCTGAGGAGAAAATAGATACCTATGGGAAACCTAGTGGGCAGCATTTGGACTGTTGGCAAATGCTATTCTAATAACAATAGCAGTTAGACTTATATATCGCTTCACAGTGGTTTATAGCCCTCTCTAAGTCCTTCTCTGTCTTCCTGGCCAGTCATATTATCTGGGACATAGCATGTGCAGCCTTTCCTTTGCAATTACATACAAATATATGTACAACTACATATAAATACATGTCTTCTGCACAGCTAGTCAAAAAGTATGGTTTTCTACAAATGCTAATGAATTGGGATGCTGTCTGCCATTATTTTATTCCTCTGGATACTCCATATACCTACCACTATTCCACTTACCATGCTTTTTTCCCTTCTCTTTCCTACTACCTTCTCTTATTTGGTATCTATGATTTATCACGTTGTTGTATTAATCATTACGATTAATGATTGTATCTTTGATATATAACTTATGACTCTGTTGTATGTACATTGAAAGCTTATGCAACAGAGACAAAATCCTTGTGTGTCCATTGGCCAATAAAGAATAAAGAATTCTATATTTTTTTCCCATCCTGGCAGAAAAAAACACTTCCAAAGCCAGGGCTGGATTCACACATTTATTTTCTAACATGTATTTCAGAAGCAGCCTAAAGATTGGCAGGCACCAAGCCAGGTGTCAATATTATTCCCAGGCAAGCAACACTGAATTTTAGCTTTATACTTTCCAGGATACATTATAACACTGTGAGAACTCATTGGAGGAACCTTCAAATGAAATCTAGCCATGAGTCAATAAAATAATCAAGGTATTATTCAAATTGCAAGACCATGAACAAAATGCATTTGTTATTACATCTTGCTTCCAATGCCTTCCCCAACCTCCAGTATACCCATTATTCTCTCTATGGACTGTTCTGTCAATATTCTTGTAATGTTGTTGGCTTCTCATTCATTTTCTTCTGAAATGCCAGGAGACTGGATATACTCTCTGAACATTCAGAAGCTAAGATAAACAAATAAATATATAACATAAAAGTCAAACATAAAAAAAAAGTCAGTTTACAATGCAGGCCTTACAGCAGTTCCAAGAAGATTTCACAACCAATTGCACCCTGATTCAGGTGGCCTTGAGGGCACATATAAACCCCCAAGTGGCCTCAACAGCTCTCAGAGAGGGCTAATGACCAGATGACTGCAAAGAAATACAATCCTTCCATCCCCTCTACCATCCTATCAGAGCCTTCTATTCTCCCCACCATCCAGTCTCAACTGTCAGTACCTATCCTTCCATTCCCCCTATCGCCATCAGAACTGATGAAGCTTCTTGGATGAGAAGTGAAATGTTTTCTTCTTATTCCTCCCTCAATGAATAAACAATCCAGTTGCCTCTTGAAGAAAAAAAAAAGCATCTTTGAGACAACTATCATCTAGATGACTGAGAATCTCCACAGACATAAAAGTCAGCCCAAAGACTCTTGCTATGCAAGCCAACTTTACTCTTTCAATTCCTTTCAGCCTAGACCTATGGGATGCATAGGGCATGAATACATGCACACACAGAGAGAATATTCATCTGATAATGATTATGATCTACATTATAAATCTTTATAATAGACTTTTGATGAGGATTCTACATGTTCAGTTGCTAGGTTGTCTATGTGAGAGAACAAGGGGGAATGTCATCAAATTATAGAGTGCAGAACAAGAAACAGGAGGAAAAAACCCAACAGAATGTTCCACTATTCATGTATTTGGTACATAGTGAGAAGATTAAAGAAATGTATGGATTATTATCTGACCATTGTTTAAACATTACATGCAGTTGGCACATACATCGAACATTGACTGCAGCTGCTTTCCATGGTTTAGAAAACCCATAATTCAGATTTTGAAGTCTTTTAAAGCTCTGGATTTGAATACCTTCAAGAATTTGTTTCTCTGCCAATTCGCTGTTTCATTCCAGCTTTGATTATGATCCTAGGTATGAGTGGGCAGTTTACATGGTCATGAACCATTTTATGAGAACCAGATGTTCCAAAGAGTGATTGTATGTGGGTATTATTAAAGAAATAAATGGAATCAATTTATCCATTGTTCTCTGGCCACTGAACCATGTTACTCTCTTAAGGAAGCAAAAAGTCAGTTGTGTTACAAAATTCTTCTGAATGCAAGATGTCCCCTATAAGTCAGATCCTGATCCTCGCCTTCTTGATCTTTTCCTGTCTCCCAGATGCTGGTGAGTTTTAAGCAATTCAGATGAAAGTTTAGCTTGGAGCTAACTGATGGGATGGTTTTCCAGCAGAGTCCTACATATGCCACTAAGGAAATGAAAGCGACAATATGAATGCTATTCTCACCTATCTCTGATGTCCTTCTATGATCTGTTAGGTGCTTCAGTAATATAATTTTAGTTGTGAGATCTGGGGAGCACAGATAGGACACGTTTCTGTCTTCAACCATTTAGGTTGGCACATTTCACCTCAGTTCTGAATCTTATTTCAGAATGTATATAAACAATACCTATAATATTTTTACTATTATTTGAGACAATTGAATGACATTTGCAGATTCATACACCATACAGGGGAAATTAAGCCTGCTAAATATGGGGTTTTCTTTTTGTTGGTGTTTAGTTTTGGTGGAAAGGAGCTTTAAAATATCAAGCCATCTAAAACTATTTGAAATGATCTACATTTTTAGCTAAGATGGATTTAATCAGTTGATGTAAGCGTGATACATGGTGAATTTCAAACTGGAAATGTGCAGACCTAACATGACCTTTTCATGTTAAAAATTGTTGACTTTGAATGCAACCTCTTTTCTCCCTCTTTCCTATTTCTTTGCTGTAAGTGATGTGTTTTTTTGTGTCTGTCACAGAGAAAGGGCAAAAACTGCATAGTGTTAGAAAGGTGATGTAAAATTGTACTTGTCTGAAAGCCCCAGAATACCAGTGGCACAGAGTTATTAGAGGTATAAAGAAACATTTTACATGTTTTAATTAAAGGGAAAGATTGATATTATAAAAGACTGCTTACAATACAAGGCCAGTCTTTTTCACTCCATGTGCTCTCCCTTCTCCCAGTTCACTTGCACTAAGACTTCTGTATGGCCCTCTACTTGTAATTGAAACAAAAAGTTGTAACAGTCTTTCCTCCTGGCAAAACAGAAAGTATGTGAGATTTGTCCTTCATTTCATTTCTCAGCCCACTAATTTTATACAGATACCCACATCCTTCTCCTTTGTCCCATTGCCAACTAGTCTGAAACCAAAATGAATACGCTTTTTGTATAAAAGCTGGACTATTTATGAAATAGTCAATAGATACGTTTACAGCACACACTTCACCAATGCAGTTGCAACCCTGATGGTTTGCACAAGACGTCATTTTTTTTCATTTTGGTTAGTTTATTTTTAACACTTTATTGTGTAAATCCAGCAGACCTGTGCAAACTTCAAAGTTTTGTGCAAATTACCCCTTCAAGCCTGCACCTCCTCGCTGCTTCTAATGGTCAACAGAAATGGCCACATTGTTTCATTTTGTTTGTTAAATTTATTTTACCTTGTTTTAAGACTTCCTTGGGCAATTCCAAACAGCTTCAGCTAAAGGGATGTCTGCACAATGAATCAAGGTGACTTGATTGGATCAGATTGGATCAGAACTCAATGAATAAAATCACAGCTACCTTGCATACCTCTAGAACAGTGCTATTTGGTTGTTCAGCACATTCTGTTAGCAGGCAAATCAGTTGTCTGAATAGCTTCAGCATGTTATAAATGATGAATTGTGCACATTAAACTTATGCCACTCCTGATATAAAGGATTTCTTTGTTTCTGGACATACAGTGTCCTACAAGCGATAAAATCTGAACACAATTATGTAATGTGATATAATTACAACACACAAAACTTCTCTTTCAAAGCAGATGCCCTTGTATGTGCCAAATGCCTACCGAACAAGTTGAAAGTCTGTGATATGAAGACCTGCAGAACTAACCGTAAAGGAATCTGTACTGCCACCATCGTTTATAAAGGTACAAAAACAATGCTAAGTTCAAGGATAAAAATTAGATTTGCTAAAATTGATCTTTTTTTCTTGACACATTCTTACAATGGGGATTACTAGGTTTTTGCTTTGTTCTCCCTCTTTAGTTTTAATGATATGAAGGAAAAGGTACATCAAAAAGACTGTTGTAAATTAACTGGAGATTTGGGCACTGACAAAGTTCCAGACTTCTACAGGAACAACATGGAAGCAACGTTCACCATGACAGAAGATTATTCAATGAAATTGGCAGACAACTTCAGAGTTTCACAATCTTCTGTCTTTTCAGACTTTTGTGTCATTCTACAGTACAATGCCAAATATAATATAAATTTTTCTCTGCCCTGGACAAGTACTTTTGTTCAAGCTGTAGGTAGGTCACCTATTGCCTAGCCATGCACCTAAAGCAGCCTCTGAAATTTGGAAGCCTTCAAAGATATTGGAACAATAACTTCCAGAATGCACAACTATAAGTCCTGGCAGTTGTAATCTCACTGATGGAGGATACCAGATTCAGGAAGGATGGCCTAAAGGGAGGTGACATAATGATATAGGCTGCCATTTGTTCTTCTATTACAATGTGCAACTCTTATCAAACATTTGAAATGCCCATTTGTAATAGGTTCCATAGACAGTGTACTAAGTAGATAGGCTGAAGTTTTAAATACAATACTTAAGAAACATCATGTTTCCTATAGTGCGGAGAAGATGCTGATTGAGGCAGTTTATCTTCCATTCTATTGCCATTCTTGAAAGAAACACAATCATCTTGAGCACATCTGCCTTAACAGGAATCAAAGATATCAAAAGGAAATTATAAACACAGGATTACTTTAGACTGAAAGAAATTTCAGTAGACTGTCCCTTCCTTATCTCATTTGTTAAACTGAAGCATAAAGTTGCAGAATCAATACAGAGTAAAAATAGTCTATCTGTTTAGAAAGGGATCCAATATCGTGTCAGCCATGATTTCCTCTCTTTTCACTGTAACTTGCTCCATTCCATCCCAGTCTAATCTACAGAGTCTCCCACCAGAAACAGTTCAATTTATATCAGCCATGGAAGAAACTGCAGAAGAAAGAAAGAACACTCACTCCATCTTTCAATGATTAACAAGAAACATAGGTGTGACATTTTGTCCTGGAAAGATCAAAAGCAAACAGCCTGAAACCTGTTTTATCTATAATCATAAAAAGGACAGGTAGAAACCAAGTGAGATATGCATCAAGTCTACTGCACCATTTGGATGGAATAAAAGGGTTCAAGACATTGAATCCCAATTTCAGCATGAATAGGATTGGCATTTGATGTATAGTAGTTGCTGGATATCTTTCACAATGGCTTCCTTCATCCCCCCCCCCAATCTATATATCAAAGACTTGCATTCTTGTCTCCTTATCTGTACTGCTTCCAGTTCTAATTTTGTAGAGAGAAGCTTGACAGACTGACTGCTTAGCTACATATGGAAAGTATGGCATTTTGTGGATTTTATTTAAAAATATTTTTTTATTTTCTTTCTCTGCATTCTTTGTTTTAGGAGATGAAGCTGTTGACAGAATTTTAGCCTGCAAGTTAAAGACGGAAGCAAAGTGTGATCTCAACCTATATAATGCTATAGAAGATCAGCGCTATGAGGTTAAGTGCTGCAATAATCATAATTTATGTAATATGGACTTTGCAGTAGTCCAAGGAAAATAGCCACAAGATCTCCCAGGAAAAAATTGGTTTTCTCTCTATATTCTTTCTCTCAAGTTTGGTAGTTGAATCAGGGACATCAGGGGGAACAGGGTTTGATTCTATGGATGCAACCATTTATTTGCCTTTTTTAATTCCAATCCCCCATCCCTGCATTGAAACAATAAGATCCATTTTACCAGAGCTAAGCAGTTGGTATCTAGCACTGAATCCTGATATTGTACTTTAAAAAAAAAACAACCCCAACTTATTCCATCTTGCAAAACAGAGTTTTTCCAGTTCCACTATTCTTTTAAAGGGGAACATTTGCTAATCTATGCTACATTGAAAGAAATTGAAAAAAAATCTTCTTTAATGAACAACTTCAAGACAGCCTTAAAATAGGCAAACATTTCTGTGGTTGTGAAGCTTATGTAATATATTCAAAGCTGTGTAAGAAATAGGCCAATTACATGATAGAAGACAACTTTTAAGTCAGATCCATGTATGTTATGTTTATGTGTGTATGTGTCGATATACATATATAGATAAGATTGTATTCCAGTATATCAAATTTCATTTCTACAGCAAGAAAAATTATTATGGCACTTTTTCAAACATTTAGAAATTGCATCACATTATACTGACTCAATTAAAAATTCATCAAGAAGTTAACAATGAAATGTTCATTCTTTTGTAAAATATCTAGGCCTTTAATAACATTTGAAGCATATTTTTCACAAAGTTCAATTAACAGCAAGCCCATATTAGAGAAAATTCTTACAGTAAGCACTACAAGTTTTCTCAACATTCTTCACAAAATTCTAAAACAGGGATCTGAATTGTGAACATGACTTTCGCTGAAGCTGGAGAGTAAGGGGGGAGTAATGGGGATTGTAATCAGTGCTTTTTTTGTAAAACAAAAAGGTGCCGGAACTCACACACGTCATACAACCCGCCTTGCCTACCCTACAAGGTTCCATCCAAAAAAGGTGCCGGAACTCCGTTCTGGGCGTTCTATGAGAAAAAAAGCCCTGATTGTAATATATTCTTATATTTCCTGCACAGATAAGTCACCTTGTGAAACCAAAAGTCTTAAAAAAGACCATAGTGCTGTTCTTACAGTAAAATAAATTGTGGCAATATCTCCAGTGTAGAAATATTTCTCCAATATAGATGGAAAATTAACACACAAGAAAGATTTGTGAGACTAGATTAGTTAAATTCAGAATTTTTTCAAAGCAGACTGATTTATTACAAAAACAATATCCAAGAGTCTTTCCACTAAAAATTCCATACTCTCACCAATTAGGGTGCCCAGAAAGGAAAAAGAGATTTAAGATCCAGACTTGAACTTGCCCTGTCTACATGTCTTGAATCAAACTGCTTGCAGTTGCTTCTCCCCTTTATTCTGATGCTTCTTCTAAATCTTTAACTCAGCATTGTGCTTTGGAATTCCTTTCTTGGACAGGAAGAAGAGTCTTTGAAAGACTCTTCTGCTCTGGTTAAGATTACTCAGGTCTAGTCACCTTCATTATTTTTAATCTACATTAACAAAGTATTATAAAAGCAATAATTTTACAGTCTACTTCAGATTCTTGTTCCGTCTAAGATACTGCTTCCATCTAATTTTCCTGATCCTTGAAAATATACTAATTCATTGTATTAAATGCCTTATTTATCTGTTTCTTGTCAAAGGACAAAAAAACCCCCAGAGAATTTCCACAGTAGTAGCTTATTGGTCATAGTTATGGCAATATATCACTAAAGCAAACAGGGTTTTTTATTATAACATTACCCAACATGATGATTGCCAGTGCAGATTTCCACAGAGACACTGCATTATTGAACCAAGCTGTGCACTGTCAAAAAATGTGATGGTTCTCCTATGGACTAGTCATGTTGAAATGAGTATTCCTCTGTACTTTCTAGATTTTTTTACTTGTAAAAGGAGTTTACTGTCATAAAGCCTAGTCATGATAGCTGATGGCTATGTCATTTCTAGCAAATACATTGCATCTGCTCATGTATATTTTCTGCCAAGACAGACAAATAGTGACAGCCCTCATGTCACATTGATCAACTGTATGCAATCTGCCCTCGCTCTCTCAGCTTTCAGCATTTGCACCAACTCCATTGTTTTTATTCACAACTTATTTTCCAAGGTATTAATTTAGGATTTTTAAAAAATAGAATGCAGTCTTTGTTATTTTCTTGCAGAACTCATGAAGGTCTGTGAGCTCCTTTTCCTTTGAAAATGCAAATTCCCAGAACTGAATCTTTTGAACTATTCTGAAATCTGTCAATCTATAATATGAAATCTGATATTGCTAGTACAGTCTAACCAGATTGAAAACCTGAACATTTATGTTACAAAAGTGCCTACCTAGTGGAACGCATGATATTTAAACTTGAAATATAGAATTATCTCTTTTACATAAACGTCTGCTTTACTACCGGTTCTCCCCCCAAGTATGAATGGAATTAATATTATAATATATAATATCCAAGTATAGGTAGTTGGCATCTTCACAGATAATTTCATGATGATATTAAGATTCTTGCCTTATTTCAAAAACGAAGTGGCAGCAGAACATAAGTGGAACATCTGGCACCAATGTCACACAAATCCCCACTTCTCCCTGCATACAAAGGAAACTAGAAGAAAACAAGTGTGTGGAAGCCGAACAGGGGATTTCTGTTTAGCATTTTTCACTCTGTTGTGCAAATTACTTACAATTAAGCTATAGTAAGATAGTGGAACAAGGGAATTTTGCCAACTGCCATGAAAAAATATTGATGTTAAACAGGGGATCACATCAGGAAAAAACTATGCTAAACTTTTTTTCCTTGGTTCTCTAACTTAATTGTATGAGTGGTAGCATTTACAACTTTTTTTAAAAAAAATGTACTTTAAAAGAAGAAATATAAAAAATATTAAGAAATAAGAACATTGGGGAAGGGAAGGTGCAAAAGATTAAAAACATAAAGACATAAAGAATAACTTTCTACATTTTTGTAACTTAGTTGCACATTCATGAATTTTATCTTTAAACTGATGTGACCTAGAAACTCAGTCAACATATTTGCTTGGTTTGCACAATATCTTGACCCCAAACCTTACCAAATTGCTTGAGTTCACATTGTACTAAGTGGTATGATTCCTGACTCTACAGTCTTTGGAGAAATCCCAATCAATCTATACATTTCATTCTTCTTTATATTATGGAAAATATCAAAATGGGGGTGAATTTGTTTGCTTCCAATTCTAGACCTTGGTTAGAAGGATTACTTGTTAGAAGACTTACTTCTTACATGACTCGTCTGTCTTTAAATTCAACTGAAAAATCTTCTTTTGGGGGAAGCTGGAAATCATGTGGATACCCTGCCTCAGTCTTCAGTTTCAAATAAATAACAGTATATAATTATAACAAAACATACATTATTATGGCTATCCAGATAAGAGATTCTATAGTCTCCTAGATGTTTTGGTGAAAAGTGATTGGCTATAAAGCAACTAGCTGGAAATAAATTTTAATTAGAATTAAAAAGAAATTCTAATTAACGAAGATTAATTCAAATCCCGGAGAAAGGAAACCCCATAAATTGTGGCTACTAATAGACAGAATTCCAACTTTTGACTAAACTATAAGAATGGTTCCTTGTTAAATTATCCCATTAATTAGTAGGCATGTAACTTAATGACATATTTTGAATTATTGGATGGAAAAAACGTGTTAGTTGTGTGAGATTAAAAAGTATGTGCATTCTTTAAAACAACATATTGTGATTGTTGATGATTATTAATACTTTCACAAAAATCAGGCACAGAAATGTTGCTAATGTAAAATTTTAGTTCATATGTAGCGTTCTTTTGTTTTGTTGCTTTCAGATTAGCTGAAAATAAGTGGATTCCTTCAAATTCCTTCAATATCTATCCTATTCACTTCACAGTATAACATGCCTGCTGCTTTCTCTCCAACCAGCAGGGAAGATTTTCCCCTCCATTCACAGATCTTTGTAGAAACTTTTACTCCAGTAAAATAACCAGTAACTGTATAGATCAGGGGTATGCAACCTTGGCTCTTTAATGACTCGTGGACTTCAACTCCCAGAATTCCTGAGCCAGCCATGCTGGCTCAGAAATTCTGCGAGTTGAAGTCCACGAGTCATAAAAGAGCCAAGGTTGCCTACTCCTGGTATAGATATACAGACACTTTTATCCTATTAGTACACAGGTACAATGGTAATATTAATACTGTTAAGCTATTGAACTCAATGGCAGTGAATCCCTTGCTCTTGAGCAGCTTGGTCAGTAATATCAGTCTCTCTTTCTCACACCCATGGAAAGGCAGTCTCTCTTTCTCACATCTATCCCCTAAACTCAGCTGAAGATGTTACCTAGCCTGGTAACAAAACATTTGGAAACCAACCCACAAGCTTGGGGAACGAAACTTCACCCTCATCCATGGAAAGGTAGTTTATTTTAAACACATGGGCCTGGCCTCACACTTAGCTCCTTGATTTCTTCTGAGCCTCCTCTTTGTTGGGTGATCCAAATCCAGTTTCTTCTTCCTTTTCCTCTTTGGTTTTGTAAATACAGTCAACTCCCAGTCAACACACACCAGGTGTGATATTGAAACTTGCCACTGGCTGAGACTGACAATTGAACCAAATCCCATGATACCATCGGTAGGTCTCCTCACCTTGTAATCATTGAGTTGTTGCTCCTGTTTCCCCTTTTAGGTCTAACTTGTGAGCAGTGTTAGTCTTTCTAACTCCCTTAAGTTGCAATTTCAGTCTCTTTGTCCCTTTCTCTCAAGAAATTTTTCTGCCTCTCTAACTGTCTGGTTCCTATCTCTTTATCCCATGAAGCTGCTTCTTTACTATAGGCCAGTGATGGCGAACGTTTTAGAGACTGAGTGCCCAAACTGCAACCCAAAACTCACTTATGCATCGTCAAGTGCCGGATGGGTGTGGCCCATTGGCTGGGCGTGGCCCATTGGCTGGGCGTGGCCCATTGGCTGGGCGTGGCCCATTGGCTGGGCGTGGCTGTGGTGGTAATGCCAGACTGGGTGGGACTAAAAAGTTCAATCAATCAATTCCAACTTTGCAAGATCTTTCTTTTTCCCGCGAGAAGTTGAAATTGACTGATTGAACCTTTTTTTTTTTTGCACACGGCGGCGGAGGCCTAAAGCAAAAAGGTTTTATAAAACCCAGCTGAAGGCCTAGGACTGGGGCGATGGCGCGCGTGCCCACAGAGAGGGTTCTGAGTGCCGCCTCTGGCACCCGTGCCATAGGTTCGCCACCACTGCTGTAGGCAAATCATCCCCCCCCTTTCCCCTTCCTTTTCTTACCCATGGCTTCCAGGTTAACCTTCTTCTGTTTTTCTGCTTTCTCCCCCAGGCAGTCATTTATGTCCCAGAAAATGCCTTACACCCTTAACTCTGCAACAGGGACGTTCTTGGGGTAAGGGTAAAAAAAAACAAAATGGCAATTATAATTATCTGCTGAAAACCACAATCCTTTTTAATGTGCATCACGCATTTAATGTGCATCACGCATCACACCCAAACAAAGATTGCAACTGCCATCTTTTTTAACACAGCACATACTCCATGTACAGTCTTTTTGTCCCCTTTCCAAAATCCAGATTTTTTTCTCAATTTTTCAGGAAAAGAATTCTCCTCCTTTCCAGAGGGACTCAGTTCTGAATTCCTTGCAGGCTTCATGCTGTCTACTAAGAAGCCCTGTAGCTTTTCCCACAAATTCTTTACATTTATTTATGTCTATTCTATTCTCTCCACTGATTCCTTCCAATTACATGTCCCTGAGCAATTAGTTTTTAACATCCAGCCTCTTTGTCTAGCTTTGCAAATCATTACCACTTTCTACCAAATTCATTTATTTCCCAATTCTACTGCATCTCTCTGAGTTACAATGTAATACTGAGAATATACGCTATTAGGGGATAGAGACATCTTGGAATGTCTGGGGTCAGTTTGAACCATTGTTATGAAATATAGCCCACAGCAAGTGAAAGATGCCGTTTTGTCTCCTGAATTGTATTATTGCTTACATGTCTTCATAAATTGGCTCTGGTTCCAACAATTTCATTCATTCATTCATTCATTCATTCATTCATTCATTCATTCATTCATTCATTCATTCATTCATTCATTCATTCATTCATTCATTCATGTTGTATGTTGCTCATTTTGCAGAGGTAACTCTAGCAAGCAGAGACTTATCTGGAGACTCATTGAGGTAACTGTACCTCAATGCTCACTTTTTTTTTGGCGTTAAATCAAACTTATTTTATGAATGCAACATTTCTTGCACTGTCAAGAAAGATCTCAGCATTCTGTCCACCGATAGAAATCACTTTACTGCGTATCAGAATCTTATGAAAGAACAAACCTTCTCCAACTAATGTTGGAGATAACATGCAACCATAGCTTCCCAAATAAGTGGCCATGAATGTGTCTTAGAATATCACCTTTCATGATTCACACAGTTATTCAAAAGAGTGGCCTGAATTTCCCATTTCTTCCCAAGGTTTAAATAAGGCAAATACTACCAATGGTGAAAATATTCTCTTTATGCCCCTGTAATGGCAAGGAATTCCAATGTGGACTGGGCACATTTTTAAAAGTCTGTACCTCTGATTTTCAAAGCACATTTTTTTGGATGCGAGCAGCTGCAAAAGCCAGGATAGGAAAGAAAGACTTTGCTGGAACAGAACAAAAACTACATCTAGTAACCAACCACACCTCAGTAAGGAGGCTAGAAGTGAGACATAGCATCCCAGCACTCCTTCCTGTTTAAGATGCTGACATTGGGAATGAACATATGGTCCTGTGCATAATGTATAACCCTCATAATTACTGATTATTCATAGTTATGTCCTGACATATTTATGAACATTCTGCCTTTTAGGTTAGGCAGCATTTCTACACACATACAACTCAAGTTGCACTCAGTTCCAGGAAATACATTCACAATATATTTTCAAAGTTTTAAAACAAGCAGAACATTGACACTTTTTGCATTTAAAAAGAATTTATTAATAATTCTTGACAGCAGGATATGGATACCAAGCTCAGACATAGGGTCTTTTCCTCTCTGGATTCTGAACAACAGAAAGAGCAATGGATCCTTCATCTCTCTTCCAGTGAAACCTTTAAAAAAACATACCAAACAAAAAGTAAAAGATGGATGCATGGCATCTGCTGTCAGAATTTTAATTATAAGCCATAGCATAGTACCTTTTCCAAGTACCTAGCTCCCTCCTAGCTGGGAATTCTGAGAATTACAATATAGATGGTGATTGGATGTACAAGGTTGGGAAGGTTGTTCTAACAAGTGTAAAATCTGAATCTCCTAAAATACTGATGCACCTAACCCATTAAAAATCATCCCATGTAATTTTTTTCAGTACAACTCCAAGAATTATTATCAGTTAACAAGAAGGTTAGGATTATTTTAAGGATGCTACAAATTTTATAGTGTAGCTCCAATCTGCTCCTCCTCCTCCTCCTCCTCCAAGTTTAATTACAAGTAATTGAAGCAATAAAACCAAATAATTTGGGTGCTCTGGGAAAATATCATTACTTTAATTACAAGAAAGTTGCCAAAAGATACGGAAACATTGTATTGAAATAATTAGAGTAAATTGCCATACCAAAGATGAATGGATCCCACCAGGAAGCTTGGCTGAATTAAATATTTAGCTAGATTTAGATTTAAGTTAACTTAGTTTAACTTAACTGTGATCTCAATGTTAATTTTCTATCCCTGCAATTGCTTCTACCAACATCAAAACATATTCAGTGGACTATATATATGCATCTTGGGCTAGTTTCAAGAGTCTAAAACAAGGAATAGAACCAGGAGGAGGCATGTCAAGAATCAGATTCTGTGCTATCAAGCCTTATCTAAATACTTATTCAGCTTCAGAGGAAAAAAATAACCAATTTATTCCAATAGATTTTGCTAAACTAACTTCTGGCAACTTTTGCCTTTGGTCATGCTAAATGGTTAGGCTGTGAATTGTAGATCATCTATATTCAGAAAGCCGCAAATTCTGCAATCCTGCAAAGAAATTATGTAGACCAGATCAAGTCAAGCATTAGAGACTAGCAAACCTTGGCATTTACTGGGGGACCAAGACCTCTAAGTCCTTTTTGCTTATTACCAGAATTATCTTCCCTCCCCTTTCTAAATCGTTGAATTGGGCATTGGTAAGTTGTGCTGCCAAAGCTAGCACATAAGTGAATGTCTTAAGGAACTCTTTGGAGCATTGTTCCATAGTAACGCTTTATTGGGAGATTAAAGTATTGTGAGTAGTTAAACTGGCAAAGCAACAGCAGAAGCAGTAATGCCTATTGGTGAGACTAGGCTTCAGGGAGCTACTAGTACAACAAGTTAAGGGAAGGAAAGCAGATGAAATGAAAGGAGCTTGTCTTTGCCTTCACATTGATCAGGCATGGGGCATGCTTTAGTTAGCATAGAGGTACAGTAGCCTTGCTTGTGCTGGGACAGAGCATTACTTCAGCACATTACTTTGCTGAAGGTCTCAGCTAGGAAGATTGTTGAAATTCCTGCTGCTATACTGGATAGAGTGATAATCTACAGAACTTTATATATTAGAAACATGTAAGTCTGCACCTGAAGACTCTGTTCATTTTAATCTTACATAAATAGAAAATGGAAAGGACAATGATGCAGGCATTGATGAGAGTATAAAAGTGCATTAGTCAAATGTGGGCAACAGTGGATAGATGATAATATTTTACTTACTTAGTTTGCACTGGCACAAGAAGGCTGTCTCCGGCCCTTAAAGTCAGGATTTTTCTATCAATAGTAACAAAAGATGCACCTTCCTAAAATGGTGAAATGGGGGGAAAGGCAGACTTTTAATTCTTTCTGGATTTAAAATGGAGAGGGAGATGTAATTTAAAATGTAAATTTAAAAAATCACTAGTATATCTGCATAAACAAATCTTGCCTGTCTCTTATTCATCTTTGCTCTACTTCATCAATGACAGTAGGCTAATTGTAGATACACAATTAAGCTGGTTGCTTTGGCAACATAGACACATTCTCACTTCTTTCCCAATGTCTACTGCTTACAATAATGTGGATAAAAAGTTGGGGGGGAAATGCTAGTAAATTTGTCAGTATATTTTTGTCAGTCATCTATAATGTTAAATACCTCCCTTCCCCTTTAGGATGCTGTTATAGTTTTAAAATTTGAAAGAAAAAAACACATTCAAAAGATTAAGTGCAACCTCCCCAGCTCCATAATAAAACTAGCAAAAAAAGATATGCCTATTAATCTGGGGGAAAAATGAGCAGAAATAATCAAGCCAGTTGATTCACTAAACTGAGTTTGCAGTACACAGATTGGTTGGTCTGCCTGAAAATAGAAGGGATTACTCCCTTCCAATTTCTTTTTCTACATTTCTCATCTGATATTTGAAAAGCCTTTCAGAACTAAAAGACTAGTTCTCTAAACCCACAGAGATGGTGCAGACATTACTAAGAGGGAACCATTAATGTGGGGAAAGGCCATCTCTGTCTCATCAGAGAGATGTCATGTCAAGGTAATTCACTTCTGCAAGAACTAAAAGAAGTCTGGCCTGAAGACAGCTGTACCTGAAGGGAAGGAGGCTCATCAGCAGTAGATGCTCAGGTCCCTGCCAAGCATTCAGAAAGACACCGTTTGGCTAACTTCCTACTTTTTGCAGGGTAATTGCATTTCTTCAAACGGAGAGAACTGATTGCATACTTGGTGCAGTCAGCCTTTAGGCTTCCTATTTTTTCCTATTTTGGTTTCTCAAAGAGTCTTTTAGCCACTTGTAAGTTTCTGGTTCAGATTCCAAAGTGATCATCAAGCAGGGGAACTCAAGTACTTTAGATTAGAAGACTGCTACTGTCTATTCATGGATGAATTTAGTTTTTGAAATAACTTTTCTAGAAAACTCCTCCATTTGCATTCTTTTGCCAGGTTTTCTAGCTTCTGCCTCTGTTCATTCATTTATTGTTATTATTACTGTTACTATTTATAGGGATTTTTTTCCTTAGGGAAACAAGAGTGACTTTTCTGGGTTTAAGGGTCTCATTCAAAATTAGGGTATGTGGAAGGGGTATATGCCTATGTACTTACCCACAGGTAGACAAATCAAGCAAGTATACCTATACTTTATTGCGCATCAGGATGCAGAAGGTTACTGGGAGAAGGAAAGGAGAGGAATAGGTTTTGCTCTGTGAGTGGTAAAACTCAAACAGTGGCCAAGGGCTGCAAGTGAGTAACAACTCAGGGGCTCCCACTTTTTGTGAAAAAAAAACCTATTTTAATTCTTTACAACACAACAGAATTTGGAAAGAAATTATGTAAATATGCTCAGAATTCTTCCATCTGCTGCTCCATTTGTTAACAGGATAACTCTCTGGAAGCAGAACAGAATCATATCTAGTGTGGCAAGAGAATCCAACTATAGGATATTCACATTAAAAAAAAAATAGGCCACATCTGGCCAAGGAATGTGGGGGGGAAATCTGGAAAAAAAAGCTCTCCAGTGTCCCCATTATGGCCACAATGCTGCCCTTTGTTCTATTCTTAAGCCTCTGCTTCCTTCAGATCATGTAATCCAAAGTAGAACTACTATTAAGGGATTGGAATAAATTCTAGAAGCCACGCTTATGTTACTCTCCACCTCCAGTGGAAGATTGGAAAGACATGATATATAAGATAGGACTAGAAAGTTCTTTAAACCTGGAACTGAACTGGATGAAATTTGATGGAGTGGGGAAAGCTGAGTTCAAAACAATCCTAAAATACATTCCCCAATAGATCATTATCAAGGATGCAACAGGGCAGAAGTTGGGAATGTGACTGACTGGTCCTGTCTAATGTTGCCCCTCTCTCTTCCTTCTTAGATGTGTGACCAAGAATGGACAAAAACTATGAAAGTCAGGCCACAGAAGAAGGGTAGCAATGAGTAAAATGTGCAACAAATTTCATGTCAGTTCAGTTTTCTGCTGACTCAACAATGGGTGGATACAGAAAACCCTTTTTTTAAATTGAGGAAACATCCTTAGTTTCTAGTTAATTCTCAGGAATGTTTTAAAACATTTTTTTTAAAGAGGAAAATAAACTTTGCAGCAGTAAATAGATTACTGACCAAGGGCTCAGATCCTAATGATAAAACAAAAGCCATAATATAATGAAAGGGAAAATAAATATAGGGGTTTATCAAGGATATATGGTTTGCTCAGGTGGAAGGGCCACTATGAAGAGGGATTTTTTTTCTAGTGATCCTCCATTACTTTGTAATGTAAAGGAAAGATCAATAAGAACAATGCATGTGTTGGTTCTGGAGGTCTGTTTGGTTTTTTTATACAATACTGTACATAGCAAGTAAGAAATAAAACATATGTGATATACCATCTGCCATATCCATATATCTGCATTCTTTCCTCCCTCTTCAGTTATTCCTGGTCCAAATAGAATAACCTAAAAGACAACCAAGAAAATATGTTCTTTTTATTTTAAGGTTAGGGTTAGTGTATCTACTTTATTAGTGTATCTACTTTATTTTAATGGAATAGCAATATATATATAGTGAGGAAGCACATCGCACGTGTTCATTATATAGCTGAAATATATAATATTTCTTAGAAATAAGAAACTGTTTCATCATATAGCAGAAAGTAAAAAGAAATATACCATATACCCTTGTAACACACTTCTCTTGGTTCAGTTAATCCACAGTTTAACTAGCAGCCTCATCAGAGATTATTCTAGACTATTCTTGAGTTATGAACTCAACCTATTATATCCAAAATGTCCTCCTTTCAAAGATTCAAACTTTTGCAGCATTTGTTTTTGCAATAATGGTTTTCACACCATTTCACTTCCCAGTAACTATGCTTACTGTGAGGAGTTTTATCACTCCCAGTGTGCATGGAGGCTGAAAACAGCACCCAGTTCATGGCACAAGACCTGGTTTCATGCAAAATATTTCCAAGTGACCTTCACAGCTTTATTAGCTAAGAGAGTTCATTCAGAATAGAAGATCCTGATTCAGACAGTTTTAAGTTTGGGAATTCCCAAATATGGCTTCATATTTGTTTAAAGGTGAATGGACACCATTCCCCCTTCAAGAGGTTGATGTAATCATTGGATATTTTCCATTGTTTCATTTCTTTAATTCTTTTGCTGCAACAAGGAGGTTTTCAGCACAGGTGGGTCTGGCACAATGGAAAATTTCCAGGAACATCATTGGAAGACTAACAAAGAACATACTGTAACTTGCCTCTTTGGTGGATCTGAAGTCACATCTGGTACTGTTTTAGTACAAATAGAAAATAAGATGAAAATGTACCAAATACAGCATTAGGAGTTGGAGATCTAAAACATGCAACAACTCCATTGTAATTATATCTTTCCTTAAGAGAGATTATGTTTCAATTCTTTGAAACTAAAATTATTTTACATATAGATTTTTTCAAACCAAAACTGTGGCCAGATAATAGATCTATGGATTTTATTTTGACTTTACTCCAATGGCTATAAAACTCCTTCCTCCTAGTAGGGCTTTAGGGAGATGCAACTGATGTTTTATCCAGTGCCTTTGGTGCTCTCAGGGTCTGGATGAGGCAGAACAGACTGAGGCTGAACCCTATCAAGGCTTTCTATTGAAATAGTGTTGTTTCTGGACTGGCAAATACTACTCTGAAGGAGCAAGTTTACAATCTGGGCATCTTTCTTACTACATAGCTCCTGTTGGCACAGAAGGTAGAAGCTGTGGTTAGAGAGACCTTTGCCCAGCTTTGGTTAATACAGTACATAATTTGCAACTTTACCAGATACAAGAGCATCTCATTACAGCAACACATTACAATCTATTTAGACTACTACAATCTGCTTTTCCTTGGGCTACCTTTATAGAACACTCAGAAGCAGAACTGAGTTCAAATGCAGTAGCCAGTGTGCTAACTGGCACTAATTCCTGGGGGGGGGGACCCAGTGATTTCTGACTGTTTTCAGTGCAGTAGAATAATTTTTTTTCTTCAAGACTGTTTTTGTTATTGGGATTAGGGAATTAGCAATCAAGAGTAAATAGATTTACCTGTTTCTATCTTTATATAGATGTAATGGTATGTGAGAATGACTTTGGAAAACCAAGCAAAGAGATGCTGCCTGGGGAACAGCAGATAAGAGTCAGCATAGCCCACAACTGCAAAGTGGATAAAGCAAAAGGTTCAGGCGGGACATTCCCTAAATTATCAGGCTGTAAAGGTGATGGTGACTTGCAAGATTCTGTTAATGTAGCTTTACAATAAAGTCAAATAGAGCCATGTTTCCTGTCTGGTCAACCTAATAATAGGGTAATGGAAGATGAGAGTCAGTAGGTGACTCTGGAGATTAGATTGCACATAAGGGTTAGTATTTATAGTTTATTTAGGCATAAGGAGACATAATGTCAAGTGTCATGGGAAGATAAAATTTTCTTCTGGGAAATAAATTTTTACCATGAGTATCAAAATCTACAGGTAATATCTACCTGTAAAATTGTAGATATTATGCACCTAGGCATGTGTGTGTGTGTGTGTGTGTGTGTGTGTGTGTGTGTGTGTGTGTGTGAGAGAGAGAGAGAGAGAGAGAGAGAGAGAGAGTAGCAAAGGAGAGAGAAAGAGAAGCAAAGCAAAATGTCTTGGTCGAAATAAATCTCCCAACAGGATATAATTTCTTCAGTTATAAGAGAATCTTATTTGATCTTTCTAGTTCAGAATTTTAAAAAAAATGTTTTTTAACCTCTGTTTCAAAGTTGTCTCCAAAAAGACTCAAGGATTGCTTCAGACCTATATTTTCTTGGTAATCATTCAGCCAATCTTGCAAAGAAAAAGGATTCATGACTGTGACATCATTTAGTGGGAAAGGAACTGCTCTTAAGATTTCATCTACAAACAAATCAAAAACAAAGACAGAAGAGAGCAAAGTTATTGAAAAAACAGTGTTCTATATTGTAGTTTTTGTTTTATATGATTCAAACCTATTAAGAGAAAATTGTAACACTGAACACTAGTACCAATAAAAGAGAGTATTTGTAGCTCAGAGTTGAAATGAGGGGTCCTTGGTGCTCTCTGAGCTGGGTTGTTTTCTTGCAGATGTTTCATTACCCAAACTTGGTAACATCATCCGTGCTAGACTAGAACCCAGCTTGGAGAGCACCAAGAACCCCCACTGAAAGTAATTTGATAGTATCTAGTATGAGAGGAGGTGGGTTCCCCTTCACTGCATATATATTCAGATGAACAACTATCAGTCACAAATGCCTAATTCTGAATATCTGACTAAGCAGGGGGTTGAATACACAACAGAGTAGAATTGTTTAGTGTCTTTCCAGAATGTAAGAAATATCTATACATTATGGAGAAGCTGATTTCAACTTCAACTTGACATCAGAAATAATTTCCTAACAATAAGAGATGTTCAGCAACGAAGCAAATTGCCTTTGGTGGGCCCTTCCTCTCTCTAGTATTTAAACAGAGACTGAGTAACCCTTTTGGGGGAATGGTGTAATAGTGGGTTCCAGTATAGGACAGGGAGTTGGACTCTAGACAATCTCCAAATTTTCCAGCTCTTACATTCCATGATTTTTCCAGATATGTGATTCTTTTATTATATAGCGCAGCTCTGGGAAACAGAATGGGTTGAAAAAATTAAATATTATTTTCCAAGACTTGTTGCTCTAAATACTGCTCTACACAAACTGGTTTTCTTTTAAGTGCAATTAAAAAGCAACAATAGATAATTCAATGTAATTTGTTATTTATGCTTAATGTTAAACATAGTGAGTCTTATTTCTGTTATTTATACTGTTTATAAGCTACTTGGAGAGGACTGTTATCAATTGTGTGTTGGAGCCGATTCATACCAGCTTGGGAGAGCCAATCTTAAATTTTCAGGAATTTTATGAACCAATTTATAACAGAGCTGAGCCCCAACCAATGTAAATAAGTATTTGCTTTTAACTGGTTTCACCAACATGATGACAATAAAGAAACCTGTCCACTCTCTTGTGACTTGTATATTTATAAAAGATGTCCCATCCACTCATCCATTATTCAGTTTGTTGGAGGAACTCCCCCTTTCAAACATTTTAAGTTATCATGCTGCATAACCCAGTCCATTTCCATATTCCCTCATACCACTCAGCAACATTTTGGAGGCTTATTTCTCTTTGTGGAATAGAATTAGTTATTCACCCTTATAAATGCAATGTATCTTCTGTTTGTATTCAAACTGTCTGAAAGATCAGCGGGTATTTTACATTCTCTTCTGAATTTTTCAGATCTATGCCTTGTGAAATTAACTGCAACATTCTCTTAAGAGCAAAGATAAAATCCCAGTTCCCACCCACTTTTTACTCCTCAAAATCCATGGGAGTGCTTTCATAATATGTCCTTGGAGATTGTTTTTTTTCAATAATGGCTCAAACATGGTGCAGAAAAATATTGAGTATCTCAGTAGTATCCCAAATGTTCATTAATAACATCCGCTTCTAATTGGCTGGGTGGGGCGGGGCTGCGGGGCGGGGGAATGATGGTATTGCATTTGTTTTCAGCCTATTGTGAAGTTTCTGCTATTATGGTGTAATAACACTGCCTAATTGCTGCAACTTGTTTTTCCTATGATAACTTCTTATATAGTATTTTAAATGAAGGAGGTTAGTGACTGAAAACTTTTTCCATAACAAGTTTTATTAGTTTTTGTTTGTTTTACAGCCAAGTGCTTATAACACATGGTGGAGATAGGGCACTCCATAGAACACAACAAAAAATACAATCATACATATACAATTTAAACTACTACTTTAAAAGTTCCCTCTTATGGTATACAATTCGAGCATTCCTAAAATATAAATTGTTTCTCACCTCTATCTATTATTCCAATTTCAATTTATGCTTCTCAATCAAATTATATCTCTTATTCTATTTCACATACATATTATGTAAATAAACATGAATTTATATATTTTATAAATTTTATAAACTATTGCATTAGACATAGTAATATAATAACATTATAATAATAATAATAGGACAATAATTATTTCTATCATAAACAAGTAATATAACTATTATATCTTAATATTTCTCAACTATATTCTATTTCATATATTCTATCCAATATTTTCATAGATCAGTCCACGTCCTTAAAAGATTCCTCAATTGTTTCAATTTAATCCATTTAATACCTCACTAATTACCATTCAATTCTTATAAATAAAAATATCAATAATATTTCACCAGTCTCAATCTCAATCTAACTCCTTTAATTATAAATTTTCCAATTTTTCTTATTGCCATTCCAAATCATAATCAAATCCATAATTTAAATCTAGTGTTGACTCATACCAAAGTAACCTTAAAAATCTCAAAAATATTAGTTCAATCAACGTCCAGAAGCCCTTTTTACCCATCAAATAAAATTTTAACTCTTATTTTTAAATCTAATTCTAGCTTTCTTTTTGTGCCAGGTAGATTTCCACAACAGGGCCTCTAAATCCTCCCATCTTAGTAACTGGCTAAAGGCCTTTTCCCACCATTGAATCCAATCATATTCTTTTTCTCTTTTATCCAGTGTTGTCTGTACTGTCATGTTGTCAACGTTTTTGGTGCCTCGTATTTGGAAGTCCAATCCTGTTGCTTTTAAAGTTGTAAATGTTTTAGTTGAGTTCTGCCTTTGATCATCAAAGATATCCATCATGTAGGATGTGTCTTCTTCCTCTTCAATAAATTCAGTAGATTCAATAGATTGTAAATGTATTCCATCCATCTCATTAAGTTGTAGATCTGATTGTGTATCATAGTCAACCAAAGGTTGAGCTTCAATTTTTAATTCTGAGTCCTCCTTGAAACTAAGCGATCTAATATGTTCTTTAAGTTCCAGTCTCATTTCCAAGATTTTTTCTAATATAAGTCCATAATTAATCTGTGAGTAGGATTCCATCTTCTTCTTTTTTTTTAAAGAAATTCAGCTTAAAGAATAGATTGCAGCGTTATAAAATATAAAATGCAGACAGAGATATATTTCCAAAGAAAGATAGAGAAAAAAAAAAAAACCAATAGTCAAGTCCAGCACAGAGATAAAAAATAGCAGTCAGTTATGTTGTAATCCAGTCTGGGCATCACGCCAAAATCAGGGAGTGGGAGTTCGAATGGAGCAAGTTACATTGTATCGGTCATAGTTTCTGGGCTTCATGCCAAGTCCCAGGATGCATTGTATCCAAAAAAATCTACATACGTCCGCCCAGAGAGCAAAAAGTTTTTTAGGCAGTACTGTTCAGGAGGGGGGGAGAAAAAAAGAACATTCCACCCCCTCCCTAGGGATTTTCACCTAAACTGAAGATAAACAAGCCAAAAGAGAAACTCACAATAACCCGGATGCCCGAGTTCCAACTGCTTATGTAGACAAAATAAAATAATAAAAAAAAACAATAATTATTTTTCCAAAGCCCGTTTTCCCCAGTAATCAAACGCTGCTTTCTCAAAATAGGGAAATAGTTCTAAAAGCTGTTAGCAGGGAAAAAGGTAAATTAACAAGAGGGAAGGAAAGGTCTCACCCGGATCTTCCACGGTGGTTCTTTTCGCTTAGATGTTGCTGTGACTTTCGGCTGGAGCAGCTGAGTGATCGGCCATGTTACTGGCCGATCTTTTCCCCGTCGGCCCAAAGGTGGTTTTCTCGGACCGCAGAGGGAGCTGCCGCTCCCTCCGCGATCGACGAGTGCCCTCCTCTACGGTGGTCGCCCCTCCAGGGCGACTTTCGACCCTGTCCAGGGTCTACCGGCGGGGGGAAACCGGACGGCCAAGAGAACGAGTTCTCTGCACGTTCGCGGGCGCTGCGATCGGAACCGGAAGTCAGTGACTGAAAACTTATGGAAGTAAAGCAAAAGCCAGTTTATACATGTAAGCTAGGACACAGAATTATGAGTCACATCACAATGCACATCTCATAAAGATCAATAATCTGCTGCTAGGTACACCTCTCATTTTTACTATTTTACTATTTCAAGTTTTTATTTATTCCAGTGGTGGGGTGGGGTAGGGATCCTGCAAAAGCCTTATGCCCTACAAAATTCATTTTATGTACTTAGTTTTATTTGTATTCTACAATGTATTATTTGTATTTTGTAATAAAATGATTAATTTGGGAAAAATCATTTACAACACATTCACAATCTAAAATAATTTAGATTGCTAAATATGCTAAATATTTTCATACGTACAGATTAGGAGTCTGGAGGCTAAACTGTACGATGAATGATTATGAGAACTAGGTATATCTAATCTAGGAAAGAGAAGGACTAGGGGTGACATGATAGCAGTCTTCCAATACTTGACGGGCTGTCACAGAGAAGAGGGCTAAATCTATTCTCCTAAAGCAGGACAAGTAGTGGATAGAAGATTATTAAAGAGAGAAGCAACCTAGAATTAAGGAGAAACTTCCTGACAGTGAGAACAATTCATCCGTGGAACAGCTTGCCTCCAGAAGTTTTTGGTGCTTCATCACTGGAGGTTTTCAGGAAGAGATTGGGCAACCATTTGTCCAGAATAGTATAGGATCTCCTGCTCAAGATCCTTCAAAGGTCTCTTCCAACTCTGTTATTCTATGTCTTCTATTTTTTAATGCTAAACTGCATTCATATTTTCACTATATAAATTGTCAAAAAGGCAGCAGTGCACTTGCTCAAGATGCTATGGAAAAAAATCGGATGCCTTTAGAAGCCAAGCACGCTGTTTACCATTGAAATACAACTGTTTTCTAAAATTAAGTATATATTTTCCAGCTCCCAAAATGAATCCAGATTTTCTTAAACTGCCAAGGCTGCTAGGATCATATGAAAGACTGAGAGCATGCTGTGAATGTTCTCACAATAGCAGGCAGGTAGAAGAGAATGGCTGCTAAAACTACAATATACATTTGTGCCTTTATTTTTTTGTTGAGGTTGTGGAAGCTTTCAAGAAGAAACTGGACAGCCACTTGTCAAAAATGGTATAGGGTCTCCTGCTTGAGAAGGGTGTTGGACTAGATGATCTACGAGGTCCCTTCTGAATCAGAAGTAGTAACAATTTCAAACAAAGCAGTAGGTAGAAACTGCCTATCATTTTTATAGTCAGGTAGGGCTGAAGGTCTTCCAAGCACAAAGAGAAGTGTCTGGGGATACATTAGCACTCCACTGATACCTATACAGTTCATAATACCGGTATAGTTACCTATCCAAGTGTTCATAAGGATATGGAGGAGATATGTAAGAGAGTAGAAGAATGTTGTGACTCTAGGGCTTTACTTCAGTTGATACATTCTTGGTAAGCTAGGGAGACCTTGCACTATCTGTTCCCCTTCAGGCTAAATATCTCTCTCTAAGGAGATCATTGGACAAAGTGCAATGCTGAAAACCTCCTCAGAGTGTGAGAAAACCGCCATCCCCAAATATCTACAAATACAACCTGGAAGGAACCAGGTACAAGTGGCCATGGGGAAAAAGTGGAGGAGAATGCAGGTAATAGCTACTCTATAGTAGTAGCCTTCCTACTTTAATTGGAGAATGCCTCTTAATGATTTTAGAACTAAATCTTTGTCAGCCTATTTCAAATCACTCAGGAGTCAATCAGAAATTCTCTATCCACCCATGACCCAAGCTACTCCATGCTCAATGTAGGAAACCAGCCTTATAGATCCCCAAAAATGGCTATCCAAAGAGGACCTTATAGGTCTTTAGGGACCTAAAGGGGAGAGAACCCACTGTTCTTTTAAACTGATGTTAAATAGATTGATCGAAAAGGGAAGGTAGAGCAAGAGAGTAAAAATAAAGCCCATCCTCTCTGGTGATGGATAAAGAAATCAAAGTAGATTTTTGCAGAAATGGTATAATCACTGTTTTTGCAAATGTATAGAGCGTGGAGGATTCCCCTGCTGTTTGGGACTCAGACATAATGATGACTGTGGCTTGGGACAACTGGAGGTCTCAATCTGCCTGCTGAGTTTAGCTTGGAAAATAATTATTCTCCCTTTCTCTGGCACATATTTGATTATTGAATAGAGAAAAAAGGCAACTTTTCCCAGGCAATATTAATTTCATTTAGAGGAATATTAAAAGAAAGTAAATGATAGGAATGCAAGAAAAATAAAAAAATAGTTAAGCTTTAAAATTATTATCGTTTGCTGGATGAAAAATTATTTTAGTTCCAAAGTCATTTTACATCACCTGGATTAGGCTTTCCGGTTTGATGCTGCATTGAACTGAAAAATCTGAAATAAAAAAGGTTAAGAATTGTAAAATCCATCTTCTCTCGCTTCAGATTGTATAGAGCACGGGTCGGCAACCCGCGGCTCCGGAGCTGCATGCGGCTCTTTGAGGCATTACCTGCGGCTCCGGAGCCTCCTCCGCCATTTTTGGGAGCGCATGCGCGCATGCGCGGGCGGGTGCGGGGGGGTGCGGGGGTGCGTGCGCGCATGCAGGAGCGGGTGCGCATGCGCGAATGGGTGCGCATGCGCGAACGGGCCCGCGTGCATGCGTGGGTGCGCGGGCGCGCGCGCATGCGCGAACGGGCGCGGCTCCCAGTTTTTTTTTTTTTTAGGCCATGAGACCGTGCGGCTCATTCAACGTTTCGGGTGGCCGACCCATGGTATAGAGGGAAACAATTGAACTAACAGTGGAATCCCTTTGATTGATGAAATTATTACAGGATATACTTATTTATATTCAAGCTTGAAGGAAGTTTGTCATACTCATTTCCAAGATGCTTCATTTTAATATTTCTCTGCATTCTTTCCAATTTCCCCAATAACTCAATTTTTGTATCCAATGAGCATGCTCAGTCCTCTACAGGGTACTTTGGTATTGCTCCTCCTGGTCTTTTGCCCATTAAGTTTATTGTATTTTGACAAAACTCAGTATTCTCCCAAGGTTATGGATATCATCTTCTAGAACATTTCTGGTGCCAGGGAGACCATCTAAGGCACAGCTCTCAAAGAATTAATACTGATATTATATGATGATATAGTCCAGGTATTTTACTAGTGTGGCTTTAGAATTAAAATGAGGCGTATAGAAAAAGGGGGTAGCACTGAATAAACAATTAGGAACAAAATAAATGGTTCAAACACATTACCTGGTCATACAGAGCACAATTAGACAAGATCATTGAGAAATAAAACTTTATCCACCTCCTTCTAATAATCCTGAAACAGCAAACTACTTAAAAAGTACTGATATTATTATAACAATAATTCCAGTATATAATAATGCTGTAAATTAAGCATTACTTAATTAATTATAATGAAACTGTCCCAGCGATGTGACAGATGATCTCAAAAAGTTTATACAAGGAGGAACCTGATTAGAACTTGAACACCAGAAATTTCAGAGAAATTTCAAGAAAAACATCCTGAGAGGGAGAAAATAATGGCCAGCCCTTTCTGTAGTGGCCAAGAAACCCACCTAGATCTTCCCAGAAAGTCCCAGGAATCAAGCTCAATCTGAAGAAGACTTACTCTTGAATTATTGGAATAAGTTGTATACCAAGATCCTCACAGTAAAACCATCTTTCAAAAAGGACATCTGTTGATTCTCCAACATAATATCTGGGAAAAGAAAAAGAATATATATCATGTAGATTTCTTAATAAATATGTGATATCTTTAATATAGAAAAGAGAAGACAATTTGTTTTTTAAAATAATGCGATATGTCATGAACATGAAAAAATGAGTGTATAATGCTTTTAATTTATTCAGACAAGCCTGAAATGATGGCTATGTGTTATCAAATGAGATTAACAGAACAGAAGTTTGTAACAAACTAATAGAATAACAGAGTTGGAAGGGACTTGGAAGTCTTCTAGTCCAATCCTCTACTCAAGCAAGAAACTCTATATCATTTTAGACAAATGGTTATCCAGTCTGTTCTTGAAAACCTCCAGTGATGGAGCTTCTACATTCCACTGGTTGATTATTCTTACTGTCAGGAAATGTCTCCTTAGTTCTAAGTTGCTCCTCTCCTTAGTTAGTTTCCATCCATTGCTTCTTGTTTTGCCTTCAGGTGCCTTGGACTCCCCTCTTCTTTGTGGGAGCACCTCAAATACTGGAAGACTGTTATCATGTCACTCCCTAGTCCTTCTTTTCATTAGACTAGCCATACCCAATTCCTGCAACTGTTCTTCATATGTTTTAGTCTCCAGCCCCCTAAATTAGAGTATATTTAACTCATTAGATAACCATAATTATATGGCAGCAAATCTATAATCTCAAGAATGAATATTTTTTTTCTCATGATAGGAAGTGCGATAATTCCCCCAAGGAAGTGGCAGATGGAAGAGGATTATGAATCCTTCTCCCTCCAGTTGCATTAAAATCAAAAGGACTTGATTAGATGAAGTTTTCTGCCACCACATATAGCTTCCTTTAACTCAGCATTGATAAAAACTACATACAGAGAGAAATATGCCATTTTCTCCAGCATTGGGTTTCTGAATATTTTAAGCCCTGTAATGCTCATCAAAGCCTGAATGCTTGTAGTTTGAGAAAGAGAATAAACTCCAAACATCCAAATATGCTCCATTCAATTGCATATAACACTGGACCGTGATCCACTAATACATTATGGTTTTCAGAGGTCTGACTGCATACAGAACATCTTTATTTATTTAAATTTATTTGTCATATTTAGAAACCGCCTATCTCCCTGGACTCTGGGACGGATAAATAAAATGTAAAAAACTTGTAAAATGTTAAAAACATAACTGAATATAAATTTAAACTGAAAATTTACAGTGGGTAAGAAAATGTGACATTAAAAGTTCATTAAAAGGGGGGTGGGATTTCAAAGTGCTAACCAACCCCACAGCTGTGCTCTTCTGTAAACACCAAGCAAGATGGCAGAGCCAGTTCTTTAGATATTTTTGAAATGTCATGATATTGGGGGCCTACCTTGACCCTGGGGGGAGAATATCCAAAGGGCAGGGGCAACAGCAGACAACAATGTCTTTTTGGACCCCGCCAGTCAGAATTCTTTAACTGACAGGGTCTGCAACATACCTTCCCTGTCTGACCTGGGGGGACAGGATGAGGTGATGTGGGGTAGACAGTACCACAGCTAGTCTGGCCTCATGCTGTGTAAGGTTTTAAAAATCATAACCAACACCTTGAATTGGATCCAGAAGCCAACTGGCACCCAATGCAGCTCACACAGCAAAGGTGTCACATATGCCATTCTTTGTCCAAGTTTGCTCATGCAACTGCAAGCTTCCAAATATTTTTCAAAGGTAGCCTCATACAGCTCATATTGCAATAATCCACATCCAAACCAGGGCATGAGTGACCAAGCAGAGTTTGTATGCTTAGTTGAATTAAACATATAATACATAAAGTTTGGTTCTAGTCACCCAAGACTCTGTAGAGAAGTGAGAGCATCTCCCACAGATAGAACTGTCCATATGCTCATATAATTTATTAGTGGAGATAAAGGTTTTAGATTATTTTTCAACTCTAGTGCCTGTCAGAATGGCTTATAATGATACAAACAGATTTATAACAAAATGACATCTCACCTCAGTCCATCAGTTTCTGTTTCTAATCTTTTCCTTTCAACAACCAGCCCCACAGAGTTTGCATATCTTTGTGGAGAATGTGGAATCCTGGCTGGTAAAAGAAACATCTAAGAACAAAATTAAAGTTGAAACATGTAGCAACAGCAGGAGGTTTGGTTACATCTTCTCTGATATTTCAGTTGGTCTTTGTTCTCCCATTCTACTTTTCCTTGAATGCCTTGAGTGATTGAATAGGAGTTGAGCCATAGGAGGAAATGCAATGGGAAGAAAGAACAACCTTGAGGAACTGCAGGAAGAGCCCCTACCAAGATAACAGTCAGATCAAAGAAATCAAAGTCTGGAGCAGACAAGACCCTCCTCTCTAATTCTCATGAAGATAAAGGGGGAGGGGGAGGATACATTCAAACCTGTTGTAACATTATAATAAAAACAGTATTAGCATTAGTTTCCTAGTATGGTCTCGCTTGAAAGGCTAATGAGGATGAGGCAGAGGCACCATGCTTTCTGTGAGATATGCTCAGCTGTGCAAAATGAAAAGTTCACCTCTTGAATAATTGCTGGCTCAAAGAAGTGTGTGCTGATGCTGTTGATTGCCCACTGTGTAGGACTGAATTGCTGCTTCCTGCTGAGCAAGTAGACCTTGTACAGAGAATGTAGGAAGAATATAAGTTAGTCATGAGGAAGAAAACTTAGCAAGTGAGCTAAGTCTTTAAGTTTTTAGTGAAAAGAGTTGAATGTCTATCAAATTTTCCTTCTAAGGAGAAAATGGACATTAGCTTAATCTGAGGGCCTAAGAAAGGAAAAAGAATAAATAAATGTTTTTTTTTTCTAATGATAGTGCCTTAAGAAACAGAAGTGAAGATAAACAGAACATGACTCTATAATTGTGACTTGCAGTGCTTTTGACATGTTTCTGTTCGTTCATGAAAATAACCTGACATATATTACAAAAGCTACAAACTTGTAGCAATGCTCCAAGAAAAAATTGAAGAATTGGAAGAGCGCAGTTTATGAGAAAAATAAAAGATTTATTAGGGGAAGCAAAAAAGAGACACTGCAGCAAAAGCTAACAGTAGAAGCAACTCTACATAAGAAAAATAATCAAAGTAACAAAGAGTTGCCAAAGAGTAATAATTAAGAACAAAAGATATAAAATATATTCTGCCAAGCGGGAACTCAGGAAATTATATTGCAGAGAATATTGGCTTTGAGCTTCTGGGGAAGTAGAGAAACTATTTTCTCCCAAAGGAAGAAGAAAACAATAACACACTCCCCTTCTATATAACCTCATCAGTGGAGGCAGTGATGGCAAATTAGAAACACAAGTGTATCAAAAAACTACCCACACCACCAAGTGCTCCATTACCAAAGTAACAACCCAACCTCCCACAAGAGAAGCTGTGTAAGAACACTATTTAGACAATCATAAATACTCTGCAGCAGCCCTGAACAAATGGAAACAAAGCATGTATACAATGTGTTCCAACAAAATGAATATCCACACAACTTTATCAAAAAGTGTCTGACCACTCAACTGACACAAGCTGTGAAAAGGATAACATTGCCATACATCAAAAACATCTCAGCACCAACAACAGACTATTACAACCACGTGGCATCACCATAGTGGCATCACTAAAGCCCTCCAAAACATCCTAAGTAAACCAAAAGACCCAGCAGCCCCAGAAGAAAAAACCAGGAGTTAGATACAACATAGAGTGTAAGGAATGTAACAGTCACTATGTAGGACAAACAGGTAGAAGACTAGCAGAGAGCATCCATGAATACCAACTAGCAGTCAGAAGACATGATGAAAACTCCTTAAATTCACAACACATGGACAGACTCAGCCATATTTTCAACTGGGAATCTGTGAGCATCCTAGATCAAGCCAAGTCCAAAAATGCCAAAGAATTCCTGGAGCCCTGGCACTCAGACAAATTGGCTATCAACAGGCACATAGAATAAACAACATCTGCAGACCATTCAAAAGAGACAATAAAAAGGCCCAAAACACCTCCTCACACAATCAACATCCATATGAGCAGAACAATCAAGAAGTAAACAATACCCCAATCAAGGAACTACCAACACAGACTAACAAGCTAATAGTAAACAACAGCCTGATCAAGGAACACACTAAGAAGGCAAGCCCCTTGTATGTAAACAGAGAGCAAATCCCACTCCCTTCTAGCACTGATGATGTTACCTAGTTTGGTAATGAAACATCTGCAAGAAAACTACCGATCTCAGAGAGCACCAAGGACCCTACAAATAGAGAAACTGCTGAACAGCAGACAGGAGGTTAGATCTTTGAATACCTGTCCTTTGGAAGAAGATAAAGTAAGATGGTGGCAATTTACAACTCATGAGGAACAGGAGAAACAGTCTATTGACCTCGCCCCTAAGCTTTTATAAAAGGTATCTGGCAGGTCTATAGTTTACGATCACGACAGAACAATTTTAAGACTTATTTCTTCCTACTAATCCAAATGGGGCAAATGATATTGCCAAAGAATAAAAAATTAACTCCATGGTTGCTCAACAGTTATTCCCATTCATCCTGTTCACCATGGAAGAAGAAGGGTAAGAAGATAATAGTGCAGGGGAATAACAGGCCTTGAAAATGATATTAGTGGGTTTCTAGAATCATATTGAATTATGTAGTTGAGGCTATTGTCATGAAATTAGTTGTAGTTCATAAGTACTAGTAAAATGCCACTGCTTGGGAAGGCTTTAACATTAATACTGAGGAGACTCAGTATTTTAGTCCTTCAGAGGACTAAATCTCTGAAGTAACAACCTCAAATAAGACTTGTACCTTTAGAAATAAGTGGAAATGCTCCTGTAAAGTAGCCTAATAAACTATCCAACATCTAGCATTAAATCAAATGAAAATGCTTGTTGAACTATTGTAAAAATTCCAATAAGAAAAGAAAGTGGAAGAAAATTTAAGCCAACAAATCGAAAAAGTTAGTTCATCCTGAAAATATACATAAAGGATAACCCAGCATTGTAGACAGGGTCTATGGAAAACAAAAGGTCAGAATAAATTAAGAATAGAAAAAAAAAGTTTCTTTGGATATATTCAAAAGAATTGCATCTGAGGGTATTATGGGAATTATGGGTGAACCTTATATATTATCTTTGCAACTGATGAAGTAAAGTCCAGATGATTGGAGGACATAAAATATAATCAAAGAAGGGTGGGATGGGAATCTGGGGACCTAGAGTCATATTAGACTGACATCAATAATTAGGAAGCCGTAGAGCAAATCATAATGAGATCAATCTATAAGCACCTGGAAAACTGTGTGATAATGGACAGAAGACACCATGTCCAAATTATTTACATAGGAAAAAGAAATTAATCCACCGGAACAGACTGAATGATACCTGATGATAGAATTCACATACCAGGCGTGGCAATAAATCTCAACTCTCTCCCATCAAGCCACAAGCAGTTGAACAATATCAAAGAAGAAAAACAATACAGATTTTTTTAAAGATAGCCTGGAGTAAATACAGAAACCGAAACCTGGAAACAGTCAAATACAGAAACTTGGAAACTGTAAAAGGGATTCCCCACTCTCTTTTATAGTGAGTTCATTGGGACAGAGTCTCTTTGAATAATTTGAAATGCTAAATTGCTTTTTATGAGTTATGCTGCCAATGGGCTTGCCTACTATTTCTTGATTATTTAGGTTTGTTCTCCATTTCATTCTTCTCCCAGCCTCTCCCAAATCTCCAGACATTCAATCTGTGTTCTGAAGTTTCTTACAGGAGAGGTTTCACAGACATGACATGGCTAGATAAATTTCACACACACATGCACATCTGCCTTCTGAAGAACATACATTAGAAATATATATGTTTTCACCAGGGGTTTAAATGTTAGTTCTTTTCTTCCCTTATTGTTGAGGTGAGAGACTTTGGCCGACCTTCAGAGTCAGAATCATAAAATCATAGGGCTAGAAGGTGAAGGTCTTCTAATAGAACCCCTATCCAAGACAGGAGACCTGAACATCCTGAACAAATACTTGTCCAATCTTTTCTTGAAAATTCTTGAAAACTTTTTTTTTCTTGAAAATATCTCCTCAGGGTTTATATAATGATTCTGAATGGTCCAAGTACTGATTCTAGCTTTACTATCTTCAGCCCTTCTGCTATCTTTTTAATAGCACTTGTGAAACAGAATAGCTAATTAAAATTATATTGTGATGTAGTTTCACAATAATGATAATAACAATAATAATATAGACTTTAACACTTCAGATTTTTCATTTTTTTTGCATGATGTGCTATCAAAGTGGGAAATGGAAAATATGCTGAACTGTCTCATGTAATTATTAAATATATTATTACATGAAAATAATATATACCAAAACAGAGAAATACTAGAATTACAGTCTGAGATTTACTTGCTAGTTTATACACAAACCTATCTTTACCTCTCCTTCTTTAATGTGGATATCCTTGTGTTTTCCATTTTCTATTATCTTCAGGCACATGTCTCCCTGAAGCTGGTAAAACAACTGTGTAGGAAGGAGGAAAAAGTTAGATTAAAAACATGGCAGTGTTTTAATATATTGTAGCCTAAGTTCACGCACAGTCATATCTGGAGCTCTTATGGCTAAAGCAAACTTTATGGCTCCTGGAAATATTATTCATACTATGAACCTGGTTCACCTTATTGTTCTATATAGCATTCTGTATAATATCACAATAAGCCCACTCTGAGCTTTTCTCAACTTGTTGGTGTGACATAGTGTTGGTGTGACATAATCTAATGCCTCGGGAATCATTTTTAACAGTGGATGCTTTATCAAGCTTCTTTAGCAAAATGTGCAGCCCTGCAGTTTATATAGTCCAAGTAGATTGTGCTCTTTCTGGAAGCAACTGCAAGATGGGTCTTCCCTCAAAAAACCCATGTAGAGTTCAATTCTATTTTTTTTTCAACATGAGGATGATCCAAAGGGAAACTGGGGACTATGGGATCAGATAACTAAAGTACCATATAATGTACATATTATTCTATAAATATATGGAATTAGAAGAAACTTTTGGTCTTTTAGCTTTTGTCTTCATGCAAAATGCAATATGTAGGATTTGTACTATATATATGAAGTCATTTTTAGTAGTCCAATATAAATTTTGCATAGTTTGCTTTCTTCACTGAATAAATTATTGAGATTGTATTTATTTATAACCAGCTGAAGGAACACAACTTCACTGATGCATAGAAAGAGTGGCAGGACCAGTAACCAAATTATTCTACTCAAATAACTCCTTTTAAGAATACTGTATGTTTCATAGTTCTTCTATATCTTCAGGTGGGAGATGCCACGATGAATGAAAAGCTGATTATAAATAATAAACTAGAATATATCTATGCTAATGCTTTTTTATGTTTTAATCTGTTTTATGCATAGTTAAATCACTGTTTCTAAAATAATCAGTTTAATTTGGGAACAGAAGGGTCAGACTGAAATTCTTGTTTACTATCCAGGGTGAGGTTTTTAGACTCAGTTTTAAATTTGCAATGTAAATACATTTGTCCTTTACAACAATAAATAAATAAATAAATAAATGAGAAGGTTCAATATGTTTCCAAACGAAAACTGACCTGCCATATCTTCCATTTTTATATCAAAATGTCAAACTCTAGGTGAATTTTTGGTGCAAATTCATTTCATTTAAGAAAGCAATCCTTGGACAATGCTCAGGCTTCCTTTATGTTTGGTAGTGAATGTTTTGTCTTATTTTATTCCATATTATAGATAATAATACTGTATAATGTATATTATAAGTCCATAAATTTTGCTTTCAAGGTGATTACCTTTCAAGTCATAGAATTATAGCAGTGTAACTTATTACTGTATTTTAGTCATGTTGTTTATATTTCTGTTGCAACAAGACCACAGGAATTAATAATCATAATTCAAATGCAATTATACTATTCATAAATTCAGGAGAATGCAAACTTTTAAATCACTGTCAATTCACCCACCATTTTTCTGAATGCTTGTTCAAAACTAAAATGGGTACAATTAAGTATAGTAAAACAACTCATTTAATCAAAATGGCAAATTAGATAACCAATTTAGAGGAAAACTTAACATTAACATAGAGATAACTGGAGGAAAAATGGCCTATAAAGGAAGGATTTATTAATATGGATTACAAGGATTATGGTGACCCAATTGTACAACAACCTAAAAATGGGTATGTCTGGCGGCAGTGTTTTAAAATTTTACTGTCTAGTATAAACCTGTTTGCATGGATATTTTAAAATGGTTCCTCTTAAATTTGTTGAGGTGAGCTATTTGTTATTTGCTGCTTTTTATTGCTGTAGTTAACGGTTTTCTATAGTTTTATACTTTATGGCATTACACTTTAATTTTAATGATCATTGAATATTAGCCTTATATCATAAGGTAGAGGACTTTATAAAAATACTATTCTATAATATATTTATGATTTCCCCCCAACATTAATGGATATGTGAATTTAGCTATTATTGAATGTCAGCTGCTGCTCATTTTTGTTCCAGGTTTCCTGGAGAAATTTGAAAAAAGCAAGTTTGGTCAAACTATAGTTGTGTCAATGTACTATTCGAGACTCTCATTTTAAACCAAAACCACTGAAGGAAGCTAAAATCTGGACTATCGGTTCCTAAATCAAAGTAGGAGGAACCATGTGGGGATGTATATCTCTTCTTGTATAAGTGGGATGATGTCCCTTGGATGCTGAATGCATTTATAGATAAATGTATCAGGGATGCTTATGACATTAGGGGTGTATTAGCTGGAGAAATGAATACACATGTACTTTTGGATGCAGATGATGCTGTGTTGTTGACCAAAAAACTAAACTATCTCAAATGTTACATAGATTGTATGATAGTTTGATAGGGAAAACAACAGTGAATGAGCAACTTATAGATAAATGGTGAAAGATTAGACATGTAGATGAATTGTATAGATTGGTAGGTCATTAAAAAGGGGAATTGGATGGAAATGTACAAAGGCTTTTAATAAGGTAGTATGTGATCTGTTGGGGGGGGGGAAGAATACTGTTTAGTTTCTAGGGTGTTGGCCTAGAAACCAGGAGACTGTGAATTCTAGTTCTGCTTTAGGCATGAAAGCCAGCTGGATGCCTTGGATCCATTCACTGTCTTTCAGTCTATTGGGTTGTTGTGGTCAAAATAGGAGGAGGAAGGAATATTAGGTAAATTTGCTATCTTGAGTTATTTATAAAGAACAATAAAGGTGAGATAAAAATCTAAGAAATAAAAAATAGTGAATAAATAAATAAAATGGCTGTGTACAAGATCAGGATTCTGCTCATTTTGTTAGATAGAAGTGCTGTAAGAGTTGGCTTCTCATATCTGCTTTGGAGAAAGTAAACATACTTTGAACTTAACGAATCTATTTTTTTCTGCTTATGAGGATTTCGTGAGGATTGACCTATTTGTGATGAAATTTAATTAGCCTAGATGTTTATGTCCTTTATACTTGTTAAATCCCTGTATAACGTTCTGTCTTTGTTGTAAATGTTTAATTTAACATTCAATTTCAGTCTTATATTTCATTATTGTACTGAATTATGTTTTTAAGAGTTCAAGGAATGGAAAGAAATATACTGACATCTAAGGGATACACAAAAAATTGCAGGCAAATCATGTTTTAGAAATACTAAGTGTTTTTTTCTGTTTATTTGTTTATGGCTTAAAAAATAACTAACCATCTGGCTAGTCAGGATAACATATTGAATTACTAAATCTGATTTGGCAAGTATTTTGCTGAGCTTCAGCTATTCAAATAAGTAGCTTCAATTATTAAGAATGTGCAATAATGAATAACAAATGCTACCACAGACTTTTGGCAACCCATCCATTATAATAATCTGTCTGGCACAAATAAAAATAACATTATTTAATCTTTAATGATTGGAGATTTCTGGATAAATATGTACTTAATGCACAGACATGATGAATATATCAGTCACCTGCTGGATCTGGCAACAGTGGATCTTATATACAGGTAGTTCTTAACTTATGAGCACAATTGGGACTGAAATATTGGTTGCTAAGACATGCAGTTGCTAAGTGAGTAATCATGTGCCTGGACCCAACTGTAAGACCATTTTTACTATGGTGATTAAGTGAATCCTTCTCCAATTGACTTTTATTTGAGGGAAGTCAACTGGGAAAGTAGAAAATTGTGACTGCAAGACTCTGCAATTGTAGTAAATGTGAGCTGGTTGCCAAATGCCTAAGTTGCAAAGATGTTACTACGGGGGTGGTGCAATAATCATAACATCAAGGATGGGTCATAAGTCACTTTTCTGAGGCCATCGTAACTTTGAACCATTGTTAAATGCATAGTTATAAATTGAGGACTATCTATATATCAGCCTTTCCCAATTTGGATTCCTGCAGAGGTGTTGGTTTATATATAGTATTTCATAATTCCCATCTCACTAATTGGCAAGATGGAATATAATGTAGCTGAGTCATACCAAATTGGGGAAAGATGATCTAATCCAACACTACTTATTCTTTAATAACCATTCAGATTTTCATGATAAGCATATAAGCAAGATATACAAGCAATAGTTTTCATTTCTGCTTGTCTCTGAATTCTGTATTCTAAAACAAGCAAATCTAAATATTCTTCTTCTTCTTCTTGTGCCATATCCGTTATCGGATGTTGGCGATCATGTTGGCGATCCTGTTTTTATCAGCAGCCGCACGAAAAAGTGCTGCTGAGTTTTGTCCAAACCAGTCCCTTAGATTTTGAAGCCATGATGTTCTTCTTCTGCCTGGACCTCGTTTGCCTTAATCTTTCCCTGGAGGATTAAATGGAGTATGCCGTATTTTTCTGGGTGTCGCATCACATGTCCGAAATATTCTAACTTTCGTTTGTTAATTGTTTTGATGATTTCCCTTGGCTTTCCCAGGTGGCTTAAAACCTCTTCATTTCTGATCTTGTCCACCCAGCTTATACGTAACAGCCACCTGTAAATCCACATTTCAAATGCTTCTAGTCTCTTCAGGTGGCCTTCTGTCAGAGACCAACTCTCTACGCCATAGAGCAGGATAGAAAATATATAGTATCTGACAAGCCTGATTTTCAGTCTTAGGCTTATGTTGTGACTGCAGAATCTAAATATTACTGGTGGCTATTATCCATTTGTTTTATTATTTTTTTTAAAAATGAAGAAGATACTCATTGCTGTCAATGGGCTAATAAACAGCAGCCAGAAAAGTCTTTGTATGCAGTGTATGATGAGCTGCTTCCTTTTATTCTATGCCTTGCCTAATGACAACTTGATTTAAGGAATCACTTTTGCCTGCAAATTAGGTGAGGCAGTTTGCAAGCGAATACTGTTATCTATTGCTGCCCAACAACTGAAGAGGGAGAACAATAGTGGTGAAGGAAGGGACAAATGCAGACAAGACAGTTCTTCTGGCCAAAAGCAGGATGTCAATGCTGCAAACATCGGATGTTTTTGCCTGACATATATGAGGATGCAGACATTTACTATTACTTTAGAGCCAATATTAGATGACACGGAGAGGGGAGTGGAAGAATGTGCTTGGGAACTAGTTAGCCATAACAATATTTCAGTAGAGCCTCTTCAAGGCTGGATGTAATGTGAGGAGATAAAATATGGCGCGTTATGGAACAGGAGGGAAAGTTCACACTTTAAACTAATTGGATAATGTGATTAATGACTGTCAAATGAGGGAGGGAAATGTGCTCAGATACTGTGGGATGAAGTAGGAGGTTTCAGATTTTGGCTTCGCTTATGTATGTGCCAAAGCTATGTTGCCATTAAAAGATTCTTAAAGGAAAACAATGCCTCAGGTTTCTTTGAAAAGCTTCTTCTTTCGGAACCATAACATCAAGCCAAAATCCAACAAACGTTTCAGACCTTTTTGGGGTTCCGGACCCCAGTCACTATTCCTAAAACTGAAGGGATAGACTGACAAAGATTCAGAGAAGATCTTGTCATGGAAGAAGAGAAATTGCCTGGGGTCAGCACCCCTGCAGCAGCAGTTTCCCCAGAGGGGGGAGCGACAGCGAACAAGCCAGTAGAGAGAGAACTCTCGCAAATCTCTCAGCTGGGAGCAAGGCCAAAGCGATCAGGAGAGCTGATTTGGTCATTAGACTGGGAGAAACCGAGCGTGGATTCCGGAGGTTTCGTAACAGCCTTCCCATCTTCAAAGACTTCCAAGACGGATGAGTTGGAGCCACAACAAAGGGATCTTTACAGATTGCATCTCCCACACCAGTGGAGAGCTGCCAAGCCATCTGCCACTGAAGACTCGGGTGAGTGGAAATATCCAACTGCTACTCATAGTCAGTCAGTAGAAAATTTGGCAGAAAGATTTGAAGAATTAGAAGTGAGGGGTGCGGAACAGTCCCTGCTGAGAGAGGCCCCCAGCCTCTCCCTCGCAGACCAAACAGCCTTCCGGACCCTGGAGCCCCCTGCCAGGGCCTCCAGCCCCACAGAGAGAGGGAAACCCAGCCTGGACCCCCTGCCTCAATGGGGAGTATGGCAGCCCCCGTAGACGGAAGATCAAAGACCTCTGAGTGTGCGTCAGCTAATAGAGGCCTTACAGCAGCTTGGGGTGGCGCCAAAGCCAGGAGAGCAACAGCAGGTGGGCCCGCAAATGAGAGAGACCCAGCAACCGTGGAGGGGCCTACAGCAGCAGAGAGTGCCATCAGCCCCCGCAGGCCAACAACAGAGAAGACAGCAACCGCCCTCACCTATTCAGCAACCTTTAGAAGACCTCCCCCAATTCAAGAGGCCAGTATTGCCAGTATTGCAACCACAGCAGGGTGGAGGACCGCAGCCCCCGAATGTGTGACCCCTGGGCATACGACAGCAGCCAGGGTGGGGCCAGCCACAACTGGGAGTGCCACCCCTACAGTGGAGAGTTCAGCAGCCATTGAATCAGCAACAAGGGTGGACCCAGCAGCAACAGCCACAGTGGGGGCCACAACAGCCTATAATTGGGCCACCCTTCAGAGCAACCTTCAATGGGGACTCAGAGAAGCTAATTTTTTTCCTCAACCAAGTACGTTCTCATTTAAACCACTGGGCCTATCTCTACCCAGACCCAGGTGCCATGGTCAATGTGATTGCGTCCAACCTAGAGGGAGAGGCATCCGAATGGCTGAACAATTTATATAATGAGCAAGCCCCCGAATTAGATGATCCCCACCTCTTCCTCCTAGGGCTGAGAGAAAGATTTGAGGACCCTTCCATTAGCCTTAGAGCAGGAGGACAAATCCACAAAATAAAACAAGCCGGCAGACCTGCCCTAGAGTATGTGCATGAATTCTGCAAGATAGCCGGTCGAATAGAGGGGTGGCCTGAGCAATCCCTAATCCATCTCTTCATTGAGGGATTAGACGACCACCTCTCCCAGGCCTGCATTTATTGAGCAGTACCTGATCAGCTGCACAAGTGGTACCAGGCAGCGGTGAAGCTAGACGTTCAACTCACCTGCTATAAGAAGCCTCCCGCACCTGAACCCGAGATAAGACCAGAGCAACCTAGACAACAACCCCCCCCCGAAAGCCCCCAATGGCTACGACTGCTGAAAGGCCCAGACCACCTGCAGGTCTGCCGATCACATGCTTCCGATGTGGACAGCAGGGATATCGAGCATCGAACTGCCCGGTTCCCTACCCCCAACAGCAGAGCAGACCGGGACCTGCAGTGAGGAACAGACCTGGCCAGGAGCCATCGAGAGAAAAATCCAGCCGGATCACACAGCAACTGGTTGCCCAAGCTACCTCCCCTACACAGGAGGACACCAGAACTGAGGCTGGATCCACCCCCACTCTACCCTTTTTTGACAGTGATGATGAAGGAGAGAATGACCCAATGGTGAGTCGACCCATCCCTCCTTTTACTCTGCCTGCAAAGCTAATCAGCCCCAAGTCGGGAGCACAGACAGACTTAAAAGTGCTAGTTGATTCTGGATGCTCCCGATGTATCATTAGCTTGCCCTTTGCTGTGAAATTGGGTATACGAGCAAAATTGCTCTTCAAGCCAATGAGATTTGAGCAAGCCGATGGCTCCCTAATGGGAGGGACTTTTGTCACGCAACTAACTGAGCCTCTACGCCTAGAAATAGGTGAGCACTGGGAGTTCATACGCTTCCTGGTGGCTCCAAAACTGACTGAGGCTGTGATCCTAGGATTAGCCTGGATGGACAAATGGAAGCCATTCATCTGGTGGGAGAAAGGAATGAGAACTGCGAGGCTACCAATAGGGCCAAAAAAAAACCCTGATTCAACAGACGTTGCGGAACACTTTAGGCCACCTAATGAACGAGCACATATAGCTGCCTCACCGTCACCAGACGAATCACTCATCCCCAATGAATACCGGGACCTAGCGGAGGCTTTTAGTGAAAATGAATGCGATGTCCTACCCCCTCACAGGCCCAATGACTGTTCTATCGAACTGGTGCCAGGAGCCAAACTCCCACGCCTGAGAATGTACACTATGTCCCCCCTCGAAATGGAAGAGATGCAGCAATACGTGAATAAAAACCTAGCGAGGGGGTTCATTGAATGGGCCAAATCGACCGTGGGAGCCCCCGTGTTATTTAAAGAAAAAAAGATGGGTCTTTTCATTTCTGCGTAGAATATAAGGGTCTCAATGCTGTAAGTGTGCAAAACAAATACCCCCTCCCCCTCCTACAGGACTTAGTAACTCATCTGGCTAAGGGGAGTGTTTTCACTAAATTAGGCCTGAGAGAGGCATATTACCGAGTGAGAATAAAGGAGGGAGATGAGTGGAAAACTGCCTTCAACTGCCCCATGGGGAGCTATCAATTCAAGGTCATGCCATTTGGACTACAGGGGCCCCCAGCCGTATTCATGCAGTTGATTAATGAGGTCCTACATGATCACTTATACAAAGGGGTTCTGGTGTACCTTGACGATATCCTGATATACAGCACAAATATGACTGATCACATAAAGCTGGTGAGAGAAGTGTTAAAGAAACTATCGAATGCCAAACTTTATGCCAAATTGTCAAAATGTGAATTTCACCAGACCCGATTAGATTATCTCGGCTACAGAATTTCCAACGAGGGCATTGAGATGGATCCAGCCAAGGTGAAAACTATAATTGAATGGCAGCCCCCAAAAACCCGCAAACAGCTCCAGAGCTTTCTAGGTTTTGCCAACTTCTACCGTCAATTCATCCCCTCTTTTGCCAAGATTGCCCTACCCCTTACAGATTTACTCAAAACAGGCAAGAGGGGAGGGAAGCCATGACCGGGCCAACCACTAGCATTGACTATGAACTGTCAAACAGCTTTTGAGAATTTAAAGAGACTATTTGCTGCTGAACTGGTCCTAAAGCACCCCTGCCCAGGGGAGCCGTTTGTAATACAAGCCGACGCCAGCGATGTGGCAGTTGGAGCTGTATTACTTCAAAAGAACAAGAATGGAGTCTTGCAACCCTGTGCCTACACCTCCAAAACATTTACGGAAAGTGAACGGAGATGGACAATATGGGAGAAGGCCGCCTTTGCAATTAGATGGGGGCTGTTAAACTGGCGACACTATCTAGAAGGGAGCAAGGTGCCATTTGAAGTATAGACAGATCACAAAAACCTAGAGGCACTGAAAATTCCCCGCAAATTGTCCCCAAAGCAAGTACGGTGGGCACAGTACTTTAACCGCTTCAACTTCACTCTAAAGTACATACCGGGAGGAAAAAACTTCCTAGCTGATGCGCTATCGAGATTGCCCCAATACAAAAGTGAACGTGAAGAAGTTAATGAGGCGATTATCTCCAATCCACAACCTGTTGCACAAATCATGCCTCGCAAGGTCCCTAATCCCGATGACCCTGGAGCAAAGAAATTAAAACGAGAGCTCCTCACTGATCAATGGTTCAAAGACAATCAAACCTCCTTGACGTGCCGGGATGGTTTGGCTTACAAGGGGGGGGGGGAACTGTATTTGCCTGAATACCTCCGTCTTAATGCTCTCAAACACAGCCACGATGTAAAACAGGCTGGACACTTTGGATATCTAAAAACTCTACATCTCACCCGCCGGCAATTTTGGTGGCTGGGACTGAAATGGGATGTGGAAAACTATGTAACGAGTTGTACTGTATGTGCCACAATGAAAAGAATCCCGGGGAAAACCCCTGGGTTACTGCAGCTGGTGGGAGACCCTTCCCAATCCTGAGAAGAAATAGCTATGGACTTTATCATAGACCTACCTGAAAGTAGAGGAAATACTGTCATCTGGACTGTAATAGACCTGTTTTCGAAGCAGGCTCATTTCATCGCCTGCAAAGGACATTCATCTGCCCAACGACTGACTAAATTATTCCTGAAACATATCTACCAATTGCACGGTGCCCCCAAGTGAATAATTTTGGATAGGGGGGTGCAATTCACAGCAATGTTTTGGAGGAGTTTTCTTAAATTAATTGGATCATCCCAAGGCTTATATCTGCTTTTCATCCGGCCACCAATGGAGCTGAAGAATCCGCTAACAAAATGGTGGAGCAATATCTCAGATGCTACGTTTCCTACCAACAGACAAACTGGACTGACCTCCTCCCTTTTGCAGAGGTGGCGTACAATAATTCTGTGCACAGCAGCACCAGCTACTCACCTTTCAGAGTAGCCACAGGCAAAGAATTCGGTCCAATACCTGAATACCCCCAAGTGCCAACCGCTTCCCAGACACTTGACCAATGGGTGCGGGGATGGGAGGAAGTTTGGAGAAAGACGAAAACTGCTTTAAAAAAGACTTTTGAAACCTATAAAAAGCAAGCTGACAAAAAGAGGGCTCCCCAAAGAACGTTCCAAGTTGGGGAAAAGGTTTATCTGTCGACCAAATATTTACGCCTCAAATTACCCAGTAAGAAGTTAGGACCGAAATTCTTAGGGCCTTTTCCTATTGTAAAGGTCATCAAACCAGTCACCGTAAAACTGAAACTCCCTAGACTTTTAAGTAAAATTCACCCTGTCTTCCATAGTAGCTTGTTAAAACCTTATCGGGGCTCCACTTTAAGACCTCTCCCGAAGAAGGCACCTGGGCCCCTCGTAGTTGCAGGGCAGACCCATTATGAAGTGAAACATATTCTTGATTCTAGATTTTTTAAAGACAAATTGCAGTACTTAGTACAATGGAAGGGGTACCCGTTATCTGAAGCCACCTGGGGGAAATCAAGTGAGGTGAAAGCTGACAGACTCGTCAAGAGATTTCATGCGAAACACCCCAACAAACCGAAAACTAATCATTAACATATACTTTTGTTTACTTTACAGAATCTGTCTTTTTTGTAAGGGGGGCCGGATGTCAATGCTGCAAACATTGGATGTTTTTGCCTGACATATATGAGGATGCAGACATTTACTATTTAACCTGTGTATTACTTTAGAGCCAATATTAGATGGCACGGAGAGGGGAGTGGAAGAATGTGCTTGGGAACTAGTTAGCCATAACAATATTTCAGTAGAGCCTCTTCAAGGCTGGATGTAATGTGAGGAGATAAAATATGGCGCATTATGGAACGGGAGGGAAAGTTCACACTTTAAACTAATTGGATAATGTGATTAATGACTGTCAAATGAGGGAGGGAAATGTGCTCAGATACTGTGGGATGAAGTAGGAGGTTTCAGATTTTGGCTTCGCTTATGTATGTGCCGAAGCTATGTTGCCATTAAAAGATTCTTAAAGGAAAACAATGCCTCAAGTTTCTTTGAAAAGCTTCTTCTTTCGGAACCATAACACAGGAATTTGCTTCTGAAATGGGTTGCCTCTCATGTCAATAGTCATGAATTTGAGCCTATGCATTACCCTCAAGCATCTAACTTCCTGCTGTTTTATTGTTTTAATTGCTGAAGCAGTACCAGAAAAGTAATAATTCCAAAAGTATTATTTCTTATTTGTGAGAATAGCTCAAGTGCCCCTTTTGACTTCAGCATCTTCAATATCTTGTTTCAGATTAAAGAATTCCATCTGTGTCAATCATTTCCAGAGTCATCAGATAATGGAATCTAGATCCCCAAAGTTTCTTTCAGAAGAAACACATTCACGTTTTAAGCTGCCATGGAAATCTATATTATTACCAGTAGAATAATTAAACTGACATTATTATTAAATAATTAATAATTAAATAATTAAACCCAGACAGATGAATTTCTTTCTTTTGACAGAAATAGAATATAATTGCAAAGGCAGATCTATAGAATATTTTGGCCAATTTTCTGTCATCTAGCTCATATATCAGCATTCTGTAAAGAAAAGGTTACTTTTTAAATGATGTTCCTTGACAAATCTGCATGTTTAATCAGAATAGCTTTTTAAAACTGGCAGGAATTGGAACCAATCATTACGGTACTATCAGTATATATATATATAAAACAAGACTTGCAATCTACATCATCTTCATTTAGAAGTAGTAAACATGGACCTCATTTTCACACTTCAAACATAATGGGGATTGTTATTACAGCATACTGAATGGGTGATATGACTGAACCTTATACACACACAGAATTCCAGTATAGATATTTAGAATTAGTCATAAGAGAAAGATGGTCTGATTACTTTATTCAAATTGAGCTAACAATTATGATGATTTGACAAGGGGGGATAGCACATATAATTTTTTATCACAATATCAAAGAAACCTGATCAATCTTGGCTACTCTACACCATGATTCAAGATGGGAAACCTTTGTGGGTTCTGTCCCTGAAGCCAAACATTTTCTGAAGGCCTAAGCCTTTTAATACATCTTAGCATCTGAGAGCTCTTGATGAATACAACACAAATTATGGCTGCCATTATGTTATTTAATAATAATAATAATAATAAAGTTGGAAGGGACCTTGGAGGTCATCTAGTCCAACCCCCTGCTCAGGCAGGAAACCCTATACCATTTCAGACAAATGGCTGTCCAGTCTCTTCTTAAAAACTTCCAGTGTTGGAGCATTCACCGCTTCTGGAGGCAGGATGTTCCACTGGTTAATTGTTCTAACTGTCAGGAAGTTTCTCCTTAGTTCTAGGTTGCTTCTTGTCCTGCCTTCAGGCGCTTTGGAAAATAGCTTGACTCCCTCTTCTTTGTGGCAGCCCCTGAGATATTGGAACACTGCTATCATGTCCCCCCTCATCCTTCTCTTCATTAAACTAGACATACCCAATTCCAGCAACCGTTCTTATATGCTTTAGCCTCCAGTCCCCTAATCATCTTTGTTGCTCTTCTCTGTACTCCTTCTAGAGTTTCAACATCTTTTTTACATCATGGTGACCAAAACTGGATGCAGTATTCCAAGTGTGGCCTTACAAGGCATTGTAAAGTGGTATTAATACTTCACACGTGATCTTGATTCTATCCGTAATACAGCTAGCACTGTGTGGCCTTTTTGGCAGCTGCAGCACACTGCTGGCTCATATTTAAGTGATTGTCCACTAGGACCCCGAGGTCCCTCTCACAGTTACTGCTATTGAGCAAGGTACCCCCTATACTATACCTGTACATTTGGTTTTTCTTGCCTAAATGTAGAACCTTGCTTTTTCACCATTGAATTTCATTTTGTTAGATAGTGCCCAGTATTCAAGTCTGTCCAGATCCTCCTGTATCTTAAGCCTGTCTTCTGGAGTGTTGGCTATTCCTGCCAGCTTGGTGTCGTCTGCAAATTTGATGATTTCCCCATCTATCCCCTCGTCCAAATCGTTGATGAAGATGTTGAAGAGCACTGGGCCCAGAACAGAGCCCTGGGGCACCCCACTACACACTTCCCTCCATGTAGATGCGGTTCCATTGAGGACCACACGCTGAGTATGGCCGGTCAGCCAGCTACGGATTTTATGTACTTAATCATGGGATATTTATATTATATGCATTCTAACTAATTTGTAACTAAATTTTAACCCTATTTTATATTTCATACACTTTCTGGACAAGCACTGTATGACTGATGATAAAATAAACATTTAAAGTACATATTTAGAAAGTACATGTACATGAGATGATAAGAAGTTATTTATTAGATTTAGAGAGAGAGAGCATGCTGGTACCACTGCATTCTTTTCTTTATTCCCAAAGATTGTTGTGCTATAAACTGCCTGATTGAGCTGCTGCAAGAGATCATAAATAATGTGAAGCTGCTGGCAGCATGTGGGATTATGGGGAAATAAGCTTACAAGAGCAATGAAAAGAATAACATGCAAAAGAGCAAGCATGCAAAACTGCAAGTGATTTTTAAAAAAAATTCTGAGTCATTTGAAGAATGGCTCTGCTGAACTGAACATTTTGAACATGGTGCCCAAGTGAATTGAAGAGACTAAAGAAAGAATGCTATATTTCCCAGTGAAATTTCTCCAGAATTTTCTCTCTTGCCTCAAGGGAAAAAAAAAAACAGAAAAAAATCAGTCTCTAAAGAAGGTATCAGTATACCACAGGATCACCATTTCATGAGATTTGCCCATGGCACCTTGTACAGGGAAAAAAAAAAAAAAAAAGAGCAAGCTGCAAAATGAACAGATATTTATCCCAACTGTTCTACCCACTTAGTATCTTCTAGCAAAGTGGTTGTATTCCTGGTCCACATTATTAAATTTTGTCATTTGACAGGACTAAGGAAACGTGTCTTCTCTGTCATGTCCCCCACCCTCTAGAATAGCATCCTCCCCCCTCCCAGATATATGGATGGCAACTGACTTTCCTGGGGTTCCAAAAAGCCCTCGAGACCTGGTTTTGGATTCGGGCCTGGGGTTAATTTGTTTGTGTGGCCCTAATTGCAATAGTTTGTTATTCTTTAGCCCAGAATCCCTGTTATGTATGTATGTACTGGTATGTATGTATGTATGTATGTATGTATGTATGTATATTCCTTATCTCACTGTGTTTTTAACTATGTTTTTTGTTGTTTGACTTTGTAAACTACCCAGATCTACTAGCGTGCCTACTGTGACAAATTTAAATAAAATAACACAAATGCTGCTGCTTCTGTAATGGAAAAAATATGCTTAAAATCAGGGACATAAAAGATAAATCTTTAAAAGTCCCCAGTTACTTAGTATTAAGCAGTATTTTATTCTACCTATCTCACAATGGTTTTGATAAGATAGGAAAGCATACTATATGGCAGGGGTCCCCATCCCCCGATCCGTGGACTGGCATTGGGCTGTGGCATGCCAGAAACTGGGCTGCGCAAACAAGCAAAGCACCCATGCGCAGGATGCAGGCAGCCTACAAAACCACAGCCCCTCCAGGCCACTGAAAATCCTCTCTTCATGAAACCGGTCCCTTGTGCCCAAAAGGTTGGGGGGCCACTGCTATATGGTATCTTGAAGTTTTTTATTTTAAAACCTCATTAGCAATAGTTGTCTACTGCTCTCGTTTCCTTTGTCTCTCCAATCTTTCAGACCACTCCAGATAGAATCTCCATTGTGGAAAGTAAATAATTTGCTTATTCTGTTTCTTTAATCTGAAATGTTTATAATTATTTTAGTCAAGTTGTGTACGTCGTATTGTAGAACTTTTTAATTTATATTTTTCCAATGAAAAATAAAACCTTTTTCTAATCTTACGAGGAAGAACATTAAGCTTTAAAAATTATGCACAACCAAGAGATAAATCCAAACCATTACCTCTTCTCCTTCTTCAATATGGTAATCTTTCCGTTGGTTTGGTCCACCAACAAACATTATATTGAGCTGTCGGTGATGCCTGCAGAACAGTATTTTTTAAGCATCAACTTTTTAAATACTTTATTCAGTTTCATTGCTGTCCCTTTCTCATAGCATAGAAAAAAGTGGCATATAACAGTAAAAGTATTTTGTTTTAATGTTAATAACCATAGACAGCAGTAACCGTATAAAACACTGAAAAATTAAGGCATAAAGGGATAAAAGTATTTAAAAACTGTTCAGAAAAGGGAAGGATGTGAGGTTTTTTGTTTTGTTTTGCTAATGGTGCATTGCTCCATTCAAATCAGAAGTAACTTCCACCCTGAAGGAAGAAAACAATGCTTGCAATATGTGATACTTGCCATATATAATTCTTTGCTTTTAAGTTCCTTGGGGAGAAAGACATCTTCAGATCTACCCTACCATGTTTTGTTTCTTTTGTATTAGTTTATTGAGCATTAATGGGGTATTACCCTTATTGAAAGAACAGAGGCAGGTAAGTGAAGATAATGATGTAATCATATAATCTACAAGTAAAATTCAACCTATATTGAATTCCCATTGGAGGCTCATTCAGATACAATGCAAAATATATAGGTTTTTGCTGTAACATTCCTATTCTTCCTCTAGTTTATGCATTTTTTTCTGCCACTAACTTTTTTGGCATAATTGTATGGACTTGGAAGCTTATGTGTCTGTTTTTGATTAACTACAGTTAACTATGTTGTCCAAACCAAACAGCAGTTACTGTCAGCCCAAGACTAAGGAACTGTAGTACATAAATGTTATTATGGCAACTTTTATAACTTGAAAATTCCATTAATTCAACAAAAAGTATTATTTTGTGTTTGTTGGAACTTATACTGTATATCTTTTTAGGAAACAATACATGCTTATGATCAGAATATAATATTGCAACATAAGATGTGTACATGTATATGTTTGCCTTAGTGATTCCCTTCAAAATAGAAGTTGTTTTGCATATTAATTTGTTCTGGAAAAATCATTGTTTGATTGATTAGATCTTTAGACAATATATATTAATTTATATATTTAATTTCTTACTTCTTTCTCCCCTTAAATAAACTGATTTAACTGTTAACTTCATATGACAATAAATGTAACACAGGTTGATGAGTACATGAATTGTATTTTTATACAGGATGTTTTCATTTTTATTGTTTAAAATAAATAAAATATATAAGCTGTGCATGAGTAGAAAAAAAAGAAGACAGCATATGAGTTTTAGGCAGGAGAAGCTTGTAACTCAAGGCTTTTGCTTTCAGATATTTCCTATTTGGTTTTGTATCTTTCAAATACCAGCTTATCATCTTCTCCATACTCCACTCTAGATTATATTATAACTTTTCTAACAAATAGTTGAAAAACAGTTACAGAAAACTTAGATTTGGAGCTAAAGAATTACTGTAAACATGCACGTATATTGACAGACTTAGGAATTGGCAAATGGGAAGTGAGGAAGACACTAACATATTGTATATACAATACATGAAACCTAAGTATGTGCAATTTCAGGATGCAAGTATGTAAGGGCAGTTTTACTCCAGAACCTCAATTAAGAATAATTTTTGCATCATAACTGAATGTGTAAGTCTAGATACATGCATACTTTACTTATAAATTAAAACAATTTGTACAATCTACAGACTATTTTGATATGAGAAATATCAACAGCTTCTGGACTAAAACAGTACTTCTAGAAAAGTATCTGCTATGGATTTTTGTTTAAATTAGAATCCAGAGTTGTCATTTATTTATTGATAAAGCAACCTTTAGGTTAGCTTAGCAAAAGTAGACTATAATCAAGCATCAATTGCTTTGTCAGAAACAACTTTATCCTTGACTTGTACAAATCTTTGAAAAAATTATTAGTAGTAATAATAATAATGGTACCCTTCACTTACATAAGCTTATTGCATACTGGAGGCAGAAAAGCATCTTTATTTTCTTCTACCCATTTCTTCACATTCACAAGCGTGTCCTCCATGACTCTATAGCAATATAGTCCAAAGGAATTAGTACACAAATTTATGAGGTCTGGCAATCGTTTTATATGCTATTGCATATGAGTGTCTCTGTATAATTGGAATGAGGGGTGTATGACAGTGCACTTTCCTCAGCTGAGTTTAAGATCCAAAAGGTTATTTAGTTGATGACTTAGCTGAAGGGCAATCTCCAGAGTTTAGCCAATGATCAACTCACACATGAAAAAGTACCGTATGTCTAAGATATCTTCCTCACAGAAATTTGTTCAATTTTAATAAAGACAATGCATTGGTAGAGTGAATTATTTTTGTGTCCTCTATTCACCCTCACACATAATTACATTATTAATATCTGGCCTATGTGTAACATAACATTTCAAGATAAAATGTTTCTAAAATCAGTTTTTATTTCTATCAAATATAGCTTTCTAGAACTTGTGTGTATGTGTGTATAATATATCTTTTCTGATAAAAAAAAGTCATACCATTTCAGATTTAGGTTCTGAATAAGTAAAGAAGGCTTCCTAAAGTCAGTGTTACAACTGACTTTACGGAACATGATTATGGGAACATTTACAGTAATTGCCACCAACTTGGATAGTTAAAAGGAAATTAAACAAGTAACAGAGGATAAAATTATTGGGAGCTAATAATTATGATTATCATGAATAGTTTGATTTCTCATGATGTATCCTCTAGCATCCTGGAGTGTGCACAAAAGCTTTTATTACAACTGAGCAAGCCGCTTGCTTTGAGGTTTCAAGGTTGCTTTTGTTGACACTGTAGCCACATTGGATTGTAAATGCAGAATAACTGGTAGAGCATAAACAAGTGAATCCCCACAGCATCTACTGGTCTTTTCCTGACACTCCTGGTTATTCCTTCCCTTATTCCTTCGCCTCTATAATTAATTTAATGAATCCAAATAGCAGAAAGATCCAAAAGTGAGTTTCACTTTGTTATTGTTTCAATTTATGTTATTGTTAAATAGATAGGTTTGAGGGCTATTACACATTTTTGTTGTAAGGTTACTCAAATATGATAGGTAAAGCAAGTTTATAGAACAGATATCAAGCACCATCCATAGAAAATTGTCGATTGTTTTTCTATGAAGGAACAGACAGGGGATCAAGATGGCATTTCACAATGAAAAGATAGGCATATTGTGCATATGAAATAGTTATTGATTATCCCATACTCTATCTTTGGCCAATATCTCTTGGGAAAACCTGGATAGTCTCTGTATAATTGGAAAACATGTTAGTGTCCCAAAGGTGCTTTTTCAGGAGGCAATAGGACTTTCTTGTTTTTCTTTGAAGACATTTCGTTTCTCATTCAAGAAGCCTCTTCAGCTCTGACTAGATCAGGAGTCCTCAAAATTGGCCCTTTTATGACTTGTGGACTTCAACTCCCAGAATTCCTCAACCAGGCACACTGGTTGAGGAATTCTGGGAGTTGAAGTCCACAAGTCATAAAAGGGCCAAGTTTGAAGATCCCTGGACTAGATGGTGGGGAATGGAAGGATTTATATTCCTTGCAGACAGCTGGTCATTTGCATTCTTTGACAGGTCATTGGGGTCATCTAGAGGATTATGTGTCCTCAGGGTCACCTGAGTAGTGCAAATGCGTGTGGAACCTTCTGGCTGCAGGATATTTTCCTCTGTTCCTGTAGTCTGCAATATTTTCTGGAAATCCGTTCATATTTCCATTCGCCCCCATCTAGTCAGAGTTGAAGAAGCTTCTTGGATGAGAAGTGAAACATCTTCAAAGAAAAACAAGTAAGTCCAGTTGCCTCCTGAAAAAGCACCTTTGGGACAACTATGACCTGGATGACTGACAATCTCCATAGACATAAAACATGTTAGTGCGGCAGCAATAAATACATATGTAATAAAATATATTCTCAAACCATATTGACTCCAAGTGATTAAATCAGTGCAATTTTCTTGGCAGTATTATGGAAGCATATTTCCTTTACTGTCTAGGATTTTTTAAATTTTCCATTTTAGTTAATCTGATATTTCCATGTGGTCCCACTTACATCTAATAAGACCAAAATGATTCTAAAATAGAATTGATTTAGAATTGATTTTATTTCCCCACTGATTATTGACAATATCTGATTTCAATTACTTGCTCCATGGATCTTACAGCAGCAATGTCTGTTCAGCTGGAGATTGTTTTTAGATCAAGCTTTAATAATTTAGTATTTTTGTTTATACAGTAAATTTTGAGTGTAAAACTGCTATTCAGAGCAGTTTGCTATTTGAGTTGACAGTAAATGGCACAATTGCACAGTAATTAGGCTGATTGCACTAGAAATTATCAGCATTAGTGCTTCAGTAACCCCCTTCAAAACCAAAGGGTTGAGGCCCTTGGTAAACTTTTTCTGGCTGCTGTTTGAGCTTGAATGTCTGCAATTTTGTCTGTGAGCAAAGGAAGACTCCCCCTTTTGCTGTGCTTTTGCAAAAGCTGAGTTATGGATATGAAAAAAATGAATAATCTGTCAACAGTTTGAATTATCAATACTTGTTTATCTGCCAAAGAAGCTGGTATTATGTTTTATATTGTTAAAAGAAATAAGGGGACACACCTGGGGTGGACCATAGATGCACTTTTTAATTTCTTGGGCATCTCGTGGGACAAAAGTTTTCACTGTTACTTTCCAACTGAAAGAAATTTCTCCTCCGAGAGAAAGTTCAATCTCCTTTCCTTTCTTCCACTTCTTTGAACGCCTGCGAAAATGTACTCAGACCCGGGGACGATCCTAACGCACCCATCCAAAGAAGCTGGACCTAGGGCAGTCGATGCCCGACAGGGCAAAAGGCAGCGCGCCTCTAGGGATTCCGTGCCGGCCAGATCGGGAGAAGCCCAACTCCCCTCATTCCTCAGCGGAGTTTTCTTTTTCTTGCCTTTCTCGGCCACGATTTTTCGGTCCGTTTCCCCCAAAGACGCGAGTCTCCTCGATCCTCTACTCAGGTTTTCCTTCAGCTCCCGTCCCACCGGCCGCGTGCCTTTGCTACTTAGGGCCTGTTTCGCCTCCCGCTCTTCTTCCCTACCGGGGAGATGGCGATCAACTACAGACCCCATCCCACCTTGACGCTCAAAACCCTCCCGCGCTGCAATGGAGTCTCGTAGCGTCACGGCCGCGCCAGGGCCTAGTAACAGCCGTCGCCGTTGAAACAACACGACGGCTGAGGAAGGGGAGAGGGAGAAGGTCGGTCGGTCGGCAAGAAATAGAACTCGTTGCTTTTGCCCCTCTAGTCGTGCTCGGAAATTCAGAGCAAAAAGAAAAACGGACAGAAACAAAAAAGTAAAAGAATGTTGAAATGGCGTCTGCTGCAGTTGAGCCCTTGATAAAGCGTTCGGGAAGAGTTGATGTCAGGGCTCCAGTGGCGCAATCGGTTAGCGCGCGGTACTTATACAGCAGTACACAGCAGAGCAATGCCGAGGTTGTGAGTTCGAGCCTCACCTGGAGCACAAGTCTTTTGGGACCATTCGCTTTTGGGATATTTCCGCGCATTTATCTGCATCTCGCTTGCTACGTGCTGTCACGGATTCATTCTACGTGGAGAGCTACCAGGCGAACACAAATAATGAGAATGGTAGTAATTCACGGATACAGAAGCACTAACTTTAAAACTGCTTATCAAACTGCAAGTTATTGTTAGTGAATCTTTTCATTAGTATAAATACAATAGTTGCATTTAAGAATCAGTAAGTATTCGTATTTCATATTTATAATTCTGGAGCAAAAATTTTCATGTGGTTTGATTTCATAGTACATCTAATTGTCTTTTTAAAAAGATATTACATAGGATCTCATAGCTAGATTCCAATTTTAGGTTGAACATGTCAATGGGAAAATTAAACCAATATTGAATATTGAAATTTTCCCCAATAAAATTCTGGAATTGACTTTGTGTGTTCATTTTACAATTGTTACAGGTATACTTAAAATAATAACATAGGGTAGGTAATGGTTAAGCTATATACTACAGAACCCCAGTGTTTCTCACACAATCTGAAGAAGTCTATGATCAACATTTGAGAAAGAATACTTAATTGTTACTGTTTTGGTAGATTTTGGATCCATTCAATTTTAGTAGCCAAACAAATACCCTATCCATGAAGAAGAAATGTTCATATGGTAAATGTCTCCTCAAACAACACATTTAACAATAAGAAAAAATATTTAAAAATAATAAAAAAATAACAAATATTTGGATATTCATCCATAGAGCATCTGAGCTTTGACGGTCTTAACACCATTTCCTTCAACTATCACCATGAAAGGGCATTTTCAGCAACAAGTATTAATATAAGTGGATTTTTTTCAGAGTTAACCAATTCACTCCAAATATTGATACAAGTATAGGTGATCCTTGATTAATGACCAGTTGCTTAGCTATCATTCAAAGTTACAGTGGACCTCTCCAGAGCTACTTATGACCCGATTCCAAAGTTTCAACAGCTACAACTTCTCCCCTCCCCACAGTCATGTAATTGCATTTTGGATGGTTGGCAACCAGTTTGCATTTAGGGCCGTTTGCAGCCTCCCACAGACTTGTGACTGTGATTTTTAGTGTTTTTTACTGGTTTCTGATCAAAAATGCCCACTGGGGAAAACAGGTGTACTTACCAACCACCTCATTTGCTAATAACCACCGCATTTGCTTAATGACCATAGCACTCACTTAACAACCATTACAAAAAAGGTTGCAAACTCAGTCATAGTCACCCACTTATTGACCACCATGCCTGAAGACCATAATTCCAGGCTCAATTTAGTTGTAAATCAAGGACTACCAGCTGTACATGCCTCACATTAAGATATCTAAATGATACATTATGTGTAGCAAAATAATTGCATGGATGCAGTCAGAAATTAAGTTTGCCTAGAGCAGGCCTGAATAACATGTGGCTTACCAAGCAGTCTTGTGAAACTGTTGGTGTTTTTGGAAAATTCAATAAATCTATCACCGCCAAACACTGCTGCTTCCTCAAATATTTTGGCAAGTGACAGCAGTTTGCAGCCACCTTCTCTAATGATTTTCTCAACAAATTAGCAGAGATTGCAAATAGTCATCACATGATCACAGGGAACTTGCAGTCATAAGTATGAAAAAGTTGCCAAGCTCCCAGAATAGGATCATGGGATGCAACTTTTTACAACCAGTCGTAAGTGGAGGACTACCTGTACCATCTAATAGCTAATTAGTGCACCAGCTCTTCTTTTGTGGCCTGATTATTTTAAATTTATTAACATGGCTCTTTCCCCTGTGTGCAGGCCTGGCCTAGATGCCCTCACTTCTTAAAGTCTTTAAAGCTTGGAGGACCCACAAAGAAACATGATAAGATGCACAATGCTTATTTAAAGGATCCAAAGATAGAAAAGTCCCATCGGTTAAAAACAGAAATCCCTAGGAATGTTTTGTTTTACACAAAACTGAAGAAGATAGTGTAATCTTTTTTTTTTTATCTTTTAAGTGATTTCAGGTATTCCTTGACTTACAACCACAATTGAGGCCAAAGTTTCTGTTGCTAAGTGAGACAGTTAAGTGAGTTTTGCCCCATTTTATGGCCTTTCTTGCCACAGTTGTGAATTACTACAGTTGTTAAGTTAGTAACACAGTTGTTAAGTGAATCTGGCTTCCCCATTGACTTTGCTTGTCAGAAGGTCACAAAAGGAGATGATACGATCCTGGGACACGGCAACTGTCATAAATATGAGTCAGTTGCCAAGCATATGAATTTTTATCATGTGACCATGGGGATGTTGCAACTGTCATAACTGTGAAAAACAATCATGCCATTATTTTCAGTGCTGTTGTAAGTTCAAATGGTCACTAAATGAACTGTTGTAAATCGAGGACTACCTGTAGTAAATAGACAGTATGCACAGATTTACTACGTCAACTTATTTTTAAAAGGCAATTCAGTTTCTATATTTTTTTCACATGAATGTAAAAGACTGCATTAAGTGGCACTATTTTTAAGATAAAAGTTAAATGACCAAGCTTAAGGACAAAAGTGAGTGTTTGAAAAATAAATAAATCTAAAGGACGGTTTTTCGAAATAAAGGGCTGCCCATTATAATAAAGGACATTTGGTCACGGTAAACATTTCTGATTTTTCTCAGGCAGAAGTTAGTGGCAAAATTAAATGCAACAATTGCAGATACCAGGGAAACAATAACGTTTTCATTATCAGAATTGCTCCACACGGGTAGAAAAGTCACCACTTTCTTCCCATATGCAACTCCTGTCAAAAACCGCTGGTTTAAAATGAAGAATTGCACAAACGACTCCTTCTCACGCGCCTCGCTCTTCCTTCCAATACCAGGAACGTGATACGCAGCTTCCGAAGCGCGCGATGAAATGAGTGGGAAAAGCAGTAAACAGGAGAAATGTCAACTGTGCCGCTGACTCTTTTTGCCTGCCTCCCAATTTCCCCCTTCTTTGTATGCCTCCTTCCTACGGTAACACATTTTCTGCCACCGATCTCCCGGCCCGCCCTTCCCTCCATCTCTTGGGCTGCGCCTCCGCCCCGCTCGCATCCTCAGGCCGGGCTCGGCCGGGTGAAAACAGCGCCTCGGCAGGAAGTGCTTCCGATTCGTCTCCGCCCAGCTTCGGGGGCAGGGGGGGAGGGAGTTTCCAGACATTTTTTCTTGGACAGGTCTCGGCACGGCGCGGCGGTCTCGGTTTCCCAGGCGCGGCGAAAGAAGGAAGTCATGAGCGAGGGACTCGCAGTGGGAAGAGTCCTTGCCGCACTGCCCCGCGCCCACCGGGAGCTCGGTGGTCTCGGCGGGTTTTGTGGCTTAAGGCAGTCGTTGTATTTTCCCCTCCCCTCCACACACACTTTTGTTTTCTGCATGCGTGCTCGTATTGTACAGTTTGGGAAATAAAGAACCAGTTGAATATTCACAGATTTAGCTATATTTGCGCCTACGCTATCAATACAGGTAGTCCTCGAATTACAACAGTTCGTTTAGTGACCGCTCAAAGCTAACCGGTGAAAAAATGTAACTTATGACCGTTTTTCACAGTCACAACCTTTGCAGTATCCCCATGGTCATGTGGTCAAAATTCAGGCGCTTGGCAACTGGTTCATATTTATGACTGTTGCTGTGTTCCAAGGTCATGTGATCCCCTTTTGCGACTTCTGAAACCAAAGTCAATGGGGAAGCAGATTCACTTAACAACCGGGTTACTAACTTATTAACTGCAGTGATTCACTTAACAACTGAGGTCAGGAAGGTTGTAAAACGGGGCAAAACTCACTTAACAAATGTCTCGCTTAGCAACAGACATTTTGGCCTCAATTGTAGTCGTAAGTTGAGAACTACCTGTATTAGGTCAGGCTCGCCTATCCTTCAGGAGGTCTTAGAAATATATATTGACATTCGTAAAATAAAAAAGAGAGGCAGATTGTGCTGCTCTCTGCCTTCACTTGCCCATTATGTTTCTCAATTGGAAAACAAATGAAATAAAAATTTGCGCACCATTTCTTGATTGAATTCAGATTTTCTAGTATTCACTAGTAGTGTTTTTCAATCTCAACATATTTAAGAAGTGTGAATTTCAGCTCTGGCTGGGGAATTCTGGGAGTCCACACATTTTAAAGTCGCTGAGGTTGAGAAACACTGCCCTAGAAAACCATGCGTGGAAATTGTGAGCTCCCTGATTTTTGAAGGGTGTTCACAAATCCCCTTGTTTTCCCAATAGAAATTCTTGAAAAGCTTATTGATAACATTTTAATATTTGGAATGTTTATATGTTTATTCTAGTCTTGTGCTATTTTGTTCCATTGTTATTGGATAGCACTCATGACATTGCTCCAAAATGGGAGTAGAAGTATAAGTTTTGCTTCTTTTGTCCTTGGCATTTTGCTAATTTTTCAATATTATAAGACATCCACAACACAACCTCATTTTTTTTAAAAAAAAAAAGAATGGATGAATTAAAACAGTAAAAACGACTGCAGAAGAAGTTAAGAGTGTATCCTTCTGTGTTTTCTTCCCTCCTAAATAATTTTCATCTTTTCCCAGGGGAAAGGGGTATCAATTTTGCTACCTGAACAGAAATGAACTACAGGGCACTTACAGAGTGGTGTTTAATGTTTACCTCACAAATAGGGTGAGAGGAACGTTCTCCTTTGTTCTATTGAATGCGCAGAGTGAAAATATGCAAGAGTGAATTCACAGGATTAACTGGTCTGTATTCTTTATTAATCACTGATACAGAAAGTGATTTATCAATTTTCCTTACATTATTATGCATATACATATTAATAATTCATCAAAGCAAGTATGGCTTTTGCCATAAATGTTGGGACTGGTTTCAGCATGGCAATTATTTGTATTTGTATTGTCTGCTTTCTACAATCTGGACAATAGATGGCAGTGTGATCACATGGATGGATAGGGAATTCACCTCCCCCCCCCAACTCCAAAACAAGGAGAAAACTGTTCCAAAGTTTCTAAAAATAATACAGGCTGCTTGCCAAGCATTTACAATGTTTGTTCCTCAAAGCAAAAAACAATAGGCCTGCGTTCCAGTGGTTAGAGAGAAAAAAACACCAAAGTAATAATTGGATGGACCACAGGGATTGTATATGCCTGCATGCTTGTGTGTGAAAAAGAGAAAAAAAATCCTCCAGAACCAAAGTTTTAAAAATGAACAGTTAGAACTAAACAAGATTGAAAGCTTTGTAATTTTGAATTGTATTTGTTTTATTTCTGCATGTATTTAGCATTATTCAAATGAATAATGAATCCAGCTTGAAAATGAAGTGAAATGAAAATCCTTTTGTCTGCAGTTAAATGTTTAAACAGTAAGATAACAAAACTTTTCTGAGCATTATAACGTAAAAGATATGCTTTTATTGACCATATTTTCTGCCACTACCTTGAAAAAGAGATTTACACAAAACAATGCTATTTTACATGGAGGAAAGCACACAGTGGGGTACTTCAAGGTTCTATCTTGGGCCCAGTGCTCTTCAACAACTTCGTAAATGATCTAGATGAGGGGATAGAAGGGGAACTCACCAAATTTGCAGTTGATATCAAGCTGGGGCAACAGCTAAAATAGACTTAAGATTCAGAAAGATCTTGACAGATTTGAGCATTGACCCCTATTCAACAAGATGCTGTTCAGTGATGAGAAAAATAAGGTCATGCACTTAGGCAGGAAAAACCAAATGCATAGGTACAGAATAGGTGGTACCTGCCTCACAGGTAGTAACTGAGAGAGATCTAGGCATCCTAGTGGACCACCACTTTAATATGAGCCAACAAAGTGCTGCAGCTGCCAAAAAAGCCAATGCAAATTCTGATATCCAGAGGGATAACATCAAGATCATGAGAAGTGACAATACCACTTTATACTGTACCAGTGAGGCCACATTTGGAATACTGCATGCAGTGCTGGTCATCGCGATACAAAAAAGATGCTGACACCCTAGCAAGTGCAGAGAAGAGCAACAATGATGATAAGGGAACTGGAGGCTAAATCATATGATGTACAGTTGAGGAAGCTACTGGTAGGTATGTCTAGGCCAGGGGTCGGCAACCTTAAACACTCAAAGAGCCACTTGGACCCGTTTCTCACAGAAAAGAAAACACTGGGAGCCACAAAACCCCTTTGACATCTAAAATGAAGATAACACTGCATATATCCTTGTTTACCTTTATGCTATGTATAAAAAAACTATAGTGTGTTGCATTTATGAAATCAATGAACTGCTACAAAGAAAACAAATTTTTATGCAGGAGAAAGAGGGGGGGAAAAAGCCTTTCTCCTTCATCCCAACAGGTGAAAACAATTTTAGTAGCTTATCTACCATCTTTAAATACAGCATAATTATCCCCATACCTCATCTCTTAATTTAAAAAAAATCAAAATATTTTATTAAACGTTCTTTACTAAAAGTCCAGTAAGGACAACATATATTCATATTTTCTCTCTCTCTCTCTCTCTCGCTTTCCTCTCCCTCTCTCTGTCTGTCTCTCTCCCTCTCTCTGTCTGTCTCTCTCCCTCTCTGTCTCTCCCCCCTCTCTCTTTCTCTTTCTCTTCCCCCCCTCTCTTTCCTCTCCCTCTCTCTCTTTGTCTCTCTCCTTTGCCCCTCTCTCTTTCTTCTCCCTCTCTCTCTCTTTCTCTCTCTCTCTTTCCTCTCCCTCTCCCTCTCTTTCCTCTCCCTCTCTCTTTCTCTCTCTCCCTCTCTCTCTCTCTCTCTCTCTCCCTCTCCCTCCCTCCCTTGCTGCGTCTCCGCCACCAATGTAAGCCCTGCATGTGGGGAAAACCCAGTACTGGGGATTAATTGTTTACCTCTTCCAGGCGATTGGAGAGGAATAGGTCGATCGCCTTCTCGGCAGCCGGGACTCCAGCGCGCCTTCCTGGCCAGCGGGGCCAACGGTAGCGCCGGCTGGGGATCGCAGGGGCTGCGCTCCCTCAGGGCCGCAGCTTGTGGGAGGGCTGGCCCGCTCAGCAGAGTTTCTGGTGGGCTGCTCCCAGGGGGGGATCCCAGGGCTGCCCCGCACGGCTCCCCAGCCATGTGCGCCTCAGACGGGGCCAGCCCGGGAAAGGGACTTCGTGGTCGCGCTTCTCCCAGGGGGCGGGGTGTCTGGGCACAGGGTCAATCAGGAGCCCCGAGAGAGAGAGAGAGAGAGAGAGAGAGAGAGAGAGAGAGAAGCGAAGTGCAAGTGCCTCCCTCTGTCTCTGTCTCTCTCTCTGCAAATGGCGGAGGAGGACTGGAGCCGCAATAGAAGGCTGAAAGAGCTGCATGCGGCTCCAGAGCCGCGGGTTGCCGACCCGTGGTCTAGGCTATTGAAGAGAAGAATGAGGAGGGACATGATAACTGTCTTCCAGTACTTGAGGAAATGTCACAGAGAGGAGAGGATTGACTTATTCTCCAAAGCATCTGAGGGCAGGACAAGAAGTAATAGTTGGAAGCTTTTTAAAGAGAGGTCCGACCTAAAAGTAAGGAGAAATTTCCTGATAGAACAATTAATCAATGGAATAACTTGCCTCCCAGGGTTGTGAGTGTTCCATCACTGGGGGGGTTTCAAAAATAGACTGGACAACCATTTGACTATGATGGTATAAGGTCTCCTGTCTTGAGCAGGGGGTTAGACTAGAAGACTTCTGAGGTTTCCAGCCCTACGATTCTATGTTTTTAGTAATGATCAAAAGACAAAGAAAAGAGCAATCTCTAACTTTTAAAAATATTTCAAGTTAGATTTGGCTCAAAATGATTGTGGATTCTTATTATTTGCTTAGATTGCACTTTTTTTGTCCTGCTAGAGTGAATACAAACAGATCTTCACATGGATGAAATGTACTGGATTGCAAAATGCTGATGGAGAGGCAGAAAAAACTGCTTCCAATTATGTGCTGAACATATGTGCAACTATACGCATACAACTTGTTGAATATACCTACTTTTCTATTGTTTGTTTTGCACCCTGGATGTGGTGGAGGTAAATAAGATATAATCTCCACCACAAACCCTATGAGATAGTTTCTTCTCTTCAGCATAATGATATCCTTTGTTTGTGGAAAACAAAATATACTGGAAATTTCTTCCAAGTTATAGAAAAGGGTAGGAGGGGCTATCTTTTAAGCTCTTAAGTTCACAGTCTTTCTGGAACCAAGACCCTTCGTATCTTTCACAAACATATCCTGTTACCCATATGCTATGGAGACCAATTCATTTCTCCCCCACCTTTTTTTAAAAAAAGTATAGAACTATAACTGTAAAATAATAGTTTTCCAAATGCCTGTTTTCATGCATGGCTTAAAGCAGCTCTATACTCAATTAGATTTTAATGTAAGGGCAGCATTGGGTAAAATGCCAGTTATCTTGCAAAAGATTCTACTATAGTTAATTTTCAAACATGAACAATATCAAATGTTATTATTTTTATTACTACTACTCCTTCAAAAGTATTAGGGCAGCGCACAAAACAAGTTTCCCAAACCATAGTAAAACATACCCAACCTAAAAGCAATAACATATAAAAGGATAAGCTAAAAATTATACAGAGTAATTAATACATGGTTGAAGCTTTATGTGTAAAGATGTTTTTCCCAAAGTCATCAAGCTGAGCTGGGGTTAGACAAGAAGAACTTAGAGGGTCATCTTAGATTGTATTACTTTACTGATTTCCATGGAAGATAAAAAGCAAGTTAGCTCCAGAAAAATCAGCAATATTAAAATGAGAAGATGAAGAACAATAAGCTCTTGGGTGAAGTGGCTTGGATTAATTTTTTCCTTTGAAGAAAGCAACGCCCTTTGTTTTCCATGCAGAGCCAAACCCTCATGGGGTTTAGTGTAAGCTAGTGCTTGGTGGAGAAATTCTCTTGAGTAAGACCCAGATTAGAGGTCACAGTTTGGAGGTAATACAGCAACTTGTTGAAGCTAAGCTGGTGGGATGGGAAACATTCCACAAACTCTATTCTGTCTTGAGAGTAATGCATATATTAATAGTGTTCCCAGTCTTACTACTATCTACTCAGAAGAAATCCTAGCAGCTTTAGGACAACCTTGGGTTTGCTGAACTTGTGATATAGGACCCCAAACATCACAGTGAAGAGATAGTATGCTAAGAGACCACTGATTAAGTCTTCAGAGGAATCCTCAAAAAGAGCACCCCACAATAAGACTCTCAGTTCACCAAAGCTACTAAAAAAAACATTACTCCTTTTCAAGGACATATTTTCAAGGTGGAAAGTGTCTCATGCATATATTGTAAATTACTAGCATTACAATTGTTTGTAATTTGTTTTCATTGAGGTCTAGAAATGGGGAATTGAACCTTTTCCTTATGTGTTCTGGTTGTCATGAAAATACTTTCCCTTCATCATGTTCTATGGGAAGAAGCTGTCTATCAATGAAACTACCCCTCCCAAATCAAATACCAGTGAAAAACCTCCCTATACACCTTGCTTTAATCCTGATTACCACTTTCTGAAGCTGTGAAAAAAAGTGAAACCTATTACAGTAATATAAATCCATAGATTTAATTTCACATGCAATCTGGTCTCACGTGCAACTAAGTATGATTACATGAACAACTAGATAATATCCATGAAGACATGAAAAAATGTCCTGTCTTAGTAAGGGTTACTCACAAAATAAATGTAGATAGGGTTTCAATATACAGTCAGTTTAGCAGAAAGCAAATTACATTTGCACTAACTCCCACATAGTTTTCAGAGAAAAAGCACAGCATGTCTCCAACCTCAATATACTTCAGCACTTTAGGTAAACTGATTTAAAAATAATAATAATCACAAAGCGCTTCCCCCAGCTTTATAACATCAAATCCTAATCTGGATTCTTTCTTGCTTGGAACATTTTCTTAAAAAAGCAAATTCAGAGCCAAAGCTGGCCTGGAATTTACATAGACCAAATTTAAAGTTTGATTTAATATAGGTGATCTAACTATGTGTTCCATCTCCAGCACTTTCCTAAAATATGGCTGTTCCAGAAAGAAAACTGGCTGCAAACTTTGGGGAATAATGATTACATTTGGGGAAAAAAGTTTCTGTGTTGAAAGGTAGGTTGAAGTTGTGGGTTGATATATAATTCCATGTTTTTTCTCCTTCCCTCCCAAACACAGGAAAGAGTTAGCATGGCCAAAGGAGAGGCCTGCCTATTCTCTGAGCATCATGTGCATCAGAAGAGAAGAAACCTGTTGCTTGATTGCATATTTGAGCAGAGATTATTTCACTTTATTTCATTCTTCACAGTCACCCATTTATTTAAAAATAAAGATGAGTGATATACAATAATGACAAGGATTAGCAACAGCCCTACTTGTCTGACTGTAGTGAGACTGGGTTTTTCCACCTCTCTAGAGGTGTTGGATTAGAACCCCATAACTTTCTGCTATATGGCCAAGATGCATGGGAAATAACAGAGTTGCAATCCACAATCTCAAATCTCATAAGGACCCAATTAGGGAAACGGGAGGTTAACTGTTTAAAAAAGAGGGTTGGAAATCTAGTTTCATCTAGAAAGAGGCAGTAGATGGCAATATTGCACTCTGCATTATCTCCTGTGGCTAAATCAAGCCCCTTGTTTAACTCTTCCATTACTGTAAAATAGCAGCAATCTTCTAAACCAAAATAATCCAAACTATTGAAAAATGTTTTGCAAAGCAGATTTTCAGATTATGCTAATTGTAACTTTTGGAGCTTGGGGGAAACTCCCAGTTGTCATTTTGGAAATTCGTCATTTGAGTCTTAAAAAGAAAAACTGGAATTGGTCATACAGTTTAATTGAAAACAAAGTTTGCACATGAAATGTCTGAAAAATTGCTTGGAGCACAGGAAACTATGGCAGATAGCAGATTTAGATAGAGTACTCTCATCTGTAAAGTGTTAATGTTCCTCCTGGTGCCACTCCCCTTCTTCAGCTTCCTCATAGATGTGAATATTCAAAATTAAGATCATATGTGAAAGAGTGCAAGTCACTTCCTCTGCTGAATATTATGGAAGTAAGCAGCTTCATCACCAACCATCTTAGTCTACAACTGTCTACAACAGTGTTTCTCAACCTTAGCAACTTTACGATGTGTGGACTTCAACTCCCAGAATTCTCCAGTTAACAAGTCTACTGTCCTAGACTGTTTAGACCCCTTATGGCAAACCTTTTAGGTTTAGTGTGTCAAAATTTTTGAAAATGTCTAACTTAATTCTCTCTCTCTCTCTCTCTCCCTCTCTCCACACACACACACAGACAAACTAAAAAGAAACCCCTCTCCCCCAATTTAGGCCATCCTGAACAAGAGCACTCGACAGCAGAACTTATGCTGGGCCTGAGCCTTGACTTCAGCCTTAGCGCCACTGCTGCCACTTAAAAAAGGTGCTGTGTGCTGTTCCCTGGGTAAGTGGCACATACCACATATCTTCAGGTGATGTTCTCTTTCTGTTGACAGATCTCTGTGGCCTACCTAAGGCTGCTCTGGGTTGCATGAGCCTTCATTCTTGAAGTGGCTTCACATAACGCTCTTCCGTGGCATCTGCAGCCTCCAAAAACAGTGCAAAACCATGCCTTGTTCTTGCACAATTTTTGGAGGCTACAGAGACCATGCAATTTCCACAGAACCTGGAAGTGATGTGAGAGCACACCGTATTCTTGCACTGCTTTATAGCATTAGACAAAACTTTGTTTTTAATTTATTTGGATTTATATCCCCTACACACACACACACACACACACACACACACACACACACACCTTTTTATTGCCTAACCCATGTTTTTAGGAATGAGGCAGGTTTTGTATCTAAATAAACAGCTAAATAAAGCAAGCTACAGATGCAGATGTTGAAGATATAAGGAAGGAAAAGAAAGTATGGTGATTAAGGGCAGGGCACAGCTGCTCAGAGCTCTGCTGGCAGAGAGCCAAGGCATTATTGTGGTAAATCTAATGGAGAGACCTACTGCTAAATTCAGAGAGTTGCTGTGGCTCTTAAAAGTTCCTCTCAGTCCCAGCAAGCAGCACAGGAAAGAGAACAAACAGATGGAAATTAGTATCTACTGGAAGGATAAAATTATGACATTAGAGGGGGCAAAGAAGAAACATCATCTTAACTTTGCTATCAGTGGCTTACCATTAGCACATCCCAAATGGACGCTACACCATCAAGGGCATTGGGAATTTGGGGGGGGGGTTAAAATTCATGATGGCTGCTACTATCATCTTCTTCCTCCCTGCACTCCAACTACCAATTTCTTTCATTTACTTAGAACATTTACATGATGATTCCCACTAGGAACCTTAAGCTGTTTCACTGAAAAATCAAAATGAAAAAGTTGTAAGTTCAAACAAACTGATGTAACACATAGATTAAAATATTATCTTAAATGTCCATGCAAAATTTAACAACACAACAGAGAATTAAGTTCACAATCAAGGAATTTAAAATATCACAGCTGTGTAAAAAACAATTCCTTATTTAAAGACCTAGAAAAATAACCATATCTTTTCTGAAGCTGGAAAGAAGATAAAGACAGAGTCAGGCATATCCCACTGGGAGGACACCCCAAAGTTGCGAGGTGCCACTGACGAAGTCTGTTCTTAAGTAGTCAGTCCAGGCAGTATTGTCCCTGATCTTGGGGATGATACGCATCAGAATGTACCGATGGATTAATACAGTATATCTTAACCTTGGCAGCTTGAAGATGTGTGGACTTCAACTCTCAGAATTCCTCAGCCAGCATGCCAGTTGGGGAATTCTGGGAGCTGAAGTCCACACATCTTCAAGTTACAAGGTTGAGAAACATTGCATTAATGTATTAAGTTTCCTTTTCACTTTCTCTTTTTTTTATATGAAGTTCTTTTTATTTTTGTACTTTCTAAAAAAGACTGTATCAATATACATTTCTATGTGTACTTTGTCTAAAATGGTAACTTCGGTATGAACCTTTTCTAATATATATTTTAGCAGACTTATTTTCTTTATAATGTTTTGCAGTATATTATTCTCTCTCTCTCTCTCTCTCTCTCTCTCTCTCTCCCTCCCTCACACACACACACACGATCGGTGTGCTTTTTCCCATAGTGTCCACATTTTGCAAAAACATTTTTAATGTGATTACAAAAAGGTGTGTATTCATACATGGGATCAGAAGTTCAAGTTAAAATTAAAATGCAAAATAAATCATTTTGTTTCTCATACAGTTCCATGACTGTTCCAATAGCCCTTTATTTTCAATAGGCTATTCATGATTTGAGAAAGAAAATGGGTTGAGTCAAAAGCATATTAGTGGAACAGATTTTCTTGCATTCTGTGCTCTTTCAAGTATCAGTCCCACCCCTGATTTGTATTGTTAAAAGAGGTGGCTTAAGTTAAAACACTGAGTCAATAAACATCTCTCATCTTTTCCCCCTTATATTTTGTCATTTAATGCTATTTAGGATGTGATCCTATAGCCCAAACCACTCTGCTCAACCAACTGGGGATCATGGAGTTAATATATTTATATGAAGATCTGTAGCAAGTGGCCAAATCATTCTGTGCCATGTAAAGGACTGTGAACACAAGTGAAGAAAATTGACAGTGAATGGCAAATAATATACGAAAGAGGAAAGAGAAAGGGGACCATATTGTATGTGATAGTCAGGAAAACACTGTGGAATTTCTACTGATTAACTGTCAGCCAATTTCATTGCCAAACTACTAAGTGACCAAACTAAGAAATCGACTCCACAGGAAGCCTAGAACTACTTTTATTCAGACTGATTATAATAACAGAATTTTGCAAATGTGAATGTGGTGTTCTTCCCTCCATACTATAGAACCTGAATTAGGAAGGCATCTGTCTAAGTTGCTTCTGAATATTCATTTGTTTCCCAGGCCTTTAAGACATTTCATCCCCCTTTGCTTAGGTAATGATTCTTGTATATTTCCATCAAGATCATCTTCCTTATTCTCTACACTATGTCAGCCTATCCTGCTTAATAATATTTTGTGAAAATAAAACCAAGAAAATGCTGTTCTAATTGTGAAGGGTTAAAACATGAGCTACAAATGTAAGAATATTTATTGTGTGCATGCCATGTATGATGGCTGACACTCAACTGGAACAAAGCCTTTGTTTGATCAGTTTTTATCTGCAAGCTGTCCATTGAGTTTTGGAAGGCCTCAGATGGTAAAGACATAGTTACCTGTCCCCCAGAACACTCAAAGCCACAGGAAAAATAATACTGACTGGCACTTTTATAGCTATCCTGCAGTCAAGCATAAGATCGAACCAAAAATAACAGGGTAGCTATTGGCGTTGCCAGAGCAAATGGTCGCTCAGTTAGCTACAGATCACCAGACAAAACAAGAAGGCTTCTAACATAGCTTCTGAAAAGGAGCTCAAACTTTAGCAGGCAAGCAGGCAAACAAACAAAAAAACACTGAAAAAGAATTCCAGTTCAACTTCATATCATCAAAATCAAAAAATCCACCCCAGAACAATTTTTTAAGAGTTGCACCATAGTTATGACATGATGGCTGCTATCCAAAGAATGCGTGCAGAAATTCCATTGATTTGAATTAGAATGAGATATGTTTTATCTTCTCTGAATTAAGCCTGAAGCTCATTTTGGTTCCCATATCTGTAAGATTAAAGTTAGACCTCATGAGCCAGATGGAATAGAACTTAAGCAAAGCGTTTTTTAGTTTCAGTTGATTCATACCCTGTCCAGGTAGACTGGAGCTGACATGTGTTCATGTCAATTCAACATCATCTCAGTCAATGTTGACCAACCTCTGCTTTTGAGATAGAAACTGACCATGGAAACAAGGTTTAGATCTGAATTTCATTACATGAATAATATAAGTAATTCTCTCATGAGTACACATACTCCATAATAATATAACTTGCCAGAAAACAATTCTTATTTTATGAAAGCTACACTCTTGTCCATAAAAAAAATCAATGGGATTTTTTCATTCATTCATTCATTCATTCATTCATTCATTCATTCATTCATTCATTCATTCATTCATTCATTCATTCATTCCATTCCATTCCATTCATTCATTCATTCATTCATTCATTCATTCATCCATCCATCCATTCATTCATTCATCCATCCATCCATCCATCCATCCATCCATCCATCCATCCATCCATCCATCCATCCATCCATCCATCCATTTATTCATTCATATGAATAAACATAAACTATACATTTTGGTTGCAACCAAGAAATTACATACAACAACCAGTATGGTTTCCTCTGATCCAGATTAATGTATGGTTCTGATCCTTTGCATCTGACATTAATCTAAGTTGGCTAGATTAATTAGATTAAATTAAGCAGTTCTCAAGACATGAAGATGAAAAGCCATCAGACTATCCTTCCTTTTGGAAGACCTGTTAGACAGCTGAAAATTAGGACCCAGAAGGAAGAGTTTCTACAAATTGGGAAATAGCTTGCCCACAAATTCCACAGCACTACAGTATAATGATTCAAAATAGCTTCTAGTACAGTACACCAGAGCTGGCGATAAATGGACTTACTTGCCAAATGCAAACAATGGGTGAGACCAAATGTGCACAGAGCTGATTCTGGAGTGATAAAATAAACCTTTTATGGAAGTGCACTCAGTTTTAAGATGGTAGTTTTGTAATCAGGCCATATGGTTTGATAGTTTCTATAGAACTGCTACGATGAAGAAATAATGGTTAAAGCAAGCTAAAGGCAAACCAGATGCTTTTTATGGTACTCATTGTTATCTTTAAAAAAAAAACAATTAAAGCAGTACACAATTTAAAAGAGAAGGCTAAAGTTTTGATCAAATCATACTACTGAAGCAAAGCGGCAAAATGAATCAAGTGGTCTTTCAAGGTGCTTTACTGATTGGTGGCTTTTCTTATTGCCCTAAGCATTGTTAGAGATGATATACATGTTTGCAATTTCATTTCCATATATAAAGAGCACTGGGGGGAATTATGTGGTGATGATGAACTGTTTGACCTTGTTATGAATAGCTGGTGAATGAATTCTATCACTTCATTAAACTCCCTAATTGTCATAGAGTTTGGGATGGCAAGTCTAACATTATTTTAAATTTAATTTACTCATTCAACTCAGTTTAACTGACAGCCCCAAACTTTGCACTTTCTGCTGCCAATGGAGTATTGTATTTCTGTCTTGGTCCTGCCAATCTAGCTGCGAGTTCAACTCAGCTTCTAGCCCTCTGAATATAGCTTCAGGGTGATCCAACATGAAGTCAAAGCTTATTTCTAAACTTTCTATTATATGGTCAATCTCTCATTGAGTGAATAAGAGTCAGAGGTTGACACTAATATTTATAGGTACTGTTCTAAATGGTTGCTAGGGTGAAAAGCTACTACAAATGTCACAGCGAAATATACTACTAAGCCTGCCTGTCTTGGTAATATATTTCACTTTGCCAGTTGGTTTGTGCTGCCTCTGAAACTGAACTTTGCTAGCAAGACACAACTCTGACATTATGAATCCTACTAGTGATGAGCAGGTTCTTCCCAGGAGCAGCAAAAATTGCCAATCAGCTATTCCAACCTTCTTGGCCCTACAAAAAAGTCAGGGTTTAGAGAGACAACAAATTTATCCCATCCACAAGGACAAGCCAATAGCAATTTTTCTGAACCCTGTCCAGAAAAAGCTAACTGCTAGCTAGCATGCCCTGCCTAGATTGGTACCCAGTGAAGCAAGTGATGAGGAAACTTGTTCTGGAACCCTCCAAACCAAGTGATCAGAGTTGCAAACTTTAACCCCCCCTTTAAAGGAAAACCCTTTCAAAGGTAAACCCACTATGGACCTCCTCCCATTGTATCAACTGTTATGCTCTGAAAAGAAAGTGGAAAGCAAAAACCCTAGTTTTTTGAATAACTCTAAAATATTTTATTCTTAAAATAGAATAAGACATTTCTACATTGTTTCAACACAACTGAAACTTTTTTTCTGGAGAATTTGGAGGGCTGCTGGACTTTCTTTTCATCTTCCTGCCATCTCTGGTTAAGATATACTGTGAGAATAGTTCAAAAGGTTATTATGATGGATTGGTGTGGTTACTATCTTCTAAAGGGGCCTCCTATTTTCATAGCATTTTTCAGAAGAAAACAGCAACTTAATCCTTCTCCATTATAGTCTATGGACAGATTTAAAATCATTTAAAATCAAAGCATTTTCCTCTCAAATCCTGAATCACAAACTCAAGGCAGATCATTCACGATTTGGCTGTCAAATCTCCAATTTGAATCAAACAACGGCCAATTTGCACAGGGTAATTTTTCATTGCACTTGAAGAACATTTTACAACTTTGATATATACAGTACTTGATATTCTGCCATACATTACAATGTAAGTCACATTCATTCATAAACTAGGAATTGTTTATATAACTTCTTTGCTGTTGAATGGATAATTGAATAGATTGCCCATGGACAGCTGTTTCCTGAACTCAGCAAGCCTCCATCCTGGAGACCCTGGGTTGCCTGCTTCTAAATGAGGTCCTGTCTGAATTTTCAGCCATCACGCTTCTTTTTCCCTGCTATAGAAACTCAACTGAAAATTGAACCCTGGATCTCTAGCACTTATTGTGTCTAACATAAGAATAGCACCCTTATACTAGGAATTCTTAATCTCAGACACTAGAATATATTTTAAAAACATTCTTAGATGAATTCTACAGATATTCCTTCAACCATCTCTTGCCTCAAGCTAGACATTCAAGTTTATTAATTCACTAGTATCACTTTCTGCCGAGCTTGCCCAGAGTATATTGAAGAGTGCAGACTAAAGTTATAATAATATTAAGCAGTTGTAGCTCTGAGAAGTATGAAACGCAAAAGGCATCTTGGAACTTCCCTGTTGTGATTTAGGGGAAAAAATGTTCCAGTGGTTTAAAACCTGCAAAATAACAGGAAATCTCTTAAATCGTACTTTCCATTTCTGTAGTCAAAAATGCATTCCAAACCCCTGGCTATAAACATAAGGAAAAAGACTGAGTGGTCACAAAGGGCTATGTTTAACTTTGATGAAGCAGCATTCTGAAACTGGCAAGGTTCTGAACTTCTTTTGAACACAGAATTCCAATGATAAAGAACTTTTCTGATTTTGATAAAAGCAAATTTAAAAATCCCTGATCCCTAGCACTGAAGTATGCCTGTCTCATCCTTAGTTTTTAAAAGGATTGCATTATTTTGAGAGCTTTGCTAATTAATTAGCTTTGCTAACTAAAAATAATAAAAATAATAGCAGTATGCTTTTGCCCGCATTGTTATAGCTTTGCACATTTTTTATCTGAAGGGAACTTTAATTATTGATTTAAATAATATTTCATAATACATGCAACTAGATAACTTGCACTATTTAAATAATATTTCAAAATAAATGCAACAAGATACATGCATTAGATAACTTGCTAGCTTCAGGCTTTGCAGAGTTTAAGTTGGAAATGTGTAGCCAGTATGGGCAAAGTGAGATGAAATTCAATACATAGTGAGATTCAGGTAAGGATGGCTGTTACCTATTATTAGATAACAGAAACGCAAGAAGAAACCATGTGGCTGTTCTTTTTCTAGGAGTTGGATTGTTGCCTAGGAAGCTTGTAAATCAGACCTTTGTATAGTAATCATCAAAGAGCTGATGGTCATCACAGTTTGCCCAGAACTTAAGGGAATAAATATGGGTATATAAAGTATCTATCCAAAGTTAAATAGTATTTACGACCACTTAGAAACCTCTCTCTTTAAGTAAAAAAATCCTACCAGGGGATAGGGAGGGAGCAGGTAATTTGAGCATGGCTATTTTCACTGGATTAGAGATGGTTTTCTCAAGCTATTAGTGAAAGAGTAAATATATTTTGAAAGCTAGACAAAGTCAATGGGTGGACAGCTTGTTTTGTAAAACATATAAATCCTTGGAGTCCTCTCAACTGATTTTAGCCTGAAGTGCTGAAGAAATTACTATTTCCTGACCTTCTTAGCTCTCATGGTTCTTTCTGAAGTCCAGTGCCTGCCAGTCTGGCGCTTAAGAAGAGGCAAGCTAAGGCAAGAACGTCTCATACCTACAGGGAGTGGAGGGGTTCCTCTCTGGGGCTTTTGCAGAACTTCGGAACAATGAAGAATCTTAAGCATTCATAGAATATTATATGTTTTCATTCACCCTCATCTCTCCTGTTATGACTCTTAGAAGCTGCGGAAATGAATGTGTGAATGTCTGCCTACTATTTTCTCCTATTTTTAAAATAAAATCTTAGGTGAATTTTGGCCTTGCAATCTTTTTCTCTTTAGAAATGACTTTCTTCCTTTGTTTTCTGAGTGCGAAACAAGACCACCACCATCCCAAAAAATAACATAACCTTTCCCAAACGGATTCTTCCATATTTCTTGGTAGAGGGATCCTCATCACATGTGGAAGACAGACAGTGGAGGAAAGCTGAGATAGTGGAAATAGTTAACATGGCTAGTCCTAGATTCTAAAGAGAATGGAGTGTTGCCTAAAGCAGGTGATTTTCAACACATGTTAAGGAGTCATTTCTACCAAATAAGGAATTGTTTCTCGGAAATGGTTTGATAATGACACAAACATACTTTAATTGAATCAAAGCATTCAGACAATTAGAAAGTACCTTGTTGTAGGTACTTGTTGTTGTTGTTTTACTTTCATTTTTAATAATCTCCAAGCCTCAGATTCAACTGCTTTTGCTAGCATAAGTCACATTTTTTTAGTTATTTAGAATGATGCTAATAAAAATAGAAGACAAAATTTATACCTATTTGTGGAGTCCTTAGTGCTCTCTGAGCTTGGTTGTGCATTGATGAAGTTATCTAGTCAGAAAATGAAACATCTGCAAGCAAACAACCAAGCTCAGAGAATACCAAGGATTCCAACGTTCAACTCTCCACTACATAAATTCTCTTCTATTTATACTTGTTTAGAGCTCTGCTGAACATATTTGTAACAAATCTTCTGTGAATTGGCCTAATTCTAATCTGGTATTCTCTAAATGTGTAAAACTACAAATTCTACCATTTCTACACAGGAAATTCACTGGTTGAACTGCTGCAGGATGTTGAGTCTCTAAGACATCTGGAAGGCACTAGTTTGGGGGAAGGCTGGCCTAAACCTTTTTCAAACAAACATTCAGAGTGCTATTCACTAGGTAATACGTTTTTAATTAATTTTGAATTTTCAAATACAACTCACATGCAAATGAATTCTAGAAGAAAGCAAAGGAAAAAAATTCAGTTGTTCTTGACATAATTTTATATAAATATAAAGGAATTAAGTAATTGTGCTCAAGAATGAAATTGAAGTTCAAAAAACAAAAATAGCATCTCATTTGGAAATGACACCTTATACAAGAAAGAATGTGGCATGGCCTGTTGTAAAGACAATAGAACGTTCCCCTCTTATATTACTGCCAGTGAGCCTCAAAAGGCTTCAATCTTACATCAAAGCACCTAATATTCAGGCTGAACTTCTCTCTTCACCAAGAACTCAAGAGGTATGGATTCTACAGCGTATGTGTTTTCTTTCAAAACAGCCTTGACTCTTGACCTTTTAAGGTTTGTATGTGTGAAAGAGTGTATGTTTGTTATTACCACCCTAACTGGTATGGCAAAGTTAAACTCCTGGCCTCTATGAGAGGCTTATAGAGGGCAAGCACTTTATATAAACACCCTGGCGACAGGACTAAGTCAATGTGCACTCAGTAAGGGCTGTAATCCCTCTCAAGTTGACATGTTTTCTCCTTTCCTTTGTCTTATGAAACACAGAGACCATGAATGGATTTGAAAAATGGATTAAAGGAAGAGGAGGGGCCACTGTTCTATTGCCGAACACCTGCCATGCATCCCAACATTTCTTGGCATATCCAGTTGCAACACTGAGGTGCAAGGACACCTGGGAAGATGTCCCTGATGTTCTTCAGAGTGTTAGATAATGACAGGACTGGTCTAATCCTCATTCTTGGTTTATATATGTGAAGGAGCTCTCTATGTTTTTTAAAAAGCTGCAGGTCCATACTTCTGTGTCTGCCATTAATACAGAATTCTTTCCCCAGCTTTGGATATCCGTGCACTAAGCTATTGAATTCAGAGCTGTACAACATAATTTGAACTATTAATCAAATGCCAGTTAAATTTAATTGACTGATTACAGGAAGTTCTCAACTTATGACCACAGTTGAGCCCAGAATTTATGAAGCTAAGTGAAAAATTTGTTAAGTGAGTTTTGCCCCATTTTATAACTTTTCTTGCCACATTTGTTCAGCGTATCACTACAATTGTTAAATTAGTAACACAGTGAATCTGGCTTCCCCATTAACTTTGCTTGTCAAAAGGTTGCAAAAGATGATCACATGACCCTGGGACATTGCAACCGTCATAAATATGAACCAGTTGTCAAGTATCCAAATGTAAATCATGTGACCATGGGGATGCTGCAATGGCCATAAGTGTGAAAAAGGGTCATAAGTCACTTTTTTCAGTGCCATTGTAACTTCAAATGGTCATTAAATGAACAGTTATAAGTCGAAGACTACCTGTATTATAGCTTACAAGACGATGTGAAATTCAAGCATCATAGGAATTTTAGGGCTATTCTGGCATCCAATTCACATTCCAAAAGGTCTTGGCTTCTATCATGTGTTTGCAGCTGCCATCTTGATTTTTTTTTTTTTTTGCTCGCAAATACTCTGAGTCATCAAAGGAATGAAATGGAGGAAGAATATCCTATTTCACAGTTCCTGAAAGTGGAGAGCTGATCGGTTGCCTGGGCTCATGAAGCTTCCTTCACAGTGGTCAGGCAATGAAAGTTCAAAATTAGTTGTTGACTGGATTGAGATTTATAACCAGATGGGAATTCTGTTTTTAAACTGGGATAGAAATCTGTCACAAAATCATGGGGACGCTCAGTGTCATTTTGTTACATATCCTGCTTTGATAATAGAATTGTGTTTCTTTGCCCATTAATTTGGCTTCCTGGGGATAGGGAGTTGGGGAATGCCAGGAACCAAGTGTTCTTTTGGGGACACACATCTCACTGCTGATCCATTCATGACAGCCTTCTTTTAAATGCCACTTTGTAAACACTGAGGCCAAAGGCCATGAAATATAAGAGGGCTGACATTTCTATGCAAACCCCAGATGTTTGCAAGAGAAGAACAGAGCCCAGTTACCAGGGCCATTGCAAACAATAACTGCCTTCTAACTGCAGTCATTTAGCATCTGTAGTTGGAAGGAAACACATCATTTCTATTAAGGCCAGACTGAATAGAATCAGCAAATCTATTGATAAATTGTAGTGTAGCCGTTTTATTCTGGCATTCTCCTTCTTTGCATCATTATTATTTTTTTTTTTAGTTTAATGGGATTTTTAGGTCAGCAACAGAATGTCCTGGGGTTCCTCCTGCTGCTTTTGGAAGCATCTGTGTTTTCAGTGTCAGATTGCATTCATTTAGTTTCTGGCCAGAGAACCCAACCTGTTTCTTATACATTATAGTTCTTTGTTTCATAAACAAGAAATGGAGAGAAAAGGAAGCTTTTACTTTATATTGTAAACATTTTGAAAGAAAATGCCTCTAATATTCCCAATAAGATATGACCTCATCATATGGATTTAGAAGGGAGCTGAACTTCATTTCTTTGTTTTGACTTGACTTTAAAATAATATCTGGTTGCTTTTCCAAATGACTTTTTTATTGATTCCATCAACTTAGCCATTTTGCTTATTCTTAGAGTTACTCATTCTCTGTTCCAGGCTCTACTGTGCTTTGTAAAAACCCAAAGATATGCATGACCTTAACTAGAAAGACAAGCTTAAGTGGAGGCAGATGTGACCTTAGTTTCCCCAACCAGTGCTGTAGAAAGCCGCATATAAGCTGAGCACAGGAGTATGCATGGGGTTGAAAAACTGACAAACCCTTTCAGTGTTCAGTACCAGGATTCTGGGGTGGGGGCATTTTTAGAATTTTGAAATGATACTGTGGGTTTTCTCACAATCAGAGATATAGTCAAAGAAAAAAACCTAGTTCTCAAAAGATAGACTGATGGAGCTGCTTGCTTTCTATAGCTTCCAGGAAACACTCTACCAATCCAGCATATAGTTATCTGGGTTTTTTCCCCTCAATAGTCAATAATAAGAGCCGTGGTGGCACAGTGGTTAGAATGCAATATTGCAGGCTAACTCTGCCCACACGCCAGTAGTTTGATTCTGACTGACTCAAAGTTGACTCGGTCTTCTGCCCTTCCGAGGTCGATAAAATGAGGAACCAGATTGTTGGGAGCAATATGCTGACACTGTAAATTGCTCAGAGAGTGCTGTAAAAAACTATGAAGTGATATACAAGTCTAAGTATTATTGCTAATATAACTGAATATAAATGAAGTCATTTATATTGAAGTCACCCCCATGTTTTTATTTTTGGAGGATGCTCAAGGGGCATTATTTTCAATAAGAAGAAAGCATGAAATGGGTTCTTCACCCCATTCTTATTCGGAGGAATCAGGTGGGCAGGAAGCACACTCAGCATTCCTAGCTACAAGCATTCCTAACTTTAACTGGATGGAGCACCAAGAAAAAACACTGCCTTAGCAATAATTAGCTTACAGTGTCATTGATAGTTGAAAACTATAGCAAGTTTTTGTGTGTGTTGGATGCATATGGCTGTGTATACAGTACACACACACACACACACACACACACACATGCACAATGTATGTGTTTATATAGCTATAGATAGGTTTAAAAATGGAATTTTAATTGGTTATTAAATTAGCAAATATTTTGATTAGAACTGGTAATGATTTTAGCTGCATCTTCTTGTGTGCTAAATTTCTCCATGTGGAGGCCTTTCCTTTAGAGGAATCCTACAAAATGAGGCATTGCTTTCTATGCAGACAAGTTAATATTTTTTTAAAGAGAATTGTCAGTCTTTTTGGCATTAATAATATACTGTACGATATTTCTTAAGGAACATACATGAATTCAAGAAGTTACAAGTTAATAGGATGCTTAGAGGTACAAGACAGTTTAAGTGCATAAAGTATGGAGAAACTGGTTCATTTATACTGTAATTTTATGAATGAGCTAGAAAAGGATTCCAAATGACCTCCAAAAAACCTGGTGCATTTTAAATAAATGTGCAGTGAGTGATCCTTTTGTAATGTCAGCAGTGAGTGTTGTGAAAGCTGCTTCCAGTTCAGCATATTACTCTTCTAAATTTAGAGATGTCTTTTTCTCTTAGTGGTGCGTAGGAGAGATGTTTACCTAATCTCTATTGACACTAGTGGGAACTGGTAACTCCCTGGCACTTTTCAAAAAGAAGAGTTTGTTTTAGTCTACTTGAATATAGCACTTTTTAAGACCTGGTCAATATCTGTGGAGAATTACTTCAGAAGACCAGGGTCAGAGATTTGCCATTACACAAATAGCCCTTGGTGTGGGGTTTTGAGGCAGAATGTTTGTGAAACTACAAATGTACTTTGGAAAGTAATTATACAATCCTGGAAATGTTCTACTATCTTCCGTATGTCATCTCGCAATTTAGGCAAATAACAGGGCATCTAGATTGCATAGAGACGTCCACAAAACCAGGGTGATATAACATGTGCCCATCCTATAATATTTCCATTTATAGGGATGCCAGTCACACACCTATGTTTGCAGTGCAGCACTTTTTTCTTGTTGGTATTTTTGTTTTTAATTTGAAATTGTTATCAAAAGGATGTTGGACATGATTTTAGCTGAATATGCCTATTCTTGAAGTATATAACTTCAGATAATTTCCCCTGCCATTGCTGATAAAAGTTCCATTATGATTTTAATAGTATTTATTACACGTAATACTCTATTTAAGACTACAATGGAACTGGAACATTTGGTCATTAAGTGAAACAGTCATTAAGCAAGATGCCATGTGACTGATTCACGCAACAACCACCATCCCGGCTCTCCCAGTTGTAACTGTAAAGCAGAGCACCAATGAGATGGCCTGGGTCTCCCAGGCATGGTGGTGCAGGGAGAAAGTTCAGGCCTCTCACCATATCCAGCATGCTGGGACCTTCTTCCGGCCCCATCAGGGAGAACAGTTATAAAAACAATGTTCTTCATTAGCATTTTTCTTCAGATTTGAGGTCCATTCCTCAAGTGTCCCAAGGGATTCCATTCTTCATTTTCATCTGAAAATCCTCTAACCTGCCGAAGTAATGGACTTCAAATCTGAAGAACATGTTAGTGAACACCATCTTTCTAGATGGCTCAGAACACTGGCATTCACTAGCGTTTTCATCAGATTTGAGGTCCGCTCCTCCAGCGCATAGGAGATTTCCTGTCCCTGTATGAAGAAGAGGGGGAAACTCCTCGATGCACTGGAGGAACAGACCTTAAATCCAACATCCCTTCCATTTGCAATCTTCCCTGACACTTCCCCATTGACTTTCTGGGGCAGCCAACAGAGAAGATAGCAAATAGCGATCACATGATCACAGGGCACCTGGCAACGAGTCATGTGACTGAGGGGCAGGACAATGTTTTATGATGTGCATTCATTCTGAAGCTGTCATAACTGTGAATGATGGTTGTAAGTTGAGGATTGCCTGTATGTAATATATCCTAGACTATTGAGAATTTTCAAAGTTTATAAAAATGCATAACACCAATTTGATGGCACTTAATCAGTTGCTCAATTGTTTATAAATGGTAGTTATGTGATAAGATTTTGTGTAATAATAAAAATGATAAATATCCATTATTATATTTTTGATGAACACAGTGGCATTTAGAAATAGGCTTCTATTGAGTCACATCTGTCTTAGGACTAGTATCTGCTCAGTATTATCTATCTCATGACCAGGGAGGAATTCAAATCACAGCATCCATAAGAAATACTATCTAGCCTTTACTTAAACATAACCAGCTAGTATTATGTTCCCTTGTATGTTCCACTATTAAATTGCTCTTAATGTTAGGAAGGGTTTTTTTTTAAAAAAAATATTCAATCAAGATCTGCCCTTTTATAACTGAAATGTATTGTTCTATGTCCTCCAATTTGTAACAAGAAAAAACAGATATTAAAACTAATGATAACGAATAATGCAAAGCTGAGGAGTTGGAAAAGGTGGAGTACTAAAACCAACAAATGTATAGGTCAATGTGTTTATTTTTCATGGAAGAAATGCTAGAAATTCACACAATTTTGTTTTCTTTTAGGTAACAAAAATTCAGTTTTTTATCAAATGAAGGCAAGTTGAAAGATGGTAAGTTTATGAAAACATATTATTCTTGTTAACCTCTTAAATAAAGGCTGCAACTGATTATGCTAGAGAGAATTATTATTAATTAATCTGTCTGTAAGTATGTGAAAATTCAAAAATCCTTTCCTGCTCCCCAAAATACAAGTTTGGTATCTTTTGTGAAACATACCATTCATACAAGAGGAAATATTTGTGGGTGCTTATATTTCAGCCTTCCAACATCACTAAAAATGAAAGCACAGATGAACATAAAATGTGCATATACTGATTAATAGATGTAAGTGTAGAAATATTTTCTGTTATTTCAATATAAATAGAAAATAGATCACCCTAGAATAAGAAAGGCATTGTGCCTGCTTTGCCACATGGTGCTCTCTGTTGATTGACAACTACAAGACCCATGATTACCTTGATTAATCTTTAAATTGCTCTTGGAATGAAAGTGCCTCAAATGTAGGATGCATTCAAATAGATAATTTCTCCTGGTAAAATATAGCATATGGTCTGTACCTAGATGAATTTTAGAGCCATAAGGTATCTAGCAAGAGCTGGGAAAGTGATCCAAGATAGTTAATTCTAGAGGATTACACAAACTGAATAATTTTAGGATGATTCTAAAACTCCTGAGCCAGTGTAACAGCTCAGAGCAGACACTACAAATCCCTTACAATAGATTTTCCTCAGATACAGATTATTCAGATACAGATTCATATTTGTTCACTTAGCTATGAATGTGTTTTTGCAATGTCCCAAAATGTAGAAGTTGGTGTTGCTTTGTAAGGTTTTTAAAATATAAGCTTGCATGAAATCAATTTGGATTCCTAGTGGATGAAGTAATCTCTTTCTACCAAGTTGAGTTTCAAAATACGTTCTAAAGTGACCAAAAACACTGGAAATTTTCCCTAAAGCAAGGGTGGATATTCTAATCCTCTGTTGTATTTGAGTTATCGTTACTTATTATATAAACTAGGCAAGAACTGGTCAGTGTTAAGCAGTTTAAAACCACACATTTCAACTGAAGAGAAGAAGAAGCTTCTTAATTCTTTGGGTTCATTGGAATCTTACATTTCATATGCATGCTGCTCTTTGACTTCCTGTTACTAATAAATGACTTGCTTGTTGCAAACTACGCAGAGAAAAAATACGTTTTGCTAGAATGGCCTCTTATATTGTAATTGGCAATAACTGACAGTAATTCTCAGTTTGGAATAAAGAGGTGTAAGATTGAATGGCTTATTTCTTACTAAGTGTTTTTTTCAGATTAAAGCTTTATTCTTTTTTACAATTATTCTTGGGCTTGGTTGTTTCAATTCCTCTGTGTGATTTAAGAGGGATACATTCATTAACTCACATACGTTAAGAGAATAGTTTCTGTACATGGAGCTCTTTGCTGAGAGAACATTAAGGGTATCAGGTCATGTACACAATGACTATGAAATAAATATTGGGATGTTTTAAAAAGGGACTGAAAATAAAATCCCCAGCAACCTAGCACCATTTTATAGGAAGAGTTGGCTACATGAATCTCTTCACTGGAAAATAAATCTTACCGTGAGATTAAACTGCCAAACTAATTGTGTGTGCACTATTCTGTTCTTTTCCTTGAGGCACAATATATCCTTGACCAATCCTGCAGATGCAGTTGTGTTTGTGATACAATGTACTGTACAATTTTTGTTAGCCCATTTCCAAAGAAAAATATCTCATTGGCAACATGGAAAAAGTGCTGAGAGGGCAAACAGTATTATCTTTTTATGTAGGTGTGCAGTATTTATTTGTCTCCAGCTTCTATGCTGCTTCAGTCCAAAGAGTCTGAGCAATTTACAAAATATTGTGTACAAAAACATAAAGAACCAAGGACAAAACATCTAACTCCTCACATCATATGTATGCCCCCACCTCTACCTCATCACCAAATGCCCTCTGAAACATCCAGGTTTTTAAGTTGATTTTTGAGGTTGTGTCAGAGGAGGGAGGCTATCACCAAGAAAGCTATTGAAGGGTTAAAACAGAGGAGTAAAGAGGAACAATAAACACATTTGATATATTTGTATTTGGAAGAAAGGATTACACAGGGAAGACAAGCTAACAGATTTACAAGATGCTGAATAGCATGGAAAAAAAGAGATGGGAAGAAGGAGAGGAGGTTTTTTTTTGGGAACAGACAAAAACTGGATTCGATAAAGAATTGTCTTATACAATATTTGGTTGAATTAGAGAATTCATAACATTTGTACACATTTTTTAAAAAACTAGAAAAATACACAAGGCATAATTAAATGGAACATCTTTTTTCAAAGACAGGGTTCCTTGAATCATTAAATACAGGATAGGCAAGGAGGAAAGGATGGTGCGTTCATCCTCACCATATGAGCTTTCCTGAATCATTTGGTTTTCCTCTCTGACTGCAAGATAAGCGTGACCTTGGAAAAAGCCAGCAATTCTTATGAATAAAGAACTGTAAAAACAAAGGTTTACAATTGTGCCATCAGTTCTACTTTATAGTGGAAATCCAGGGTTCCACTTGATAAAATGATCAGGAAGGTTCACAACATAACTTAGCTAGCTTCTCATATTTTCAGCCATGGAAGTAATCCACCTTACCATCTACAGTGGGAGCAACTATTAGATCTAGGCTAAAATTACCTAATTATACAATTGAATGTTTATTTTCATCTGTGGTTCTTTGGAGGGGGGGTATACATTTGTTAGTTTTGTTTTTACCCAACTTCAGTGTGATTCTGCCTCAGTTTGAAAATTAAGTCAAAAAAAGATTTCTTTTTATAAATGGGTTTCCTAATCTGTTTTATATGTACTGTTCCTAGCGTGTTTATATTTTGCGACTAATAGGCTCTTTTGCATTTTGGTCCACACTAACTCTTCATATGAGTATTTTTCTGTGCATTTGTGCAGTGAATCATCTCAATATCCTCACAAATATATTGTGGCACACAATTGCATTCCAATTCAGGAGGGCAAATTTGATAAGTTTGTATAATAGAGAAGATATAAATCTTCCATTCCTTGTTTTAATAGATACAAAAGCTCCCCTGTAGTGGATATTTCTACTGAGGTCATCAGCTTTGGAACTGAGTAACAACTTGGGAGAGAAGAATCCTTCTTCCACTATCCATTCTCCTTTGCTATAACTGACAACTGACATGAAGTGTGATGAATATACAATATTTGGCTGTCTGTCAAAGATTCTATGGAATTTTATATTGAATATATATTCTGAACATGTTTAAATCATTGTAAAATAAACCACCGAGTTACTGATTATTGTAAGTCCTGGTGCTTGTAAACAGAGCAAGCAGAGCAAAAGCTATACAATTGTGCTTGGATTTCTGCCTGTGGACAAAAGAGTGATAGACTTTCTCATCTATGCCACAACTAATCATAGACAAATATGATGCAAATGGTATTGTTGTATGTACAATTTTGTTTTCATTTGAACTTGTTTCAGCAAACATTAGATAAATGAAGTAAAACATAATGGGCAAGGAAAGAGTGCACTTGGAACTAGGAAAGGACAAAGATACAATCTTATAGAACCATTACTTAACATTTTACAATGGAGCATTATGATGCAATGTTTAAACAAAGCCGCAATCTTGCTTGACAAGGAAAACAATATATTTGGAAAGAGAACAGAGCAAGTCTGGGAGGAAAACTCCTACAATTAACTAATACGGTAAATAATGCAATATTTCCAGAGGCTTGCCATTTAGTTAACATCTCACATTAGATATTTCATAGAATGAAAAATTAATTTGAGGTTTTTAAACTCCATCTGGAGGACTTCTGCTTGGAAGAACGGACTTCATATTTCCCAGATATGTTTTTCCAACATTTTTACCTTGCTTTTCCATGTGTTAGTAGTGAACCAACTATCTAAGATTTGAGATGGTACCTTCTTGATTGGCATCTATACAATAAAAAAATATTTGATATCTATTTATATTCTAATAGCATGTTAGAACTGTTTATTCAGACACAAGCCTAATGAGGCTGCTTTTATTTCCAATTCTCAAGAGCACTGTGAAGACAATTCATTCTGAGAACAAGGAAAAAGAATGTGATTTAATAGCTGCTCAGCTATGAACTGCCAGACGTTTCAGGGTAACAAAATTCTTGGATTATCTTTTCCCAAACAGGGAACATTTTTTCACTTCTTTCCCATCCATGTTCATACCTTCTATTGTAGACACTTGTTTAGTCAAATCCAATCCAATCCAATCCAATCCAATCCAAGTGGTTCCTATGAGGACCTGAAAAGCTATCAAAGCCCTTAAGAACAACCTCAGAGTAAGTTCCAGTATAATATTCTTCACCCCATGCATAACTCTCATTCATGCTTTTCACTACAAAAATGAAGTGAAGTTAAGAATTCAGAAGTTTATGCTAGTATATGCAAGAAGGAGATCCTCCCTCTCCCATTTCAGTGAAGAACTTTCAGGTACACCAGTCTGAAACTGGGGCTTTGCAGAGGGTTTTTTTTTTTGGGGGGGGGAAGGGGGATTTTCTTCTGGAGGAAATTCCTGCTTCACCCTTCTTTCCAATTTCTGAGTTTTAGCTGCCTTTGTAGTTCCTGTAAGAAAAAAGGGTGGCTTCATAGCTCTTTCTGAATTACCAGGTGAAGTAAGCAAGGGGGAAATTGATAGTATTCTGATTCTTTCTCTCTTCTCTCCAGCAATAGATAAGAAGCTGGAAATATAGGTTATTTTCCAACAGTTTTTAAAAGAGAGAAAAGTGAAAAACAATGGTGATGTGAACATACCCTCTTTTCTTGGTGGCAACAAAACACTGTTCTGTAACACAGTTACAAATTTCTGAAATGATTTTCTTTCTATGTTAGGAAAGCTTGTTGTTTTGCTTCTAGTGACATCGAAATCCTTTTCATAACATAGGAACAATTATTTTAGAAATATTTCATCTCTTGTGATATTATTTAGTGTATATCACATGTTGTTAGGCCATTGGAGAACTAATGCATGCAAATGATTCCAAACATGATTTGTGATTAACATACCAAACTACTTTCCCACTAAGTCTAATAATTAAAGGATTCAAATATAGCTGCAACACCCATGCTCCTGGGATACAATATTACAGTTATGAATTCCTTGAAGCGATATGTTTATGCATGCTCATAGATTTATAATTGCAAATAAGGCTTTGCCTTGATAATCTGCCATCTTATGTTATTGCTGTGCTCTATGTTTCCCATGCATCTTATTAACATTAATTACAAAAAAAACGAGTTGTAGACTTGACACACTTTCTTGATTTATATTTATTTTATAATGGCTAAGTTTTGTTCCTGCAAAACCTATGGAGTTCAGTAAGACAAGTGAAGAATCAGAAAAGATGCCAAGCAGTTTGGATACAGTCATTGTCGTCATTCTGTAGGTGTCTGCTATTTTCTGGAGTTTCAATAGATTATTCTGAATAGAGTATGCTATTTTTGCACTCACATAATGAAAAGTGTTTGAATCTCCTGCCTTTCATTGGACAGTCATTTCTCTAGCAATATGCAGACTCCAGGATTCTGTAAACTGGCCACCCATATTTTATCATGGAACTCCTTCTTCAAGTCGTGGCACTACTGTCACAATTTTAAAAAAAAAAAGCCACAGTTGATGGAGAATCTTGAAGGACTGTTTTTATATGGCCCTTTACTTCTCATACAATTCTCATAATATTTACCACATCTTCTGATGACACTCTGAAATTCATTTCTTCATTATTGGAAACTGCAATAAAGTTGTACAAAGAACCTCACAACAGCAGTTTTGTACTAAATATTGTAGCACGGCCTCTGGGCAAATCAGGTCATCAAGGGTTGATCTAAACACAAACATGTGATGCTGATCGGCTGTTTGATGGCCAGATAAAGGGATATTTCAGATCAACCTCTATGTATTAAGTTTGTTGCTCTCTAAAAGTTTTATTTTAAAAATATCCACATGTCCTGCCACAATTATAGCTGGCACCCAAGCTGAAGGGTCACATGCACACAGGATCTGTTTATATGCTGTTTCACATCCAACTTGAGACTCTATAAAGTTTTTATAGAGTCCTCAATGCTCTCTGAGCTTGGTTGTTTGTTTGTAGACATTTTGTCACCCAAGTAGGTAAAATCTTCAGTTACCTACCTAGTCTTTATCTTCAACCTATATTTAAATTTATTTTCATTATGTTTCATTTTAAGCATTAAGTTTTCTGTTCTATAGTGAAATACATTTGCTTTTGCTGGAGGATTTGGCAGAATGAATGTAAACACTAAGTTGTATGCTATACCCAATCCCATAATTTCTAATATTTGAAGAGGTGGAAAATAATATCAAATGGTTATATGTTTTTCCCAAATTTAATTAAACTTCCATTTTCCCCTCATAGCATGTTCTGCCTGATGTGTTATAAATATAGTATTTTGCGATTTTTTTTACTGGGAGATTTTATCTCTTCTCTGTGAACTATAACTTACTATTTTAGTGCACTAAATATGTTTAATGTTAAGATGTTTGCATTCAAGGCACCAGATTAGAAACCAGGAGACCATGCTGGGTGACCTTGTGATGGTCACTCTTTCTATGCCCTAGGATATGGGCAATGACAAACCACTTCCAAAATCTTGGCAATAAAGCAGCAGAGACTAATCTAGGCAGTCTCCATGAGTCAGGACTGACTAGGAGGCATATGCATACACACGCACGTACACACGCACACACACAAACACTCACAAACACATAATTAGGTATTGTATATTAAAAGAAGTTTAAATCAGTGAGAATCGGTATGGCATAACTCTTAACAGACTGCCATGGTGGAGACATTGGTTTGGGTTCACCTTCAGTAATGGAAAGGGAGCATTAAATGCTCCACCTTGAGCTCCTGAATGAAAGATGGGATAGAAATCCAATAAACAAACAAGTTGCCTCATTGCTTCACTACACTATGAGTTGTTAAGCAAGCATTTGCCAAGATTCTTGGCTGCTATATAATCTTGTTCCAAGTTGCTCCTTTTGAGAGTCTAACCACATGCTATTGGCATTCTCCTAACAGAGTACTTTTCAGCCAGAAGAAGGTATTTTTCTGTTTGTTTTGTTTTTGCCACCCTATTGCAAAGCCCTGTTATTCAGCCATCTGTCTCAGGGTAATGAGTTTAAAAGGCAACCAAGCATGTTGCCAAAGGAATGAGATACAGCATATTGTGAATGAAGATGACTTTATTTAGAAAGCTGGTTGTTGTGCAAAGGCAATTTTCCATTATAAACTAGCACGAAATTCTTGACAGTTTGAATGGACTGAGGGCTGTTTGTTTGTTTGTTTGTTTGCTTGTTTTTCCTCATTTCTGAGCACAGGGGTTCTCCACATCTGTGTCCTAAACCTCTAATCAGTTCTCATTCATTTGCTTTGGCATGATGGTGTTTTGGGGAAGATGAACTTTAGAGGAGTATGTTTAGTTCAGGGTTTTTATTTACTTCACATGAAAGATGGGATCATGCAAAACAGGTTTGGATATATTTACTGCATGTTTTCTGAACCTGAGAGTGTAGCAGCCAGCTCACATGGACTGAGCCTCAGTGGCATTGTGGTTTTATAGAAATGTGAGCTGGCTCAGATTAACTTTTTCTAGCTCTCCCCATTGCTTTCCCCACCTGCTTCAACTCTACATTCCTATCTTCACCTTTATATCTGCTCATACGAAGACCTAAATATAAAAGATTGTTTCCATCTCAGCTTTACAGAAGTCTAGTTTAAATGAATAACCCATGTATAATACATACTGCAATTCATTTTTTCCCCTAAGAGAAAACAGGTTAATTAAAAACTGTGCAGAGCACCATTCCCCCATCCCTATTTCTTGTATTCTTTCTTTCTTCAGAAAAAATAAGTAATAACAAATGTCAGCGTATCCAGCTGGTTCTTAGCTAGGACTTGTTTTTCTACTCGCTCTGCCTCTGGCAATTCTCACACTTTGAAACAGAAATTTAGTTGGTTCAATGTATTTATTTCCAAAGCAACAATACCCTAGACTCAGCCTTCCATCCTTCCGAGGTTAGTAAAATGAGGACCCAGATTGTTGGGGGGTAAAATGCTGACATTTGTAAACTGCTCAGAGAGTGCTGTAAAAGCACTATAGGGTAATATATAAGTTTAAGTGCTATTGCTATTGCTATTGCTAGTTAGTTAGTTGATTACCTTTTTGTTTTTTACATATAATCCTAAAGCAAGGGTCTGTTAGCCAGTAACAACAAAATTATAAAATTCAGCAACAGTTGGAGCAAAAATGATGTGTTTTGTAGTTATACCAACAATAAAAATGCATAAGTAGACTCAACAAAGGCCTTGTTGACAAAAAGTTGATATCAGCTGTAACTGAATGGGGAGGCAGGAGGGTCATCTATGGGCATTTCAAATCATTGTGAGATCATATCAAAAGGCAATTAGCAGAGCCTTCTTTGGTGAGCGCCAAAACACGGGTCAGCTGATTCTAGGGAAGGTATTCTTTTTAGTACTTGCATGCTAACTTGAGGTTTCAACAACACCCAAAATCAATACTGACCTTTGATCCCATTTTGCTGCCCCAACTTGGCAGATGGCTTATACACTAGCTTTAAGGATAACCTCATGTAGAATGAATTGCAAAAATCCAGTTGAGAAATTAATAAGATAGGAATAACTGATGTCTGGCTATCTGAGTCCAGGAAAGATTATAGCTAATGCATAGGATAAACCTGGTCCCCATAGACTTCCCTATTCTTATAGACTATCCTACAGCTCTCATATTCTTTTAATAACTATACCAGCTTTCCACATCAGGTACACTCAAGACCTAAAAATTCCCAATCAAAATGGCCCAAAACCTAGAGAACAAACCATACTATATATGGTACTTTGTATTTAAAGCAATGTTACTGTTATCAGAAGTGCCATTGTGAGAGCTGATGGACAAGGGCAATGAACTTGATGGTACTTCGTTTTCAATCCAGAATTAAATGTATTTCTTAAAGCCATGCAAATCTCAAAGATGTAAACTGTGGTTTTGCATTAGTTTCTGCTTAAAGCAGTGTTTCTCAATGTCAACAATCCTGGCTGGAGAATTCTCAGAGTTCAAATCCATACAACTCAAGATTGCTGAGGTTGAGAAACACTGGTTTAGAGCCAGAGCTAGAAGTGAGACCATTATTTGGCTGTAAGACCTCCACAGATTCCTAAAAGAGCTTTTATGTGTACCTTGCAAACTAAAATGGGTGTGTTTCCTATCACTACATAATATCTTTTGATTAGTGGAACTCAGTGAAAGCTATCTGAGAGTAAATAGCAACAGCAATAGTATTTAGACTTATACTGCTTCACAGTGCTTTATAACCCTCTCTAAGCAGTTTACAGAGTCAGCATATTACCCCCAACAATCTGGGTCCTCAATATTTGTAAATTTTGAATTGTGATGCATAATACTGCTAATAAACCAGTTAATACTGGTAATAAACATTTGTTAAAGAAGAGGAAGAAGGAGAGCTATTTTATTTTATAAAAAGAAATGTGAAGGGGAGAATTTTATTGTTAAATATTACAGTTATGTGCATGAGAAACATGTAGGAAATAGAGAAGTCATCTTTTTTGGAGGTAGTGAATATACCAGTGGTTACACAGAACCTGTCAACTTTTCATGTGAATTTCCTCTATGGCCTCTTACAGCTTATAAGATAAATAACCTTTATTGTCATTTTTATATTGTGGGCACAATGGCACACATAAAAAATGAAATTTAGTTGCCCGCTCTCAAAGTGAAACATATACATGACACACACCTAAACATACTATGTACAACATATATATAGACCCACATCCCTACATATACATAGCAAATAAATATTAAATACTGTCCATCTTGAATATATAACGCAAGGAGGAAGTTTGAGAGTTCGCAAGGTTAATGCTGTATGGAATGAAACGATGGCTGAATCTGGATGTTCTGCTACGGATACCACGAAGCCTCCTCCCAGAAGGTAACAAGGAAAACAGGTCGTGAAGAGGATGTGTAGTGTCCCAGAAAATCTTGCGGGCCCTGCTCAAGCAACACTTCTGTGCTATGTCCTGGATGGTAGGGAGGGAACTGCCAATAATCTTTTCGGCCATCCTCACCACTCTCTGCACCGCCTTCCTGTCTGAAGCAGTGATGCCTCCAAACCAGACTGTGATGCTGTATGACAGGATGCTCTCGATTGTCCCCCTGTAGAAAGTGGTCAGGACAGGGGAAGGAAGATGTGCTTTTCTCATGCGGCGCAGAAAATGCAGGTGGTGCTGTGCCCGCTTCACCAGTTTCTCACTGTTTAGCGACCAAGTCAGCCTACTCGTTAGCTGCACACCCAAGAATTTGATGCTGGTAACCATCTCCACAGGTGAATCATTAATGCACAGAGAAGTGTGGCTGTGCCTGCCTTTTCTGAAATCAACAATGATCTCTTTGGTTTTTCTTGTATTTAAAACTAGGCTGTTTTCCTTAAACCAGTTCACCAACCCCTCAACCTCCTTGCAGTAAGCTTCCACCTTGTCATCCTGAATAAGGCCCACTACTGTTGTATCATCTGCGAACTTCACAATATGGTTGGTGGCAAACCTAGCACAGCAGTCATGGGTCAGTTATGGTACCATTTATTAGCTTTTGTATGCATAGTAAAATTCATGGCAGAGGAGACAAGCACCAATAGTTATCCTTCTGTGATATTTTCTAGAATAATATTTATTAAGTGAACACAAGCTGATTCTATACATGCAGTCTGGCAGCAATAATTTGAAATTATTAAACATGTTTGTCTCATGGAGAACCAAAATGTACATTCACATCCAAATTTAAGTGGCTTCAATCTGCATGTGCAGTTCCTTGTATGGGACCAAAGGGCAAGTTTGCCTGAACTGTGATTCATATTGGCTAGTCACCCTCCCTCTTCCTGTTGTACAAATAGGTCCTGTTTTTGCTTGGGATTAAGGTATCTGAATGATTCTCCTTTGCCCATTTGAGTTTGTCTGCATATTATTATCATAACAGACAGTCTTTTATGTCTTCCAAGAATATTTCTTTTTCAGATAAGGAGAGCATCATTTCCATGCCTAGAGAAGCCTGTCTTTTTCCTGCCTTGATGGTCTTCTTTCTAAAGATCTAAAGGTCTTCTTTGCTAGGAAGTTGTTTGCCTATTAGAAGCTTCACTTCTGAATTAGCAACTGTCCTTTTAAACTGAATGAATTTTCTTGATTTCTTTTATTCTATTTTATCTTCTGTTTATATTATTTCATACTATTATTTTAAACTTCCTTGGACCTTTTCAAGAGAGGTCAGATATAAGTGTTTACTCAGAATACATTAAATTAGAAAAAAATCTATGAGAGTTCTCATGGTGTAAAGAAGTAATACCTTTTTCAAGACTTGAAGTATTCTCAAGGATCTGGTCAAATAAAGAAATTGGCATCTCAGTAGCTCTCTCTCCCCGATGTAAGTTATATTTTCATTGGGGGGGAAAGCAGAAAATTACTTCCTTTTGTTTAACTGTCAGTTTATCAGTTACAGTCATATGTGCAAAACGTTGATTAAATAAAGATCCTGTGTCTCAAAAGTTGAAAAACTGGATCATAAACTATGATTCCTTCAAATAGCCCACCTAAGGGGAGATCAAGTAATCTGAGATATTCAGTCTTCTGCTTTTGCACATGTTCCTCTTATAAAACCCAATGGAGTTAGACACATTTCTATGGGGCAAGCTTTACTGAGCAAAGTCAGCAAGACATTCTCCTATGTAAATATGGCTAAATCCCACTATTGGAAAATTCCACCATGCATTCCTTTGGTATTCCACTATATTTGATAGGTCTTATAGCCACATCAAATGTGAATAGGTTTTGGTTGTAATCCTGTAATCTCTAGACAAAAAAATAGCAAAATTCACATATGTTTTGGTTCATCACCTCCTAGGTTGAAAACAAGATTTTTGGAGTTGAAAAGGAGAAACCAGCATCTGATCTTAAGGTCTTTTTTGACCCAGATTTTGCAGTTAGCTCTTCGTGTGGTCTGGAAATTTCGGAAAACTCCAAAATGGGATATAGCAGATTTTAGGAATGAGAGAGAATCTTTAGAATCCTGAGCCTGTTTCCCATCAGGTCCATTTAGATAATCTATTGTGCTAATTAGGCTATTTTCTTTCTGATTTTATCTCAACAACCATAATAAAAGTCATTCCTCTTTCCATTCTGCCAATCTGCTATCAGTGGAACTTGTCACAGCACTCTAATCAACTAATAGAATTCTTTGTTATTCAATATTGTACCATTCCTTGACAACTAGAGAAGATGCTGATATCACACAATTTCCATCATCAATCTCTAGTTGTAGAATGTTTTGTAGGGATTAGTTTTCATTCATATCAAACTGATCCCAATGATGTTCAGGAACAAAACAGATTTAGCAAAGCAAATACCTGAGTGTTTTTTAGAAAAGGAAATATACTAAGAGAATCAAGAATCATGCCATTTCCCCCCAGTGACTGGTATATTCTATATTCAGAGCAAAGGAAGCTAAGAAGAGCAAAAGAAGATAAACTCAGACAATTAGTCAAATTGGTAGTAAGGTTCATATCAAATAAGAAGTGGTTTCATTGGCTCTCTGAGCAATCAGTGTTCCATTCCCTCACCCGTGATTCCATCTGAATGCTGCTTTGGGGTGGAGCTCTCCACTCTTGGATCATATCTGATATTTTGTTTTTCTAGTCTATCTGAAAATTAAGCTATTGTGTTTTTGTTCTCTAAGCAGAGAATTTGTAATTTGTCTTTGTTACTACAGTTTTTACAAGTGCAAAAGGTACTACTAAAAACAGGCTGAAAGGACTTAGAGTTCATGTTCTGTGCTGCCACATTACACAAATGCACCAACCTCAGATGCAAATTCAAGGTACTACTAAAAATATTTAGTTTCTAATCTCCCCTTAGTTGTTTTTATAGTACCTTGAATTTGCATCTGAGGTTGGTGCATTTGTGTAATGTGGCAGCACAGAACATGAACTCTAAGTCCTTTCAGCCTATTGAACCACTTTTCTCTTGCCCCTGATTCTGATTTCACCTTGACCTGGTTTGGGGCAGTTGCTTTCCAAATTTAGAATTGGAGTATTTTATTATGATAACTAATGATCTATAAAATCATTTTAAAATGTAATTGAGGATGCATTTTAAATGTAGCAGAACAGAACACAGCCACATTACTGGTAATGCCTGCATTGGAATGAAAAAATAGGAGTTTTATGTAATGGTTTGTTTGTTTTGGATTGTTTGCAGAAGAGGGGGAATGTCACTATAGAAATTACAATACAGCAATACATGGGTGTTTGTTTCAATTTCTTCTGAATCACAAGATCTTGTTTGGATAAGGGGGAGTTGGAAATAACTTCTCACAAAGGATGCTGATGGTAACACAATATACCATGCCTGAAATAAACCCTTAACCCAGGAAAGGTGAGAGGTGTTGGGTAGTACTCAATGCCCTCTTGAAATTCTTCTATTCCGGGACATCCTACTGGTTTCCTGTTGGTCCTGATTATATTCTGGCCTTTTAATAACTCAAAGAAAGAAGGAACTCAGCTGGAAGTCCTGAAGTTGCTAGCCTGAATTGTATTGCTCCAGAAAAGTCTTCTGCCAATACAAAAGATACTAACTAGGCCAATGGGAAAGAACTGAATTTTTTAGCTAGTAATCCATCCTCAGCCTCCAAGCCTTAATTTTTAGACATTCTTGTCTCAAGTTGGAGAGGGGCATTGGCTACACATGGGGTGGTGAGAATATTTCTTAAATTTTAGGTTAGGTACTATATAATGATGTTATGATGTTACAGTTGCAGTTCCTTGATTGAAATCAGAAGACTAGTTTGTTCAGTTGGATGTATTACATATCTAATAACATTTGCCCAACAGAATGTAAAATGACATTTTGTACATGCAGTCAGAAAGTTTTTAACATTGTTCTTACATTATATAAGAACTCATCAGAAATAGATGATTCCCTCTTCCAAAAAGACTCACACAGGAAAGTTATAATAATTACATAAGTTAATATCTAAAATAGTCTTAAAAATATGAGTCTCGGGTATATTCATATTCAAAATCAGAAAACACAGATCACCAAGACTAAAAAAATTATTAAAACTTAGCTTTCGCCAGCATCTGCTGGCATCATCAGAGTTCAAGCCAGGATTGAGGGAATACGTTCTTATAGTCTCTGCAGAGCCAACCGTTTAGCTAACGACCCGTGAACAGACCCGTGACACGCTCATTAGCTAAACGGTTGGCTCTGCAGAGACTATAAGAACGTATTCCCTCAATCCTGGCTTGAACTCTGACGATGCCAGCAGATGCTGGCGAAAGCTAAGTTTTAATAATTTTTTTAGTCTTGGTGATCTGTGTTTTCTGATTTTGAATATAAGTTAATATTAACATTAACAGATTAATATTAATCACTGGAATGGCTTGCCTCCAGAAGTTGTGGATGCTCCATCACTGGAGATTTTTAAGAAGAGATTGGACAGCCATTTGTCTAGAATGATATAGAGTCTTCTGCTTGAAGAAATGTAGCTCTTTTAGAGTTTATAGGAACATCATAAAACAAAGCTTGTCCTTAGCATACAAGGAAACATTTGATGATGAAATAGGGATGAGATAATTTTATTAAAGGACAATGAAGGATAAGATCTTACAATAGACAAGTTAGTTTAGGAAATTGTTATTTTTCATACCCAAAGAAAGCTCTTGAAGTCACAACAATGAATACACTGAACATCAGTGAATAACTTTTCACTTTTCACTTCATTACAAATAAATGTATGTGTACACACAGCTTTATTTAATTCAGAAAGTCTCTGACTGGCTACAATCTATCATTCTGCTCATAAACTTCATAAATTCCAAATCCCATCCACAATGGAATCTTAGACTTGAACAAAATTTTGGAGATTATTCCATCTGATTTGCTGCTTATCAGGGACCTATCTTAAATAACGCAAATGCATTCATTCTGGCAGACCCCTGCTTAGCTTTGGATTTAAATGCATTATAAAAGGAGAACTTATGACTTCTGTGGTGTCACTTTCAGGGTAAAACTGGCACCATTTTTTTTTATAACAATTAGTAGAATTCCCCAAAATGTTCACACACTATATCTTCCTATCTAAAGTCTGCTTGAAGGCCTTCTGGTCCTATTCTGAAATATACTTACAATTGTGGGAAGTACTGGGCTGCATAAAAATAAATACAAATTTAATCTGCCATTTGGTTCCTGTAGTGATTAAACAGATATCTAAAAACCCACAAGCAGAGTGTGCATGGCAGGTCTCCCCAGCAACTCAACGACTGGTACCAGAAGAATTTACTTATATCATGATCAGCAACCATTGGACAACTGGGCATTACATTATGCCCATTGCTTCATTCCTTAAAGCAAATTCCATAATTATTTGAGGGAGAATAGTGACTTATTTCCTGTTTCCATCTTATCCCAAAGGTGCTTTTTCAAAAGGCAACTGGACTTTGTTTTTCCCTTGAAGATGTTTCACTCCTCAACCAACATCTTCAAGGAAAAAACAAAGTCCGAAAAAGTTGTCAAAGTTTTGAAAAAGACCTTTGGGACAACCATTACCTCAATGACTGAGAATCTCCATAGATATGTTTCCATCTTACACAGCTCATACTGAACCTTGTTGAACAACCCTGGATTCTAATATTATGAGAACAGGAGAAAAATATCCACTATATCTTCCCAACCTTTTTTTTTTTTTTTATAGAGTGGGAAATTGCACATTTTCCTTCAAGCATGGTAGATTTTCATTCGCTTGAACATTTTTGGCAACTCCTTGTTTATTTCAGCCAACTACACAAAATCATTTTGCAATGCATTAATCAGAGCTGACCTTAATATTCCAGATGATATTTATCAAGGCTTCACAGTACTGGCAGTTTTATTTTCCTAATGTTTCTAATGTGGATTTTGCCTTTTTTTCAGAACAGCTACACATGACTGTATTTGCATGACATGCTTAGTCATCGTTAATTGAATAATGGTTTTCTAATTATCTCAATTTTGTGGCTTGTATGACAGATTCAAACATAAACTAACTACATGGACATAGTTCACCTAACAGAGCAAGCTAAATATGTCTGTTTCTTCTTTAATCACTAAAAGGAATTTGAAGTTGTTAGCCATCTTAGTCATTATGCCTAAATCTAAGCCACCTGTGAATATATGAAACAGCATGTAGCACATTATATGTTTAAGAATGCACCATTTTTAATATACATCTAAATAAAAGTAAGAATATGTTAAAGCTCATTTAATTTCTGAGGGACTAACCTTTGCTGCAGCTGATGAAACATATAGTAACATGTAATATGTGAAATGGCTGTCAGGTTTCACAAATGATATTGATTCTAAAAAATCTGCATTTTTTACAATGATTATCAAAGCATTTTCCCAAGCTTTCCCCCAAATATCCAGCAAGTTGACTACAGTATAGAGAGATCAATATAATTATATGTCAATTGTGTCAAACTGATTATGGTTTCAGATTTGGTTTCTTTTTACTTTAACGAATGTTAAATGACACATTTTAAGTAGAATATGAATCTGTATGTTACTAGCATCTAAAATAACATGTGCATGGTGCATGCGTGCACACAACATAAAATAAAAGCTTGTACAAATGTCTTATTTTATCATGTCCAATATATGCCAGTGTTGCTGTATGTTATTGGATGGTATAGTTTGCCATAAAGAGCCAGTTTGGTCTACTGGTTAAGGCTCCAGGCTAGAAAGTGGAGACTGTGAGTTCAAGTCCTGCTTCAACCGTGAAAGCCAGCTGGGTGACATTGGGCCAGTCATTCAACCCACCTCACAGGTTTATTGTTGTTGTGGTGGGGAAAATAGGAGGAAGGTGTGTTGGATATGTTTGCTGCCTGGAGTTATTTGTATAGATAATAAAGATGGGATAATAAATAAGTAAGTAAACAAACAAACAAACAAATAATTTATAGTGTTTATAACTTATTAACTGCTTTGCATGTCTGGTCAGACATGCATATACTCAAACAGTTGTATTTTAAAACCATTTTAATACTATTTTAAATTTTAAATTTTAAATTTTAAATTTTCCTTTTCTGCTGCTGATTTGATTAATCCTGAAGGCAAGGCTGAATCCCAGCTCTGCACAATAGAACAGATGTGATTTTTTCTCACAAAAGGGGGAAATCTTACTTCCCAAGAAATGCATGTGAATTGTGGAATGCAACAACACATATCCAATACACGTCCTCTGTATAACCAAAATCATCACAAGGGTCACAAGGCAGTAAAATGTAATAAATGGTCATGGAATGAGGGAGCAAGAAATTTATACATAGTTTGGGGTCGATGATACCTTGCAGCTCTGACAAGCTGTTTTCTGCTGAACTTATACTTTCTAATCACAGCATTCATTGCATAAAGTAATGCTGTAACTCTGTAAATACCATGCATTGTGTTCAGGGTGTAGAAATATTATATCCAGGATGGTTCTGGAGTCAAGTACTTTTTGATATTTTTGTGTCCCAAAGTCTGGAAATCTTGGAAAAAAGTGGAGGCTCTCAGACGTGGAAACTATTGTACCAGGTGTACATTCCCTTGGCAAATTCAGCATGAATGAAATGCATTACATAATATTTTGTTTATGTTCCCCTCCTTTTCCCCTGTGCGATGTCTTTCTCTCCTCCTGACCGTTTCTTGCTTGAGAATACAAAACTCCCGAAGGAAGGAATATTCCTTTTACTGATTCTTCTGAATAGCGTTGGTGAAACTATTGGTTCATGGTTTTGATGTGGGTGTGGATTCCTCTCCTCTCTTTTGTGCCCATGTAGCTATTCAGTACATACACACACATACTAATGTCACGTTCAGTTTACAAAGGGCTTTTTTTTCTGTAAGATTAATTGCTGGGCAGGTGATTTGAGAAAGGTTGACAAAATATTACCCATATTTTTCCTGTGCAGCATAACTATCTGTAAAAATACATAAGCAAACAAATACTCCTTGTATAACAATTGAGTTCAAGAAGCAAGAAGCATTGTTGACATGTAAAGGCTTTTTTATTTCCTTAAATCTTGATGGAGAACAAAAAGATTTTCTGTAGGGAGAAAAGAGGGGAGAGTATGAAAGAAGAAAAGGAAGAGAAGAAAGGTTGAATCAGAAACAATGAATGACAGATGAAAAGAAAGGAGGAATGAAGAAGGGAAGAAGAAGGAAATAGGATCTACTAATATCTCCAACTCTTGCCATATCTAGCTTTGTCGTCTTCCCCCCGCCCATCAAATCCAACACTATATGGCCCCTGAACCATTGACCTTTGAAAGAGAATGGGGTAGGTGGGGGAGATTTCCCCATTCCCATATAAATACATTACCATGAGATTATTTCAGACTTAATGTGCTTAAATACTATTCTTTCTATCCACAGAACCTTCAAGGCTTGTTCTGAGGAGTAGGTGGAGGTATCAATAATATCTCTTTTAAATGCCAGTGGGACTAGGCTAAATGGACATTAGCTATTCTTTAATCTATTTCCTAACACTGCAATCCTTTCTTAGAGTCACCAATTTAATTCAAATCTCCAGGATAAGACAAACAAATTTCCAGTTGCTGAAGGAACAAGTAGAAATTCTTTTAGAACTATTTGAAAGCACCTGGACAAAAGTCCTGAAGATTGGAATGTAGTCCTAATATTCCAAGAGAGGCAGGGGAAGTCTCCAGAAAAGACTAGTTAGTTTCATATCGATACCTTCAAAATATTTCAGCAGGCTGTGAGCCACATGAGTATCAGAATATAGAATACAGAAAAATTACATTATCACCAGAAGCCAGTATAGATTTGCCAAGAGGTTTGCTGTGCATATGAGAAGCATCCAGAAGTGCTAATGGACCAGCAGCTGAGCATCAGCAAATAGGGTGACACAATAATTAATATAGCTAATGAAACCTAGAGCTGTGTTAACCAAACCATTTCATCTAGATCTCAAAAGATAATAAGCCTCTGTACAAATGACATAATTGCATAATATAAATATGTAGAAGAATGGAAATCATAACACAAGAATTATATTTTCAGGTTAGGCCCCCCATATAATGCCTAATGTTATACTTCTGGACCAAGTCAGTATGTTTTAAGCTATATCATTTCAACTTACTCATAAGTAGTTGAACCAGTATATACTGATTTGCTTTTTTAGAATGCATGATAATTAAAAGCCATGTTTTATTTCATACAGAGCAAAATGAATTAATTAAATAGAGTTTGATATGTAAACCATCAGATATTGAATAAAGTGATGGGAAACCAAATATGCATCCATGTATGTATAAATGTGAAAGTTGCAACCAGTAACTTCTCTTTTAACAGTGTAGTCCTCATCTACTCTGAAGCATAACCTTCTAATGCAAAGGTTTTCTTCTTTAAGTCTTGTTAAAGGGACTAATCCATTTACCCCAATATTGCTCAGAAAGCAGCAGGTAAACATTATTGAGAGAATTGCCTTGGGCTGAGTTTTGAAACTGGATTAGGAAATGTGAGGTTTCTTGCCAAGTGTTTGAAAAAGAAAAGTTAAACTGGCTTTTAGGAGTTTCTTCTCAGCTTATCAACATGGTGTTTGTGTGCCCAGGTATGTTATCTTGATCTGGGAATTGCAGTTTGATTATAACTGCCATTCCATGGTGGTGAAGCACTTGGAAATATGTTCTCCCCCACCAATCTTCCCCACCCTCCAAAAACTGGAAACAAGAGCGAGCTTCAATTAGAATAGCAGAACAACAATTATTCAGTCAAGGCCCAATTGCCTTAGGACAAAAGTGGAATAAAATAATCTTATGCTATGACCTATGGGGAAATACTTATGATTGATGCTGATTTTCTAGATGCTGGCAAATAAGAGAGGATGGAAATTCCCATAGCTGACAAGTTCGTATTCAAGGCTTGGGCTAACCAAGCAGAGCCTTGCCTCTATAGTTGTTTACTTTCTACAGCCTGTTTCTGTTAAGGTTTGCAAGACATTGTTGGGTAAGCTGTTGACTTTATTGTTTAGCTTTTAAAATGGAGCTCTTTCTTTCCTCTTCATGATGTGTGTGATATGGGTCACGGCCACATATCCAATGAATAAATGTGTCCGTGCCTGGAAGGTCATGACAGAGGGTGTTTCACCCAAACATACCATAATACCTGTTACTGTGTTTGCAGTTATTCAGTTTGCTGGCTTGAATGGGAATGTTTAACTACAGTATATTATGTGTGGGTGCGTGTGAGAGAGAGAACCACTGAGACACACAGATTAGAACAATCACCATTTTATTCATAAGCCACCTAATGGCCATAAATATAGTTGGCTAAAATGAGGTCAGTCTGTGAGTTAAAATAACAACGTTCTTTTTGTTGCTAGAATCTAGACACAAAGCCTCCCCCAATGTGATGTTCTCCAAAGCCTTTCTGAATGCCACTTGCAGAATTTCCAACCGTAAAGCTATCCTACAGAATAACTTATTTCATTACATAAAGCAGTGGTTCCCAACCTTTTATATACCCCGCACCCCTAGAATGCTTCTGATATATTCTTGCACCCCTTTCAAAAGTTTGAAATAACAGCAACAAATTATGCATATGCACTATAATTTTGAAAACCCAAGTTTTCGCACCCCCTGGAATATCATCTCGCATCCCCAGGGGGTATGAGCACCCCTGGTTGGGAACCCCTGATATAAAGTAACAATGGACTGTGCCTGATAATATAATCTATTAAAGAGAAACATTTTAGCTTAATGTTTTCTCCAGCATGTTAAACTTCTATAGGGAGGAAATTTAAATGCTCATCCTTACATTAGGGTTCTGTAGCAATTTACTTCTAGTAAGTCTATTTCATATCATGTATCTGCATTTCTAGTCTCATTTAACAATACCTTGTGAAATATTTTCCTTCGGCCACCGCCTTAACAAATAGTGATCACAAGTACTTACAATCTATAGTAATTATTTTTTTTTAAACATGTGTTTGTCATCATTCCAAACAGAGTTTCCCTTTCAACAATCTAAAATCCAATTTTTAAAGAAAGAAAGAAAGAAAGAAAGAGAAAGAAAGAAAGAAGGAAAGAAGGAAAGAAAGAAAGAAAGAAAGAAAGAAAGAAAGAAAGAAAGAAAGAAAGAAAGAAAGAAAGAAAGAAAGAAAGAAAGAAAGAAAAAACAATGATTGAAAATCATTCTTCAGCTTAAACTTGACACCTTGGACTTCATTTATTTGTTGGCATGAATATGGAAACAATTTGCAGTTTTGAAATTTCCTGGTTATATCCAAGTACAAGCTTGATTTTTTTTCAAGATAAGCCAAAAGATGGACTGCAGAACACTCTTCAGAAAGATTTGTTGCAGCATGCATATTAAAAGGAATAACGTGAATAAATTAGAAAGGTTGAGAGATAACAGTAAGACTTTATAATTCGGTTCCCCTTGTCCTAAATCTTGTGTCCTCCAAATGGTTTGGACTTCCATATGTGCCCAAAGTTTTAAGATATCTGAATCAACAAAGTTGAGAAAGTTTTCTGCAGCCCATGCACCTCACTGCTAATTTGGGTGTTGGCTTGACTGCAACCTTCTTTTCTCAAGGTTGCCATTAGTAGAACTTATGGATTCATTTAACAGCTGTCTCAAAAAAGAGGAGCAGAGGATTGAAGCAATGTCAAGAAGGAATGGAAATGGTTGGGGAAAGAGCTGAGAATGAAGAGGAGCTGTTCAGCAAAATATCCTTTTGAACAATTAAATACACATTACTCCATTTTAGTGCTGAAGACTTATAACAGAGATGACTCACATATACAGACTGTCATCATCTCTCTTGTCATCCTAGCAAAGAACAGGATGATAAGCCTGTTAATAATTATAAATTTGTGGCCTTCTGGGTTCACTTCACTTTGTTGCAAGGAAGAGATGGCTTTTGAAAAGCCAGTGCTGACATATTGAAATGTTTAAGGCATTGACGTGTAACATGTTTTACTCATGGTTAGATGGACAGGACAGTTTGTTCCAGTTGTTATAAATATTATGTAGACAAACATGGAGTTATGTTTACCACCAGTGGAATTGTGAAAAAAGATGCATCTCAACCATACCGCCTCAAACAGCACAATGAAAACTGTTTCAATAGCTATCCTGGAGCCAAAACTGCTGTTAGTCTACGATATTAATATCTTTGATCAGTATTTTACAATCTTGGCTCATATGTTATTTTAGAAATGGTTTGCTTCTCCCATTATCTCCATCACTGATTTTGCTGACTGGCATAAATGGATCTGATCTAGATTTTTTTTTTTTTAATATCTAACAGTACTTTGGTATTTTGTTTGTAAACTTCTGAGAGGTTTTGGTAGTTTGATGGTTCATCAACTCAGATAATTATATCAATGACATACTCTTCAATTTGTTTCTTGGGAAAGTTCCATGTTGTACATCAAGTCATCTGTCATCAATCAACGGCTTTGCAAAAGGTGAGCAATTTTGTGGTACTGTTCGAGAAATGCAAGGCTTGTACTATCTGGTATGTTCAATGGGAAAAATAAAATTATGCTACAAAAAAAAAAAAGGAATGCCAAATACATGATCCATTGTTCCTCCTCTTGGGATGGGCCTCCAGATGTTGCTGAAGGACAACTCCCAGCAGCCCTAGATGGGGATGGTGGGAGTTGTCATTCAGCAACATTTGATGAGCTACAGTTTCCCTATCCTTGGGAATGAGCTCTATACCGGTAGGCCCAGCAACTGAGTTTCTGACTTTTTGAAAGCTTTATCTGTGGCTTTCTTATTTCTTTATATTCTATAGTTCAATATTCTGACATACTAGGTGCTGGCATTTTGAAAAGCATCTGTTTTAGCATGTTAAGATAACTGCTGTGTGGCTCCACCTTTGTTTGGTCAGGTGTCAGCTCACTAACATGAATTAAAGCTCTATTCATTATGCCATTTCTTTTTACATAGTTAGCACCTCTACTTGATTTTTTTTAACAGAACCTCCAGTAATCTCACTGAAAGTATTCCCCCTTCCAGTTAATAAGTACTTTTGTATGGTATTGTGCTTTTCCTGTGAAAGACATTGATGATTGCTTTCCCCTGACATAACAGTCAATTAGCCATCTTGTCAGTACATGCAGAGATATAAACATTTCTGAATTGTGAGCATTCCAGTGTGTGATCAAGATATGAATGATAGACAGCTGCACCAATCTTTTCTATCTATAAATCCTTTTGCAGAGATTATAAAACTCTTAACAAGGAACCTTTGTAATTGGATGAAAAAGAAATGAGATTGGGTAAATATTTGGGTGACTGCCTTTATAATAGTACCATCAGTACTATATTATTTGTTCTTTGGTGGGTTGGAGTAGTGGAAAGTTTGCTGACCAAGCTAGTCAACTATGCCTTCAATCATAGTTGATTTTCACACCCATCTGCAGGTCTTTCCCCTCTGTATTGGAACATGTGGAGGTCCTGGAACTGACAAGGAAAAAATACAGACAGACAAGAAAACAAGTTATTTGTGGTTTTCTCTTTCCCTGCCCAAATCTATTTCTCTGCTGAAAATAGACCTAAAATCTTCTGAAATCTAATTTGATGATCAAATGAGTGCTTGAATACAAGAACTGAAAATTGTTGATTTTTGCCTTTTATTTCCCATATATTTATTTTTATCATATGCAGACGTATATGTTTCTCTCTTCAGGATCAGGCCACAGTATGAGGAAGCTGCTGTAACTTTCAGATATCCAGAAAAGAGATTTACTAACTCAACTAAAATCTGACAAGATCAAAACAGGTCACGTGGTACATTTCCCTCATTCTCACAAAAAAAAAAAAAATTCTTTCCCCCTTACTGCAAATCACTCTGAATGATGCCATGTAGAAATATAACATTCAAATACAGTCTACAAAACCTAATATGTGTAATCCAAGAATGCAGAGAATTACCACATCACAAAGAGACCCAGGGGATGTTAGCATTGTGGTATGCATATAAAAAGTTAGTGAAAGAAAGAGCATTATTTGAAAGTGTTTTCTCTCTTTATACTTACTAGATCAGAAAGTTGTAGTGTTCAATACAACCTTCTTTATCACCACCTCTTACTCTGTTCCTTTGTGATAAGAGCTTGAGAACTGCCCCTCCTTGGATTAGCTATTGTGATACAGTGGAGAAAAGTTCAATTCATGTATTCTAGGACTCTGTGTATTTTTCTTAGTTTAAATGGCCATTAGTGTGTCTTAGCACCATATGTAGCTAGCTACTCACCTAATGACTTTGGGTGCAGTTAATAATTACCTTTAATGTCCCTTTGATCATCCACAGCTATTGCAGTCTGCTTTGTGAGTTCATAAATATTTACAGGAGTCACAAGTTTTTTGCTTTGTTACCAACCCATCCCTGGCTTATTATTGATAAGCACCAGCTTGAAGTGAGTTTACTTCTAATTGATCTATGCTGGAAGGAGGTTATCTGGTTCAGAAAGTGGTTGCTGAGTTTACATTCAATGCTACTTCATCATTCTATTTCTTTCCATTTACTGAGTTTATTACATTGCCAAGGACATAATATGCATTTCTCTGGACATAACTCTATGCTACTAATGTACAATTTTATTCCTGGCAAAGTGATGATCAGACCTGAACCATTTATGACTGGCAAGATTAATATAATCTACAAGCAATCCAATAAACCATAGATGTGGTCAAGAATCTTGCAGTGTTTGTTTATTGTGCTATGTACTTTATTTGCTTGTCCAATGTAACAGACATGGTGCTTGAATACTTCTCACTATTATTTTACTCAAATAGCATGTATCAAATAATACATATCTAATGTGCTTAATATTCTAAAGATTTAAATACAAAACTCTACCAACAGGTTTACAAGCAAGTACATTTGAGACTTCGTCTCATTTCATCATACTTATAGGAACATATAATTTTTCATATTTCTTACTCAAATGAGTTGTTACTTTCAATGGGCAATTCTGCTTAAGTATCAATGTTTATGTACTCTCCATGGTATGTGTGATCTAGTGAGTACCTCAGTTTGATGAAATCTCTTACTGTTAGATAGCAATATCCTGGCCAATTGTGAGAGTATATAAGCTCTGAAGGAAGAGAAAATGAGACTGAAGTTTATGGGAAAGCATTCTGTTTTATGGGAAAGCATTCTTCAGTGAGAATTTGAGGGTGGCAAACAGCAAATCTTTATTGTAATCCATAGGAAAATAGGACTTTTCAAAGGAAAAAACCCCCCTCTATTTTCATTATTAGCAACAAATGCAAGCAGAGAGACATTGAAGTTTTTGGAAGTTTTCTCCTTCAAAATGACGAAAGATGCTCATTACAGGGCATGATAGTCCTCTACAAATGTCACATTGATGATACCGGTAGTAGCTTGAGAGAACCAAAATTATGCTCATTCATTCATTCTGCATTTTCTGGCAGACAGAAAACATCTAAATTACAATAAAATGACATTGACATTCATACTATCTGTTATACTACTATTCTTATCGATATATTTTTTCCCCAAATATTCATTGGTATCTGTCTTCCTGTACCTGAGAGCAAGTCATACCTCATCTTCTTCACTTGCCTTTTAATATTTTATGTATTTTCAGTTTCCATGACTTTATTTATTTATTTGTCATATTTAGGTGGCTGCCTATTTCTCTGGGCAGCATATAATTAAAAATAAAAGTATTGGGTGAAGAGCAGGTGTTAATTATACTGGAGCCATTTCTCAACTTTTCATCAATCTCCCGGGATCGCCAAGCCTGATGGCACAATCAGGTCTTGAGGAAAATTAAAAGGGATGAAGTCAGTCTCACTGGTGTGTGTGTGTGTGTGTGGGGGGGGAGATGTTCCATAAAGTGGGGAGCATAGGGGAAAAAAAAGGGCTTGCCACCTAGGATCTGCCAAGTATAGCTCCCTAATCAACAGGATCCTCAGTATGTCTTCTCTGCTGGATTTGGTAAGATAAGCAGATATAATCAGGGAGAAGCAGTCCCTCAAATAAACCAGCCCCATGCAAAACAGGGCTTTAAAGGTCAAAACCAACACCTTGAATTGGGCCCAGAAACAGACTGGTAACTAATCCAGTTTGCATGTGTTCTTCTAGAAACACTTAACTGCCCATGCCACTGGGTTCTGCATCAGCTAAAGCTTCCAGATACTCCTCTAGTGCAACTCTCTGTGGAGCACATTACAGTAGTCCAATGAGGTGACTATGGCATAAGTAATTATGAGTAGAGCTCCTTGATCTAGGAACAGATGTAACTGATACACAACACAAAGTTGAGCAAACACCCTCCTAGCCATAACTGCTGCCTGTTATTCAAGGAAGAATTGTGAATCCAGGAGAACCTCCAGATTGTGCATAGCGTCTGTTTGGGGCAGTGCAACAAAGGTGGTATAGTCATAGAATTGGCAGACTCCAAAACCCAAAGTCACTCAATTTTGCAAGAATAGAATAGAATAGGAATAGGAATAGGAATAGGAATAGGAATAGGAATAGGAATAGGAATAGGAATAGGAATAGGAATAGGAATAGGAATAGGAATAGGAATAGGAATAGAGTAGAGTAGAGTAGAGTAGAGTAGAGTAGAGTAGAGTAGAGTAGAGTAGAGTAGAGTAGAGTAGAGTAGAATAGGACCTTGGAGGTAGTAATAATAATAATAATAATAATAAAGTTGGAAGGGACCTTGAAGGTCATCTAGTCCAACCCCCTGCTCAGGCAGGAAACCCTATACCATTTCAGACAAATGGCTGTCTAGTCTCTTCTTAAAAACTTCCAGTGTTGGAGCATTTACCGCTTCTGGAGGCAGGTTGTTCCACTGGTTATTGTTCTAACTGTCAGGAAGTTTCTCCTTAGTTCTAGGTTGCTTCTCTCCTTGATTAGTTTCCATCTGTTGCTTCTTGTCCTGCCTTCTGGCGCTTTGAAGAATAGCTTGACTCCCTCTTCTTTGTGGCAGCCCCTGAGATATTGGAACACTGCTATCATATCCCCCCGTCATCCTTCTCTTCATTAAACTAGACATACCCAATTCCAGCAACCGTTCCTTATATGTTTTAGCCTCCAGACCTCTAATCATCTTTGTTGCTCTTCTCTGTACTCTTTCTAGAGTCTCAACATCTTTTTTACATCATGGTGACCAAAACTGGATGCAGTATTCCAAGTGTGGCCTTACCAAGGCATTGTAAAGTGGTATTAATACTTCACATGATTTTGATTCTATCCCTTTGTTAATGCAGCCTAACACTGTGTTGGCTTTTTTGGCAGCTGCAGCACACTGCTGGCTCATATCTAAGTGATTGTCCACTAGGACTCTGAGATCCCTCTCACAGTTGCTACCATTGAGCAAGGTACCACCTATACTATACCTGTACATTTGGTTTTTCCTTCCTAAATGTAGAACTTTACTTTTTTCACCATTGAATTTCATTTTGTTAGATAGCGCCCAGTGTTCCAGTTTGTTCAGATCCTCCTGTATCTTAAGCCTATCTTCTGGAGTGTTGGCTATTCCTGCCAGCTTGGTGTCGTCTGCAAATTTGATGAGTTCCCCATCTATCCCCTTGTCCAAATCATTGATGAAGATGTTGAAGATCACTGGGCCTAGAACAGAGCCCTGGGGCACCCCACTACACACTTCCCTCCATGTAGATGCAATTCCATTGAGGACCACATGCTGAGTACGGCCGGTCAGCCAGTTACGAATCCATCTGGTGGTGATACTGTCTAATCCACATTTTTCTATCTTGTCAAGTAGTAGGTTGTGGTCTACTTTATCAAATGCCTTACTGAAGTCCAAGTAAATTATATCCACAGCATTCCTCTGGTCCACTAATTTTGTCACTTGGTCAAAGAAGGCAATAAGAATGTCTTCTAGTCCAGCCCCCTGCTCAAGCAGGAGAACCTATACCATCTCAGACAAGTGACTTTCCAATCTCTTCTTAAAAATCTCCAGTGATGGAGCACCCACGAAGCTGTTCCACTGGTTAATTGTCCTCACTGTTAGGAAGTTTGTCCTTAATTCCAGGTTGCTTCTCTCTTTGGTCAGTTTCCAACCATTGTTTCTTGTCCTGCCCTCTGGTGCTTTGGGGAGTAATTTGACCCCCTCTTATTTGTGGCAGCCCCTCAAATACTGGAATACTGCTATCATGTCACCCCTATTTCTTCTTTTCTTTAGACTAGCCAAACCCAAGTCCTGCAGCCGTTCTTCATATGTTTTAGTCTCCAGGTCTTTGATCATCTTAGTTGCTCTTCTCTGAACTTTTCCAAGGTCTCAACATCTTTTCTGTAGTAAGATGACCAAAATTGGTTGCAGTATTCCAGGTGTGGTCTCACTAGGGTTTATGAAGTGGTACTAATACTTCGTGTGATCTTGATTCTATGCCCAGGATTGTATTAACTTTTTTGACTGCTGCTGCACACTGCTGGCTCATAGTCAAATGGTCGTCCACTAGGACTCCCAGGTCCCTCTCACAGTTGCTGTTTTTGAGACAGGTCTCACCTAATCTGTACTTATATCTATGATTTTTCCTGCCTAAATGTAAAACTGTGCTTTTTTCCACATTAAAACTCATTTAGGGCTCATTATTCAAATTTGTCAAGATCTTTTTGGATCCTGAGCTTGTCTTCTGGGGTGTTGGCTATTCCTGCCAGTTTAGTGTCATCTGTAAATTTGATGAGTTCCCGTTCTATTCTATTGTGCCCTCTCCAGATCCTCATGGCCTCCAGGCAACAGGAAAAGACACCCATGGCATTATTAAATTTACCAGGAAAATAGATGTATAATTGGGTATCATCAGTGTACTTATTATACCTCACCCAGTGGCTTCATGTAGCTGTTAAATAGGATCAGAGACAGCACCAACACCTATGACACACTCAATTACTATCAACTGGAATTGACTTCAGAGAAAGGAAGTGAAATAGCACAGCACCATGTCACCCACCTCAATCCTTTGAGTTGATCCATAAAAATATCATGAAAGTCACTGAGTGGTCAAGTAAGGCAAGAATAGATGCATAACTGCCATCCCGCCCATACCAGAGATCATTAAAAAATGTGACCTGTTTCCATCCCATACCCAGGTCTGAATACTGATTTACCTTTTTGGCAAGATGGTGGGGGAACCTCTAGTTATTGTTAGTTCTGGTACATTTTTCTATTAAGAAAGCCAGGGTAACTGCAAACCATTGGAGAAATAATGAGAAAGTAAAAATGCTATTGATATAAATATGCCCTCATCCTCTTTAAAACTAAGACAACTTGAAAAACCTTATATCCCATCCAGAAAGACATTTGAAAGCAACTTTTTTCCATTAATCTAAATGGGATGATAAGCATAAGAGAAATTTATTTGTTGAAAACATTTATATAACTGCTCATCTTCTAACCCAACTTTGGGTGGCTCCCAATCAAATCTGAAGCCATGTAGCTACAAACTGCTCTATGAAGTTAAAATTATGGCACCATTTTGAAGGTCTATAAGCATTACACTATTTTTACAGCTGTTCATTTGAGACATGGATTTATATTATCAAACACTGCTTAATATATGTACTCATATATCTGTTGCTATAAGCCATGGAAAGGAAACTGAATTATATTCATTTCTCATTTCCTGAGATTTTGAGAGGAAATGAATGCTAGTGATGTTCTCTGGAAACCTTTGTAGAGGATTAAACAAAGTATAGGAAAAAAAGAAAAAGTTCAAGAATTATTGGCCTTGATTGTGGCTGCTAAATCAATAATGGTGTAACTGACTTCCTCGATTGTCTGCTCGGGGTAGGCTTGCTACATTTTAGTTACAAAATTTGTTTAAATGAGTCATATTTAATTCAGCTTTTCTTCTCCTAAAGTCTCTATCCATTACAGCCAATGATGAATGCAGATTGGGAACTGAAAGAATTTGAATGACAATATCTCAAGAGGACCTTATGTTGGGGATGACCCATTTAACATGCAGAGATGGATTTTACTTCCACTTCTCCTGCAAGCTACACGTTCTCCTAGATTGCTACAAGCTCCAGCTTGATAATTTGCCACTGAGAACTCTGCTTTCTTCCCATGTGTATGTTGCCAGGAGAGGGCTGGGCTCTGCCAAGGCCAAGGCAATAGTCTTATGTAAACAAATAAAACCTTAATGTTTATATTTTGATCAAGAGACTTTTTGGCTTAGCAGGAGCTGCGTCAGCAATTGCCATGTAAGCTCAAAAATCTTTGAAGAGGTTTTAGAAAAATTCTAAAAGGGGTGGTAGTGGTGGTGGAAAACTGGATTTAAAGCCATCAGTACCCTTCAAACCATGTGGTACTACTATGAACTCAAGCTTATTTCTTGGCTACCAGTCATCTTTTGGGACTATTCGGTTTACTGAGTACAAGTTAATGTTTGTGAGAATCTTTGCTGCTAGCTCAGCACTCTGTGTCAATAGCTAGAAGTTTGCCATTATTACCAGAGCTATACTGTGGTTTTCCAATCTGTAGTATCCTCCAGATGTGCTGAACTATACCTCCCCTAACTTTTAGCTTTTCTGTATGTCTACATGCATGGGTAGAAATGAAGTGTTTCAGAATCACATTTCCAAAAATGAACACCTTATATTGCAGATAACTGGATTAATTAATTAATGGAACTAAATGATATTCAAAGAGAAAGATTATAATATCAGATATTTGCCTAGATGTTACTTCCATGAACTATTGAAAAGGTCTGCTTATTAATTCTGTGGTCTAGAGAGTCAATTTCTACAAATTACTTTCACAAATGGCTTTATTATTATTTAATGACCCTGTTAGAAAAATATGATATGCTTTGGAAATAAATCATTCCAATTGTACAGTAAGATTTTGCCTGGAACATGCCTAAATGCAAAAGCATAATGAAAAACCATTATTGCAAAGTAGATTATATGAAGCATGCTGGTCTTGTGCCATATGTTGTGATGTGGGACCAGAACTCATCTCAAGTATAATTAGTTGGTTCATGAAGCACAAAATGCAACACACATTTATCAGCCATGAGTGCAAGTGTGGGAAGAACCAGAACATTTTGAAAAGCAGGCAGCTTATTGCATCTCTGGAGGCTACCTCTTTGGAATTCAAGGGATATTTGGATGGACCTGAGCAGCAGCAAGTTTGCAGAGGGAGTGAGGATAACGACTGGCTGTTTTGCAGATGTTCCTACAGTCTTCTCTGAAAGTTATCTTACACATTAGGACTAGAGGTAACTCAAAGTCATTCAATAATTAGCTTTGGTAAGAGACTGTCTCCCATCATCCTGAATTGATCAGTGCTAGAACAGACTGTGGATGACTCCAGTCATTTATATATTGATTGTTTTTCCTATTTAAAATATATTTTCATGACAAAACAAGGGCTCTTATGCACTTTTGCTTGTGTACAGGCACACACATATAAAAACTGAGGAGTGTCAAGAGAAAAAAAATCTATTGTTAAATGTTAAATCTCAACACTGATGTCACAATATATGTCTGCATCCTGTTAGAGATAGAAACCAATTAATTAATACTTCATCCATAGAGAGTGGTTCATCTCTCTAGGTCTGTGATTTCATTCTGTGCTGCGTGTGATCTCTCTCCTCCTTCCACGGGAATGGGACAACTTGCCACAGCCAACTCACTGCAGCCAACTCGCCATGCCCAACTCTCCACAGCCAACTCTCCATGGCCAACTTGCCGTGGGACAACTCACCACATCCAGCTCGCCGTGGGACAACTCACTGTTTAATTATTTAAAATAAATTAAAAATTATGTTATTTTTTACCATTTACATTTCATTCTGTCCTTCCTTTTGCATCCTTTCTTTAACAATTCTTTTCCATAATTTCTTTGCTATTAGTGTAACTTTTGTCCCGCAATGAGTTGTCCTGTGGCAAGTTGGCCATGGCAAGTTGGCCATGTCAAATTGTCATAGGCCCTCCTTCCACACCAGAAGGAATGAGGCTGAACTTAATCTATCTATGTCCTTGGTGCATTGATTCACTGATACACAGTGCCTTCTAGCAGTTTATAGAGGCAATGTATTCACTCTGATTCTATCTAGAGAAAAATAACACATCTTAAATTATTCGTTGCCAAGTGTATGGTAATATGTCAATGCTGCTGGTGGTACTGAAGATAGTGATACTGCTGGAAACATATTCTGGTCTCTCCCTGAAGCAGTTTTCTGACGAATATCCTACCTACCCCATCCAAGCTAATAATGTGTGTGAATGTATTTTTGGAATAGACAATATATTTCCATTTTTTTCTCATCTTCCATTATCATAGCTCTGATTCTTGCTTTAGCTTGATACAAAAAATAATGATCTCTCTTTCTCATGGTGAACAAAGAAGAAATGGTGGTAAGATTTATGTTATGACAAGCATCTCCAGAAGGCAGAATGAGATATTTTTCAACAGTCTCTGGATGTATGTGTCCACCAGCCAAAGCTGATTGGTTGAACACAAGACAAGGGCCAGAGGTGAACTTTTCTTTGTCTCCCCATATCAAGAGGATATCTCCATTGGTTCATCTACATCCCAAAATCTCACAATGATGGTATGGAGTGCCTTATGACATCTTTTATTCATGTCCAAGGACTGGCAAAGCTATGTAGGTAGCTCTGAGAATTATAGTGTTCCCATTTGGAGTCTGCTTGTTGCGTTTACTGCCTTTAAACTGTGAAACCTGTTCACTCTTATTACTCATTTGTTCTTACATGAAATGATAATCAAATAAGAGAAGCAATCTGCTGCTGCAAAATTAATGCCACCATGGGAAATGCTCTATGTTAAAGCCTTTATTAGCTGCTTTATCCTTTATTGTTGTGAAAAGATGGAGTACTAGTGCTTCAGAGAATTTGATACATTGTTGAAAGATATATGTCCTGTTTCTTGCTTTTCATTCTTTGAATAAATACAAAGACCCATGCTCTTTGGAACATAATGTAAACTGCTGGTTTTACAACACAGTGTGATTCTTCTCCAGATGTCTAGTATGGAATATTTACTCAGGCTTCTTGAAATTGTAGCCAAACTTTTTTATATCATCAGATTGCTCTTGAATTAGAGTGAGCAGCCCACAATCCTCCAAATGTTGATGAACTATCTTGCTGAGATAATGGGAAGGAGGGCAGGTTGTCTGCCTTTGCTCTAGAAATAATACTATTTCTTCTCTGAATCATGCAAAGCTATTGTTAAAATGAGCTATTTAAAATACCTTCCCAAGGCATTGTTACTAAGGCCTGTGCAAATCATCCAGGGAGGCACCTTGTCAAAAGATCTGCACAGGCCTAATTCTTATTTAGTTTTGAAAAAAATACTGGAAGATTTCCAAAAGTTAACGTAAATATTTTTTGAAGAAATCAACAACTCCATAATTAAGTCAGCATCTCATACTTCTGGAATTTTCTAAATAATTACAGAGATTTATGTAAGCATTATGATTCACCATTCATGCCATTCTTTGCTGGATGGCTGTTGTCTCAAATCAATATTTGTATTTTGGACATAACCAAATAAGAATGACTGTTTGTTGGATGGGCATTATTTTTTTAGCATGTTAGTATGTTTGCAATTTTTTATTTTCTTCCATTCAATTGTGTCTGATTCTCAGAAACCACCAGGACATGTCCCTGCAGTTTTCTTGGTGACATTTGCAAAAGTGGTTTGCCATTGTCTCTTTCCTAGGGCTGAAAAAAAATGACTAGCCCAAAGTCACCCAACTGGCTCACATCTCTTGGTTTTTAATCTGATACCTTAACCACTATACCAAGAAAACATTTTAGCAGGTTAGTGTTTTTGTAACCTTATTTAGTTTGTTTATATGCTGCCACTTCCTAAAATCTCTGGGCAGCTAACAATTAAAAATATTGTGAAGTTTCCCTTCTAAAATAAAATAAAATAAAATAAAATAAAATAAAATAAAATAAAATAAAATAAAATAAAATAAAATAAAATAAAATAAAATAAAATAAAATAAAATAAAATAAAATAAAATAAAATAAAATAAAATAAAATAAAATAAATAAAATAAAATAAAGAACAAACCCCTTAGAAATAAGTTATGCACACACATACCAAACCAAATAAAACATCAGAATTACACTAAGGGAAAAATGATCAAAAGCATGCATTCACCAAATTCAAAGCTTGTATTATAACCGAATCCTCTTCCTATGCTTTATGGCAACGGTCCCCAACGTTTCTGGCTCTGTAGACCACGGCAATAGTGGCAGGGGGGAGAGGGGACGGTTTCATGTGTGTGCACTGATTGTGCAAATGTAGCTTCGCATGTGCTGGGCTTGCACAGCCCAGTTGCCAATGAACTGCAGCCCAGCAAAAGGCTGTGGACTGGGGGGGGGGTCCCTGCTTTATGGAATAGCCAAGTCCTAACTGATCTCCTGAAGCCCAGAAGGCAAGGAACACACCAGACTTCCATTGGGGAAGGGATGGCAAAGTAGGGATGTGGCTTTCAAAAGTTTCTGAGGACCAATCAGGTGGTCCTGTTGTTCCTTATAGACAAAGAGAGAAGGCAGTCTACTAGATCAGGGCTTTTCAACCTGTGGTACCCGTACCACTTGTGGTACATTAACAAGTGGCAGGTGGTACGCAGCCCTGCCTAGCCAAGTGTAGTGGGGGAGAGAAAGAGCCAGCACAGGCAAGGACTTACAGTGAGAGAGTCCTCTGGAGCTGCAGAGTGGCTGGGCAAGACAAAGGCCCCAGGCTCACTTCTGGCTCACCCTCCCCCATGAGAAAGGAGGAGGAGGGGGTGGAGACCTATAAAAGGAGGCAGTTTGGGCAGGAGAGGGAGAGAGAGAAAAAAGCAGCAGCCTTGGGGGGAGGCGGAGTCAGCTCTAGCTGCACCGAAGGGGAAGAAGAAGGAGGAGGAGGGTGGGGGGGGAGAGGAGATCAAATCAAGCAGGCCAGCCATGAGCTGATTTGCAACTGCTGTGGCAGCCACCTGTGCTGGCAGCAGCAAATGCAAGAAATGCAGTGGGGGAGGGGTCGCCCTCCAAGAGGAATGAAAGGCAGCAATGGCTGGAGGTGAGGCACGGAGAAGGGAGGGAGGGAGATGGAGAATGGAAGGATTCTTATGTGCTTTTGTGACTTTGAAGTTCTGGGATTTGTGTAATGTGGGCTTTGTGTTCTTAAGGAGTGTTTGGCAATTTCTATTTGGCTGATGGCTGATGGCTGATGTCTCGTGTTAGCTTCTATTGCTCTGCTATTGTTAGCTGTAAGTTTTGCTGCAAGGGATTTTGAAGTATTTTTCTCCTGAATGGATTTTTCCTGTAGATTCCTTTACTTATGAATGGAGCCATTTGGGGAGGCTACCTTAGCCTGCAGCCAATACTTACTACATTTTTTTTCTTCCTTAAGTGCCGGCTGCCGGCTCCTTACTTTCCTTTCTAGCCAGTAGCTAATTCTTAAAGGGGAATGTGCCTTTTTAAGCTAGTTCACTCAGCAGTTTGTCTTTTCTGTTTCTGGAGGCTTTTCCTTGTTTGAGGAATATATGGAAGAGAGAAAATATGGGGGGGGGGTTCAAATTCTTCCTTCAGAAGGAGGTGGGCATGAGAAAGAGGGAGGCAGGGAAGGAGGGAGGGAGGGAACTTAGCACTTGGCCACCAGCAGCCCTGCCATTGACTTTGCTTGTCAAAAGGCTGCAAAAGGGGATCACATGGCCCTGGGACAGTGACCATCATAAATATGAATCAGTTGCCAAGTATCCAAATATAAATCACATGACCCTGGGCATGCTGCAATGGTCATAAGTGTGAAAAATGGTCATAAGTCATTTCAGTGCAATTGCAACTTTGAACAGGGTTTTTTTTTGGTCATCACGTTTTTGACACCTTGCTAGGTGGTACTCGAATATTGCCATATCCTAAAAGTGGTACAATTGGTGAAAAGGTTGAAAAGCCCTGTACTAGATCATGGATCCCCAACCCCTGGGCCGTGGTCTATTCAGAACTGGGCTGTGCAGGTGGCAGGTGAGCATCTGCACGTGGGTGAAGCTCCCTTGCATGAGTGGTGACCATCTTGTGCAAATGTGCAAAGCTTCCCTTGTATGAGCTGCAGTGGCTGGCACAAGCGACTGTCATGCACACCTGCCTCTCACCCAAATGGAGCTGTGCACCCTCACGTGCTCCCCGCCTGCCACTCACAAGAAACTATCCTCTCTCCCCCCCCCCTCACTGGGCCTCCAAGCCAGAAAAGCTGGGGATCACTGTAGTAGATAACCCCACTCTGAACCCATGCAGGACTCAATGTTAATAGCCTGAATTATACCTGGAAGCAGACTGGTGATCAAAGCAGCTCTCAGAGCAATGAGATCACTTGAGTATATTGGGAAATACCCATTCTTGCCTTGGCTTTCACTGTTTGCCCCAGCTGTAGTTTCCAAATGCTTTTCAAGGCAGACCCAGTTCATTTTGCTTCATTTTGTAGAAATATATGACATCCTTCTAAAACATAATAGCAAGTCCTGTTATGAAAGAAAAGTGAAGATTAGGCAAAGGCTATGCCTTCATGTGTTGCTGTCATTTCGGGGTATTTTTTCCCTTTTCATTTGCAGAAATAGCTTTAGCTTAGTGCCAGTCTCTCCTTTAAGGAGCCATTTATTTTTCCATGCCTGCTCTCTATGGAGTTTATTACTTGGCTATAACTTAACGCTTCCCTTTGGTTGAAACTTGTCATGCAAAAATTTCAGCCCAAGGGATAATGTTCTGTCTCTTTCCTCCAAAAAGATATTTCAGATTTCTGAGGGTATTTATAAAGTGTATTCGGGGTTCGGGTGTTTTTTTTTTTTTTTTTTTAGCTTTGAGGAGTCAAACATGTGGTTGGAAATTTGGATCTGGCATCCATCAAATGACTTATGACATATGCTGAAAATGTAATGTTTAAAAGCTTGCCAAAGAAGCCCTCCACTGTGAGAGGATGCCATAGTATCCTTTTAAAATCTTTGGGCAAATGTTTGACTCTGTTTGTTAGTTCTGTAAAGTTTATTCCAGTGAGTGTGCGAGTGTTCAAAAAGGAACTAGACCTGATAAAAATTGGACTGCCAAATGGAACATTCTGCATATTGTGGGGGGTTGGTCTAACAGTGTAAAACCATGCAATTTGTTTCAGAGACATTGAAAGTCCTATTGAGTATACTGTATAAGTAATCACCACCCTTAACATTAATGGCCAGCTGTACTACCTATCAATAGCTATTAACCATATTATCCCAGATGAAATATAAAAGCTCTCACATTTTTTAAAACACATCTGTGTATTAGCCCTATAAATCCTAAGCTATTTTTGAACACTATTCCACTGCCAATAAAATAAAGTAGGAATGAAACAAGTTGTTCTTTATTCCAGAGTGCAAAATATCACAAGCCAGTTTTAGAAATTATTTTTTGAATACTCTAGAGTAGTGTTTCTCAATCTTGACAATTTTAAGATATGTGGACTTCAACTCCCAGAATTCCACAATCAGGCGTGCTTGCTGGGGAATTCTGAGAGTTGAAGTCCATACATCTTAAACTTGTCAAGGCTGATAAACATTACTTTAGATATGTCAAAATACAGGTTTCTACATTGAGAAAGTGCAATTCCTTTTCTAGTTTTGCCCTCAGTTTATTCAGACAAATATATTTATGGGATGATTAAAAACAGTTTATTTATAAAAGTTATGTGATCAGACTTTATACATAGAAAGATACTGTTTCCAATATTCCAGTTCTAAATATCAATTATAAAACAAAAACAAAAAACCCAGCAACCCGCCACCCTACAAAACAATGAGACTCAATCTTTAGTCCAAGGCAGAAATACTTCCCTCCATCCAATAATGACTTCTTTGTTGCTTATAGATGTTGTAATATTTTCTAAGCATTCACGGAGAGAAAAATGCAATATGCTTGCAGCTACATGTAAATTATGCATTGGGCAAAGGTCAGTGCAGGTTCAAGATCAGTTCAGCATGTGAGACAAAAGAGCACACTGTAAAAATAAGTACATCATATCATGCCAGTGGCCAATTCAAACAATTTCTTAAATAACTACAGAGATTTATTTCAGAAGAATGGTGACAGGAGGTTGCCTTGGTTAAAATAATAAAGAGAAAGTAAACATATTCATAGTTAGATTTTGCCTAGGATTTTTTTTTCTTTTCTTTTTTCATCCCCTTCAACTGTCTATATATTTTGCCTCTATTCTTGTCACCCATTATTAGTGCCTTAACAGGGCAAAGCCTATGAAACTGGTCAAGAGGCAAATCCTCTGACCCAAAAAAGTTATAGTTGAAATATTGAAATGGTTGTCTTATTCACAGTCCTTGGTCTGTCCTGAATTTGGAAGTAAATGAAAGAGAGTGAGTCTAGGATTATAGTGGAGAAAGAGAGTAAAGAGACTTCCTGAAAGCAGAAGTGAGCATTGTTCTAATTCCCTATTGCAACATTCAGCTGAGCAAAAAATTCTTGCTTTCTAAAATAATTCATCTTGTTTGCAGTTTACAATCCACATACATTTTTAGAAAACGATTCCACTTCCTATATGCCTATGTCCGGTTATCTCCTGTCTGTTTTTTAACTAGGTGATTTCCAAGAACTCTAAATTACTTTGCAGAATTTCAAAAATAGAGGAGGGCAGCAACATAGTATTCATCCCATCAATCCCATATCAGGTGAGCAAAGTAAAGACATAAATTGGGCCTGAGTGAGATGGAAAACTTCATTGCAAGGTTAGAAAAGTTCAGAAATTACAGTTTAGTTTCTAGTTCTCATTCTGGGGTGAAAGTACCAAAAGAGACTGCAGATTCCAATACAAGTTTGAAAAGAAGAGCCATCTTTTGCTGCATATGAGACTTTCCTTTTTAATGATACTCACATATATTGGGTTTCTCATAATCTGGGAGCTGTAGTCTAACCCTCTTCAGGAGGCACCATATTGGAAGGCTGATGTAACTGGTCATACAGTTCTAGAACTGTATAGAATTATAGAAAGATAGATTACATTATAGAAAGAAAGATGTATTATAAGATAGAAAAATGTGGGTTAGACAGTATCACCACCAGATGGATTCATAGCTGGCTGACCGGCTGTACTCAGTGTGTGGTACTCAATGGAACTGCATCTACATGGAGGGAAGAATGTAGTGCGGTGCCCCAGGGCTCTGTTCTGGGCCCAGGGCTCTTCAACATCTTCATCAACAATTTCGATAAGGGGATAGATGGGGAACTCATTAAATTTGCAGACAACACCAAGCTGGCAGGAATAGCCAACACTCCAGAAGATAGGCTTAAGATACAGGAGGATCTGGACAGACTTGAACATTGGGCACTATCTAACAAAATAAAATTCAATGGTGAAAAAAGTAAGGGTCTACATTTAGGCAAGAAAAACCAAATGCACAGGTACATTAGAGGTGGTACCTTGCTCAATAGTAGTAACTGTGAGAGGGATTTCAGAGTCCTAGTGGACAATCACTTAAATATCAGCCAGAGGCAGTGGTGAGATTCAGATATGTAAACAACCAGTTCTCTGTATGGATGCTACTCCGGAAGTCTGTTCTGGGCCTGGGCAACAAAAAATTAGCTACCGGTTCTGCCGAACTGGTGCAAACCAGCTGCCCAAAAAGCCAACACAGTGCTATGCTGCATTAACAGAGTGATAGAATCAAGATCATGTGAAGTGCTAATACCACTTTATAACACCTTGGCAAGGCCACACTTGGAATACTGCATCCAGTTTTGGTCATCACAATGTAAAAAAGATGTTGAGACTCTAGAAAGAGTACAGAGAAGAGCAACAAAGATTATTAGGGGACTGGTGGCTAAAACATATAAAGAACGGTTGCTGGAATTGGGTATGTCTAGTCTAATGAAGAGAAGGACGAAGGATGACGTAATAGCAGTGTTCAAATATCTCAGGGGTTGCCACAAAGAAGAGGGAATCATGCTATTCTCCAAAGCACCTGAAGGCAGGACAAGAAGCAATGGATAAAAACTAATCAAAGAGAGAAGCAACCTAGAACTAAGAGAAATTTCCTGACAGTTAGAACAATTAATCAATGGAACAACCTGCCTCCAGAAGTTGTGAATGCTCCAACACTGGAAGTTTTTAAGAAGAGACTAGACAACCATTTGTCTGAAATGGTATAGAGTTTCCTGCCTGACCTCCAAGGTCCCTTTCAACTTTATTATTATTATTGTTATTGTTGTTGTTATTGTTATTAAATATTGAATTGTATTGGTCTAGAATTATTATCATTTGTATCCCAACTGTATTTGTATTCAACCCCCTTTTCAATGTAAAGCCTGTGTCATTTTTTTCAGATGAGAAACCCTCTGATGTCATTAGTAGACACTGGAAAATTGTTCTGTGGCTTTTCTTACATAGTTTATGGTGAGCCAAGTCTCCTTTATGGAAGAGGCAGGAAGTTATATCACATCATATGTCCCTTATTTCCTGTACAAATAGGCTACAGTAACCATTTTTGTACCACATCTTCATGAAAGTGCCTTCTTCTCATGTCCAGCCTCAAATGAGAACGTTTAAAGTTATGTTTAGTGGTATGTGTTTTCCCAACACAGTTTTGACTATAGATATTATAAAACATGTCTCATCAGCAAAATAGTTGATGACATGGTGGAGGGTGGGATCTGTCCAGTTCCCAAAGGTCCTCTTAAGCTCCTGTGGCCATCAATCTTCCACTCGGTGGATGGCCATTTTTGCTTGTTGGTTTCTGCAGAGTCATCTGTCCATGTACTACCAAAGGAGTACATTCCAGCTTCAGAACTCTCCAGATAAATTGTGACACTGGACAACTCTGACCAAGTTCTATGTAGTTGAAGTCTCTCAATATTACTGTATATCTCCTTGACATTTCTGTTATTTGGTTCAGGAGGGTGATATCCAGATTTTCCATTTGGCTTGGCAGTCTATAGCATAGTTCTACCAGAACATTTTTGTTGTTTTCCCTTACTTATATTCTTAGCCAAATGCTTTCAAGTGAACCCTCACACTCAGATTCTTGGATCTCTATACATACCTCTACTTCTTCTGTGCCATAATGCCATTACAGTATTTGCTTTTTATCTGGCCTGTTCCTTTTGAATAACCATGTGCCATGTACAGATCTGTGCATTGGGGAAATGAAACAACAATTTTATAAACATATGGCACAACATAGGAGAACAAACCCATCAGGACAAGAGTCAGCAGCCCTTCTGCATTTAAAAGACAAAGGCCACTCTTTCAAAGACAGCAAAGTCCACATTTTGGACAGAGAGGACCACTGGTTTGAAGAGGAGTCAAAGAGGCCATCTATGTCAAAATTGAACAGCCTTCTCTCAACAGAGGGGGAGGGATCTGACATCATCTATCTCCAGTCTACAACACAATCCTTTCAACAGTTGAAAGGAGGCTCCACACCCATTTTCACTACTCAGGGGACCCTGGAGACACAGATAAGCCTCCAGGTAACTTTAATGACTCAGTAAAAGAATGCAAATGAACAGCTGTCTGCAGGAATATAAATCTTTCCATTCCCCACCATCCAGTAAGAGCTGAAGAAGCTTCTTGGATGCGAAATGAAATGTCTTCAAAGAAAAACAAGAAAGTCCAGTTGCCTCGTGAAAAAGCACCTTTGGGATAACTATAACCTGGATGACTGAGAATCTCCATAGACATTTTGAATAACTTATACCTTTCAATCCTTGAATTCCACTCATGAGGGTTGTCTGATCTGATGTCAGTAATGCTTACTAAATCATATCTGCCTGCCTTTATTAAACATTTTCATTTGTACATACTCTGTGCATTTATACAGAAATCCTGGAATCCTTGAATCATATAAATTATTTCTTTCTGTACATATGTCTTTATTATTATGCGTGTCCACAATTGTATCCCCTTCCCTAACTCATTCCTTGGATTTAGCATTACCCTATTTTCTGGGCTGCCTTCTCCCTCCTTTGCAGGATTTACTTTTCAGCTCTCCAGATCAGATCTCTAAGGCATCTTCCAAGATAATCTCTTGCTAGGAGCCTCTTATTTCATAAATATGCTCCTTTTATGAAATATAAATTGCTCCTGTTGGCACATCTATATAGCCAATTATTCATATCCCAAGTTCTTGTCCTTTTGGACTACATCCTTTAACAGAATAACAGAGTTGGAAGGGACCTTGGTAGTCTTCTGTCCAACCCTTGCTTAAGCAGGAGACCCTATACAATTTCAGACAAATGGCTGTCATATCTCTTAAAAATCTCCAATGTTGGAGCGCCCACAACTTCTGAAGGCAAGCCATTTCACTGATTAATTGTTCTCAGTGTCAGGAAATTTCCCCTTAGTTCTAGGTTGGTTCTTTACTTGCTTAGTTTCCATCAATTGCTTCAGGTGACCAGAAGGAGATGGGAAAACACCTCATTTGCTGCCAGTTCTTTTATGCCCCTGTCCAATGCTTCATAATCTCTTGCAATGTCTTCAAGTTTGTATCTGGCTAAATGGTACAGAAAGAGAGCTGTTGTTAGTTTTGTCACAACTGGGTGCATTACAGGCTCATCACTACTTCTGCCAACAAGTGTTTTGCATGACTATATTGTATTCTTCATAGCTTTTATTATTTTTGAATGCAGCACCATTTTCCTCTGAGTTCCATATCTGTCCCTTGGCTACTTGATGGTTTTGCTCATCTCAAAGACAATTGGACTTACTGACAGCACTTCTATTTTATTGCAGCACAGCTGAGGATTGGACTTGTTCATTATCAGTTGTTCCCTGGTACTCCATCCCATACCTCTTTGCACCTGCATCCTGACAGCTGGACTATTTCTGGATATAGGTTTATCATTGTTCAGAATTGCACAACACTGATGTTCAATAATAGCCTGACTGACACTTCTACTGTTACTGCCTGCTAGGCAGGCAACTTGATGGTTGGGTAAATGTGCCATAATAAACCTCTTCTCAATCTCATCCTATTCCTACAGAGACGGATTGGGGTTGACTTTCCCAATGGCAAGCAACAATTACTGAAAGAACAACCCAGGCTCCAATCACTTTCCTTAACTTGTCCTGCATTAAAAGAGTAAGGAGAATACCACTTATAGGTCTTCTTATTAACAGAAGACTCAGCAATCAGGACTGTAAAGTTTATGCTGTCTTTTTTTCTTTTTTTTGCTGGCAGAAGGAATGATAAATGGTACTTCAGCAGTGCCATCTGGTTGTGCCCTCTTTTTCTGTAAATAAAATGAGCTTGAAAACAAACAAAGACACAAAGAAAGAAATCAGCTAAACAAGCAAACAACAAAAACCAGATTGTTTTGGCTTCTTGATAAAGCTTCCCACTGTTCCTTCAACCCACGTGTAAGATAGCTTCCAGCAGCTTGTTTATTTTTCTATAGTGGTGATTCCAGGCACAATAACATAACCATACAGCTACAATGCAGTAACACATGTGGATCTCTTCACAGAAGGATTCACATTTCATTAGCATTTTGCATCTTGAAACAAAGATAGCTATTTTCATCTTGCACTCCTGCCTCCAGGCTTTCCTTAGAATATGAAAGATAGTTCATAGCTCCCACTGCCAGGAATTTGATCCTGATCGGCTCGAGGTTGACTCAGCCTTCCATCCTTCTGAGGTTGGTAAAATGAGGACCCAGATTGTTGGGGGCAATATGCTGACTCTGTAAACTGCTTAGAGAGGGCTGTAAAGCATTGTGAAGTGGTATATAAGTCTAGTTGCTATTGCTCTATTTCCTCAATGGCAGAACAAAATTATTTGCTTTTATTTATAACATTTGCTATTGAGGAATTTAGCGTTTTCTGAAAACAGCATGAAACCCTTTTCCTTAAAACATCTGTATAGAATGGGGAGGTTAAGAATTATTTAAGACAATGACAATGGCCACCCTTTTTTGGCAATTGCACCATTAATAAGTTAGCATGTGCCTCAGTCTTCTCCATCACAGTTTTGTGCTCTCTTTCCCTGCCTCCACTTCCCACCCACCCCACATACATAACCCCCCTTCTCTTTTTCAGAGGGTTTCACTTTAATCTCTGGAAATGGTGAACAAGCTCAAGCATTAGAGAAATAGGCAAGAATGTAAATTTGGCTGGATCATAGCCAAGCTCACATTGTCTCTGGTCTCTAGGCAAACTCCTACATGCTCTGGAGTTTCTCGGTGTAGCCGCACCAAGCTGTGCCGCCAGGCTTCCCAGTGGCCAGCAGAAGGGAGATCATGGCAAGAGCGATCTTTTCCCCCATTCCCTCCCTGGCCCGTGAGCTCGTCTCGACACCTCTTTCTCTGCGCTGCTTCTGGCTTCTCACCTCTCCCCGCCCAGCTCTTGCAGCTGCTCCCTGACTCCCGGTGCAGAGAAAGAGAGTGAGAGCGCTGGCGCACATGGAGAGGAGGAGGGGAGCAGCCCGGCCCCGCGTCCCTCTGGGGTGATGGCGCGTGCGCCCACATGGATGGCTCTGCGTGCCACCTGTGGCACGTGTGCCATAGGTTCACTACCAAGGTTCTAGGCACTCTCATTAACAGGTGCCTATATTAACACTTCAGTTGCTTGCTGTGAATTTTATTTTTTTAGCTTGTTTCATTTTCTTATTAAAGCAATTATCTCAAGGCAAAGACATCTCCTGAAGGATCTTTGTTTCTTTCCCAGGAGGCCTTCCTTAGGCCTCCCCTAATTTCATTTTTAAGGCAGAAAGTAAAGCTTTCAAACCAAACAGAAGATCAATTCTCCATGATTACTTGAGGTTATGTTTTTTTATCTTTTCACTGAGATTGTTACCTAGCGCATAGCTTAAATTATCCTTAATAATACTAATATAAATAATGTTGAGTTGAATTCTCCTCTGCTTTTCATTGGCCGCAAAGAATAGAAAGAGTCTAGGTTTTTAACAGCTGGAACTTATATTTCCAAAAATGTGGGTCTTAACAAATATTTTTATTTCTTTCTCTTCCCTGTAAGATGTGGAAGAATCTTTAATGCAACCTAGCACCACTAATACTTAGTATGACCCAATTTGCATGTCTAGAAACACTTTCTAATTCTGTTTAAGAATATAACATGATATAGATATGGCACAAAAATTTAGTCATATTATTTCCTTTGCCTACCACTGTGGACATTCACGTGAAGGTCAGGAGGAGACAAATAATGGCATGTGCATGACAACGTTATCATTCAAATACTGTTATTTAGATGGCGGGATAGATGCATGCAGGGCTTTTTTTGTCATAGAATGCACCGGAACAGAGTTCCGGCACCTTTTTTCGATGGATTTTCCAGAGTTGTGTTCTTTTCTTATTGTTTCCCTTTCTATCCTTGTTTGTTTTTGAAAATGCCCTGCTAGTGGTACGGTGCGAGCAGGGTCCCCTCCGGCACTGTCTGCCTCCTCTAGGAGGAGCCATGAGGCACCGGAGCACCACAGCCAGAGCGTGGCTTGATTGGCTGGGTCAGACCATGTGGTGTGGAAGCTGATGGTGGCAGTGGGAGACACATAAACATGGAGGCCATCTTTCATGAGAGGGTGAGTGAGCCTTTTGCCTTCCCTTACAAAAGGTGGTGTGTGAGGTTAAAAAGAGGTGAAGCGAGAGGAAAGAAATGTGGCTGGTGTGGAAGCTTGCCTGGCAGCGAAACTTTGCTGTTTCGGTTCCTTGTGTAGTTCAAAGGCTGGGATGTCTACGAAAATCTCTTTTTAGTCTTTTATACTTTATATTCAAACAGCAGAGGGGAACAATAAGAATAAAGCCAATGTCTTGTGATTTGGGGGTATTATTATTAATAATAATATATATTAATTATGTATTGGTCAGATGTAAAGGTAGACCTACAGTATGAGGTTTAATCAGATCTATTTATTAAATTGGGTTTAACTTAAAGGTAAATTAAAAGTAATCTGTTCACTGACAAAGTTTCAAGTTTAATTTGTTTCAAGTCAATATCCATATTAAACTCCAAATGTAAGTTGTTTGACAACTTCTTAAAAATAATTCAATCTTTTACAAGCAGCCAAAATTTGTTTTATTGGGCCAATTTCATTTCACATAGAAAGCTGACATTTCCACTCATTAAAGATGTTGAGACTCTAGAAAGAGTACAGAGAAGAGCAACAAAGATGATTAGGGAACTGGAGGCTAAAACATATAAGGAACGGCTGCTGGAATTGGGTATGTCTAGTTTAATGAAGAGAAGGATGAGGGGAGACATGATAGCAGTGTTCCAATATCTCAGGGGCTGCCACAAAGAAGAGGGAATCAAGCTATTTTCCAAAACGCCTGAAGGCAGGACAAGAAGCAACGGATGGAAACTAATCAAGGAGAGAAGTAACCTAGAACTAAGGAAAAACTTCCTGACTGTTAGAACAATTAACCAGTGGAACAATCTGCCTCCAGAAGCGGTGAATGCTCCAACCCTGGAAGTTTTTAAGAAGAGACTGGACAGCCATTTGTCCTAAATGGTATAGGGTTTCCTCCCTGAGCAGGGGGTTGGACTAGATGACCTCCAAGGTCCCTTCCAAATTATTATTATTATTATTATTATTATTATTATTATTATTATTATTATTATTATTATTATTATTATTATTATTATTATTATTATTATTATTATTATTATTATTATTATTATTATTATTATTATTATTATTATTTGAGTATGCCAATGGTAAATGTTCCAAAAGATTAATAAAATGCTTTCTTGTAATTTAAAGCCACACAATGCATGGTAACATTAATAGTATTAATTTACCTTGAACAAAATCCTAATGTTTTAGATACACTAAAAATTGAAGAGGTTTTTTTTTCAACTACAAAGGTAAACCTTGTAGGTAGGCAAGGCGGGTTGTATGACATGTGTGAGTTCCAGCACTTTTTTTTTCTTCAAAAAAAGCACTGGATACATGTAATAACAGCTTGATACATGTAGATGATGTAATTGTTTAAGTATTTCTATTCTGGCTTCATTACTGTGGATCTCACTGGGCACCACTTTTTATTGGGGTGGGGGACTATTTGCCTGAGCTTGCAACTATTTTAGTTGCCCAGTAAAATGATTTTCTATGAAAATCAGAAAGGTTTTTCAGGAAGATATACAGCAGGGATCAACCCTGCTATACAGCAGCCTCCAAAGGGTCTTAAGATAAGAAGATAAGATTATAAGATAAGGTAAGGTAAGATGATAAGATAAGAGATAAGATAAGATAACCTTTATTGTCATTTTTTACTATGAGCACACTGGCCACATTAAAAATGAAATTTTGTTGCCTGCTCTCAAAAGAAACTATATATCTACCCATGCACCCATATATGTATTACCTACACCCATACATATATACACATATAAATATTAATCACTGTCCATTTTGAATACATAGCAGAAAGAGGAATGAGTGCATAAGTTTGATGCTATATGGGACAAAACTGTGACTGAATCTGGATGTTCTGCTTCGGATACCACGAAGCCTCCTCCCAGAAGGTAACAAGGAAAACAGATTGTGAAGAGGATGTGTAGCGTCCTAGACAATCCTGAGGACCCTGCTCAAGCATCACTTATATGCTATGTCCTGGATAGAAGGAAGTGAACTACCAATAACCTTTTCTGCCATCCTCATCACTCTATGCACCACCTTCCTGTCTGAAGCAGTAATGCTTCCAAACCAGACAGTTGTGCAATATGAGAGGATGCTCTTGATCATCCCTCTGTAGAAAGTAGTAAGGACAGGGGAAGGAAGATGTGCTTTTCTCATGCGACACAGAAAATGCAGGAGCTGCTGTGCCTGTTTCAACAGTGTCTCACTGTTGAGTGACCAAACTAGTCTACTTGTTAGCTGCACACCCACAAACATGATGCTGCTAACCACCTCCACAGGTGAATCATTAATACAGAGAGGCTGTGCCTGCCTATTCTGAAATTGACAATGATCTCTTTAGTTTTTCCTACATTTAAAATGAGGCTGATTTTGTTACACCAGTTCACCAAACCCTGTACTTCCTTGTGGTAAGTAGCCTCATTGTCATCTTGAATAAGGCCCACTACTGTTGTAACATCCACATACTTCACAATATATTGAGGCAAACGTGGCACAACAGTCATGGGTCAACAGGGTGTACAACAGCATTTTAGGACACAGCCCTGAGGAGAACCTGTGCTCAAGAAAATGGTGTTAGAAATATTAGTCTACCAAAAAATGTGTTCAGCTCATCTAACAAGCCACCTTATAGTCTGTAATAGCCTGGATGTCTTGCCACCTATGCCTGATATTCTTTGGGTCCTGAAAAAAGTTCTGAACTTTCTGACAAAGGGCTTGATTTTCTCTTTTAATGGCGCTTTTCAAATACTCTGGCACAGCCACACTTCTCTGTGCATTAATGATTCACCTGTGGAGATGGTTACCAGCATCAAATTCCTGGGTGTGCAGCTAACGAGTAGGCTGACTTGGTCGCTCAACAGTGAGAAACTGGTGAAGCGGGCACAGCAGCGCCTGCATTTTCTGCGCGCATGAGAAAAGCACATCTTCCTTCCCCTGTCCTGACCACTTTCTACAGGGGGACAATCGAGAGCATCCTGTCATACAGCATCACAGTCTGGTTTGGAGGCATCACTGCTTCAGACAGGAAGGCGGTGCAGAGAGTGGTGAGAATGGCTGAAAAGATCATTGGCAGTTCCCTCCCTCCCATCCAAGACATAGCACAGAAGCATTGCTTGAGCAGGGTCCGTAAGATTATCTGGGACACTACACATCCTCTTCATGACCTGTTTTCCTTGTTACCTTCTGGGAGGAGGCTTCGTGGTATCCGTAGCAGAACATCCAGATTCAGCCATAGTTTCATTCCATACAGCATTAACCTTGCGAACTCTCAAACTTCCTCCTTGCGTTATATATTCAAGATGGACAGTATTTAATATTTATTTGCTATGTATATGTAGGAATGTGGGTCAATATATATGTTGTACATAGTATGTTTAGGTGTGTGTCATGTATGTGTTTCACTTTGAGAGCGGGCAACTATTAACGGTCTACCTTACTTGGTTACCAAAATCAATCTTAATTAATTATAGATAATTATAATTCTCCAGTGAAGGTTTTGTCATCAAAAACTGAAAAAGAAAGTTTGAAATGATTTAGGAAAAATGGAAGTCAGTGAAAAATGTCTAAGCATGTGCATACAATTTATATGGGTAAATATCATGACCCATGTTGTCCATGCCTATTTAAAAAGATAAGAGTTTTTTTGGATTGCTCTCTGAAGGAGTGTGTGTACATAAAACAAAGAGCTAGAGAAAGATTGATAAACTACATAAATAATCCTCAGGAAGACAAACATCACCTGTAGTTTTAGATGTATTCACTGCCAAAGGAAATGTTAGTACCACAAGAATTTCAACAAGTTTCAATATGCAAAGCTTTTTCTAAGTGGGATTACTTGTGTGGAGTTTGCTAACTTATCAAAGCATTGGAGGATTATGAGCAGCTTCACGTCTAAGCATTAACAATAAATGTCAGTCCCATGTGAAGAAGACTAACTTTATCTTTTCAAGGCATATCTTTTATTCATTGTTATTTATTTATTAAGTGTATTTTTAGTCACTGCATTTGAAATTATTCTCTGTGGCTTGAAATAGAAAAAATAAAATTTAAAACTTACTTAATACAAAAGATAAAATACAACACAAGACAACAACAATACATGAAAACGAAAGAATATAAAAAGCATCTAGTACTCTGGATCCAAGAGTGGTTGCCATGTGTCACAGGACACGTCTGCAGGGTTAGGCTGGTCACATTCATTCATTCACAATTTAACAAGCAAATTTAGTAAGATGTGCTTCTTCAACCTCTTTCTAAAAGCAGAGACTAAAGTGGGGACTTATTCCAGCTTCCAGTAAATGCTAAATTGTAAAATAAAATGATAAAAATCATTTTATGTATACATTTGAAACAGGGTTTGTAAGAGAGAGCATTTTCAATAAAGTATCTTGTGCAGATTTTGATAATAGAACAAGCCCATCCCTTGTATAACTAGGTCATTCTGAATTTGAACAGTTAAAACCAGCAGATAACTACCAAGGTACAGTTTTCAAACATTGACGAAATCTGATCACAATCTCATCTAAAGTAGAAGTAAAAGCTGCCAGTGCTGTGAATGCTGGTCCCCAATGGTTAAAACAATCAGCTGATAAAATCTATTCCTCTATCACAAAAAAAGAAAAAAATTCCTCAGTGAGAAAAAAGTCTGAATCTTCCTATCCAAATTGTCTTATATATACATTTTTTTTCCATGTGAAAAATAGAATACTTGCTGGCATTCTTGTGTTACTTTAACCTACTTTATAATAAATCTGATTAACCAGTGATCTGTGAGAGTTGAGATTAAGTGCCTTCAGTCTAAGCTATTACTAAAAGCATGACAGGATGAAAGAACTCTGTATTTATCATGAGAAATATAGTAGGGCTATCATATTTGGTTGAAAAACTCTTGACAAACATAGAGATATAGTAGATACAGAAAATCATATTGTATTACTGCTATCCAGGCCACATTCCAGTGATGCCAATATACATACACACATACATACATACACCATGCTTTTTTGGGAAAATGGTGTTAACAAAGTACAGAAAAGGAGTAAGAAACAGTAAGGCAAAGAAACTATAGATATGTGGTAAAGAAAAAGAAAATATATTCATTATTCTGCTTTATATCTTTCTATCACATCCATGCACTACTTTCAGATCCTTTCCATAACATTTCTATATTCATTCATTTGACTTTATGGACAGAAACTCTCTTGCTTGGTTAGAATGGTTAGAATAACAGAGTTGGAAGGGACCTTGTAGGTCATCTAGTCCAACCCCCTGCCCAAGCAGGAGTCCCTACACCATTTCTGACAGGTGGCAGTCCAGTCTCTTCTTGAAAGCCTCCAGTGATGAAGCACCAACAACATCTGAAGGCAGTCTGCTCTATTGGTTGATTGTTCTCACTGTCAGGAAATTTCTCCTTATTTCCAGGTTGAATCTCTTCTTGATCAGTTTCCATCCATTATTCTTTGTCTGGCCTTCAGGTGCTTTGGAAAATAGGTTGACCCCCTCCTCTCTGTGACAGCCCCTCAAGTATTGGAACACTGCTATCATGTCTCCCCTGGTCCTTCTCTTCACTAGACTACCCATGCCCATGCCCAGTTCCTGTAACTGTTCTTCATATGTTTTAGCTTCCAGTCCCCTAATCATCTTTGTTGCTCTTCACTGCACTTTTTCTAGAGTCTCAACATCTTTTTTATAGTGTGGAGACCAAAATTGTTACAGTATTCTAGGTGTGGTCTTACTAAGGCTTTATAGAATGGTATTAGTACCTCATGTGATGTTGATTGAATCCCTCTGTTAATGCAATTTACGATTGCATTGGCTTTTTTTTAGCTGCCAGCGCACACTGTTGGCTCATATTTAATTGATTGTCCACTAAGACATACTTCATACATTGTCTTTTCCCCCCCTCAAAATTCTCACTTCTCTCTTTCTGAGAACCTTAGCAGCCTTATCTAACCATAGTTCTCCCAGTCTTTTCCTTTCTCTTGACGCAGTCATTTTTGTTTTATGTATTTGTTTTGCCATTTGGTCCTCATTAATAATTTCTCTGGTGTATGATTTGTTTTGCAATTTAATTAATCCTCATTCATAATTTCTTTGGTGGATTTCATTCATGCTGGTTGCTCACTTCTATCCTCAATTCACATTCATTCAGCACTTATTCATTCATCCTCTTGTTTTATCACACATAAAGTGTCCCAGTCCTATTGAATTTAACTTATTCACATGCCCAGTTCCCATTTTCTTTTAACAAACTGAGCAAGCCCACACTCTTATTCACAGCCACTTTTGCTTCTTTCAATAAATATTCATTCTTCTCAACAGATAGCATGCTAGCCACTACCTTTCTGCAAGCATTTGCATAAATAAATTTTTTTTCACCCATTTGCTCTTTTTAGTAAACCTTCTACAAGGAGCACAATTTTATCTACTTGCTTCAGGTTTTGTCCCTTTATGTAAAACTTGTAACATGTAAACATGTTCATTGCCTCTGTAAAATATTATCTTGGTGTTATTAATGTTCAAGTCTATGCTCTAGTTGAATCATGTACCCTAATATTTATTGCAAATCTTTGGGTTCTGAGCTATTGTACATTCACATCCTTAATCAACATGTTTCTAATATCTGCACAAGCATTACTTATACCTTTTTCCTATTAAATTACCTTATCTTTCTCCTTCCTCAATGCTGAACCATTTGCTCAGCATTCCATTTATTTTCACAACCAATTAACCTAATCCTGTCCCTACACTGCTAATACAATTTTAAAATTCTCAGCTTTATACTTGCATTACAGTGCATTGAATTCTAGGACTGAATGTTTACTGCAGTTAAAACTTAAGAATAAAATTTCAGTCGGATCACTGTTTACATGAAAATGTACTGGATATTTCTGGGCATATCTGTCAGCGTGTATTTATCTTGCCCCATTGTGGTTTAGGGAATGTGTTTCCAAACCAAAATGTCATAACCAGAATTTGCTGACATCTTAATATGTCAGGGAAGCATTTCAGTTGCTTCAGATATGTTTTGGGGAAAACAGACTTCAGAGAGTTGTCAAATCCTAGAATTAGAGCAACTATAAAGAACTTTTGAAACTGTAAATAGGAAATTAACCTTTAGGTTTGTTTGCTGATGTACAGTTTATTCATCACAGATTTTATTGTATTGATTGGTTTAACTGGAAGCTTTAGCTATGATTTATTTCTGTTTATAGATTGAACACATTCATTTTTCTTCACGTAGAAAATGAAAACCTAATATGAGTTTTATAGTTTGCTGAGAGGAATGCTATGTGAGAAGAATAGGGAAATAACATGTAAACATGGTTGTAATTATAGGATTAAAGCTGGTTCTGCTGACTTCAAAATCTGTGTGTCTAAGCCAAGATTTATGATAAAAATGTTCACAACTGGCAAAACACTTAAACCAGATTTACAATTAGAGTTGCTAGGACTGAACCAAACTGACATTATTTGAAGGGTAACACTGGTAAATAAACATTGAATGTCATATTCAGGAAAGTATCTGATATCCTTTTTCAAGCAGTATTCACAACCTAAGAAAACAACTACCAGGACAAAATTTGGTTAATTTCTTAAAAGAAGACATTATAAGCTCTTAAAGAGCTTTCATTTGTCTCATAGTAAAATAAAAGTTCCAGGTCTTTGGGTGATAGAAAAACATTTAAATTGTTTGTTTATTCATTTGAAGATATCCTCCCTTAGTTCTAGAAATATTTTCTTGTATTTAACAGAATTTAGGATCTTCCAAAGTACAAATCAATTCCTAGACATAGTTCAGTCTAATTTGCTTTGTTTTGTTTACCAAAATCCTTCTCTCTTACAACTTTCTTTCTTTACAACTGCTGCCTTTTTGCAATGTACACAAATCTGGTGCTCTCTAAATAGACTGGAGTATAATTTCCATCCGCAACAGCTACTAGCCATAAATAGACATAACAAAGAGACTTTTCTTTGATTCTTGATTATTTAATTTTTTCATCTTTGGGCAACTTTGGAAAAGGTTGAAAAACAAAAGGTATTATTGCCGATGCATGTTGGATAATTGAGAATGCCCAAGAATACCAAAAATAAATTCATACAAGTAGTCCTCGACTTAATGACTAATTGACTAATTGGGTCATAAGTTATGGTGATCACTAAGCGAGTCACCATGTGACTGTGGCTGATTTTATGACCTTTTTTGTGGCAGTTGTTAAGCAAATGCCATGATCATTAAACAAATGCAGTAGTCTTTAAACAAACATACTGGTCATTAAGCAAACACAGTGGTTGTTAAATGAATTCATTTTATCCAATGAGTGTTTTCTGGCAGAAACCACAAGTATACACTGTAAATCAGCAAAAAAATGCCAAAAATCATGGTTAGATGATGGCGGGATGCTGCAAACGGTTATAAATGCTATCAGTTGCCAAGCATAATGTGATTGTGTAACCATGTGTGTTTGTGTTTGTGTGTGAGAGGCCATCAGAATCTCAGAACTGTGTTTAAGTACCTTTTGAAGGGTTCATTGTAACTTTGAATGCTCACTATTACCTGTAAGTCCTTCATTACGTAAAGCTGTCTAATGTACTTAGGACCCTAGGAATCCCAGAACATCTCATTGTCCTTAGGCAAAACATGTACCCAGATCAAGAAGCCACGTATCAGATGGAATATGATGCAACAGATTGGGTCCTTTCTGGAATGACGCAATGAGACAAATTTGTGAGTGGGAATGAGCAATAGAGTGAGACCAGGTTCTATATTCTCCCCTCTGGTAATGAAAGTGAAGGAGCATAGTGAAGGGGGAAAAAGAAGTTTAAATAAATGAATGAATTACAGCAGCAGCAATCAGCCTTACAACAGAGAAGCAGTGAATATCTTGGCTATTTAGCACTGACTATCAACAGTTAAGGAACCAGCAGTCCAGAAATACGCCACAGAGTAGCACTTGATAGAGTAGCATTGGGCGCCTTGGAAAAAATATTCAGATGCCACCTTGTGTCTATATCTACGAAGATCGGAATTGTGCAGACAATTAGTTCTATGTAGTTAGGTAAAATCTGGACTTTGATGAAGCTGAAAGGACTCTTCTGAACTTTGATGTTGGATAAGATTCCTGAGAATATAATGTATAACTAATAAAACAAACAAATAAGAGATCAGTCCAGAGTTCTGATTCAAATTATCATATTTTGGGCATGGAGCTCTCTGGAGAGAGAGTATCTAATAACACTGGGAAACATGGAGATAAAGAGAGAGGGTACAAAAGAAGAACAACGGCTAGGTGGGTAGAGTCAATTACAGCAGTGATGAATATATATTAAAGTCCTGAAGGAGCTGGATCATCTTGGAGAAAATCAGGATGTGGTTGCTCATTGCACACCATCAATAGGTGGCACATCATCACTAACTAGAAGGATTCAGGAAACTAATAGCAAAAGAAGTTTAAATAAAAGCAATAAATAAATAATTGAAAAGAAAGGATAACCTTCCAACTCTCTTTGCTATCTATGTATAAACCTACTCCTGAAATACTTTAGTCAGCATTTTTCTAATAGAAGTAGTAACACATTTTATCTTGCAAGGCTCAGAAATTCACAATGACAGAAATGTAGCCTTGAATTAAAGATATGTTTGCTTTTTGGAAGAAAGACTAAGAGAATTCTAGACAAAATATTGAGCGGTAGAAACATTACACTGCCAAAAAGGATATGTTGTCTAATGTCCGGGTCTTTCTAGTCATAACATATTGCTTGAAAGCTGAACCATTAGAAAGGTGGAATGAAGAAAAATCAATCCCTTTGAACTATGGTGATGGAAAAAAATATTGGAAGTACTTAGATAACAAGAAGAACAATTCAGTGGTACATGAAATAAAACCAGGCAGTGCACTAGAAAAACTAATAATGAATCTAAAGCTGGAATATTTTAGATATACAATTAAGAAACAAGGTTTTTCCTGAATCTTGGAAAAGTGATAAACTGTAGAAAAAGGGGCCAGCTGAAAGAAAAATGTCTACATACTATCACTGATATCATGAATATGAAAGAACTCAAAGTGGTTGCTTAGAAATTATGGACTGTTGAAAGCAAGTATCCAATTCCCTTTGGCTTTTTAGATGTTGGATCACTAGTCTTAGCCAACCTCCTAATGATGAGAGATTCATGGACCTGCTATTCATACAACCTAGAAAGGGCCATATTCACTGCTGATTTAGATAGGACTGCCAGTCTGGGCTACATAAATCCGAATATCCACTAAATGGCAGCAAAGAATGAAAATGGGTTAATTTCAGTTGTCATTTATGGTTTTGCTAAGATCAGATCTTAGCAAAGACTAAAATACTGAAACTAAGTAAAGAAAAAGGAGAATCTGGACATTTGAGTAAAGTTAATTGCAAACATGAATTTAATTCCAGTACATAGAATCTCTGGTATATCCAGTTAGGAACTGAGAGAAGATCACTTTGGAGTCTGTCTGTAAAAGCAAAAGTCAACATAAATTACACCTCACAATGAAGCATTCTGACTCTAGCAAGATTCCCTACCAAACTGGCAACTAGCAGATGGATTCCTTTATTTTGACATAAAATCAGTTAGTTTTCTGACTATTTCTAAAGGGTAGCCAAAGATAAAATCAAAGTCAGAATAATAAGACTGAGAACTGACAGTCTATGAAAGGGTGTTTCTTTGGGCCAAAACTTCTGTTCAGAATACAAATGTTGTTATTGAAGAATTCCATTTGTGCATTCTTCGCTAATCAAAAACTTTGTTGAGCATTCCTGAACTATGATATCTGCTGAAATGTTTGTAACAACTCACAGAGTTGATACATCTATCAATCAAAACAAAACGAATAATTTCTTTTCCTAGAGGCACAGAGACGGTGAGTATAGGAAGAAACTTTCCCATTTCTGATCTGAACTCCCCCTAAATCAACAGTACATATAAAAACCAAGCTTCCTTTGTCTTTTTTTATTTGCTGAGCCATTAGAACACAATTTCACATGAACAGACAGACTGCAAGTAACTTGTGGATTGTAAAAGCTAAGAGTTCTGTTCAGACTTGGAATAAAATATCAATGTAAGCAGTTTGAGTATTTAAAGTAAGTCATACAACATGTTGCATGTCTCTCAGATTTAAAATCCTCAATAAAGATATATCATCAGAATAAGGTCACAATTACACTAATATATTATTTAGGTTGGGAAGTAAGCAAAGTACAGGTAGTCTTCAACTTACAATCACAATTGAGCCCAAAATTTATGTTGCTAAACGAGACAGTTGCTAAGTGAGTTTTGCTCCATTTTACAATTTTTCTTGCCACAGTTGTTAAGTGAATCATTGCAGTTGTTAAGTTAGTAACATGGTTGTTAAGTGAATCTGGCTTCCTCATTGACTTTGCTTGCCAGAAGGTTGCAAAAGGTGATCACATGACCCCGAGACACTGCAACCGTCATAAATATGAGTCAGTTGCCAAGCGTCTGAATTGTGATCGTATGACCATGAGGATGCTGCAATGGTTGTAAGTGTGAAAAATGGTCATACATCATTTTTTCAATGCTTTAACTTCAAAGCTCACTAATCAAATGGTTGTAAATTGAGGATTACCTAAATTGAAATCCATGATTGATAGGATGCCCTCAAATTTATCCTTGTGGTCAGATTCGCAATTACCACTCTAAGCACAGACTTTTAGATGGGTAGAAAGATTTAGGAGGATGAAGAATTTGGGCAAAATGAGGGACATCTTTCCTTTCGTTTAGAGTCATATCTCTGCCTTCCGGATGGTGAATGATGATGTCAATTTTTCTGGACTATTATTTTTCTCATCATTTACTACCTGATAAACTTCAGTGCAAGGGAGTATAACAGACATTGCACATTGTTAATCTGAATCCTAACAGGAAAATGATTTGATTGTGATATAAATGTCATTACTTTAGAGTAAGTGGCTTAAAGGGAGCAGGTTTTTTTTTTACATTCAATTAACAAAACTAAACAAAACCTCAAAAAAGGCTGAGGTTCCTGAGATGATAATTGCAAAAATGGTGGAAAGCAATTCCAGAAGGGAAAACTGTGGGCAAAAAACAGGTAAAAATAGCAGAATTTAATGGAAGCTGTAATTCATGATGCTTCCTCTGGAAATTTTAATTTTGGTGAGGATTTAGAAGATAATTCGGAAGAGATGAATCTAAAAGTGCCTTTAAACCTTAGTTGTACACAGTATTTATTTCTGTTTGTTAAAGACCTCTTTAAAAAATACTTCATGCACTTCTAGCTACTGCTTCATTTTTCTTGGCTTGGTAAAGAAAGAAGTGCCCCAATCTCTTAGCTGGAGGGAAGGAAAAGAACAGCCAGGTGGCCAGTCTATTTGCCACCTAGTTAGTGGTGGTGGAAATACAGAATGATTGAATGGCAGTTTCTTAAATGACATGAATACTCAGGCAGAAAATATACCAGAGCAAGGAATTTCTGAGTTTAAAGGAAATCCAGTTACACTCTCCCCATTTCATTCAGAGTAATTATATTCTACTTATTTACCATAGTTTATTTCAGTGGTTTCTTTTTTCTTTTTGATGTAACAAACACTTATACCAGTTTTTAGCCAACTGTGCATTATATTCATACACTCTTGTATTGTGGAAGGGAAGAATGTGTGCCTTGAAAAATTAAATTAATATGTCATACGCATTTCCCAAGTGATAATCCTTGCATGGTAAAAATAAATTGTGCGACATATTGTGTCTCCTATAACCACCAGCACTGGTATATAAGCAATAGCAGAATCTTGAGGAAGGGAGGAAAGATCCTATAAGAGTTATCATCAAAATATACATAAACTATTAAGAAAGACACAGGATAGAATCTTAGCTTTCTGTAGATGATGAGGAATTTATTTCTCTCTCTTCAAATTCATGATTGAACTGCTGCAACTAAACTCCTTTTCCCAATTTAGTTTATTTTGCAAAAAGAGCAACAATTTAAAATGCTTTTCTTTTGGGCTTGTGCAAGAGGAGAGTTGTACTAGTCTATGGCAGCCAAAAATTAGAAGAGATCTGCTAGCACCCTTTAAGTCTAATGAATTTCACTAAAAGACATGTTTTCGCAAACTACAATTCGTGCATGCATATGATGAAGTAAGCTATAGTTCATGAAAGTTTATGCCTTTTGATTTTTATTATTCTGAAAAAGTGCTTAGCAGATGCCTTCTGATCTTTCTAGACTAGGGATGTCCAGATTCAAGAGCGCTAGCACAGATAGCAAAGGAATAGCAGTAACATTTTAAAGCTCATCTTAATTGAAACGAAGGGTTTCTACCAACGCAGAGAGGACAATGGTTGGTTAGAACTGTAGAGTTGGAATAAATCAGTTACCTCACTGAGCCAACCATCTGCTCAGCAAGAATCCATATTAAAGCATCCCCATCCTCTGCTTGAACACATCCAGTGAAGAAGAGCTTACCATTTGTAAACTAATTGTACAATTGTGCATTCGGATGATATGATGAAGAGCAGTATGGAGCTTCCTGTGGTCATGGACATTCCTGAAAACTGCCCCATATGCAGAATTTAGAACTCTTGCAAATCCGAATTCTCACAGAGCTTCTGTGAGAAGGAGTTAGAAAGAGATTATTCACCGCTATTATATCAGTCATTAGGATGCCTGAAGAAGATTCTTTTTGCCTTCCTTCTCTTCAAATCCAAAATCAGATCACAAGGACATTCCACATTCCAGCTCAGCAGATAAGACTGAGAAACATTCCTCCTACGGAGCTGTTGAAATCCTGGAGACTAGCACAGAAATCCTGAACTAGATGTACTCTTGGCTCCGATTCAGTAAACAAGCAGCTTTCTATGTTCCTCTGGTTCCATCACAGAGCCAGGTGGGGATGGAAAAAGGGCTTTATTCGGAAGGATCATTAATTTCAGAAAGCAGAGTCTCATCCCTGAACTTTGATTAATGAAGCCAAGAGTTTGGGGGATGCTGAATTGCAAAAAAGAGGAATGATAGAAACAACTCTGTCAAAGATCTTGCAATCACTGGGAAATTTTTAATGGAAGGTTATTTTTTTTCTTTCTGTTAAGCAGCTCTGCTCCCACACCCACCTGATTAAAAAATACACACTTGTTAATCTCTTGTATATAATATATACTAGCAATTAGTCCACATTCCTTAGTAAAGAATTTTAAAGGAAAAGGGTAAAAAGAATGAAAGGAAATCTCTCCATCATTTCTGCAGTGAAATATAATCTCTGTAAAGCAAGATATTGTTAAGAGATAGGGTGTTTTTTTCCCCCAGAAGCTGTAGGTGCTTCATCACTGGAGGCCTTTAAGAAAAGACCAGCAGCCACCTGTCTCAAATGGTATAGCGTCTCCTACTTGAGCAAGGGGCTGGACTAGAAGATGTCCAAGATCCTTTCCTGCTCTATTTGATTGGTATTTGACTAGAATATTGGCTAAAGGAGTTCATATAAAATCCCCTTGAAAGAGGAAATAATTAGATCTAGAACTAAATCTTTAAGTGGTGTATAGACTTTGGAAGTTTTCAGCCTAGAAAAAAAAACAAAGGAAGGTATGGTTAGTTTTATTATTATAAATCCTCTTTTAGACTTGTTTTCTCACAATCTGAATAAGACCATCTGGTTAAAATATCACCTCTAAGCTCATTTTTTCTGTGTCTGCTGGGCATTCATGAATTGGAAAGCAACTAAAATAGGCTCCTAAAGAAAGCCGTGTTCCCTCTTTTGGATTGCAAAAATACCCCAGATGAATCTTCTATGATTTTTTAAAAAATATATTAATGTTGGAACCAACAACATTTATTATTAAATTTGAACAAGTAAACTGAAAAGTTGTATTTTTAAATATTACTATGGTTAATTGAAATGAAGCTTTCCAGATTTTTGCACTCAACGGCCATGCTGTATTGATGGTATTAATGAAAATCAGGTAGCATTAGTGTTATTGCAATCAGTTTTATTAGTCTGTTATTAATGTTCATGACACCTTACACAGCTATAGAAATAAATTTGATGAGCATCTAGTTTAAGATGGACACTGTACAAAAGGGGTGAGAAAAGAAGGGAAATACAGTGGTGGGTATGGACAAATTAGTGTGGAAAGATATTAATGTTTTGCTTTATTTGGCATGAGACTTAAGAGGATAATCAATAGAAAACTTTGTTGTTGTTTTTTAAAGAAGGGTTTGAGGGAAGGAGACATGAGTTTTTGGAAGTTTTCTGACAATACCATTCCATGCCAATGGCCAGTAAATATTGATAAGGGATGCAAAGTGTGTTGTTCTGTTTATAACCTATCTTTCAATTTCTATCATGACCTTCAGTTTGCTGTATATTGGAGCTATACTTAAATATTTTTCTTTTCTTCCACTACCAATGGAGCAAAGTCCAATTTCCCTGGTCCTCTTTTTGCATACTTGCAATTTTGCAATCAATTTAAACACTTCTAAAACTGAAATGAAATTCTGGTGCCTTTGACACCAGAATCATTTAAAAAGTCAGGGCCCTAAACTAAGCGTACTGAAATGCCCGATTTTCAACAACACTTTTCCTATAAGTAGGGGCAGAAGTACAACCAAAACCTGAAAATAAGATCATTGTGTGTCTGAATAGCTGTGCAGGAGCCCCAGGAAAGAGAGATGGCATCCAGTTAGTCAAGCTGTAGCTAGATAACATTCACTTCAGTTCTTGTTGCTGCAGGACTCATAAACGTACGACAACTGAATACAGAACAATAAAACCATGTACTGTACCTTTGTGTCCAGTATTCCCTGACCAACATTTTCGATGGAGATTATTTCTTAGTATCTGTCTCACAAAATGCTCACAAAGTGGATTTTGATCACAGTATGCTTTCTGGTCCATGTGTCAGTTTGAATTGGATAAGCCTATGTAATATGAGCCCATATTTTCCTTCTATCTTTAGTAAACATCTCTGTCTAGTGTGGTCAGTGTCAGACTTCAGTATAATTTCTTTAGATTTGTAACAGCTGATCCTAAAATTTCTTTTAGAAATTTAACGAGTATATTCTTACATGCTATGCTGACAGGACAACATTCAGAAGTTTGGAGAGGGGAAGATGGGAAATCAAGGTAAAGAAAACATTGGATTTTGTTTTCAGTTGTAGAATCAAGCCCTGGCTATACTTAGTTTGAGCTCGTAGCCTTAGAGCTAAACTGGAGTTAAGTAAACAACATCTCTTCATGGAATGGAAAGTTCAGTTGATAAATCTGCTGAGGTATCTGAGTCGGTGCCATGCCTAGTTTGAGTTATGCTGTTTGAACTATGTGTGGTTGCAAATAGCTTTCCAGAGTTTGCTTGGTTTGACCAGCTACAAATGGCATGAAAACAATTCTTCAGAGGAAAAAGAAGTTGGAGAAACATGTCAGTCAGCTGTTCTCTGTAGGACTTTTCAGGGGTGGCAGCGCCCATTATGAAGACAAAGTAAACTCTTTTTCATCAGAGCTGACAAATGCAAATGTTGCTTTAGCGTTGTTGGTGGATGTTTATTTTAGCTCTGAGATATGCATTCAGCTGAAGGATTAGCTTTTTTATACTCTTAGCTGGCTATAGCTATTATACATTTTTCTATATCTAAAACATCAGCTTTGAACAATGAATGCCCAATTTGCATTTCAGTGTGTGGTTTGAACATCTGCAGCTTAGGTACAGGCATTTTTAGGTTTCCTTATTTTCTGTGTGATTAGAAATAGCTGTGTATAAACACAGGAGTATATTTCAGTCCCATACAATTGGCTCATAATAACTCTTCCTTTAGTAATACACTGGCTTGTACTTTTCCTGGGTTTTTGTGCCTTATGGATCTTTCTGACTCACCTGCTTAAAGAATTGACATTTGTCCTTCAAATAAATAATACCATATTGTGATGTTTTCTGTTTCCAAATAGCCATTTTTCTCTCACTTCAAAAAGAAAACTCAGTCCTTGAGATACCTGCAAATATAGATGTGCTAGAGTGTCCTAACACAATTTCAGGCAAAGCCAAGACTGTCCCGAGTTTTGGTCTGAATAGGTTGCAGAATCGCCAAAGATACGGGGAAGTTTGGTTCAAGTGTCAACATCAAGAACTTGGTGCATTTCACTTCACAAGGAAGTTATGAATACCCCCTGTGAATTGCATAAAGTAGATTTCCTCAAAATAATACTTTAGATAGACTTTAGACTTGAGTACCTGTGATCCCCAATTAGTATTGCCAAAATCCCTGTTGACTGATGGATAATGAGAGCTGAAATCCAACCCATTTGGAGAATATGTACCAGATTATGGAAGTTCTGATAAACAAGTCAAAAGCATTATGTTTTGACTTACTTGAAGAAAAATGGAAAGAAGCTAGCATTTATAATCACTATCCATTGAACAATGTTACTGAAAACTATAGTTTGGATTATTTGCTAATTTGTTTATTTGTTTTTGCTGAGTTCTTGCTACTGTTGAATATATGCATTTTCTTTATAGTAGTTTAAATGTGCTTGAACTTTGCAGTAATCTACATAGTCATTTGAAATTAAGAGAATTTTCTAAGAGAACCTTAGAAGAGTGATTTGTATTCATATGCCAATAATTTTTTCCTCTTAATAATAAATATTGTTTTATCTTTTTTTTTAAAGTGGTTGTTATTTTAATTCCCACAGTGCTATGACTATTGTGGGAAATTTAAAATGCCAAGTAAGACATTGGAAAGAATTTGAACAGAAAAAAGATCCACTCTAAAAACTTAAGACACTGAACTTCATTCCATTTACTAGTCCTTGAACTATGTACAGTAATTGCCTTATATATTACTTCCACTTTCCTAACTATGAACTAATATTTCTTAACTGACCTATTTTGTTCCTCCTAAATTTCTGGAATTTTGATTCATCAGCATATTTTTTAAAAAATAAATTAGGATTTTTTAATCAATTTTTTTCTTTATTTATAAAGAAATATTATTAGATGGATAGAGGTTCTTAATAAGCCAAAGAATTTATAAATTTTGATTCATGATGCTGCAGTTTTCTGGTTGTTTTTTATTTCCATGGACACATGGAATCCTTGATACCCTTCTCTGAAATGTTGTATTGTTATTTGGAGTTGGTACAAATGATCCAAAAATTCTGGGTTAGGAGAATGTTACGAACCAGAAAAACTTCTTAGATAATCGTGTTAATTTTGGATGCCATGTTTTTTTGCCATGTTTTTTTGAAACAAATTGTTTTTGAAAGGATGAACTCTTGTAGAACAATATAGTTATTTGGAGTTTTCCACATCTGCCCATAAGAAGAGAACGCCATTTAAACTTTGAAAAGATTCAATTTAATTTAGGGAATGAAGTATAACTATTGTAGAAACAGTTGGGGATACCATATTCTTTCCCTGGAGATCAGATAGTAAATGAACAGCAAATTATGTGCTGGAGTATTTCCAGTTATAATCAACATATGTACATATCAGTGAACTGTATTTCACAAACCAAATCCTGAATGACTGCTAGAAGCTCAAAACTTTTATAATCTTTGTAAATGTTTAAACTGGATCAATAGAAACTCCAAATTCTATGCAAGTAACCCTGCCTTCCTTCCTAAAATGTATTGCCCACAATTTAATATAACCAAAATAATCCCAAGTGAGTTATTTAGTTGAGTTCTGTTTAGTTTTTACTGACTGACTGATGCCTTCCTGCCATAGGATGTGAAAGTGAACTCTCTTGACTCAAGACTGATTTCTGGTGACTTCATGGACATGATTGTGACTTTGCTTGGCAACACGACATAAGTGGTTTGGATTGTCTTCTTCCAGGATTTTTTTTTTACTTTGCAGTCATGCCTTGAGTTTTGGGATTTCCTAGTTATTTCCCATCCATGTACTAACCAAATCTGTCCCTGCTTAGTTTATTGAGTTCAACAAAGTAAACCAGGTAATGCCATTCCTTGTCTTACTCTCATTTGCATGAAGAAGTTCTAGATATATTGCAAACATAGACATGTTTACCTACATATAAATCTTAATGAGTTCATTTGATCTTAATCCCAATTAAATCAATACAGGATTGCAAGATTAGAGTTTGCTTAAGATATTCAAATGAACAAAGATGTACTACAATATATCCAAACTCCATTTTCTATTGAAATGAAGAGAGGATGTCATATGTACATCAGGACTCCTTGATTTCCTAACTGGAAACAGGAGTGGGAGTCTTATAACAATGAATCAAATTTTTATAGCTTAAATCATATTTTATGGGTTAAGGTGATGTGTGAAATTCAGGCACTGTGGCTTATTCAATAAATTACAACTAAAATAAATTGTAGCTGTGGGTGAATTTATCTATAAAGATAAAAAACAAAAGATAATGAGAATGCATATATATCCTTCAATCCTGATGCTTAAGAACATCATTGAAGTAGTTTAACTAGTAAGTCTCATATTTTCCTTCTTAATGCAGCAAAGTCTTTATGCCTTTCATCATAGCAAAATTGAGAAGGTTTGCTAAATAAAGGAGTAAATCATGTAGATTTCCTGTTGGTGCTAAAGCTGAGACCTTTTCAGTTTTTCAGAATGGAGGGATTAGTATTTTTGACACAGAAATACTAGCTAGCCCACCCACCTTGCAATTTTTAACTTTTGCCATGCTGATACACCAAAGTTTCTCACAGAATTGTTCAAACATTTCTCTTTAATGTGATGGAATAGTTTTCCTTGTTGTTGTTGTTGTTAGTTGCGAAGTCGTGTCCGACCCATCGCGACCCCATGGACAACGTTCCTCCAGGCCTTCCTGTCCTCTACCATCTTCTGGAGTCCATTTAAGCTCATGCCTACTGCTTCAGTGACTCCATCCAGCCACCTCATTCTCTGTCGTCCCCTTCTTCTATTGCCCTCAATCTTTCCCAGCATTAGGCTCTTCTCCAGTGAGTCCTTCCTTCTCATTAGGTGGCCAAAGTACTTGAGTTTCAACTTCAGGATCTGGCCTTCTAAGGAGCAGTCAGGGTTGATCTCTAGGACTGACCGGTTTGATCGCCTTGCAGTCCAAGGGACTCGCAGGAGTCTTCTCCAGCACCATAGTTCAAAGGCCTCAATTCTTTTGCGTTCAGCCTTTCTTATGGTCCAACTTTCACAGCCATACATTGCAACTGGGAAAACCATGGCCTTGACTATACGTACTTTTGTTGGCAGGGTGATGTCTCTGCTTTTTAGTATGCTGTCTAGATTTGCCATAGCTTTCCTCCCCAGGAGCAAGCGTCTTTTAATTTCTTGGCTGCAGTCCCCATCTGTGGTGATCTTGGAGCCCAGGAAGATAAAATCTGTCACTACCTCCATTTCTTCCCATCTATTTGCCAGGAATTGAGAGGGCCGGATGCCATGATTTGGTTTTCTTAATGTTGAGTTTCAAGCCAACTTTTGCACTCTCCTTCTTCACCCCATCAAGAGGCTCTTTAGTTCCTCTTCACTTTCTGCCATTAGAGTGGTATCATCTGCATATCTTAGGTTGTTGATATTTCTCCCGGCAATCTTAATTCCAACTTTTGATTCATCTAGCCCTGCCTTTCTCATGATGTGCTCTGCATATAAGTTAAATAGGCAGGGCGACAGAATACAGCCTTGCCGGACTCCTTTCCCAATTTTGAACCAATCAGTGGTTCCGTGTCCAGTTCTCACTGTTGCTTCTTGACCCGCATATAGGTTTCTCAAGAGACAATAAGATGGTCTGGTACTCCCATCTCTTTAAGAACTTGCCACAATTTGTTGTGATCCACACAATCAAAGGCTTTAGCATAGTCAATGAAGCAGAAGTAGATGTTTTTCTGGAACTCCCTAGCTTTCTCCATGATCCAGCGTATGTTGGCAATTTGATCTCTAGTTCCTCTGCCTCTTCGAAATCCTGCCTGTACTTCTGGAAGTTCTCGATCCACATACTGCTGGAGTCTAGCTTGTAGGATTTTAAGCATAACTTTACTTGCATGTGAAATGAGTGCAATGGTGCGATAGTTTGAACATTCTTTGGCATTGCCTTTCTTTGGAATTGGAATGTAAACTGACCTTTTCCAATCCTGTGGCCACTGTTGAGTTTTCCAAATTTGCTGGCAAATTGAGTGTAGCACTTTTACTGCATCGTCTTTTAAGATTTTGAATAGCTCAGCTGGAATACTGTCACCTCCACTAGCTTTGTTGTTGCTCAGCTTTCCTAAGGCCCATTTCACTTCACATTCTAGGATGTCTGGCTCGAGGTCAGTGACCACCCCATCGTGGTTATCAGGGATGCTAAGCTCATTCTTGTATAGTTCTTCTGTGTAATTTTGCCACCTCTTCTTAATCTCTTCTGCCTCTGTTAGGTCCCTGCCATTTTGGTCCTTTATCATGCCCATCTTTGCATGAAACGTTCCCTTCATATCTCCAATTTTCTTGAAGAGATCTCTGGTCTCCCTATTCTATTGTTCTCTTCTATTTCTTTGCACTGTTCATTTAAGAAGGCATTCTTATCTCTTCTAGCTATTCTCTGGAATTCTGCATTCAATTGGGTGTATCTTTCTCTTCTCCCTTGCCTTTCGCTTCCCTTCTTTCCTCAGCTATTTGCAAAGCTTCCTCAGACAGCCATTTTGCTTTCTTGCATTTCTTTTTCTTTGGGATGGTTTTAGTTGCTACCTCTTGTACAATGTTGCGAACCTCCGTCCATAGTTCTTCAGGCACTCTGTCTATCAGATCTAATTCCTTAAATCTATTTGTCACCTCTACTGTATATTCATCAGGGATATGATTTAGTTCATACTGAGTGGCCTAGTGTTTTCCCCTACTTTCTTCAATTTAAGCCTAAATTTTGCAACGAGAAGCTCATGATCTGAGCCACAGTCAGCTCCTGGTCTTGTTTTTACTGACTGTATAGAGCTTCTCCATCTTTGGCTGCAGAGCACATAGTCAATCTGATTTCTGTTGACCGTCTGGTGATGTCCATGTGTAGAGACGTCTCTTGGGTTGTTGGAAAAGAGTGTTTGCTATGACCATCGTATTCTCTTGACAAAATTCTATCAGCCTGTGCCCTGCTTCATTTTGTACTCCAAGGCCAAACTTGCCTGTTATTCCGTTTATCTTTTGGCTTCCTACTTTAGCATTCCAATCCCCCATGATGATAAGGACATCATTTTTGGGTGTTGATTCTATAAGGTGCTGTAGGGCTTCATAGAACCGGTCAATTTCATCCTCTTCAGCACCAGTGGTTGGGGCATAGACTTGGATTACTGTGATATTGAATGGCTTGCCTTGGATTCGCACTGAGATCATTCTGTCATTTTGGGGATTGTATCCCAGTATTGCTTTTCCTACTCTTTTATTGACTATGAAGGCTACTCCATTTCTTCTGAGGGATTCTTGCCCGCAGTAGTATACCTGATGGTCCTCTGAATTAAATTCACCCATTCCTGTCCATTTTAGTTCGCTGATTCCTAAGATGTCGATGTTCAGTCTTGTCATCTCTTGTTTGACCACGTCCAGTTTGCCTTGATTCATGGATCTTACATTCCAGGTTCCTATGGAGAAAAAATCTTTACAGCATCGGACTTTCCTTTCACCACCAGATGCATCCACAGCTGAGCGTCCTTTCGGCTTTGGCCCAGTCGCTTCACTCTTTCTGGCGCTACTAGTACTAGCCCTCTGCTCTTCCCCAGTAGCATATTGGACACCTTCCGACCTGAGGGGCTCATCTTCCAGCGTCATATCTTTTTGCCTTTTAGTACTGTCCATGGGGTTTTCATGGCAAAGATACTGGAGTGGGTTGCCATTTCCTTCTCCAGTGGATCACATTTTGTCAGAACTCTCTGCTATGACCTGTCCGTCTTGGGTGGCCCTGCACGGCATAGCTCATAACTTCATTGAGTTGCGCAAGCCCCTTCGCCACGACAAGGCAGTAATCCATGAAGGAGATAGTTTTCCTAATAATTATCAAAATACCAATGGAACTTCAGAATAATATCCAGATATTAGAATAATATATTCACAAAGTTGGAAGGGAGCACTTAGGCCCTGCTCAGTGAAGAAATCCAAAGCAATATAAATGTAATACTGTGGGTTTTGTTTTGTTTACAATACTGGGAAATCTTCAGGTCTATGCTGAATGATGACTTTCAACTAATTTTACCATTACAACCAGGCCGGGGAGGGGGGACCTTGAAAAATCCTTCCACCATTTTGTGTAAACCTCCTGCAAATTTCTAAGAAATTCAGGCTGCACCTGGTTAGTACTAGAACTAGAAGCCGCACACAATCATTCAAGGGTGCAGATGTTTGAATTATAGGATGCTCATTTTAAAGGCTTCTAAAGTTAAAAAAGAACTCTTGCAGCTGCCAAGTGTAAGATGCAAGACCTTCTTATGTACTAAGATTCAGTTCTTATGCTTCTTTTTGTCTTCTGGGTGGGGTAATGTCCCAGGTTGCCAGTGTGACCTGTTATTTTAACAGTCTAGTCTGTTCTCAGGAGGTTAGTAAATCTGTTTTGCTAAATCTACAGTAGCCTTCACATGCCTGCCCTCTCCCCTGTAAAAGCAACTTAATTCCTCCCCTACTTTAAAGGAATTTGTCTTCTCATTTTAAACTGCTTTCCCTTAGCATTTAGTTTCAAATATAACTTCCTTTGTGAAGCTTTCAACTCTTCAACCCTTATTTCTTACTTACAATTGGAAAGAAACCTAGATATTTATGGCTACACTTTTGTCAGCTTTGTTTCTTACCTTCATGCTGGCTAAATGGAACTTTCTTTAGATAAGTTGTAAAATGTCATCATGGCATTAAGACAAAATCATTTCATTAGGAATGGAACTTCAAGCCCAGATAGCCAGATCTTTAGTACCAACTATTCTAACCACTGCCTACATTTTTAAAAATAGTCTAATATTTTAATTCTATTATGTACAGTCACTGCAATATTTTGGAACACTTTGTGTTGTCACCTTTTTATAATTTCTAACCTGCAATCAATGTTTTCCATTTCATTTGTCAAAGAACTGTTTGACCTGATTGAAGAAGAATACTGTGTATTTTATTACTAAACAGGGGACCCTCATGTTAATCAAACCTCATTATATTTTCATCATGCTTCTGGAAACCAAATTTCCTAGGTGTTTTCTCAGAAGTTGTCTGCCATCGCAGTATTTGCATTTCAAACTGCAAACACTGCAAGGATACCCTTCCTGGGCCAAAATAATTGCTATATTTGTGTGTGTGTGTGTGTGTGTGTGTGAGATTTGTGACTATAAGGCCAGACATGTGGTTTGAAAAGAGGTCAGCAGAGGGTATGATAATAATAGATACGCATTGTGAGCAAAAATTGCCAAGAGGGTTCTTCTTCCATATAGCACTGGGATGGCAGGATTTTATTTATTTTATTTAAAGAACATGACCACCTATCTCAGAAAATAACCCTAGGCTGCTTACCACAACCGAAAAAGAAAAAGACTGAAAACCAAACATCCCTTCCCACCAGGTGTTAGCCCAATCAGGCTATTAACCTTCTGACTCAACCTCCATTCTAGCTCAATGCTTAGGGGAAAATTCAGGTCCTTAGGATGTTCTAGAAGGCTAATAGGGTACAGGCCTCTCACATCTTAGATGGGAATCTATTCCAAAGGGCTACAGAGGTCTCATCAGATGACAGCATTTAAGGGAAGGGACTCCCATCACCCATCCGTGTGATGTTTTCCTTGCCCTAATTTCAGTGATAGCACTTTGCAGGATTAAAAGAGAAGTATAGCTGTGACTTTAATGCCGCTGTAGATATGCTAGCTATAAGGGAATAAACATAGGAGAAGGGTTTCAGAGAGCCCTCTGATGATAGAACACATTACTCTCAAGTCTTGAGTCCCAATATCTAAGATAAACTCAACATAGAAAACATTACCCCAAAGTCAAGATGCATAACAGTTTCCCAAGTTATCGGGCACCTTGGTTGAACTTCCCACATACGTACTGTTTGAGTCAAATGAAGGATTATGAAATTGGTTCAGTCTAGCCACATGATAAATTAGGCAATATTTTCTATGATGTGTTTCTGTTCTATTTCTTTTAAAATGAAAGCAAATTTGCTGGAGGAAGACAGGAGGAGAACATCAGCCTGATGCTTTGCTCAACCTAATTCAGATGCATTCACAAATTACTATGTTAAAGGTTAGTTTGATAGATAAACTAGGATGGGGATAATGGCTAATGTAGGACTAACCTATGTCCCTCTAAGTCATATTTCTCATTGGGCCAGCTACTATTTCTCAGCCAGGGGGAGGAAAGAAGGGAGTCATCTAAACTATCCATGCTGTGGCATAAATACAAGAAAATAAATAAAGAAACATATTTTTCAGAGTTCTATACTATCTCAGAATGAGCCTTTTTTGCAAGTTTCCCAAAGAAAAGGCACTTATCAACTAGAGTGGTGTTTCTAAACCTTGGCAACTTGAAGATGTGTGGATTTCAACTCCCAGAATTGCCCAGCCAGCGTGTGGAATTTGGGGAGTTGAAGTCCATGTATCTTCAATTTGCCAAGTTTTTTTGTTTTTTTTGTTTTGTTTTTTTAAAAAATGGGATTAGAGCCTGATAAGCTGACTGGACTGTCCTCTTGAATCAGGGGCAGTGCTTCTGAAAAAAAGGAAAAGAGATCGAGGAACAATGGGAAAGAAGGGGAATCCTAAAAATTGAAATATTTTTTGTGCTATTACTTGTAAACTGCTCAGTCTTCAAAATAGAGCAGCATATAAACTAAAACAGTACACAAAATAAACAGCTTTTCTGAGAGTTCTGTGCAGTTTTTGCAGAGAATGTGATGTTTTATCAAGATGTTTTCAAAGATGGAGTTCAATTTTCTGATTCATGAAAAAAATGGTATCATTTCAATCAAGGAACTTAAAATAAGCAATGATGGGTATGTTTGTTACTACATCAGAAACATCCATATTTTTAAGTAGTCAATTCACCTATAAATTCATTTTATATTCAACAAAGAAAGGATATGTTTTAATTTTAATTTTTCTATGTTAATACAAACCATACTTTAAAAATTATGAAGCAAGTAGAAAGTTAGTACATATTTTTTCATCACCATCATTTCTCTTTTGTTTCTTTCAAGTCACAGCCCATTCCTTAAATAAACAGGAATTTCCTCTGCAGCCTACTTCATTGCTTTGACAAGTGGTGCAGTATGTTTTATTTTTTCTTTTTCTGAAAAAAAATTGCAATAACAACAAAAAAATATTATCTTCACGGGAGAAGTAAAGTTGATAAAAAAAGAAAAGTAATGAAGCCTTGCAATCAAAGTAGGCCTTGCCAGGGAGATATAAAAAGAGACTGTACAAACATTCCTGGAATAATTTATGCTGAGTTCAAGTTGGAAACCATAGACATAATGGCATATTATATGTTCTCTTGGTGTTCCATTTTTGAATCAACAAGGCAAGCTCACCTTTTGCCCTCCGCAGCACAACCCTCATTTCCTTTATGTGGTATAGCCTGGCTTGCAACAAACTCTAAACAGAGTTGCTAAGAAAGTTGCTTTTCATACAGAGTGCTTTTGGGTTAAGAAAGCATTAATTATTTCTCTTTTCTCCTCCATCTTTTGCATTTTTCTTTGCAGCCAAGGCTTTTCCTTTTCCTGTCCATCCACCGTTACGTGGAACACGGTTCTCTGCCCTCCCAGAGAACTACCAGTACTTTCTGTTCTTTCCAACCAAACGGTATGTTGGAAATTGATTTTGTGAAATCAACCTATTGGCAGATTAACTCTCTGAAAATTAAACCAAATACGATCTTAGGCAAAATAAAGATCAAGGTTGTGTGCTAGATCCAACTGCGGGCTAAGGAAAGAAACAAAAACAATTCTCCAATGGGTGCCCATGGAAGAGGCAGTTGAGCAATGGCTATTCCATTCTAAGACAATGTTAAATTGGGGGGAAAATAGCATATAAATTTGAATATCAATTCTAATAAGTCCTGTCTGTAGTGTAAAATATCATAATTATTAGGAGGATCGAAGTGTTGATAAAGATGGGATAAAAATCTAATACATAAATAATAAATAAAAGTTGTGATCCTTTGAATCTTGTAAAGTGAACACTACAGAATTCATGACAAAGAATTTAAACATGTCTGAAGTACATTATGTATCTATCAAGGTTTCATTTCCATGGGTTCTCTCTAAATTTCTGGTTAATTCATTATTACATTTGCTCTAACTGAGTGTGTTCTAAGATAATATATTGCACTAAAATTGCACACATCATACAAAGTAGAAGAATCTTATAAGCAATGAGTAAATAGTCACAATTTTGAAATTGTGTCTTTGATAAACTTACCTGGTATATAGGTTCTATAGGATAGTTAAACATATGGTCTGAAGTAAGAAGGGGGAATAATGTGTTATTTGCTCTCCAGGATTATTCTGTGTCAAAGGTCAGGAGACAGTGTGTCTGAACATCAGAATGATATTTGAAGTATATGTGTGGAAGTAAAAGAATACCTCTGCTATTATATGTTAGAATATGTTTTAATTGTTTGATTTTTCTGATCTTTGAAAAAAAAATCTGCCTGAAAATAAGTTAGTCCCAGGCAATCAGCAGTATACATGCTGAAAAAAATTCAATGAATTCAGTAATGGACTTTATTTCAGCCACTTTTCATTCATTCATTCATTCATTCATTTATTCATTCACTGTTTGTTTGTTTGCCTAATCACTGATGACTCTGAGCACTTTACAATTTAAAAAATAAGTAAGAACTGTACAATTTTAAAAAATCACAAATTACCTGAAGACAAAAATATAAACCAAATACTTGTCTAACAGACACTTAACCATCAATGGGTCCCAAGAACTGGGGGAATAGCCAGATCTTCAGTAGTTTCCTCAAGGTCATCCTGGTGGGAGCCATTCAGATTTCTGTATACAGTCTCCCTTTGTGTCTTATTTTCTGATTTTTAAAAAAAGTATTTTCCAATGCAACAACCTAACTTTTGCTAGGACAATATCTGAACTAAAGTTTACTTTGATAAAAAGAGCCCATCACAATCAGATTGTAAAGCCCACTCATTTCTTTAATTTGTCCCAAGCTCAGGTTATACCTTACTTCCATTATCTACCCATAACAGCATACTCCTACCCTTTTAATCTGTCATTCTTGGATCCTCCAAAGTCAAAGTGCTTTGTAAAGGGTGTTAGAATGACCTTTTCTAGAAAGAAGAATATTTAAATGGCCATTTAAACCCATTTCAGAATGTTGATTTTTTAAAAAATATATATTTTTATTTTGTTATTTTTATACAAAAAAAGGGAAGTCACATTATTTTGAACATACAATTATACATCTGACAAAGAGCCTTTTCTTCTGATGTTACTGAGCTACTTTTCATCCTGATGAAAAGTTTTATTTATTTAAAATGTAGTGGTATCAGAATGAATCCTTCTGTTCCAATAGGGAAGATTTTTATTGCTTCTGGGGGAAATTCTTTTTGGCACTGATTTATTTATTAAGCAACTGTTTTCTTTAAAGAAGGACACATCTCCACAGGACTCATCTGTTGGAAGTGCATCATATGCTAAGAATTGAAAGAGTCAAAGCAAGTAGTGAAGAGGTCCAGGGCCCCGAAGTTGTGAAACCACTATTGTGTCACACTGTTGACAAGATCACTTTTGCCAGGGAACTGAATGGATTACTTGCAAATCCATTTGGATATTTATTATTTATTTATTTATTTATTTATTTATTTATTTATTCATTCATTCATTCATTCATTCATTCATTCATTCATTCATTCATTCATTTATTTATTTATTTATTTATTCATTCATTCATTCATTCGTTTGTTTATTTGTTTGTTTGTTTGTATTAGTATTATTGTCTCCTCTGGAGATAACTCATTTTACAAACATTTAAAACTAGTAAACATTAAAATGATAAAACAATAAATAACAACAACAGCAATAATTTATAGTTAAAAGATGGGGAGGAAGGGAGCGGTTAGGGCACCAGGCTAGTGGTTAAGGCACCACTGGAAAGTGGGAAACTATGAGTTCAAGTCCAGCTTTAGCTATGAAAGCCAACTGGGTGACTTTAGACCAGTTACTCTCTCTCAGTCCAACCCACTTCACAGGTTGTTGTAGGGAAAATAGGAGGAGGAAGATGTATTGGATATGTTTGTCACCTTGAGTTGTTTGTAAAAATAATAAACGTGGGATACAAATAAAATAAATAAATAAATAAATATTAATCAAATGTTGCAGATGAATTTTAAGTGATCCACCTTCCCTTCCCCTCCCTTTCCTTCTTCTATGAAAAAATGGTTTCTATTGATAAAACCTTCATTTTATTCTTTAAATGTATCTGCCTAATGGCTGAAGGCAGCCTGGAAAGTTTATATTTTCTTTGATCCTAGAATCCTCAGGGCTGTTTCTTTTCTTTCCTTTTGGTCCCCTGTAATCTTCTACTTGTTTCTCTTATTTGGGGAGTCCAGATACACTCACTAATGAAAGAATAATCTTTTTAAATCCAAAAGAGAGTTGGTTTGATAGCTGAAGCAAGGAAATGGCTAAAGCAAAACAACAGCTGCAGTGGTGTGTTGTGTCATATGATCCTTCCTTGCATCATTGGTCTTGTACCTCACCAATTTACAGTATGAAAAAATATGTGACCTATGACTGTTCCCACAGAATATTGACAGCAACCACAGACTGGCCTGAAACACAACATTTTGCCACATTAGATTACAAGTGGCCTCAACTCACACCTGTGCAGCAAGATATTATCAGCTTTACATGTCAGATGGCATAAGAGAGGAGACATTTGGGTCTCCTCACCAGGCACTGATTCATGTTTTCTTGAAAGACTCAGTATTGACATGCATTCTCTTTGAAATGTCTATAGTGTTTATATGAATTGGATTCTTGCTTAAGTTCAAAGAATCTCAAACTGTCCTAGAAAGTCAACTTCCAAGCTGATTCTGTTAACAAATGGATCCAAGACCTTCATCTTTTATAATAAGCTTTAACTTAAATAAGGGATACAGGAGAATAATGACTACTCCGATATTATCATTCAAAGGATTAATTCTTTTGTAGCCATTTTGTTATTTTAATTAGTGTCATTAATTTATGTATATACTGTACTTTTTCCAGGAGTACAGATTTGTGAGAAAATAATAATAATTTAAATCAAGTCATCACAATAAATTCAACAAGCCAAAAAGAGAAACAATTCCTTTTTTTAAAAAAAATTAAAGCAATAGAGCAGAATATCTAAAAGACAGTATAGTCCTGGAATAAGTATTAGCTGGTGAAAGCTTGGGAAAACAAGTATGTTTTCGATTCCATAGAATGAGAAGCATGGAAGTCAGCCAAATTTCTTTTGAGAATCTCATAACTGATCATAGACAATAAGAGGGTCTTAATCATGTAGAGTCCTTGGTGCTCTCTGAGCTTGGTTGTTTGCTTGTAGACATTTCATTACCCAGTTAGGTAACATCATTAACATTGTCTCTTAGAGACAATAAAAAGGTAAGAAGGAAACAAAAAGACCAAAACACATTTTCACCAGCAGCCAAGCAAAAACTGTAGTGCTAATGCATATATAGTTTTCAAAGTGTGTTCAGAATCATACAGTGTAGCTGTTAAGTCAGTATATGATTTCAGTATGTGACTTGACTTACATTGTTCCTAGATACAGGGATGGCTTGGGCATCAATCTAATATATTCACTTTCAACTATCAGATTAACTTGCATGCCAGTATCATTTTTATGAGCAATCAGGATTCCATTTATGAATATTGTTTTGATCCAGTCTTCTTTCTGATGTGCCACACTCCCTGTCAATTTAGCCTTTGTGAAAAAATCATCTTCATTAGATTGAGACCTCATTGTCAATTCTGGGTGTTTCTTGAATTGTTTTGTATTTTTGCATATCATGTTGTTATACTTTTTACATTTGTGGCAGTTAGAATGCAGTATTGCAGGCTAATTCTGCTGACTGCCGATTGCCAGCAGTTTGGCAATTCGATTCCCACCAGCTTAAGGTTGACTCAGTCTTTCAGTCTTCTGAGGTTGGTAAAATGAGGACCCTGATTGTTGGAGGCAATATGCTGACTCTGTAAATTACTTAGAGAGGGCTGTAAAGCACTGTGGAGAGGTATATAAGTAAGTGCTATTGCTATTGTTTACATGCATTCTTTATACAGCATCAGTTCTACTGTTTGCTCCTTCCTTCCTTCCTTCCTTCCTTCCTTCCTTCCTTCCTTCCTTCCTTCCTTCCTTCCTTCCTCCCTCCCTCCCTCCTTCCTTCCTTCCTTCCTTCCTTCCTTCCTTCCTTCCTTCCTTCCTTCCTTCCTTCCTTCCCATAAGATAGAATTTTTCTCTAATGTCTGTTGAATAATGTGGCGAATGGGATTCTAGCCATTTGTTAACTTTCTGTGTAAGTAGCAAAAGTACAAATCTTCATGTTTTAACTGTGGCTAAAACTGAGTTTCTGGGTTGCCCTAAATGCTACAGTGTACAGATTCAGCTTCACTTCTGACTCTGTTGTATCAGGATATACTGCATAGATTGAGATAACATCTATATTTTTCATAAGTGGATAAATAAACAAACAAACAATGTAGCACAATAGATAAACTGTTTATTAAGATCATACTAGAGTCAGGTTTGACCAGAAAAAAATGAAGCTTAACATCTTGAAGGAAACATATGCTCCATAATGCGGGCATGTTAATCTTCCAGTAAATTTGAACAATTCCATATGTAGGGGATGGATCATGTAGATATTTTGCAAAATTGGAATTAACAAACCACTACAGTACTATTGTATCCCATTTGCATGGAAAAGCTTTATAAAAGCAATATTATCTAAGTTAATGAATAATATGCAAGTACACTTAATATGTAGCTGTTATTTTCAGGCCTTAGAATTAAAAAGCAATCAATATAAAAACAATCAGGATATGTCATTTAATCAGTTATTTAGTTCCTTGTTTTCCATTAAGGGTGGATTCTTCCCTGATCCCAGAGGTTTTGGAAAACTACTAATCAATTGCAAGATGTTGGAGAAAATAGAGACTACTCAACTAAAGATGGGCTTGGAAGAAGCCAATTATCATTTAAATCTGGCTTCAGGCCTACATAAAACATGGAAATAGTCTTAGTTGCCTTGATTAATTATTTTTACTGGAAGACAAATAGAGGGATTGCTACTGTGTTGTTTCTACCAGCCCTCTCAACAACTTTTAACATCACTGAACATGAAATATTTCTGAAGTGATTCAATAGATTGGGAAATAGAGGTACTACATTATACAGTTGTAGACTTGCCATCAGATAGTGACAATGGGGAATTTGCATTCAGATCCAGATCCTTGTGATATAGAGTTCTGCACAGATATAGCATTTTCCCTTTAGTATCCACTGATTACACAAAACACTGTATACAGTTTTCCAGAGTCTTGGAGTCATCAGAAGAAACAGTCTTCTTTTACCTACCTAGGAGAACATATGCTTGACACCTGGCCTAAGGTCAGTGATGGGCTGCACAAAGGTCTAAGAATAGAAGCTGAATCCAGATGAAGTAGCTGAATAGGTGAATCTCAGTCCCCCAAATTAAGAAAACTTTGCCTATTTTAAAGGAGGCAGCATTTATTCCAAATGTTGCGCTTAGGCATCCCTAGGTCATTTCTGTATTTAGGAACCATGTATCTCAAGTCACATATTTTGGGTCTAGAAAATCTGAAAAGTTACATAGAATCAATTTTGTTGGTGAGATTTATATAAAACTACCAAAGGGGGGGGGGAATTCTTCTATGGATAAACAAATATGAAGATGCTTTATGTAGTATAGGATGTTTTATTTTGTTACCCTTGGAAAAATGCATAGTCAACAGTATATACTAAGAGAAGTATAACAGTAGCTTTGAAAACAAAATGGAAATCAGAATTGGACAGAATGGAAACATGAGAAATTATTCATTGAATGATTCACGGAAACTGAATAGGTTCTTTTTATAGCAACAGTTCACAAGAACATTTGAAGTCTGAGAATTTGCTTGGATTCCAAAAAACTAAGCAACTGTAGTCAAAGAGACTATTATCACATTAAAATCTGAATAAATTCTTAAATTAACCTTTCCTGCAACCATAAACATATTTTTCAAGTTGGGTGCATCAGCTGGGCTTTGGCACATCCAGCTGTGGAGAAAACAGATGTCTGTGTAGACTAAATAGGCCATGCAGGTGATACTTTTTAAAGTGCATATCCTTTAGGTTGTGTTTTGTTCTAAAATTTCATGATCAGTCATTAAACTGGAAAAATTCAAATACTCAAAGAATAATTATTAAATAAAAACAAATTTTTGAAATAAATTAATGTTATACAGCATTAGTTCAGTTGAGGAACTGGTTAAAACAGTGTTCCAAACTTTTTCCTTCATTACCTAAAACCAATCTATCAAAATGTCCTTATCCCATGTAGGTAAAATGCTTTAGGTCAATTTAAATGTCCTTGATGAGATTGGGTAATGGGTTCATGTGTCATTATTTAAAGAAAAATCACTTTGACCCAATTTTGGGACATATACCCAGGTTTGGGAAGCACTCGGTTTAAACAAACAACTTTCAAGTATATCAAAACTATATTTGCTACACGTGACATGCTATGAGTCATGAAAATGGATAATGGACCACAATTTCCTAATGTTAATTAAAAATATTGCCATAGCATATGATTTGAACATTGAACATCAAGTCCCTACCCCCATAATCAAATAAACTTGCCAAAACTAGTATAAAGATTAGCAAGATTATCCTGTGAAGAACAAGTGATGTTAAAGAAGGTTTTCACAATGTGAAAAAGCCAAAGCCAACCTTCTGTTCATGAGAAACTTGGAGACACAACTTCCTGCTGTGGTTCCATGGCGACCTGTAAGCTATTGGTGATATTGAGCAAAGCACTCAAAAGGAAAAAAAAGTGCAACTTTCATCACAGTACCAAAGTTGTATCTATTTGTCTATTCCTACCAAAATGAAGTGTTAACATTTCAAAGTACCAGTATAATCATAAAACCACTACAATCCTTTTGGGTTGAAATAAAATTAAAAGGATTTTTTTATATATATATATAAAAAACCAAAGACACCTTCTTCCAATTCCATTTGATCCAAAAGTAAAGACACAAAACAGTCCAAAGCATTATCAGTGAAAGTTTAGAAAAACCAGTATCAACCAAGGGTGACTTTGGATATTCAGAAACTAGTGTACAAGTTTCATTTATAGAGCAGTATGAACTTGGAAAACCAAACAGACTAACTGAAAGGATTGAATGTTGCATGAATAAGTTATTTTATTTACAAAGAAGGAATGTGAGGAAGTTGATGTTTACCAGAAGTGGAACCTTGCCATATTATGGAGAGTGATGGCATGTTTGTTTCAAGATGTTAAATTTGCTTTTGTTCCAAGACAGAGAAGAGTCCAAGCTGAGCTTAATAAACAAAATTAACGTCTTGTCTCGCTATTGTGTAAACCATGCTTATATTATGATTAACATGACTAGAACACAGCCCATGCTTATATCATGGTTATTTACTTGTTTATTTGCTTACTTGTCTTTATACAATGCTTTAATCTAGGGAGACTGAGGAAGGCAGTCTCTGGAACAACAAAAGAAATAACAAGATGAAGCCACAAATTATAATTGTAATAACTTCTGTGGAAAAGAAGAAATAAACCAACATTGATGCATACTGTGGGAGGGCCCCACTCTACATAATTCCCTACTTCAAGCCTTTGGAACAGTCAGTCTTTACAGCTTTCCAAAGGCTAACATACAAGAGAGTGGTGGTGCTCCAAAGAGGTGCAAGGACTGAGAAGCCTTGGGACCCCTGCAAATAACATTCTCTCTGTTGTACTGTTGCCTCTCTACATTTCCCTCATGAAATGGTCAATTTGCAGGATCAAATGAAAAATCTAGACGAGGGTTGACCAGCCTTGCAACTTTAAGACCTGGCTCAGTTTTTATAGCTTTTCCTGTTCTTGGCTACATTTCTATCTTCCAAAAGTTAACTGGTATGCAGATAAAGTGGAAAAAAGCTCTTCCTTCACCCTGTCTCTGGTCCAAACAGAACAAAGCGAGACACAGTTTGGGATATGGTATTTGTTTTTTTTTACTGCTGTGGTAGAATTTGGAAAGATGTGCTCAGAAGTGGCTGTTGAAAATTTAGATAACAATGAATTCCCTTCATTTTCAAATGTTACATCGCATGCTGTTAATGCAAAGGGATTTGCAAACCCAGCTTGTGAATAGTAAATACACAAAAACCCTGAGGTTTTTAGGAGTACTGGTACAATCTAACTTCCTTCTAAAAGATCAGCAAGATGTAAAATGTATATTTTTCAAAGATGACTCATTGAATACATTTTAGAATGTTGTTTCTAATTTGTCTGCATGTTCCCTTTCGTTAGGTTACTACTAGACAAATCTCTTGTTCCTACTTTAAGATATATTCATTTGTAGACCCAACAATTTTTTTCCAGAAACTGTTAGGGGAATCAATTGATTGCTGTTGATATACAATACAATATTCCATCTGCTTTATGCTAGTTATCCACTTTGTGCTGATGGATTTTACCTATACTGAGATTGTATTTTTATTGTATTTTGTAAGGATTTGGGGGGGGGGGGAATGGTGTGACACACACACACACACACACACACAACACAAAAAACATTTCTGAAAGAGGGCTCAAGGACAAAGTTCAATAAAGAAGCAAAAAAGTACTGAGAGTATGACATTCAGATCTCTGTGGCTATACCATTTGTGTCTTCCATAATTTTATTTGTGTCCTGATCATGAGAGTGTTTGCTTTCCATCCAGCTAATGGATGCTGGGCAGTTCATCATTATGATGACAAACATCTAGACATAAGCTAAATTTTTTCATCACAAACTGAAAAAGGAAAAATAGGGACTGAGACTTCTAACCTCCAATTTTTCAGTTTTTGATTGGTGTGACCTTCCCTCTAGCACATGTTAAAAGTTCTGTGCTGCTTTCAGCCTTTGTTGAAGATGCATATTTTGTCCACTCTTGTTGATATTCAATATTGCATTATTTTCATCAATATTCACTGTGCAGAATTTTTAAGATATTATTTTTAAGGCAATGCTTTTATGGGTTTGATGTTGTGTTATTGTGATCATAGTTTAGGGGTTGTATTAAGAATAAGCAGTTCAAAAATATTTCAGAATAATGAATATAATAATAATAGTTCTGTCTTTAGAGGGCACTGTCAGCCAATTGTAGAATTCAGTGCAGATGGAAGAAAGGAGATAATGTATAGGCCCAAGCTGCTCAGGGATTTACCAGGCTATCTTCATTTTGAAACTATGCTTTGAAGTACTCACTTACAAAGTCCTCCATGACTGCAGTGAAATGATATCACTTTTACATCGTTGTGTCTTTCATTCTTTGTGGCTGCCTTTTCTGGGACTACATCTTGTTGTTGTTCACATTCCTTTTGTTCAAGCTGCTCCTTCATTAGGAAAATAGTTTGCGGTCTTTATTTTGCATCAGTGCATGAAACTGCAAACACCTGGGAAGATTTTCCATGGTGCAAGCACTTAATACACCCCTGGTCTGACATCTGAAACTCATTTGGTGCTCCCCAAAGGCCTCTTCAATCACTGAGCAAAATGACTTTACCCTCCCTTTTATAAGTCACAGTGCTCTACGGGGATGGATCCTAAAGAGATAAAAGGTGTGTTTGTGTGTGCCTGTATGCACGTGCACACATGCCTGCCTTCCTCCCTCTCCGTGTGTCCATTTAGCTGTTCAAATTCAAAATGAACTTGATTTGAAACATATGCCTGCACAGTTTTCTGTCTCTTGTTAAATATATCAATAGAAAAAGGTTTCATTTATCTGATATTTAGCAAATGTTCAACAAGTCTTGGATGATTGGTGATTGTATATGAAATATAGTAATATACATAGAGAGAAATAATAATGAAAGTCAGGAACTCACACTCCAATTGAACAATTTTTAATATTGTATGAAGTCATTGGCTAGCCCTAGTCCAACATTTTTCAAGTTGTGAGCTTAAAAATAGCAAGTCCTTTAAGAATAGTGACTGAACAGTATAAGATCCAGTAGAAGTTGATAAAATCAGTAATGGTAACGATGATTTCAAATAAAATAGCTTGTTCAATAACCTTGTCCATACATAGTACATTCCAGAAGTTGATCAGATACTCAGCTTCAGCATAAGCATACTTGTATGCACTTTGTTTATGTGTGATACAGATTGACAGAAAGCTCTTGTTTGTTGATGCCATCGAATCTTTTTATTATTTTTAAATAAAGATAAATAAAGATAAATAACCTTTATTGTCATTTTTATATTGTGGGCACAATGGCACACATAAAAAATGAAATTTAGTTGCCCGCTCTCAAAGTGAAACATATACATGACACACACCTAAACATACTATGTACAACATATATATAGACCCACATCCCTACATATACATAGCAAATAAATATTAAATACTGTCCATCTTGAATATATAACGCAAGGAGGAAGGAAGTTTTGATACTATCAGTGAAGAATTGCCAATATTATCAGATTATTTAACTTCCTTTATCCTCTGGCTAAAATCACAAAACTGCGTCTCACTTATTTTGGACATGTCATGCAGGAGAATTCACTGGATAAAGCAATTATGCTTGGAAAAGTTAGTGGTAAAAGGAAACCTGGCCACCAAAGAACATGGCAGCTAGACACCATCAAAGCTAACATTAGCCAGAGCATAGAAAAACTCAAAGATGTAGCACAAGATTGGAAGATGTCGAGAGAGACCTGGCCCATGGAATCACCAAGAGTCAGACACAACTGAATGGATAACATCATCATCATCTTCTTCATCATCATCATCATCATCCTCTGGCTGGCTGGATAGAACAAATAAAATAAGTCTTAAGCCATCAGCCAGCTAAACTGCAGAAAACCAATTCTAATGATGATGTAAGATGATGGTACTAAGAAAATGTGGCAAAATTAAACCCAAGACACAAGTAAGATCAGCCAAGATACCTTGGCATGCATTGTATTTTCTTAAGTCTCTAGTTAAATATCTGTGAGACATTTGTGAACTTTGGCTGATCCTATTGCAGGGCATAATTCTTGGCAAATGTTCTACTGATGACTGCCTTTGTATGTATGTGTTGTTGATAACAGATCAGATACTGACATTTTGATTACCTATTAACTTCTTGTGTACATTGAGTTAAATGTGGAGAATGTTATCAGCTCATAAGGAGAGCCATTTATGATGGGTTTATTACAATGTTTGTATGTACAGTGCATATGAGTCAGCTTTATGTCTGAAATACACTTGGACCTTGATGTTGAAGGACATTACTATAAATCATATCTTTATACAGGTTTTCCAAGGCATTGCCTCAGCATAATGAGACATAGACAACTGTTTGTCAAACCAAGCACTTTGTGATTGAATTTTCTGTTCTTTTCATTTATGCATTTATAAAAGACAACAGAAAATGCTACTTCAACAACTATTTGTAAAAGTGCCTATATGATTTTGAAATTGGACTTAGAGAGCAACTGTGCTCTAATGTATTGTCCCATCTTGTTCCCGTCCAACTATGCTACCCAGGATTGGGATTTGCTTGGTTAATACAAATTATTATATTGTCATAACCTCTTTAATAATTTATATCTCTGTTAGAATTCCAAAAAGGTATGAAATCCATTTATATAATAGGCTGCTATCCCTTAGGTCCCTACGGTCTGGTCAGAAGAAGTAAGAATGATTGAAATCCTATTTGCATCAAAATAAATTCTTCTGCTCAATAGTTAAAATTTTGTCCTAGCAGAAGCCACTTGATTCCAATAAAATGAAATCAGTTGCTATTGGAACAAATCAGTGTGTTGTTATTAAAAATAATTACTGATGTGGAGAATTGCTATTTATTGCTTTCCCTCTTCCTTTATGTTTCTCCTCATCTCAGAAAATGCAAAGATGGGAAGACAAATAATTCATAACTACTATTGAATGTTCAGACCACTAATGAATGAAAGCTCAAAACTGTGCAAAATTCTAGCTGTATTTTGGTTAGTGGTAGGGCTTACCAAAATTGACATCTATACAAAATGAGAGAGGAGATAGAACATACCTCTTAATAGCCAGTTGAAAGAATGTAAATAGCAGTACAGTGTTGTTGTCTGCTCTCATTTCATCATTTCTTACACAGGTTTCCATATATTGTTCCCTCTCCTAACTTGACTGCATGAATATGAAAAAATAAGCATATTTCCAAAAGAAGACAATTGTCCTGATCTTTGTCCACTTCTCTTGAGATTATGCAGGGCACATGATGATACAACTTAAAATTATATTCAAAGAAGCATTGCTTGACGAAGAAAACTGAGTGGAATTTCGCAGAACACTTAACTTATTTCAACAGCCTTCGAAGTATAACTAAAGGATTTAGACATAAACATCATATTATGATCTTTTTGAATGTGTAAGTACCAAATTGCACAAAGCTGATTAAAAGAACAAGGAGTACCTTTTCTTTTTAAAGTATGCATGTAAGAGGCCACAGCCATCTGTAATCATTTCCTGAGAATTGCCTTTCAGTTGATTTTCTTAACAGCCAACATTTAACCCTAGGTTAAGTTGGGATTATCTTCTGAAACTCAACTGTTTTAGGTACTTATTAGCAGTGACTAAATAGTCTTTTCTTATGCAACTCTGAAAAGAGCTTCAAAGAAGAAAGTAATGGGTTCTGATTGGAAAATGAATGCAGATTTTCAACATTTTTTTACTTCCTTATAGTATCATTTGCTACATAATTCCTTCCATCAATAACTCCCCCAGGTTTCTTAGTATAATTTGCCTAAAATTCTATGAAATATTTCTACCCTATGTGGAATACCCATACATGTACTTACAAACACACCCACCCAAACACACACAAAACCAATGCATCCAGGGATAATACAAAAGACGGAATCATATTTATTACAAAATTATTGGATTGACTGGAAATTTTAAGAAATTCTGGGCCATTTTTTGTTAGCAGGAATGCAACTATTTCAAATGAAGTCAATGAAATCTGTATATTTAGCAATCTAATTCTTAGAACTAATGACAGTCTGTGATTGTCAAATTATTTTGGAAAAGTTAAGCTCTGTTGTTGTTGTTGTTTTTGCCTTTATTAAGCAAAGGACCTAACATGGTACTTAGATGCACAGGCAGTATTGCATTTTGCTGTAAGAACAATGGTTACTCCTGTTAAAAAATCTGATATTTAGTTCTATATGTCAAATCCAACAGTGTCATTAGGCACTTTCAGTTGTTGTGCTACCATGACAATTCTGTCCTTAAGAAATATTTTGAGAATTTCTCCTTTCCCTGTAGAACTTTGGAAAAATTGTTTATCTAATTTGTCCACAGATTTGGTGAATTTTTTTTTTACCTTGTAGCAGAGCAGAATAACAACTATAAATCCCATGCATTTAACTGAAAATAGTTCACTGAATCATGCTCAGGAATATGTTAGCCAACTGCTGGTTTGTTTGGTTTTCCATTCCTGAATCCATTCCAATCCAGTCTAGCCCAGTCCAGTCCTGTCCTGTCCTGTTCTGTCCTTATTGCAGGGATTGGGAAAAGAAAGAAGTGAAAAAGAGTTAAGGTGATTTGGGGATTGGTTGTGACTGTCTCAGGTGGCTGGAAAAATGATGAAATAACAGAACAGCGCTAATTTTAAAAATAAAACACAGGGAGAAGAGGGAAGCTTGAAATAATACTTTTTGGGGAAAACTCAGTATGTAGGAATGTCAACACCATCTAAGGAACTGCTAGCTGTGACTTTACAAAGTTGTGAACAGATAATAATAACAACGGAGCACCATAGCAAAAAACCTTGGACACTACTAGAAAATCTGTGCATTGACAAAATCTGTCCATGCTGGCTCAGGAATTCTGGGAGTTGAAGTCCACAAGTCATAAAGGGGCCATAGTTCCACACCTCTGTCCTAAGTCCCTGGGAAGAACTTGATGTGTATAGAAGCCAATACCAGCTAAAGAACTGGCAGCTGTGATTTCATATTCATAGGTTATAATAACCTATTCCAGGTCCTTGGGAAGGACTCAATAGGAGGATAAAAATGCCAAATCCAGTCTAAACATCTGACTGACTGGGCAACCAACCATAATAATACATTTTTGCTGGAATTTAAAGCAACAGCATTTCATTTGTAAGACAGATATTATACTGGCTGTGCTATTATAGCACTCAGGGTAAGAGGAGGTCTATAAGGTAAGACTTGGCTTAGTTGAAGGGCTATTTCTTTCTCTGCAAAGTAGCCAATGGTTTTATAAGGAAGTAAAGTGCTCCAGCTGAAATGGACAGATGCAGCAGAAGTGACATGAAAAGGGAAGAGTGTTTTAAAACTGCAAAATGAAAAAGTGCAGCATTTGTGATAGGAAATAAGTGAGTTAAGACTGACCTTGCCCATTTCTGCCTGATTGCTGTTCTATTGTGTAGTTTGCTATCCCATTCTGGTAATGGGGCAACCATCCAGGATATATTAGCCCTAAAAGTGTCCATCTTGACCAAGCATCCAGCCCAAAAGTAAAATCTATCTTTCAGGATCAGTCTGTTTGCTAGTCACCACATGAAATTTGCTTGAAATGGCCTTCTCACAGTGACTGCTTTCAGAATAAATTATAGAGGCAGCAAGGGAACAGATTGATATTCTCCATGTAAAGATACCCACATCACAATGTTGTCTAGAGAAATAGGTGGTCATATACCAGTGAGGGAATCTAATATTTATTGATTATATGTATTTCATACTCAGATAGAGCAACTTCCATAGGTTTCAGGAGGTTTTGCATTCAGATAGTTTATCAACTGGAACCTCCTTAAGCTTCAGCAGCAGAAGATTTATTGAGAGCCTCCAGAGCCAACAGTGGGTTTGCCTAATGGAGCTAATTGGACAAGATGCCCATACCAACCCCTTTAAAAGCTAAACAAATGTATGATTCTGTTAAGAAAAGTGGACTTTGAATAGCTGCATCCTGACAAAGTCAGTACATTTCTGATTATGAAAAGGGCTATTTGGCTCTGTTGCTGGCAAGCCAGAGTGCACTTTTCCCCTTAGATCTCATTTCATAAACACCTCCTGGGTGTAAGTACAATGAGTGCATTATGCACTGGAGTTCAGGGATAGTCAACCTTCTTCCAAAGAGAATCAGGTTGGAGAGTCGAGGCCGCAGCTGAGCTCTGCTCATTTGGAGCAGCAGGGGCAAGAGGAACATTCACATATCTAAATATTTAGGCCGAGAGATGCACATTAAAACCACTTAGAAATAAATACAACTTTCTGAAAATAGAAGTCTCCGCAATGACATCAGGAGCTGTTTATCTTCAAGAACTGTGGGAATGGGCTCAAATAATGAAATATTTCATTTAAGAGGGAGGGAAGAAGAAAACCAACCTCAGATGGAGTTTTGACATTTATTTTGACATAAGCCATCTGGCCATGCTGAGTGTATGGATAGCTCTGTTTGCCACAATCCAGACGTTACCTTCATGCCAAATACACTGAGCACTTGGAGACTCATTTCTCACTGGTGCATGATTTCAGCAGCCACATGAAGATAATTCAGCCCGTAAATTACATGTCACTTATTGCCATTAATGTTTGCAAAACTCAGTGGCCAACAGATGGAGTTTTTCCAAAATGGGTTTCTCTTTTGTTTTGCTTTTGCTTAATAGGGCTGATATATGGCCCTACATTTTCCATGGGTAGAGATAACTGTGAGATGTTTGGGAAGACTGGATCCTTGTTTAATTACCCTTTACAGGTGCTGGACTCTGATTCCCATAGAGGTGGTTTTCTGTCAGCACAAGGAGTGGCTCATGAAGCTATAGAAACCAAGATTATGAGAAGCAGATCCAGACATATCAGAGACATCCGAAAAAGACATTGTAAGAAGAGAACCATGTTGGTCTATGATGGCAAAATATAAGAAGGAATAATTGAAAGTTTGTGCTCTTTAATAAGATGTGTTAGTTATAAAAAGTGCTACCAGACTCATTCTGATCCTGGACTAGAATAGGGGAGGGTTTGTGATTCAGTGGAGGAGAACATACTTTGTGTGAAGAAATTCTGGTTTCATCCCCAGCATTTTTAAAGAGATGTGCAGAAAAGAGACGGGGGGGGGGGGGGGTTAATAGAGAAAAGAGTTGTGAGATCCATTGCAAGAAAAAAACCCACCTAATATTGCCAAAAGATTTAAAAAAATTCCCCATAATGTTCTGGATCCTTTATCATATCACACTAAAATAAATGGAAAACAGGGTCAGTGCTGATGTTTCTTTCTGTTTATTGAGTATCATGCACAACCAAAGGACCACCCGGCTTTTTAGTAATTGCCAAAACTCAAATCCCCAAAGTGAGCAGTGCCACAATGAAATTGATGCTTGATTTAATTTAAACATTAATCAAAATGAAAATAATTAAGTGCCATTAACACAACTATTGCACAGGGTACACTTAATCCTTTCTTCTTCCATCATGTTAAAAGTTACAAAGTTGCAGTAACGTTGCCAGCAAAATGGGTAGGGAACCATTCTGACTTGCTCTGGACCTGATAATATGAAAGCTGACCAGGATCCAAACACACGCTCAGCTTTTCCTATTCATTTTCAGTTTGGGATTGTACAGAGTAAACTCAGGCAACATTTCCCAGAATACTTTTTTTCCCTGCAGGGTGGGGGGTGGGGAAAATTGAGATATTACTCTACCTTATTTCCCAGGAATAGCACCACTTCATAACATTTCTCTGGAAATTTCTCTCTCTGTTTGATGTTGGTCATTGCCCTTATGCCCCCAAATGACTCCATCCATCCAAGCCATAATGGTGCCATTTATATTAACCAAGCTGCCTATACAGTTGATACTGTTTTACTTGTAGCAGCTGTGAAGGAAAATTTTCTGATACACAGTAATAATTTGTATTTCTGCCGTGGCTAATGGTGAGCCATGAAATTTTCTCTTGGAGAGCTGTGGTGAATTAATGTTTCTGCCCTTAATGTTTCTGCCCACAAGTAGTGAGGATGGAGAATATCTGTATTTTTAGTGTTTAGTACTCTAATTCAAACAAGCCCAGAAAGTGAACTTCTGGAGATATTGTGTAGGAAGTCGGTGGGGCTTGTTTTTAACAGCCAGGACTGCTGACTGTAGCGTGATAATAGGGAGTCTGATTACATAAGACAGCATGTTTTGTTCTGTAGTTTAAAATCAGAAAGTTCATGGCTTCCAGTTTGTTCTCAGCATCCATACAGTTTGGGTACTGTAGAGTAAGCCAAACATTTGCACCCTGTGATTATAAGAATGTTGCAACCGCTTCTTCCTGTGGAAGATCATTTGATGACCGCACCCAATCTGGAAAAGCTTTCCTTGGCCAGGAGGACTTATAATCATAGAGAGTGACGTGATGAGTTGCTTTATGCTTGGAGGCCTTGGCTATGTCCTGGGAAACTTTATAGTTCTGCAGGCATATTAAATATGAATCTACTTGGGAACTGAATATATAGCTCTTTTTAGAAAAAAAATCATGCCAAGTTTTTTTGTTTTTAATTTAAAGGCTTATTCCTAAGCTTACTCCTGAGTTGTTTGGGGGGGGGGAATAAACTATGCTTACTAAGGAAAAGTGAAAAAGAATAATCAGAAAAGAAAGTCCCCATTGTTAGTGCTACAAAAAAAGCTTAGCTAAAATTTTGGCAGGCAAGCAAGGAAACAAAAAGGACCTTGAAACCATCTCAGTTTGTAACAGTATTTCTGGGTCTTCTGATGGAACCTGGCCATATTTTTTTTCCTTCCATGCCAGAATGATAATGGTAATTATGAAGCTGATTTAATGAACTCTTATACTGTACCATCTTCAGGTGCATTTGATAGCTTCCAATATAATCTGTTTTAAAAGGCAGATTACAGGAGAACATGTTCATCCTCCAATGGAAATGAAATAAAATAATAAATGAAAAAAATCCATTGTAAATAGAAGCAGCATTGTGGTAAAAGCAAATTTTGGCAAATCATCACCCCGATAAATGAAAGCAGACATTAGGAGGGTACAAGAGATGTGTCTAATGCCTAAGTATCTGCTTTGAAATTTCTTAAAGTTTTCAAAACGACTAAGGCCACAAAATACTTGTAATGATCAGCTTCAGAATGTTAATTAACACAGTTTCAACCTAATTCTGGAAAAAAAAGGATGCTTACTTTGCCTTCAGATCTAGGATAGACTTCTCTAGCCTTGCACCCAATTTCTAGCCAGAATTATTGGGACAATCCAGCAAGTGCGAAAAAAGATTGCTTCTACTATTAGATATCTTAGTACCAGCTTTATGCTAAATGAAAAAAAACCCTGACCTTTTCTCCTATCCACATCCATGTTTAGAAATTCTCCAAGCCAAAATGGAAGACGGTGGAGTGAAGCAAAGCAGCAATAAAAGAATAGAACTAAGGAATGTTCTCTCTCTAATTACTGACTTTACCATTGATGTCTCAATCCTTGAAAGTTATGGAAGTTTTTCACCATGATATCTCTCCCACCCCTTTAAAAAAAAAAAAAAGCATGTTCATCCCCGTAGAATTGGAAACAGCCCAATAGGTGTTATTTTACTGTACCATCAAAAAGGGTATTCCTAATGTTTATATTCTGCCTCTTTTATATTAGTACTCTGGGTATTTATTTGTTTGTTTGTTTATTTATCAATTCTTTTTAAAAATGCTTATATGTTCATTCTTTTTTCAGCTTATGAATCACTTATAACTCACACAGTAACAAAATACTATGCAACAGTCTTGGAAATCAAGTATCAATTGCTAATAGCTCTCACACAGTTGTAACATATTTTTTTATATTAACTAATACAACTCTCATATTATTCTACTTTTCCTTGTCTTTGGGTATTTTTAGTTGTACCTTTTCTTTCTGGTCTTTGACTACAATAAACATTCATTCATTCATTCATTCATTCTTTCATTCATTCATTCATTCATTCATTCTGATATCAGAAGCATTTGGTTACATCTTTGAATGAATTGAACTGGCCTGATCCATACCTAGAACAATTCATGCTGAGGGTATTATTCAGGAGACAATCAACAAACTACTTGATAAGTGCCATCAGTATTTATTTATTTATTTAAAACATTTATATAGACACACATCTTATATTGAACTCCAGGCTGTTGTCATCACATTGTGGACCCTTTAGTTTTCCATATTGCAGTGCATACTCTTAGGTTCATGCATGTAAGCTATTGTGAGAAATACAGGGTTTTGTTTTGTTTTATGTTTTGATGCTACAGATTAATTCAAATAGACTTTTGAAGAATACCTGAGCAGATGGATACATGGACATTCTTCTTTCCATTCATCTAAACTGGAACTGTTTTCTATCGGAAACTTCTTGAAGGAAAGTCTCCAGCAATCACTTTGGGAAAGTGGATTATCTATAGCAGTGTTTTTCAATCTTAGCAACTTTAAGATGTATAGACTCCAATACCTAGGGTGCCTAAGGAACAATCTCTCTCCTCAACCAACACCAACTGAAATTAGTCCTCCCCAAAGGAAGGGAAATAGGTGAAATAGGTAATTGACAAGTGCAACCAAACCTTTGTCCAGCTTAATGTGATGTATGTATGTAATAGTTAAGAACAAAATAAAAATCCTTCTTAGAGACATTGGTTGACTTAAACTTGACTCAATCATAATTAAATTATCACTGACATTTAAGTCAGCCTTCTCTGTGATGTATTAGACCAGAGGTCCCCAATCGTTTGGGCACCAGGGACTGGTGCCATGAAGAAAGGTTTTTTCCCCGGACCAGAGGGGGTGTGGTTTTGAATACTGCCTGCATCCAGAGGATGGAGCTTTGCTTGTTTGTGCGACCCGCTTGCTGGCATGCTGCAAACTGGTGCCGGTCCACAGTCTGGGGTTGGGGACCCCTGTATTATACTGCAGTGGAATTAGAGACATTTTATTAGAGATATTTACGTTTGTGTGATATGTTGTTATTATTGCCATATGTAGAAACCCTGCAAGTTCTCATTCTCCATGTTCTCTAACTGTCATAAGACTTCACAAACAATCAGATCATTATTTTTTTTCAAATCTCATTTCTCTCCCTCACTCAAAATGTATTGCCAGAGCAATTTTATGAATTTGTGGTCCTATGACTTGTCTTGCAATCAAATAAAAGAAAACATATAAAGCAGGAACTATGCTGTCTTCCCACAATCCTGGCGTACATCTCTCCTCTGAATGTGGGCAACTGCCTATTGCCATGCCAAAAAAGCATAATTTTTTAATATTAAACTAGGACATGATGAGACTTTGAGTGAAATTGAAGCTTTGCTGACGTCAAGAGAAACATTTTTACTTGGAATGCACAGACAGATGTAAAGCATTAAAATGTTAACAATCTTGTGACTTTCAAGCCCAACTGTTGCAACTTCTGAATTGCTCTGAGTTGTCACACATCCTGTGGTCACAACCTGTCCTTACTTCCACTCCATGCAAAAAGAAATGAAATGAATTGATTGCATTTTTATTCTGCATATCCTAATCCACAGCCCCTACAGTTGCATTTGCCTGGTAAGGCCACACTTGGAATACTGCATCCAGTTTTGGTCACCACGATATAAAAAAGATGTTGAGACTCTAGAAAGAGTACAAAGAAGAGGAACAAAGATGATTAGGGGATTGGAGGTTAAAACATATAAGGAAAGGTTGCTGGAATTGGGCATGTCTAGTTTAATGAAGAGAAGGACGAGGGGGGACATGATAGCAGTGTTCCAGTATCTCAGGGGTTGCCACAAAGAAGAGGGAGTCAAGCTATTCTCCAAAGCACCTGAAGGCAGGACAAGAAGCAACGGATGGAAACTAATCAAGGAGAGAAGCAACCTAGAACTAAGGAGAAACTTCCTGACAGTTAGAACAATTAATCAGTGGAACAACTTGCCTCTAGAAGTTGTGAATGCTCCAACACTGGAAGATTTTAAGAAGATATTGGACAATCATTTGTCCGAAATGGTATAGGGTTTCCTGCCTGACCAGGGGGCTGGACTAGAAGACCTCCAAGATCCCTTCTATTATTATTATTATTATTATTATTATTATTATTATTATTATTATTATTATTATTATTATTATTATTATTATTATTATTATTATTATTATTATTATTATTATTATTATTATTATTATTATTATTATTATTATTATCATTATTATTATTATTATTAACAACAACAACAACAACAACAATAACAACAACAACAACAACAACAACAACAACAATAATGATAATAATGATAATGATAATAATAATAATATGGAGGCAAAAAACTGAATACCGCCTTTCTCCCGGAAAGACTTGGTAGGGCAGCTGAAACATAGGAGGTGGGGTGAAATAGGAATTCCTGTAAGTGGGGAGGCCACCCACAACCTCCAAATAGCTACAACTATTTTAAACTAAAAAACAAACCCACCTAGCATTATTTTAGCTTCATGCATACTAGATGACCTAAAAAATAATTTGACTCACTTGTCAAACACAACTGAAATCATGGGACCATAGAATCTCAGAGCTGCCTATGGAGCTGCAGAGTGCTTATCCTTTCCTGGCTCCCAACAGCTAACAATGAGTCATCCTGAAGTTAGCATGACTGCATGTGACCTTTGATGAAAAAAACAACAACCCTTTCAAAATCCTCACCTTCCTAATGGTTGTGAGGAGTCATTGTCATAACTGTATTTACATCATGAAGATATCCCAGGAGCCAAACTGTCAACCTTCAAATGAATTTGGGTCCAGGAGAATCATGTAAGTTTGTCATTTTTCTTTGTTTTGAACCCACTAACTAGCAGATATCAGTGAACCAAATGGAATCCAAATGGAAGCCCTCCTCCTAAGAGAATGAGCAACCAAAAGCTAGATCCAGCCCTCAGTTGCTACTTTCACTCAATTCTTTGCAATTTGTAGAATTATGAGAAACCCTGCCTGTTTTTTTCACAAGCAAGGAGCAGTTCATTTGGGTCTCTTTGTCACTGCTTCTCAGTACTTTACAGCCCTGTCTAAGCGGTTTACAAAGTCAGCGTATTGCCCCCAACAATCTGGGTCTTCATTTTACTGACCTTGGAAGGATGGAAGGCTGAGTCAACCTTGAGCCAGTGAGAATTGAACTGCCAAACTGCTGGCAGCTGGCAGTCAGCAGAAGTAGCCTGCAGTACTGCATTCTAACCACTGTGCCACCACGGCTCATTCACAATATGCAGTGGAGATCCTTGAGCAGATTAAGATTCATCCTTCAATCATACTGATATTGTCTAAATATTCTTCTAAGCAGAATCTTTCAATCCTGACTCTTCTCATAGATGGTGATTGTCTGTTCCCATGAATAGAAATAACCCAGTCACCTATGACAAAGTCATTGAAAAGAAAGACAAGGAGGACCTTTTCCCAACAGCCTCATTCAGAAGAATATAGCCCAGCATGTAAGAGAACAAGGATATGGTATGTGAATGAGTGTACCCTTTGGATGTTTGAACATGCATAGCATAAGAACCCTAACATGGTAATCAATCCAGCCCTTGGGTCTAAATGGTGTTCACCTTTGAGGTTCAGCTTTGTGGGATATTTTTTTAAGCAATACATCTGGAGCCTTGGTGGCGCAGTGATTAGAATGCAGTACTGCAGGCTACTTCTGCTAACTGCCGGCCAACAGCAGTTTGGCAGTTCAAGTCTCACTGAGCTCAAGGTTAAACTCAGGCTTCCATCCTTCCGAAGTCGGTAAAATGAGGACCCAGATTGTTGGGGGCAATATGCTCTCTGTAAACCACTTAGAGAGGGCTGTAAAGCACTGTGAAGCAGTATATAAGTCTACATGCTATTGCTATTGCTATTGTACATGCAGCTTCCTTGTTTCCTAGCATGAGGGTTGTTTTTTCCATGAACCAGCAAGATCTGGTTAGGAAGCATTTATCGAATTGTATTCCACACACAAAGTTCTTTTCTGGACTGTTGTATATGTCATTGTTGACTAAGAGAGGATTTATGCTGGTTTCAAAGGCTTTTTGGATTCTGGATATGCATGATGGAAAGTAATCTCACATGTAAGATGAAATACACAATACGGAGTAATTGGTAAGATGTCAGATAAGGAACAGGGAAATCTAAGTTCTAGTCCATCCTCAGCCATGGGTGACTTTAGTTGTTGTCTATCAGCCCAACCTAACTGACACGGTTGGGGGCATTGCTTTTTTTGGAGGGGATGGAAGGAGGTAGAGACTGCTCTATATGCTGCTTTGAATTCTTGAATGAAAGACTGGTTATAAATTTAAAAAGTAAATAAAAATAAACAGGGAAATGTCACCATGTTGCAAAGAGCATATTGAAAGAACAATGAAATATATCTGTATTAAGATCTGCAATTGGCAAGTGGATCCAGAACCCCACAATGAGTATTTCTCTAAGGAGAAATTTCCTGACAGTGAGAACAATAAACTATGGAATGGCTTGCCTTCAGAAGTTATGGATGCTCCATCACTGGAGGCTTTCAAGAAGAGATTGGACAGCTTTTTGTCCAGAATGGTATAGGGTCTCTTGCTTGAGCAGAAGGTTGGACTAGAAGACCAAGGTCCTTTCCAACTCTATTATTCTGTTATTCTGATAATGTGGGAATAGGCAAAAATGAAGAGAGCTGAGATGAATTGCACACGTGCAACACTTTGGGGAAAAAGTTGTCCTTTTTGTTAAGAGTACCATGGACAATTTCCAATCCATTGGTCTCACTTCAATAACACAGCCACAGAATTTGAAACTGCAAAATCTAAAGAGAAATTCATAGGAGGGTGTCTGGGGGATTATCTATAACCTACAACCCAATCTATTCCATTACGTATAATGAGTCATTCTCTTTCCTTGTATTTTAATACATCTAAAGTACCTTTAGCAGACACCAAGTGTTCTGACCCACAATGCTGACACAGCTTACAGAAACATTCTGATTATTGCTTTGCTGCTAGCTATAGCTCTCTAACAACCAAAACTAATTACTACTCCTGGACTGAAAAGATGATTTGATTGTCTGCAGTGGACACACTAAACTTTTAACACATTCCCAAGGCTCTAACGAACAAAGCAGTCTTTCCTTACAGGAAAATCCTGCACTCTCATTCCCCAGGTCCCTGAACAGTATAGAGTTTAGAAGGAAAAACAGGAAACACATGTGCAAACCAGATAGAATTGACTGAGATTAACTGTTTAAGAAGCCTGGCCAGAAACCTTTGTATGAGCAATCCCAGCTATCTATTTTCTGTCTGGAAGGCATGGTAGGGGATCATATTTGACTCTACAGTTTTTAACCCTCCTCAGTCCCAAACGCAGGCAGTTTAAAACAGCTAGGCAATTAATTTGCTATAATTCAAATTTGTGGATTTTGGGGGATGTCTGCTACGTTATATAACTATGCCTTTTTGAAGTACAGTCTCTCATAATGCATATGGACATCCTTCCCCAAAACACTTTATTTTATTTTGTGGTAAGAGTAAGCTTGGATGTGTGTTAAACAAAATGTACAATAATGTCTACAAAATGCCATCCACATTAAGCTTTAATGAAGAGGTTGGAAAAATAAAGGTGAGGAAGAGGCCAGATGCATTAAAATATTTGGAGACCCCCTTATTGGCTATATTCACCAGTACATAATGTCAAAAATGGAAACAGGCATGCACAAAAAAGGTCTATGCAACATTTTTTGTGTGTGTTCAGAAGCAGTATTCCAGAGCACTATCAACAAAGGAGGAAGATCTGAGTATAGAGGAGATATAATATAGTGATTGGGTTAATAGGAAAATATTGCCCACAACTTTATTGCTTACAGTTTCACAAAAGATTTACTCTTGCCACTTACAGTTTGCATACACCCAATTATTATCCCATTCTTTTGAATATTCTCATCATTTTTAAAGTGCTCATAAAAGCTACATTTACTTGCATATTAAAGTTTTCCTGAATTTTCCATTCTATATCTTCCTGTCCCCAACAGATACCCTTTATAAGAAACTTCCGTAATGTATTACAGCAACCATCCCACACATGCCTTTTTGTACGCAGTTTCTGCACTCTGGATAAGTGCAGAGTTTAAAGACTCAATCAGTCTCTGTGTTCCAATGGATGTTATATATTTATTCACGTTAGAATCTTCCCTAGCTCATTCTCTACAGATGGATGGATACAAAGTCCCAATGTTTCCAAGCAATATGTTTGAAATATGGCCATGGGCAATGGGATTATGTGTGCTGAAATCAAGGATACCTTTAGGGTACCAATTTGGGGAAGAATATTCATTTGTCTGGTGGTTCCCTCAGGTCTGATCTTAGAAACATACCAGAAGAAATGTAGGGATCAGTCTGTCAGTCACTAATTGTTATTGATTATTGTTTGGCTCATCCAGGCAACATTAGAAAAGTTCCCAGCCTGGATAGTAGGGCCCTGGAAACAGCATGGGTATGCCAAGTTATTGTTTATTCACTATGAAATGAAGGGCAAGACAAAAAAAATGGTACTTTTAAAAAAATGTTTCTTCCTAGAAATTAGCAGTCACTAGTGGGATGTAGATATGACTTCAGCTTTCATCTAGGTCCATCCCCAAAATTTCCAAAATGCCCCAACCTTCTCATCCTATAATGAGAAAGCAGAGATTGTCTTACCAGCTTATTAAAGTGCTGCCCCAACTTTAACCGAAACAATATTGAGGCAGAGAAAGAAAAAGCAGCCAAAAGTTGTTTCTGTCCCCAGTCTAAAGCCATATGGTAAAAGGTGTTTTGGATCTGATTTGCCCTCTTTTCTCCCAGCCCCCTCTGTTCTAGCCAACAACAACATAGCTGGGCCTTAAATTCTTGGCAGGGCTTCCATCCACCACAGGATGAAGGAGGAGAAGGAGGAGGAGGGAGGGAATAGTTTAGATTTCAGGCTCCACATTCAACTTTGTGATGTCTCCTAGCAGCAGCTCCATTTTTCTTGTGGAATTGGAATGTATTAAGCAACACTTCCGATTTTCATTTGCGTGCATGTTAGATATCCAGAACTGAAAAATGGGAAGCCCTAGAATATTACTTATTCATCTGTTTATTTTTTTTCAAAAGCCTATAGTTCTGATCTTTGCTGCCTTATTTCCTGCTTGCTGAATTTTGTTTTCTCCTTTCATTATTCAGCAAGTTTCAGAAAGCATCAGATAAATGGCTAAATTCATATGCCTGGCTACTCAAGAGCAGGGAGATCTTTCTGAATAAATCACAATGCTGTAAGATCCTGGCCTTGTATTCAAAGCAGAGGTCCAGTAACTTTAAAGAATGATGGGGGGAAGATTTGGGACAATTATAATTCGCTGAGTAATTATTGGTCATTTAGAGAATGGAAAAAACCTAGGAAGAGACTGTTGATCTTTGTATAAAGATTTGGCAACTTTGCTTATCAAGTATCATATATAGGAGATGCACATTCACTATAATGTGGGGAATGGTTGACTTGGCAAGTAAAAGATTTTGGACAAATAAAAATTTCCAAGGTCTCTGTTTATTTATGTAGTTCCTGGAATAACACAGTCTTCAGAAGCAGTGGGCCAGCTGCTGAGATGGCAGTTCAACTAATATATTTCCAATGCAATCACGGTTTTTTTGTTTTTCCTCCTCTTTATTGTTTAAATTTCATGAATGGAAAATAAGAAAATTCACATTGATACCATGCTTATGATGCTTCTCTTCTTTTTTCACCAGCAGGGCTCCCAGAATTCTAGGTCCACCGCCCCTAAAGTTGCCAAGACTGAATAACAGAATAACAGATTTGAAAGGGATCTTGCAGGTCTTCTAGTCCAAACTGCCCCCGCCCAAAAAAAAACTGATTTAGGCCATTGAGATCAAATTCATGGGTACTACATATTGGTTTTTTTAGCAACAATACTAAAGTGGTTTACCATTGCCTTCTTCTAGGATATTCTTTTGTCTTTCAAGTCTGATATACAGTCATAGGATTTCCTATGAGCCTCCCATCCAAGTATTAATCAAGACCATCTTCACATTCTGAGCCAAGACTAGCAAGGTGTTGCATCTGAGTCCTGGAAATAAGGACAGGGGAAAAATATTGTAGATTGGGATAGTGGGCCTCCTAGTGGCCTCAGCCAACTTGACTAGTGATAAGGTATGCTAGAACAGGGGTCCTCAACCCCCGGTCCATGGACCAGTACCGGGCCGTGACATGCCAGCAACCAGTCTGCACAAACAAGCAAAGCCCCACCCGCAAGATGCAGGCAGCACACAAAACCACACACTCTCCAGTCTGCGGAAAAATCTCTCTCCACAGAATCGGTCCCTGGTGCCCAAAAGGTTGGGGACCTCTGTACTAGAAGCTAGATTCTATATTTATTAGGTTCAAGCCCTCCCTTTGAGTATTATGCAAAGAAACAACCAAATAATTCATATGTCCATTGTGATTTTACTCTTTTGCTATTCTTTCCCTCAGCTTGGTGTTTACCATGTATTACAGTCCCCAGTTATAGGTTTTATAAAAGCATATTTGAAGGCAGGGGATCATAAAAATCAAGATAGAACCACAATAGAACAAGATACAATTTACTGGTGAGAAAAGTAAGGTCCTGAACTTAAGCAAGAAAAACCAAATGCACAGGTACAGAATAGGCAGTACCTGGCTCAACAGTAGAACCTGTGAAAGGGATCTAGTGGTCCTACTGGATCTCTGCTTAAGTATGAGCCCGCAGTGTGCTGCAGTTCTCAAAAACAAATGCAATTCTAGGTTGCCTCAACAGAGGGATATCACCAAGAACACCAGTAGTGATAGTACCATTCTATATGGCACTAGTGAGGCCACAATTGGAATACTGTAGCCCGTTCTGGTCACCATGATATAAAAAGGCTGAGTAGAGGACCTAGAAAGAGTGCAGAGAAGAGCAATAAAGATGATAAGGGTCTGGAGGCTAAACCATATGATGAACGGCTAAGGGAACCAAATGTGATTAGCGTAAGCAAAAGGGGTGACATGATAGCCATCTTCCAGTACTTGAAGGGCTGTCATGAGAAAGAGGGGGTTGATTTATTTTCTGCCCTGAGGGCAGAACAAGAAGCAATTGGTGGAAGCTCCTCAGAGGGAGTTCCAACCTGGGACTAAGGAGAAACTTCCTGACAGTGAGAAATTATCCAATGGAACAGCTTGCTTCCTGGAGCTGTGGGTGCTCTATCACTGGTGGTTTTCAAGAAAAAGATTGGGTTGGTTTGTCTGGGATGGAATAAGACACCTGCTTTGGGCAAGAAGTTGGACTAAAAGGCCTCCAAAGTCCCTTCCAGCCCTATGATCCTATGAAGCCCTGCCCTTTTTAAAGTATATTGCACTTGTAAAAAAGGGCCAGGCTTCAGTCATGTGATAGCAACTGCCATCTTGACTTTTTGTTTGTTTTTAGAATATTTCTATTCACACTTTCTACCTGATTTTTCTTTTTTAAAAAGTTGTCATGGTAGTGCTTATATTAAGGAAAACCTAAAAACAAGAATCATATGGAATTTATTTCCAAGGAATAAATTACATGTCAGATGGGTAATTGTGAAATAAAATTGCCTATTATTATTTTTTCCACTGCAGCTCCCAGTTTTCATCAAGCTGCTTCCTCATCTCCTGTGTGATTTGGATTACTTAGCTTACACAAATTCATCTCAGAAGCTCAAATGGAAAAAAAAAAAACTTTATGGGGAAGGAAACTGTAGCTTGAAAAAGAGTGGACTGCAAAAAGTTTAAATTTTATCTTATAGCTTCTTCATTAAAACAAAATCTATGCCTCTATTCTGACACCAGTTCTATTCAGCTTTGAGGGACTTTGGTCAGGCTACATCAAATGTATTATTTCTTTATTTAAACATTTGGAATGTTTCACAAATACAAATAATAGCTGAGGAGAAATTAGAAAGTTTAAAATTTCATCCTACCTTCTTCTCCTTCTTCTTCTTCTTTTGTTTAACAAATTGGTCTGAAAGCTTCTTTTTCTATTAATGCAAACAGAAGTGTTAGGATGGTCCAGCCACATTGTAAGCCTATCATCTTCTTTCTCTGAAAACAACTTTTACTTGCAGTTGCAAAAATCTGTCAGGCATGAAAGATTAGGTCCACACATGAAGGTCCAATTAAACTGATTTATTGCCACTCATGCCTATTCACAGGAATATTCTCAACTAACAGTAAGCACCTGCTAGGAGTTAGATAAGAGTCAACGGAATTCAAGGGGGTGTATGGACTTAGTCCACTTGTGACTACATAGACATTCTAGGTTGATTCCTCTTTTAACTCTGCCTCCAGGTTCTGCCACTTCTTCTGCTACAAAATATTTCATGCATCTTAAAGTACTTCATTGGGTTCCATTTGAATTTTGACTTTGTTGTATCCTTTTGCTTGTACATTTAATTTCCTCCAAAATAAAAAATAATAATCATTTCTTTGTATTATATTCTTATGCATGTGTGTGTCTCTGTGTCATAGGAAGCAGACCATTGTTAATAATATGTAGAATTCTTATCTGTAGAATAAAACTAAAATAGAACCCTTCTTCCCAATATTTCTTATATTATTCTATCCTTCATCTAAAATTTTGAGTTACACTCAACAGTGTATTAGGGGCATAATTTAAGGTTTGTAAGTGGTCTAGTAATTAAGGCAAAAATGGTATATTCAGAATAGTCACATAAATATATTCCTGTTTTACCTATTTTGCCTCTAGGAAATGTTACTGGAAATGTATGGTCTTATGTTTTTTATGTGCATGGATTATTTTATTATTATTATTTTATTGGCTTCCTGAAGCAACTAATACTTTTCATTTTTTGTTATAGCATATTTTATTCTTGTAGGGTTTTTTTTAGTGAGAAGGATGTTAAGTAAAGTTCTATGAACATACAGAACAGGAAACATTTTTTCAGAGAGTGGAAATTCCAGTCATTCAAAGTGAAAATCCAACTTTGTTTCCTTGCTTATTCACTGATTTACAGAAATGGACCCTATGTTGAAACAGGAAACCACCACCCCTTGCTGAATATTGTATACATTTTCATTCTGATAAATGTTCCCTGATCAGAACTGTTCTAGTCATTCATTCAAATAATAAAGATGGGATAAAAAAGAAAGAAAGAAGGAAAGAAAGGAAGGAAGGAAGGAAGGAAGGAAGGAAGGAAGGAAGGAAGGAAGGAAGGAAGGAAGGAAGGAAGGAAGGAAGGAAGGAAGGAAGGAAGGAAGGAAGGAGTGGACAGAGAAAGAGGGGGAAGATTTAAAATTCTATGTTCTGGGATAGGTATTTTTAGCTTTCTTTGCTTAAAGCATCTGTCACATTAGGGCAAAAATGCTCATATTTGAAATGCATAGCTAAATAAAACCTACTTTATCCTTGGCAGAGCAGTTTTGAGGCCTCACATCTTGTCATAAGGGGTTTTAAAAAAGCTTCAGTAAGATTGGACAAGATTGGAGGAAGATTGTATTTATTTGTCTTTTTTAAAAAACAATAGATGATCAAGGGATGTTTCCTTAAACTCCTTGTATATTGCAATAGTACTGGCATCGTCATCTTATTTTCTGCAGTACTTCACAAAATGTTCCATAGGACAAGTGTGATCATTTCATTATACGCTCCTTCCAGGAACTGTTGGAAATGAAAAGAAGTTTTTAGGCCAAGAGCCCAACATTATTCTAACTATGCCAAGCATCATCAAATTTAAATAAAAAATCCTTTGGTGGTTATATGTACAGGATGTTTCAAATGTTAGGCCACATAGGCCAAATAATATGCTTTTTTTTTTTTCCAGAGAAAGTTTTACTGCATTTATGAATGTTCAAAGGTCCTGTGTTGAATGAGTAAGAAAAAATGGCAACTAATTTGAACATTTAATGTAATTTATACACTTTGTACATGTATTTATTCATTATTCAAATTTATATAGTAACCCGTCTCACCAGAAGTGACTCTGGGTAACATACTATATTATAACAGCATTAAAATCACAATATAAAAATAGTCATTATAAAGCATTCATTATAAAATACAACTAATCATTATTAAATATTAACAAAGACTAAAAATTAAAATTTAAAACCACAAATGGAGAAAGAAATACGGGGCCCACCTTAATACATCACTGGTTGCCTGAAAACAACCAGATCTTGAAGTGTCTCCTGAACATTAACAGAGCAAACTTAATTGGGGAGAGGGGGGAACAGGGGAGAATGTTCCAAAAGGTGGGTGCCACAGTGAGGAAGGCCTGCCTGCTGGGACCCATCAAATATAAGTCTCTTGTAGATGGAACCCATAGTATGCCCTCTCTATCAGACCTAATGAGGTGATAAAATTGGGGCGAGGCAGTGGTGGGATGCAGCTGATTTGCACCACTTCGGCAGAACTGGTAGCTAATTTTTTGTTGCCCAGAACGGACTTCCAGAAGCGGCATCCACACAGAGAACCAATTGTTCACATATTGAATCCCACCACTGGGGAGAGGTGGTGGCCCCTCAGATAACTTGGCCCCATGCCATGAAGGTCTTTGAAGGTAAAAAACAGTACCTTGAATTGGACTCAGAAATTCCATAAATATCTTTGTAGTTCTAGCACCAATTTAGTCAAAATTATATAGCTATTCTGTTGCTAGAAGATTTTCTATACTGAGATGTTAAAGTGCATCAGACTCTAAGCAATTAATAACAAATATAAACTTAAAATAGTAAGTAAATTGTAATGAATAAAAATAATTGCTTACTGGCAAATATTTAATTCTAACTTATTAATAAAATACCTAGTATTCACACAGGGATGTCAGAAAGGTCAAGATGGCAGCCTCAACTGCACGATCAAACCCCACCCCCTTTTACATGTATCACAGCTGCCGTCGTGACTTTTTGAGACCAGACCTGCAGGCACCCCTGTCAAAAATAATGAGTCTTTGCTAAACTTGAGAAAGTTGAAGGTTTCTTCATTCCCTTGGTATCTATTGTAATTCAAAACTATTTGACACTTTCTGAAAATTGAGATGGACTATATTTCTAACTTATAGGTAAGACACATTTATCAGTTCTCTTCCAAAATCCATACATAGAGCAATTTTCTTAATTTGCTACAGGCAAAGCCTGTTTTAAGTAATTTGCATGTGTTTGGGGCCAACGTATACATTTCAAATGTTGAGAAGTATTGTAGCTGTCATCACAAAATAGAGGCTGGGGGAATAGAGTTGTACAATATAAGCTCACTTTTTTCTGCATGTTTGAATGAACCTACTCTAGAGAAACTATGCGCCCCTCCTTCATTCTGTTTCTACCCCTTTTCTACCCTACCCACCATTATTCACAACTTCCTCAGTTCTCAGCAGGAACTTGGCAGCTTTTATGGAATCATGGAAGATGCAAAGATTGAGGATCTTGTGAAACCTCATCCTTGTTCAAATTGATGAGGAACCCAAGGGTCCTGGACTTTGTGGGCTCTACCAGATATTGCTTCCCAGTGACAGAAAGACAGACAGATTTGTGTTTTTGAGTCAGCTTTGATTCCTGGTGACTGTCTGGACTGGTCCCTGTAATTTTCTTGGCAGGTTTTTGGATTACCACTGCCTGTCTCATAGAACTGAGAGAGAATGAATGGCCCAAGGTTACCTAGCTGGCTTTATGTCTAAAGAGGGACTAGAATTCATGGACTCTTGGTTTTTAGGCTGGTGCCTCACTTCACCAATCTGGCTCTCATCCAGTGATAAGCATTTACATAGCAGGTTCAGGGGTCATGTACTGCCCTATGGGTAGATGAAGAGTTTTTATACTTAAATTGTAGTCATTATTTGTCAGAGTTCATCAGACTAAATTAATGTATGCCCATGTTCATTTTCCCGAAACTGATTCCTTCTTTTGTCCTCATTTCTTAGTGATGCATTTCCTTTGGTTGGAGTGATGTTCATTTGTTTTCAAAACAATAGCAACAACACCCACACATTCAGAAATATCTAGTATTTATTTCCCAGTATTTATATACACTGTTTTAACAAAACAATGGGGAAAATGTTTGCAGTGCAGTTAACAGATAATGAAAATGTAATTTTCAATTTGTTTTTAAAAATAAGAGTATGGTAATGTCATTAAAAACACATTCCAAGTAACAATTGAAAACAAAAACTCCAGCTGGTTCAAATGAATTTCTGGGGTCTAGTGCAATAAACATTTTTTTTCTGTCTTATGTTTTATACAACCCTCACTGAAATTTCTATCCAAAGCAGTGCTTGCTGGGAAAACATAATTATTCTCAGGGTTTAATTGTATATTTCTTTAATAGTCTGGCTTTCAATCAAACAGTTGTTGCTGTTTTTTAAAAAAAGCTTTGATTTTTAATGGAAACTTAGGTGCAACTCCCACTGAGATTTCAACATGGGGAGAGGTAAAACTTAACCCTTGCTATCCCATCTGTGACCCTAATGAAAATTCTGTCCAAAGTGCAAGTGCTAATTGAAGTTCACCTCTTCCAAGGTTCTTCCAATCAGAACCAGGACTAAACTTGCAGCAATGCCATGGTTTTTATCTGTGAGACAGGGAGGGACTAAATCTCCCTCCCGTGCAGCCCATGGTGTCTTCAAAATAAATTTCAAACCGGAACAGCAACTATTGTAATGGAACGAAATAGGTGTGGTGAAAGCAAGCAAGCCAGCATGGGGAGGATGTTAGGCTAGAATTATGGTGCCTTATTTCCATGTAATGCTGTGGGACAAAGTGATATGTTGCTGACCCTGATGATTCCTCTTGTATTTGGGTTTCTGAGGAAAGTTAGAATATGAATCTAGCACTGAATCAATAAAGCGATGTGTGAGATTATTGTTGCTATTTCTGATATTGCCTACTCCCTCTAACTATATTTACTTTGAAAAAACTTTAAAGAATTAGGATAACAGAATTGCTTCCATGATGTGGTTATGCATGCCAAAGCAATCCCCCCCTCTTTTTAAAAAAAAAATGGTTATGAGTCATACCATAGACTAGAGGGAAAACTAACAGACTTATCAAATATAGTGAGAACAACCTTTTTGGCTCTATCTCTTTGTAAGAAGGACTTTCTCAGCAGCCTGTAGATACCAGCAATAAAATCTAACATGTGTCCGGTGCAGGAAATCAGGACCCAGCATTATTCAAATGAGTACAGGTTTATTCCATACTATCTCTAAACAAGAATCTAAACTACCAGCAGTCAAGGCAAATTGGTAGTAGATAAGAGTCAATGGAATTCAAGGAGGGCTGGACTTAGATCTCTTGTGGACACAAAGACTCAGCCTGATCATCTCCTACAACATGGCTTCAGGTTTCCAATATCACTCTACAAAAGAGAAAAGGAGCCTGTTGCCATTTCTACCCTGATCCAAATCTAATCTGAGAGAGGTCCATTTGTAGAATCATTGCCACAAAGAAGAGGGGGTCAACCTATTTTCCAAATCACCAGAAGGCAAGATAAGAAACAATGGATGGAAATTAATCAAGGAGAGAAGCAACCTGGAATTAAGGAGAAACTTCCTAACAATGAGAACAATTAACCAGTGGGACAGCTTGCCTTCAGAAATTGTAGATGCTCCATCCCTCGAGGCTTTTAAGAAGAGATTGGACTGCCCCTTGTCTGGAGTGGTGTAGCGGGGGTGGGGTGGGGTGGACGAGAAGACTTCCAAGTTCCCATCCCACTCTTATTTTGGTTAAATTTGTGATATGTTTTCATTGATATGATCTGTTGCTTAATGGGACACTTTAGCAGCCTTATTCATCAATACTAACTATACGATAGCAGTGCTCAAGAAAATTATCTAGACAAACCTTTCTTTTCAACATACCGAAATGGTAAAAGTAAAGGTAAAGATTTCCCCTGCTCTTCACTGTTTCCTAGCCAAGGGATTCAGCATTGTCCAAAGACACTTCTATGGTCATGTGGCCAGCATGACTATATGCCATAGGCACATGGAAGGCTGTTACCTTTCCCATCAAAATGTTACCTAATTATCTACTGACATTTGTATGCTTTCGAACTGCTAGGTGGGCAGGAGTTGGGGCAAGTAACGGGAGCTCACCCTGTTGAGTGGTGCTCAGGTCTTTACTCTGGGTGTCAGCTTTTTAGCTGAGAAGTTCGGCATCTTTAACTACTGAGCCCTTGTGTGGTAGCATAGAATAGCACTTATAATAAGAATGAATCTTTGTTTCTATCCTTGTTAGAACTTGACCCATCTTAAGTTGCTACCTAAGGAACAATTGAACAACATGTACAGCTGATCTCCAATTGCAAGGCAAAAAATAAGTCCTGGCAGGAAGGGACAAGTTCCTAAAAATGGAGTATATCTTGGAGTAATCAGGATTCAGGTAGAAATTAGAAGAGGTCAAGTTTAGAGAGACTGGAGGTTGATTTCCCTTTATTTCCACTAATTGGGAACAGGGCTCCTCTTCTTTTTCTTTGTTTGAAAGCCAGCCAGCCAGATGATCATCCTCTTAGGTCCATGGATAAAGTGTTTAGTGTGGGTCATTAATTGCAAACTGGCCATTCAAAACAATAATATGATTTTATAATGTGGGACAGAAGGGGCAAAGTGCTTTATCAAATGGACAAACAAATATCCTGTGGTTTAAATTTCTGAAAGAAAAAAAACCATGTTTCAGTTTAATACTTCAATCCTGAACCATTAATCAAATGGCTTTTATTAATACAAGTGATACAAACATACAGCACTAATTTTATTCAAATGGATTGTCCTTATATTTTTATATGGGCTAGTGTTTTTTTCCTATCATTCCCTTGATACGCATATCAGGCACAGAATAAAGATGAATTTCTTTTAAAAATATTGGCACGTTTTAACTAATACAAGCAAAACCAAATTCAAAAAATGCACAGTCTAAATAAAAAGAATTAAAAGCAGCAAGAGAGAAGACAATCCTTGGATTCTACGCAGTGAGGAAACTCTTGCATGCTATTATTGGATAGCCAAACTAATCAGGATTTGCAAAAAGAAAGAAAGAAGTCCTCCTAAGTCAAACTAAATGTACAACTGCCTCACCCAGTTTCTGTTATTGCTAGAAAACAATCAGAGGAAGACCAGAAGTTACTTATTTATTGGTGTAATATAGAACATGGAGATCAGCAGCTCTGCAGATCTTTTGAATTCTACATCTTTAATATCTATAAAATTCATCTCAGTATGAGCTCCCAGCAAATATTACAGAGAACACAACAGACCCAATTAAATAAACCACTTTTTAAATAAAACTGCATTATAACAAATGGCATGCCACTGCATTGGTTTAGCAAGAATCTAACAAACTTTTAGTGTTGCTGTTTACCATTACTTCCTGGAGCTGTTGTATTAGATTTTTGCAAGTGGTGTAAGCTCTTAAACTGATATTCTGCACATGCTTGCAGGAAATAAAGGACCATTAAGCATGTACATAGTTCTCAGTCAAGATCAATAGATATCCCTGTAACCCCAGGGTGGGTAAACCTTTGGTGGCTAGGGACCTTTGTTGGTGCCAAATTGAAGAGAATGGGGTAATGATGCAAGATAATTGAAGCCTGGAAGGAAGGAAGCAAATTTCTTGGAAGTTTGTTTGTTTTAATGATACTAGGTCTATTTATTTCTGAGTTTTCTCCACCTTAACATGGTAGGAAACAATGCACCCACCTTCCCGACATAGTGGACAGAGGTAACTCCGAGCTTGTAAAAACAGTAGCTAGTGATCCACATGTATAAATATGAAGAGGCCAACTTTAAGGATTGAATACACAAAATGCAAACATGATATTGGCTTTAAGGGGAAAAAAATAACTAAAACTTAATAAATAAATTACATTGGATGCAACTCTCCTCCTTTTGCTGCACCATAAAGACAAGTGGCAATTAGAGTGCCTCCAACTGACAGCAAGAAGAGAGAGGGGAGCAGGGAAAGTTAGCCTGAAGAAGGGAACATCTTCCTTATTGTTTATCAAGGAACTGTCTTTTTAAAGATGGCACTAAAGAAATCACAGGAAAAGGAAGTATGATTCACCAGTCAGGTCTTTCCTTTTCTTTAAGAAAAGTCTGTTGAGGTGGTTATCAATATTTAATTTCAGTAGAATCGACCTAGATGTTTACCTTGTTTGTTTATTTATTCGATTATCTATTGTCTTGTCTTCAGGAATTCAAGATGGTATACCCAGTACTTCGTTTTCCCACTCTCCCCTCCCCCACAACTACCACCTTGTGAAGTGTTTTAGGTGAAAGCCAATGGACTTCTGGAATTGAGGGTGGACTTCAACTGGGCCTGTCAGCCCATCACCTGAATCAGCACACCACATTAAGTCACTCTGTGCCTAGTTCTGCTTTAAAACTTCAATGGTCAAGCAAAATGGTTTAAAACTTTGAGCATTGTTTGCCTCTCAGAATCAAGTTAAAGATTCATACTAGTAAAGATTGTAGAACAGTTACAATCAGGACCAACTAAAGTGGGGTTCAAACATCTGGGGGCTACTAGGGCAATGTCATGGATTTCTTTTCTACCAACTACTGTTCATCTGGATTTTTGTAATTTTCATCTAGGATTTTTTTTCTAAAAAATCTTTCTTAAGATGTTTCATACTATTTTGAAGTCTTATACAAACCCAAAGTTAAAATTAATATTTTCAGAATTCCTCATCATCACCCTAAGCCCTCAAAATGTCCATCAAACAGATTTTTTTAAAAAAGTACTAAAATAGAATAAATAGAAAAACACTCTATTGTTCTATTGGTCTTTTTCCTCCCACCCCTAAAATGCACCTTTAAAGTCTTCATATTCAAAGTAAACTGGGAACAATATCTTGGACTTCCTTGAAGGGAAAAGTGATAATAAATTTTAGTATATCAACTAAAGAAGCAAGCGAGTATTTGAAAGCTGTCCTGGGCTGTTTTCCTGATTATTTAATATATGCTTCTAGCTCGGTACTATGTTCTAATGACTTCCTGCCTGTTTTTTGGTAATAAGTAATTTCTGTACAAAAAAAAATCAGATATTAGCGCTGGGAACCAAGATTTTGTTTGTGCTGCACCTGTGATATTATGCATATGACAAAGAATGTACTATTTTGCAACAGGATTATTATTTGTGTCCAAGACCTTAATTACAAGTATACTACCAGAAGCAAGCATTTGGAGATAAAGTTGTAAACAAAACAAAATAGGAGCTTTAGTAGTGTTCATCTGACTGCTATCAAAATGTGTTTCCAACTAACTGAACACATGCTTATATTTGCTTAGTCTAGGACTTGCAAAATTTCCATGATGGATTAACCAACACTAGCTATCACAGGGCAACCAGGAACCACAATTGAGGGCTAGCCTAAGAATCAGAGCAAAAGTTAAAATTGGGCCTGACAAATTCACTGTAAGAAGTCACACTAAGGATAGTATATTTTCTCAGGCAAAGTTTTCCTCCACCTCCTGGAGAAAAAAATAATAATATTAAAGACCACTCATTGGGCACAGTAGTTCAACCACATAGTTAAAGAGAACAAGATGCCAATGAGAGGAGTTGTGTGAGTGCAAGCTCTTCATGATTTAGTTTTGGTTGCTGGTTAGTTGAGGCAATTCCAGATCATTTTGCTATTGTTTTGACAGGAAAACCAGATCAAGTGTGTGGCCATGTTGAGTTCTGGATGAGCTGAGTTAGGCCCAAGGCTTTCATGGAGGCAATGAATTCCTGAGCAGGCTTAGACTCCACTCCCAGGGAAAGCAGGCTGAAATCGCCCAGGACAATAAGCCTGGGGAATTCCACTGCCAAACCTGAGATGGAATCAAAGAGCACCTACATTTCTATGGTGTTATGTTCTGCCATTTTGCCTCTTTCTCTGATTCAAGATAAAATATCCTTGCTGCATAAATAATTCATCAAAAAAAGTACTAAAATGCAAGGCATGTGCCACTCTTTTAGCCTTAAAATAGAGCATATAGTTCAATTTTGCTATATATCCTCTCCACCCATTCAGTTATATTAAATGTCATCCACTGCAAATTGTAATGATACCAAAACCATGCTATCCCAGCCTCAACCCTTTTTATCAGACATTGGGACTCAGTGTCTCATAGCTTTTGCATCATAACATCATGTTACCCATTTTGATATTTGTTGCCCTATATATGTCCCTTGATTTTGCATCAGAATAACTTCTGCAGGGTTCATGTAGCTTTTAAAAGCTTCAGTGCTAATGTAAATAGAGATAGAACTGGAATTTCCTCAATACTATACCTGCATTGGAATCTTATAACTCAAATTCCAGGAGTACTGAACCCAGTCCTCTTATCTTGAGCATCACATTAAATGCTGCAGTGTGCTTTTGTGAGTTTGGGTGGTTGTCTTTATTACTCTGGAAAGTTAAACAAAGGCATTCAATGCTGGACTAGACAGGAGTCTAAAACTCTGAAAGCAATGGTTCTGGATAGCAATGGCCTTTTGTCCTGGAGAATGCTTAGATGGAGTTGGGTTAGTCTTGTGCTCCCAATGACATGTGATTTATTTTAGCTCCCTTATCTGACCTCTAAAATGTTTTGTCTGGTATTGTAGGGCAGCAAAAGAAAATGGTAAAACTCTTGTTTAACTGAATATGTGTTATGCCCTGCCTTCCCCCACCTCTCCATATGGAGTAAATCTGTATGAAGTGGCAATTTGGATTTGTTTATGATAATTCACAGAACAGTATCCCATATAAGGACCTGTTTCTGTCTCATCTCTCCTCTCCACTAAATAATAATAATAATAATAAAAAACCCTCTGGAAAAAAGAGGGAGTAACTGCTTATATGAAGACTTACAGTCCTAATTATGTCTGACAGTCTTCCCGTCATTTTAATAGGATTCCAAAAGGGTAAAGCAAAACAGATATTTTTTTATACTTCATCCTGGGCTGTCATTGTGATAGAAGTCAGGGACAAATTGCTAACATTTTAGAACAATTTTCTTTTAAAAAATCTCTCTCTCTCTCTCTCTCTCTCTCTCTCTCTCTCTCTCTCTCTCTCTCTCTCCCCCCCTCTCTTTGTCTCTCTCCCCACCCCCCACCCAGCTTACCTACAAATCTGAGTGTTAAAAGCTGTCTGCATTTACTACATTGGAAAGCTTAAAAGGCAGAAATAATACCAGCAGTTGTATGTCACTACTCCAAAAAGAAAAGTGAGTGAATGAGTTTTGGCAATAACTGTTTGTGAGGCAGCGTGCCAGCATCCTGATTCAGTGTTTATGGGAACATCTTGAAATAGCTCCCCAATTAATGATTACATCTTCCATCACTCCAGTATGATGTCTGAACATGAGGAAAAAGTAAACAATCGTTAATGATCGGGGACCTGCTGGCAGATGCAGCCTTTGCTCAGACCCCAGTTCTTTCCAGGCACAAGCTCTTCTGATCCAACAGTCCACTTGGGGGTTAGGGGGTGGGTGGGGAAAATATCCTCCCCAGCTTGCAGACTCAAAAAAGCTACAACCCAGCAACTTTCTCTTCTCCTGAGCCGCTTTCACTGTGTTTCACACAGGCTATCAAATTCCTTCCTGGGACAGCTGGCGCATACTAGAAATGGCTTATTTTTTTCATTTGCTAAGAGGAATAAGAAATACCATTAACCAAAGCCTTGTAGGGCTGCCAATTTCCTCTCTGTCTGCCTGTCTCCAACTCTGGTGTGTTCCGTCCATTTATTTTGTGGAATGCAAAGCAAGCAAGATTCATAAGTAAGGGCAGCTTTTTTCCTCTGAATTTTAAATCTCTGGTCGGGCTAGCAGGAGACATTTTCTTCACTCCCTTGGTTTCTTCTATGTGTTATTATTTGTGACCTCCCGTGGTAGGAGTCGGTATTACTCTGAGGAAAGCAAACACTTGGCTTCAGAAGCTCTCTTGTCAATAAAAAATGTTCATAAAAATATCTCTGTCCCAAAGTAGAATTGTGTTCAGAGGGCCTCTTGATGTTCTCCACCCTATTTGCAAGCAGAGCAATGGTGGGGGCAGTGAAGCATTTCAAAGAATGTCTTCAGAGGAGCAGGAACTTTTTCCAGGAAAATCTTCAGTTTGAATAGTAATTTAATAATAGCAGAAGTTCAGCTTCCCCCTCCTTTTCCCCCTCTTTGTTTCCTGTCTCTGAAAAAGGCAGCAGCAAGAGCAGCCTGGCTCCCATTTTGAATCCTCCTCAGTACCACAGAATTACCATAATTTCTGAGTCTTTTGCATGTTTCTGGGGAGATGGACAAAATAGTCCCTACAAAACTGAGTTGGCTAAGATTTGGAGAAAACAAAATTGCAAAGAAATCCAGCTTGGAGTGTGCTCATATGCCTCTATTTGGAATATCTGTAAAAGTGGACATGTTAGTGGACAAGTTCAATATTTTTATCCATTATTGTAAAAGTGTAACTTTCAAACTCGAAGAGTTTTCACTGGGTGGTAAGAGAACAGCTAAAAATGACCAATCCATCTATTATGTTGATATGGAAACATAATTAGAAAAAAGTATGGTAAAAGTTATGTTTCTTTTAATCGGAGATTAATTACACCCCACCACCACCACCACCCCAGTTCAGTGTTCTCGGCAAATTATTTTTTGGATCGATCCTAATTCCAATAAAATCATTTATTTTATTCCTGAGGTTGTTGGGGTGGGGTGGGAGAGTCACAAACATTCATAATAGAAGTCACAATATTGCAAAATTTGAACACCTTGCACTAAGATACATTTTCTTATTGAGCTATAGTGTAACCATCCACTCTTGAGTTAGGTTCCACCCCTTATATATCTTGTGAAGGTATTGCGTAAACAAATGATTGGAGGGTGGGACCACAAATGTATTAAGAAAATAACTTGGCAATTTTGTAAGCCAATTTCTTTTTACCAACTTTGGAACCACTTTCTGTGGTGTTTTGCAAATGTCTAATGGAATCATGGTTGGAACCACATTTCTTTACTTTTATTAATTTTTTTCCCAACTTTGCACTCTCAGTTATTAAATCTATTATTATACTAATACAGATGCTTTCATTATAGTTACGGCGTGAGAGGGAGTGGAATGAGAATTTGCTCATAATCTTTTTAATTAAAAGAAATTATTTCTTACTAGGGAGAGCTTTAAATAGGAAAAAAATATTTAAAAATTTAAATTCTGGAAAAACAGTTCACTCCCTCAACACACCATACTTACCTGTGGCAGCTTTCTAGTGGTACAGTTCTTGATTTAATTCTCAATGAAAAAAATAAAGTGGCCTTTACTTAATTTACTTTACTTCCAATGTGTCTTAATGTTCTGCAGCATAAAGCTCTATGTAAAAATCAATATGGAATGTATAGTTTACTACCACTAGTACTAAAACAAACCCTTAAACATAGAAGCCTAGCTAGACTCCAAGGTAGTGTAGTTCAGATAAAGAAAATTAGAACTGTGGACTCAGTTGCCTTTCATCCCCAAAGGATCCCTGCTGTTACATCAAGGTCTAAGATCCACATATATTTCCACACTCATTCATGCACAATCCTTCATATATATCCCATTGTAACTCACCACCCTGGAGGCACATAAACTCATGCATACTTCATCCCCATCTCTGTTTTGTCCCCAGAAGTATCCACAGGGTTCTTTTGTCAAAATGATGAAAGCAGCATCACCCCATTGTATCACAAACTTTGCCCATTTGTATACAGTATGTATGCAACATTGCAACATATGGAAAAGGAGAGCAGGGCTTATGGAGTAAGTTTTGTTGGATTGGTATGGCAACGCTTTTGTCATTTGACACTTCCTTGATCTCCTCGCAGAGAGGCCTCTGCTTGTGCTCCATCCCAATGAATTGCCAGAAGACTGCCTGATCTCCTTCCACCAATCTAGTGGTCCCTATTCTTCTGAGAAGGTGATCCTCTAAAATATTTTGTTTGAAAACAAAATGTACAGTAGATCCTGATCGACAAATGGACAAACTACTATACCTTTATTCTTGCTCAAGAGCCATGGCTAGATTTGGTGATTCGTCCACCCATCTTGACCCTCTGAAACTTCAGATGTTGCTGTTGAAATCATGTTGAATCTGAAAATGATTCAATTTCATTTTGTCCTGATTCTGCCCATATTTTTGCCCATTTTTTTGTTTTAAGGTGGCCTCCTACATGCCTTTCAAAGTTTGTGTGTGTGGCAGTTAGCCAAATGTATTCAATATACAAAAACCTCTCCCACCTTTATTGTCAGAACCAGATACTTTAGCTTTTACATATGAACTGAACCTGAGGGAGTTGTAGAGTCAAAGTCCTATTTATAAAGCCCTTATTTCACTTATGTTTGAGCAGACCCACCCTGACTCAATTACACTAATGTTGAACTTGCCTGTTTAGGGCTGGCAGAAGATCACACGCTTTTGCTAAAAAAAAAAAAGTTCGAAATTCCAAAAAAAAAAAGGAAAGAAAAAAAGAAAAAAAAGGAGCAATTTCTGCTCTAAGGATGTATGGAAAGAAAACCAATTTCTGCTATCCCTTTTTATTTTGCTTTTTTCCTCCACATTCGTATCCCCCAGATTGCAATTCTTAGTCCAACTTTAGAATTTTCTATTTCTTCTTATCAACAGGTTCAAAACAGAGGAATTCATTTGCTGTAGTTTTTTCATATTTGTGTGAGATTTTGTTTTATGTTTGAAAATAATTTCTTACATTTTGAATCAAGTTTATTGTTATTTCTGTCATGCTAAAAACCCAGCTCATATTTAAAATGTTTTGGATGGGGCTGAAGAAAGAACTTATGCACAAATGTACATATTCCAACATTTTGTGGAAACTTAAATATTAATCATAGCCCCTACCTTATACTTTCAACCCCAGCAAGGAAGTATCATATGATAGATGGTGTATAACAAGCTGGAAATAGCCATATCTATAAAATGTATGTACTGCCTTCAATCTACCCATTTCTCTTGGAGACATTTATTATTTTTATCTTCTAACAAAACAAATGAAATTGAATCTAAGAAACCTGTGAGATCCAATACAATGTTTTGACTAAAGTGCTAGACTACAGAATCCTTATTCATCTCAGCACGCTTTCAGATAGTCTTGGACAAGCCAATCTATCCCTGTCTCACAGAATTGCTATAAGTATGGCATGATCAAAACTTATACATGTTATTTGAATTCTTGAAGCAAAGACATGATGCAGCAATTGTAAATTAATATTACACAAGAAGGTAGAAACTGAATAATGGGCATGTAAAGCAGACCTTCCACTATATCAGTGGTGGCGAACCTATGGCACGGGTGCCAGAGGCGGCACTCAGAGCCCTCTCTGTGGGCACACGCGCCCTCGCCCCAGTCCTAGGCCTTCAAGCTGGGTTTTATAAAACCTTTTCACTTTAGGCCTCCGCCGCCGTGTGCAAAAAAAAAAAAAGGTTCAATCAGTCAATTTCAACTTCTCGCGGGAAAAAAAAAGATCTTGCAAAGTTTGAATTGATTGATTGAACTTTTTAGTCCCACCCAGTCTGTGGTTACCACTGCAGCCACGCCCACCCAATGGGCCATGCCCATCCAATGGGCCACACCCACCCGGCACTTGACAATGCATAAGTGGGTTTTGGGTTGCAGTTTGGGCACTCAGTCTTTAAAAGGTTCGCCATCACTGCACTATATGAACAGTTGCATCAGATCCGTTCTACAGGGAACTTGAAGTTGAACTGGCTAGATACAGATCACAATCTAGCAAAATATTTTCCTGCATAAGACAAGTTATATTAATAAGACCCAGGCAAAGAACATCATTAGGTCCTGGCATTTATGCCACTGTGCCCAAATCAGAATATAAATATATGTTCTACTTAATGGATAGTGCTACAACCTACATTGTTGCTTCACTTAATTTGAGCTATCGGCTTTTTTCAGAACATGTGTCTGTATGTGTGTGTACGTGGGTGCGTGGGTGCGCCTTCAGGGCAGCATCGACTCCTGGCAGCTGCTCAGGCAAGTGCCTGCAGTTTTCTGGGCAAGCTTGAAAGCTTTGGAGAACAGTGTGATGCAGCATTTCTCAGTGACAGCAGCAGTGCTAAGACTGAAGTCGAGGCCTGGGGTGGTGGCAGCCAGCTGAGATTGCTGAAGGTCCTAGGACTCTACTTCAGGACCAGCCTCAGCATTGCCACTGAGTGCCACTGTGCAGGGCATCCCAGGTTTTTGGGGGGGAGAGATAGGTGGAGGGAGGGTTGCAGTGTCCCTGAGATGGTAAATCTGGGTGAATTGCCAAGCACCCAAATTCTGATTATGTAATCATGGTGGCATTGCAACAGCTATAACTTTGGGCAGCAGTCATAAGTCCCTCCATTTAGCATCATCATAATTTTGCATGAATGAAAGGTTGTAAATTAAAGACTTCCTGTAGGCTGAAAACAAAAATAGTCATTACAATATTGGGAACTGGTTTTTTTCTTTAATATTTCCAAAAGCTTTGATGAAGAAGGCAGCGGTTGTAAAGTTTTCGGGTGCCTCTTTGGGGTATTTGTTGCTTTATTTTAGGCAATGAAAAGTTTGGGGTAGGATCCTTAAAATATACTGGTGTTTGAAGCAATTGGAACTGTCTAAACAATTCTAAGCAGTATGTGTGGAAATCAACCTTTTTTGTTGGGGAAAAATAGTGAGATTTGTGAACAATTTCAACTATATAATAAAATGGTTGCACTTTCCAGTGATAGCAACATGCAATAAGATATTTTTTTTTAAAAAAAAAACTCAATTAATTGTAAGTGTGTTTTTCAAAATATTCCTGTTTATATGGAGATGAATGTTTTAAATTTGGAAATATCTCATGGATTTAGGGATAGGTTTTGTTTTGTTATTTTTATATTCCTAGGCTGCCTTGCACGTTCTACATTTCTTCATTTTTCTGGCTGCTTACACATTACTCATTGCTGACCTTTCAACCTGATTCTGCTGAGAAGTTTGTAATATATGAGTGATAAATCTTTGACCTAGTAAACATATGGCTTCTGTAGGCTGCTATGTTAAACATTTCTCAAAGCTCTTCATAAATTTACTTAACTGTTGTTTTGTATTCAGCCTATCTCCAAGAATAACTAACATTTAGTCTCCCTTCTTAATAGCCTTCTAGTATGCAATAGTCTCAAAAAAGGAGAATATTTAAAAAAAAACTACCCACTTCTCTGTAAATAGGTATAGCTAATTTACATTTATAGTGAGAACTGATATTCCATGAATATTGTGGAACAAACATTTTTGCCAAGCTTATGAACAGGTCTATTTGCCATCATATGCACTTCTTATAGCATATAAGAATTACAATGTTATAGATGGGAAACAATTCCTAACAGAAAATACTCAGTACTCTCATCTTGTGAGATAAACTTGTGTTTCCTATAACATGGTGAACTCACTTTGCTGAAGTCTTCAAAAAGAGACATGATTGTCATCTTTTCTACCCCACTTTACCCTTTTGTCTATGACCTAATAAATCTTTGTAAGCAGAGTTAGCCATTCGTAAGTTCTTCTCTATTGTATCACTAATTAATTATTGCTGACCAGTCTGACCAGCCGCACATGGTTTCAGAACATGATCAAAGTCAATTTCCAATGAATCTAGTAAACCAGATGTCAGATTAGTACATTCTTGTGGCTTGCTACAAAGATTTTATTTCTGGATCTCAATAAAGCCTTGCCAAAGAGAAAGGACATTAATATATTCCTAGCAGGTCAGTCCAAAGGTCATTCTCCAAAACCTGCAATGGATTGTGTGGCAGAATGTGGCGCCTTGTTTATGTCCAAGTGAAATAGTCATGCCTTTTGCTCAGTCTCACTTAACTAAAATAGATTTTCATTGACAGTTTTACAATGTTAGTCAAAAGCACAATTTATTTAAGACATTTGGGTCCTCAACAGGAATAAAATATTTACCAGCGTCAGTGGAAACAGTCATCATGATGATACAATTAAAGTTTTACACAACTTCAGAAGTTCATCTCTCTTCTTGTTCAGGCTCATGATAACATGAGTTTCATTATGTTGTATTTATGCTTTACTATCTTTCTTCCTCTTCATTGTATTTTTGAAGGCAAAAATGAAACAATGATTGTTCCTCAATTAGAGTTCTCCCAATTTTGAGGCTTCCAGGCACATACACTAATAGTTAACTCTGGTGTAGTCATAATGGTTCCATCATGTGCCTCCAAAGTTAAACCACTGAGAAATAGAAGAGTAGTAGTTTCAGACTCCTGGGAAATCCATTATTTAGGGATGTGAAAAAATCTTTAGAGAAAAAAGAGTAAAGGAGAAGAAGAAGAAAAGAAAATCAAATAGGACAAAAAAAGGGCTGAGTATACACAGGAGTGGGGCTAACATCCTATAGCAGCAAAGAGAAATGGAAAATGTTTAATTCTTTGCTGTCATTTAGTGGCCATGTGGACTCTGCAGCCCAAATCTGGGAACCTTTCTCCCCACTTATTAGAGTGGTATGGATCTGTGTGAATGTGCTTTAGTTTATTGTCAGAGATATGGGGAACATTTTCAGTCCATTGGTTATTTTTGCATAGATTTTTTTAAAAAAAATTACATATATACACACACACACACACACATAGTGAATTAGATTCTTATTCTTGTAGAATAGGGGTCAAACTGCCAGCCCATGGGCTGGATGTGTCATGTGGAAGCCGCGCTCACCCCAGTTCCGGCAAGGGGAAAAAAGTCACGATACGTCGCGACACGTCATGTGACACGGCGAGTTTAACACCTTTGTTGTAGAAGCTGATTTACATTGTAATTAAGGTGACAATTATACTTGCAAAAAAGTCTACTCAATCCTTTGAGTTCTTCTGAGAGCACTGTGTTCCTACAGGAAGAATTATGGCCTGGGAGCAGCCTTTGACCTATTCTGTAAAATGCATCCCCCACAAACTGCAGGATTTTCCCTTTGCAGTGCACTCTAAATTGGCTATGTTACCAGATGATGTCACACAGTCACGTGATGTTTCAGAAAGTGATGTTGAAAAGCAGCCCCTCTGCAAAGACTCCCTCAGAGCTATACATGTGCAAGGCATTAAAGATTAAAGAGAAGAGAGAGAAAAACCAGCATTCATGGATCAGGCCAAGATGCATCTTAGTTCAGCATCCTTTTTTTCTTACAATGGTCAACCTGATATCGTTGTTATTCCTCTGCAGATAGCATTTGGAGGCATGTTGCTCCCAATCCAGAGGAAACAATGAGATGTCAAGGCCAATAGTCCTTGAGAAGTCTATCCTCCCTGAATATATTCAACCCCTTTTACAGTTAGTGGCCAGAACTACATATCATAATGAATTCCACAAATCAATTCTGCACTATGTGGAAATGTGCTACCTTTTATTCTGTTTTATATCTCCTTTCTGATCAGCTTTATTGGATGGCCCCTGGTTTTACTACAGTAATTTGAGAGAAGGAGAAAAACCTCTCTCTGTCCACTTTATTCATTTCATGGATGATATTATGTCCCTCAATCCTCCCCTAGGCTACCTTTTTCCAAGCTAAAGCATTGCTCAAAAAGAAGATATATGAGATTTTTGGTTGACCTCTTCTAACGTTTTCCCACAGTTTTTATATCCTTTTTCAGGCATGGCCACCAGAACTGTACACAGAGGGAGACATTGTACAGATTTATATAAGGTATTTCAGAATTGGTATTTTTTGTTTTCAGTCTTAGTTAGCATTCCATAAAAGGACAAGACCTCTTATCTCAGGGCCACTGAGTTTACGCAAAAGCCTTTAAAGAAGGACTTTGTATTTTGAAAATCTGCACATACAGTGTCTATAGGGTCACCCCATCTACACATCAACTGACACTCTCTAAAAACTCCTGAACATTGATAAGACAGGATCTGCCTCTACAAAATCCTTTATTATCTTCTTTCTTTCCCCTCTGTGTGCCTAGGTTTTTTTTTCTTTCATTATGGTTCCTATCAATTTGCCTGGAACAGATATTAGGTTTAGCAGCCAGTAATTTCCTAGATTTCACCTGAGCCCCTTTTTAAAAGTAGATGTCACATCGGTTTCTTTCCACTCCTTTAACACTGAGCCTAGTTTGCGGGCCTATTGACAATTTTATGCTGTTTTCATCTTTAAGAAAAGAAAAACACATGCTAGTCTAATTTCATTGCTGCTGTCATTTTTCATGCTGTCACTGTGTTGGAATAAAGTTCTTAAATTGATGCTAATACAAATAGCAATAGCACTTAGACATATATACCGCTTCACAGTGCTTTACAGCCCTCTCTAAGCCGTTTAGACAGTCAGCCTATTGTCCCCAACAATCTGTGTCCTCATTTTACCGACCTCAGAAGGATGGAAGGCTGAGTCAACCTTGAGCCGATGAGAATCGAACTGCTGAACTGCTGGCAGCCGGCAGTCAGCAGAAGTAGCCTGCAGTACTGCATTCTAACCATTCCATTCTTGGTTGAATCTGTTTATATATTTAAAATTCAGACAATAATGTGGACCATTTTGTGTTTTGGAAGGGGGGGGTGAAGGAAGAAAAAATGGAAGAGGAATGGATTCTCTTAAACCAAATAAATGGTAATTTCATTTATTTAATTCATCAAAATTATGAACTATCTTTTCATTAATATAAGAACCACCCAAAGGAATACAATATAAAGGCTATCTGTACATTCATTTTGACCTAGGCTTTAAAAACAATCATTGCATGAAGTATCTTCTATGTCTGTCACATTTCACCTGCTCTAGCTTCAAAGCTGCTCCTTCAAGAAAGGTGGCTGTTGAATAGAGAATCACAGACCTGAATGATGGCTTCTCACCTAGATCTTCTAGTGTCTGTCTCTTCATGGCAATGAAGTGTTGAGGTATCTAGGCTAATAATACCATAGTCTTTTGCCATTCTTCTATGATTAAAGTTATTACTTCTATTTTCAAATGAAAGTGAATGACTATAGTCTGGTTAAAGATTATTAGACTAAGCTTCTAATCTTTCACGTTCTCAAACCAGGAGTAAATCTCAGTTTCCCACAAAACCTTTTGCAGTTAATTTCAGAAAAGGTAGCCACAGGAGTATTGCAAATGTCTTTGAAAATAACCTAAAACCATGTACCAAATTAATCATAAATTGGATTTATGCTTTCAGTGGGATTTAAGTCATAAATTGTTTAATCACTGACCCTATCTAAAAAAATTGCTCTAAAGCACCACTGTAGAGTCTGATTTATTTATGCTGAAATTCTCAGAGCAATACCATCAAATGTGTGAATACCTTCAACAATAGTATGTTGAAAATTTACTTCCTAGTACTATTTTCAATGGAGAATTTTGACTCACTGAAACTTTTCAGTTGGCTAATTTTGTCAGAAAAGAGTAACCGGTTCACCCTTCATCCTATATTATCTTAAAAACCTCTGCACTAGAAGGGAAGTAGCCCTGACCAGTATAAATCATAGCCCCACCCCTTTCAAGGCAGAAGTGTCTTTAGGCACTGCATTGCTAAGAGCTGGGACTGGGACCTGTACCAATCTATTGCCATCAGTGTTGGGTTGTTTTTGTTTATGTGTTTTAGTAATGTTGTAATTAGTAAAGTGTAATTAGTGGAAGAAAAAGTCAAACATAATACAATGCACTTTTTAATTAAACCATGAAAAGTATTTAGTACATAGTATTTATAGTATTTATAGTATCATATCAGAATTCAAATCAGAATGCAATTAATCATATTGATTCTGAATTTTAGCAAGGTCTGAGCACACCAAGTTTGTAAAACAGGTGATAGAACTCCAGCAAATGTGGTTTTGTGTGTAACCACAATTTACATAAATTTTACTCAGCCCAGACCTACTGCTCAACTTTCTTAATCTTGCGAAGCAGCAGCAGTAAGAAATATGTCATTTCTGTATGGACCCTTCTTTCAGTATGCTGTCCTTTAAATGTCATCATAGCATTTCTGCAAGCCCAAGACTTGTGTACCATTCTAGCAATGGTCAAAATACACTATGTACAAAATAGGAAATATATTTTCAGAAGTAACAACTTTAATATTGGCATAGGCACAGAGCATTGGATAGACTGTAGTCCTGACAAAATCACATTGCTGCTTGGAAGATTGTGATGTCTCTGTATGACAGAATCAATGGATGGTGCAAAATTATTGAGGCAAAACAATTGATCATGATATTTGGAGAATAGTTCATCAATACAGGGAACTTTTATTTAGTTCAGCACCAGTATGACTTTTTTCTGAGCAACGTCAGCTCCAAAGGAGCTCCTTTATTGCATCCCCATCCTTGACTGGCCAGTCATAGAGATGCTCTTTCAGCTATAAAATTAACTGTCTGGATATATCCTGAGAAACAATATGAATTAGAAGTAATAGTCAGTTTGGCCATGAAATTTTGGCCAGGAGGTTCTATACAAATTGAATATAACCATCAATTGATCACACACCCTTTGACTAAAGTGTGGGAAAGATGATATTCAGCATGTATTTGACATTTCTCCAGGATCAGTGTGTTACTACATGAGTGATTCTAGATGTCAGATCTTAACATGTTAATTTTTAATGGAGAATAAAAGTTGATGTTTTTCAAAAAAACAAACACGCATAAGTTGATCATTTTCTAAAACCAGTTAAACAGTGCTCCTACTTTGATCTCCACAAACCATAGAATTTTGATACTCCATAGTTTCTTTCAAGACTGTAGATCAGGGGTGGCAAACTCGCAACATCACGTGACGTGTCGCAACATATCGTGACTTTTTTGTCGTTGCCGGCAATGGGGTGGGCACGGTTTTGGCATGACGCATCTGGCCTGCGGGCCGGCAGTTTGACACCCCTGCTGTAGATATTCTCCCTTGACAATGTTTGTTGCACTGAAATCAGTGTCCACCTGAACTCTTTTTTACATGTGTAAACAGACAAATCCAGCTTTTTAGAAGAAAAGGGGAGACAAATAAGTCTGAATAGCTGGAAATAATTAATATAGAACCTGACATATCAAAAATGTAATTTGTCACTTGTGATTATAGCCTGAATCTTTCATTTTATATTTGCATACTTCACTGCTCTTTCCTAGCTAACATTAGATTCCACGTGGTTAGAATTAAGTCTGACTTATGACCTTCCTTTATTAAAGCCAAATTATTCTGATGTCTCAAATTCAGGAAAGAAACTAGTGCAACAAGAACTGAGGTACATATATCTAATCCACTAATAAATGTAATTTGAGCTCTACTGATTAATGTTCTGTAATTGTAATAACCTCATTCAATTCCTTAGGATTAATGCTTTTATAGGAAAGACTATTTTCTTCAAGTTCTATGAGAAGTCAATTCTCCTTACAACAAAGTTAAAGTGTTGAGTACAAATATCATTCATGGTGACAGATGCTTCTAAAAAGAAAATGTATTAACTATGGAATGTTTATACTGAACTGGAAGTCAATGATTTGGAGAGAGAGAAGAATGTATACTGTAATGTCATCACGTACAGAAAAGAAGTTGATACGAACAAGACTCCCATCACTGGAATATTTATTCTGCCCAGTATCCAAATTTAGCAGAATCCTAACTATGAATCAGTTTTGTGTCCAGAAGGGATGAGTCAAATCAGTCTAGAACAGATAATCTTTCATGCATCCAAATTTCTATTTTTTTGTTTATATTAAAATAGAATCTCCCCCAAATGCATAAATGTCTCAAAAATAAAAAGGAAATTATATTTTTCTTTTGAAACAAAAATATTGCTAAAATGCAAACCTACAAAGGAAGTGATATAAGTGCAACAATTATTTCAATTTCACAAATGTATTTCTTTCATGGTCAGGATTTACTACACTGATGAACTAACCTGCAGTTTTAAAAAACACACTCAGGAAAAAAAGTAACACAATAAGACTAATCAGCCAATTTAAGCTATGGCTCCTATAAATTTCATTATATTTCTGAGTTCAGGAGTAAAAACAATTTAAAAACGTCCAAGTTTAAAATGTGCTTTTAAAATAAATAATCCAAATCTTTTCCTCCCATATTTTTTTTGGTAAACATTGATTCAGTCTTATTTTCTAAACAATAAAGTAGATATTTGACACAACTGTACCCCAATCTGTAGATAATTATTTAAACCTGCTTGCATTCCTGTTACACAAAGCTTCTCTAAAAAACAGATTAAGCTTTACTTAAGGCAGTAAAAGTCCCTCTGTGTTTGTGTTTAGCACAGCATTCCTATTTTTTTTAAGAAATGGTCTTTCCCAGTATTTATTTCCCATTCCTCTGTGAAGTTTTGTCTTTCTCCATGTGTGTGCACGTCCATATATGAAGCTATTCTTTTGATGTAGCACCTTTTAAAAACTTTTAAGAACCTATTTGAATAGAGAATGAGCTGGAGGCACAATGACATAAAGGAATTTCAGGGGGACATGATGAGACTTATTGAGCTGAGTGATGGCCAACAAATATGCAGTCCACCTTGATCTTTTTTAATGCACATTTGCAGCTGATATGCAATAATACTGAGGGATAAATATTCCAGCCAATATGGCATTCAACTTTGGAAATGTGTCTTTGCAGTTCTGTTTAGGGCAAAGATATCACTGTTGATAGAAGAAGGGATTTTTACAATGAGACTTTTGCTTTAACTGTTAGCCCTGTTTGATCTTCACAAGAAGCCTATGAGGTGGAACATGCAGGCTGGGACTGCACTGCTAGAGTAACTAAAACAAAATTGGAGACTTGGGTTTTAGCGTTTTCTAAGAGAACCAGTCCATCATGTTAAACTATGTATAGACATTATTCATTTGTTTAACTTCATTTCTCCTTTATTTTTAGTCAATACAAGGCAGCATACATACATAATAATCCAGCAGTCTATTTTCTCTGCAACAAACACCTAGTGAGCTGAGTAAATCAGTATGAGAGTTCTAAAAAGAAAGTGGTCTACTAATATCTTAAATAAAAAAAATATTCATTTTATATTTGAGAATAGGCAGCCCGAGGCCCTAAACAGAAAGAAAGGGAGGGAGAGAGGGAGAGAACTGCTTCTTGGAAGTGCCTCAAGGGCTGTGTTGCAGACAGGAGATAGGTGGTGTCTTATCCCTCCCGCTCTGTTGAGAGAGGGCTGCTCACTGTTAACATAAATGGCCTCTTTTACCCCTCTTTCAAACCAATGGTCCACATTTTGGATAGAAAGTGCCTATCTCCTTTCTATGGCACAGCCCTTACCACAGTTCCAAGAAGATTCCAGCCCATTTGCTCTCTGATAGAGATGACTCTGAGGGCCCCAGATAAACCCCCAAGTGGCCTCAAGAGCTCCCAGGGAGAGTGCTAGTGATCAGATGACTGCAAAGAGTGAGAGTGATCAGATGACTGCAAAGAAATATGATCCTTCCAACCCTTCTCTCCATCCTGTCAGAACTAATCCTTCCATCGCTGCCACCACCCTGCCAGAACCGATGAAACCTTTTGAATGAGAAGTGAAATGTCTTCTTCCTCAGGGAAAAAACAGTCCAGTTGCCTTTTGAAAAAGCACCTTTGAGATAGGCACAAGATGTGTTATTGTTGATAGTACACAGTGTTAATATCTGCAGTCCTCACAAATGATCTTTGCTTCACTATTATAAGAGATTATTTTGTTACCTTTTGTTCTTCAGACTTTTTGCCTATTTCTCAACAACTCTATTCCACTGCAACTTTCTCAATAATCCTCTTCCTTATTGAAACATTCTCTCTACATTTTCTTGTTTTATTAAACTATGAGAAGGTTTAGTTGTTTGGACATAATGTATTATGAAAACAGCAATTGTGCACTGCTAACCAGGGTTTAAGTGGATTGTGTGAATACAGCTATGGACTGATAGCAGTTAGCCCATGTTCACTTCGTGGAATAGATGGGACAAGGTAGATTTGAATCTCTGCTTAACTTATATTCTGTGGGCAAAACTATTGCAGGACTAATAGGATTACTTGCAAGTTTTTTTTTTTTTTGCTTTTTGTTTTTTTTGTACTTTTCTGCTATTTGTTTGGAGCAGGATAACGCAAGGCTTAGTACTAGGTGTAGCAATTAAACTCTCTACCTGTTCCAAGCAGAACAAAGAAGATTATATCAGTACATTTACTGCAGAAAGTTAGGAAGCCATAAACACAAAGAAATTTTCCATCTAATGGCACCTCAGAAGTAGTTTATATATGTTGGATACCCCATTTAAATCTTGGTCCTCTTTCTTCTGCCTATAAAGCCTTGAACAGAGAGACATTTACAAAATGCCTTTGTCTCTAACGCATTCAACCTCCTATCCAGCTTTCATTTAAGCTTTAAATTTAAAGATTTAAGCCTTTCCTTCCATGCTGTTCTGTTGAAAATCACTGTACTTTCTGTTTATCATAAGAAGAAAAGTAGTTCCCATTTCCTTCAGGTCAAAAGGCCTTAAAACCTAGCACATCAGATAGACATAACTACTTGTTTTAATCAGGCCTAAGCAGTTCTTGGAGATTCATTAAGGAAAAACATATTGTGGAGTGCAGCAATTCTTGAAACCAGGCCCAAAGCTTATTCTTCACAAACAGCCCATCTGCTGGCATAGATTTCATATGAAGCAAGTATCTCCTCTAGACATATTTACTACTTCTGTTTTTCATTTTTGTTCATTTCTATGCTATTTCAGGAACATGAGGCTAAGCAACTGCATTGTTCTCAGAATCATGTTCAAAGCACATGTTTTTAATGGCCTCCACTTTTTTTCTAAATTCCTCCCATCTTTTTTTTTGGGGGGGGGGAGTTTGTTCCTGATAATTCAACTCTGTTTTTTTGATTAGGAAATTATAGAACAAAATTTTAATTACAGTGTTTGGATGGTAAGCAATTAGTAGACTAAATGTTTTGCTGTTGGTAGTGGGATAGTTATGTCTTGTCTGGAGAAATACCAATTGCTGGGCACATTATTATGGGAGGTTAAACCCGAGGTCAGTGAATTGGAACTGCCAAATACATCACATTCTTTAGGTAGGTCCTGCATGGCTAACAGAAAACAGAGCTTCCTTCAAACTCCTGCAGCTGGCTGGGGAGATCTTTCTTTCCCCTTTTTTTTAAATAGCCATATGCAATGCAAAATGACCAAAATGTCAGATTGTATTATAAATTAATCTCAGTGTAACAATTACAAAAACTCTGTGGAAGTTTGAGCCTTTTCAAAATATTTTGATAGGCTAAAAACAAAAACAAAAACAGTGAAAAGATGATAAAGCACTTCTAGACTATCAAGTCATATCATCTTACAATACAGGTCATTCATTTGGAAGAATAAAAATGGCTTGTTCACATGGAAAATCACTTAAGGGCTTTTTAAGGCTTTTGCTTCTATGAGCACTACTTTAAGAATCAATAATGTTGGAACATTAAAGAATGCATGGTAATGCAGTCTATTTTTGTATATTAATTCATAGCACAAATAAAAGAACCCAGTTGATCAACCACATTCTTGACCTGATTTCCATGTTCTGTGCCTCACCCACCCCTCAAAATGTTTCCTGTTGATCATATGAAGATTAACTGAAGTGCCTCAGGAGAATGCATATTTCAGCACTGGTACAGCCCAACTTCAGTACTGCCTGGTAAGTGTAGAATTGTTACCATATAATCCTGACTGAATCCAAGAGAGACTTCTTGAATTCTTCCTTGTTTTTGTAGAGATTTATGCCTTTGCTTGAAAGTTTTACTTTTATATGAACTATTTCCCAATGTTAATAGGTCTGTGTTTTTGAAATGAAAATAGTACCAAAAGGACTTATTATATTTTCTTGGATAATTTGTTCCAGTCTGCAAACGGTTTCAGGGTTATTCTTCAGTTTGAGAGTGACCACTTCCCACACTTCTTATATGTAAAATCTATAGTTCCATAATTTCATGTGGAAGATTTATAAGAGCCATATGATTTTCCAGGGAAAAGATCATGTTGCATCAAGTAAATAAATACTGTAAATAAGCTTGTCAAGGCAATAACACAACAATTTTTTTCTGAGTAACTTTAAGGTATGCATCTTTTTTTTTTAATCTATAAAGTCTCCTGACAACATTGTTCGGGATTTACAAAAATTGGCTGATATAATGCAGGTATTGCTCTAAGCCATGGTTTGATAAAGGTGTGGAAGCCAAGAAACATTTACTGGCAATTATAGGTTCATAAAGCTAATTAAAATATAATGTCGATGTAGGATCATCTGAAGCAAAAGCAGCTTTATGAATAAGTTCTCAAACATCAGAAAAGTGTTGCTATAAAAGATACCTGGGCCTGTCTCTCTCTAGCAATAAGAAATAAGACCTCAGTTTATTTTGACTTTTCTCTACAGACCACCATATAAATGTCACATTTCCTATAAATAATTGTATTCCACCTGAGAGAAAGGAGAGAAATTTTAGAGAACCATACTAGGATACCATAGATCAAAAAGTCCCACTATAAAATCTAAAGTTGTAGCATGTAAATTCCTTCTAATAACCAATGGAAAACAGGTTGGCCAGCAGTTTTTTTGAGAAAAATATGGGTGGATATGGGAATGAGAGGCTTCTAGGAAGGAAACTACACCTACCCACAGCCTTAAAACTCTTCAGAACTCATGAAAAAAAAGTCTCCAAATCACATTATTAAACAGTTGAAAATTGCATACTAGTTAGATGTAAGCGGTTTCTGTATTATCAGTAATTCCAAGCCTCCCAAACTTTGAAATAGTGTTGTGGACCCTCAAACCAATGTGTTTTAATAGGATGCTGGTTAAACAGGGAGATTAAGTTCTTGATTTAATTTGACTTTTACTCATTAGATTCTCTTAAGCCAGACAATATTACTCACAGCTTCCTCGGATGGTTATGAGAATAAAGTGGAAGTGATGAGAACCAGTTTGGTCTAATGGTTAAAGTAGCAGGCTAGAAAATGGGAGAATGCAAGTTGTAGTCCTCTTTTAGGCATGAAAGCTATCTGGGTGACTTTGGGCCAGTCACTCTTTCTCAACCCAACCTACCTTACAAGGTTCTTGTTGGGAAAATAGGAGGAAGAAGAGGTATTACGGTAAGTATGTTGACAGCCTTATTTTTTAAAAAATAAAGGCAGGATATAAGTAAATAAACTATGCTTTAAGCTACTTGAACAGAAAAGTAGGATATAAGCTGATTAATTATTTATGTGATTCATAGCAAATTGCTCTCTAAAGTTTCAGATAGATCTATGTAAAGTGATTACAATCCATTTCAACGAAGTGATTTGGCCCAAGGAAATGATAGAATTCACATCGACCACAAAAAACCAGACCTCTCTACTTGCTTTGATCAAACAATGTTGGTAGCCTTGAACTGAAAAATCACGTGTAGGGAGGGTTGCTTTTGGATTGATCACAGTGCACCCCACAGCTTTGCTAAGATTCCATGCTGGCTTGCCTTGGATGACCTTCAGTGCAGAGGGAAGGATACCAGGTTGGTCAGCTCAATGCTTGTTGCAAGAGGGTCCACAGATGAAGTGAACTTAACCAACCTGGAAGGCAAGATGTTTTTGGCAAGCTTATCTGGAAAAAGTGAGGAATGTGTCCCTTGAAGCATTGTTCACTTCATTTCTCTCTTTGAAATGAGAGGAGCCCATTGCTTCATGAAACAGTTTATTTCTTCAACACTGTGTTAAAACTTTGCACAGCTCTGCTTTGTGTTTCTTTCCTTGTCTTGGTCAGGATTTGAGGTACAGTAGTTTTTATGAAGTTGAGATTTTCATCAATTCTTCCAGCAGTAATCCATTGACATCCATTTAGGAGACAAGAATAATATGTCCAACACAGATTCTACTATTACTACAAATGTCCTTTAAATCAATACATTTATTTATTTATTTAAAGCTAAACCTAACATTTTAATCATTAATGTTCATTTTTTTCACTAATGTTAGTTTTTAAATCCCTAATTTTAAATTAGTTAAAAAATGGAATACATAATGGACACAACTATTTTTAACAATTTGATCTTTCCAAAAGCTGCTCCTGAAAGTTGAGCAACCTCTTAGAACAGTAGTGGAATTCATTGGTGAGGACTGTGGATAGTTAAGAGAGAGTAAGAGAGGCAAGTGCAATATTTGTACAAAACCACCTTTGGACACAATCCATTTTGTCTCTTGTGGTAGTAAAAGAAAAAAGTGACAAAGCTGTCTTGTTGTCTTATAATGTAAGTTCTGTACATTATATGATACAGAACTTTCAGCGTCAATGTACTAGAATTTCTGTATGTATTTTGCAATAAGTAGCAAGGGCATATTCATCTACTTCTTTTTAAAAGAAAAGAGAAACTTAAAACTTTCTCCATGGCTGATGAATCCACAGTTGGAATATTCATTCTCTCCCCTCTTTGGAAGACATATTTGCTGAAGAAATGCGGTTAGTACAAATATAGATCTAGCAATAACATTGATTTTGATAGCAATTAAGTGCTTGTCCTTTTCAAGCAATGTTTTTTCTTTCCCACATTTGGAAATGGGTGGGGAACAGAAGGACAGAGGAAGTGAGATTCTGTGTTTTAAATCTGTTTTTAATGGCTTGGTGGAGATTTGTTTTTACTCTTTTGGTCCAGAGTAATTTTTTTAACTGACCCCTGGGATTTCATGACACACCACAGCTAATGAATGAATCATACTTTCAAAGCATAAATAAAAAGAGCTATGGTTTAACTCTCACTGCAAAAAGGGAAACATGCAACTGAGATGGGTAGCAGGTCACTGCTACTTTATTGTGAAGATCAATATAGAAGGAAAAGGTAGGACTGAGGAAAGCAAAAAGCTGGGACAAAATACCTTGATAAATATTTACTGAACTCTGATTATCCAAGTATGTTGAAGCTGACATTTCTCTCCATATGTTCTGTCACATCAAATCTCGATGAGACAATAGAAAGCATGAACTTACGTACACAAAAATACGGAAAGTAAGCTAACAAGGCAGAAGTATTATAGACTTAAAATCACGGGCAGCTACAACAGCTGTTGAATGATGAAAAGGTATGTAACTCAAAACAATCGAACAGCCACCTTCAGCCATTTGCATGGTGGAAAACACCTAAAATAAAATTGGAAGACATTTCAGACCACTCTGAAATAAACAAGAAAAACAAATGCTCCTTTTCTGGAGAAAAAAATGTTTTGTCATAATACAAAGGTCCAGTTTTTAGTATTGTATTACTTTGAACCTCCCCCAATATTCTGAGCACGCAATCTCTACTCAGGAATTAGTAGAAGCTGGGCTGAGCTTTCCTTCAGATTAACCCTTGATTGTTGGTAAAGATCAGTGTTACCATCAATATCCATTAGTGCAAAAGGGCTCAAGGTGTAGTGAAGAGCAGGAATCTATTCATGGCCTGGATATGGAAATATAGATTCCTACATAACATTCCCAAATCTGCAGTGCAGACCGCAAAATATAACACCGAGTTTCATGCTTATTACATTTGCTTTGAAAATGACAGCTAGTCTTTTAAAAACCCACTGGGGTGATAATTTTACTGGAAGTCCCTTGCTAGTAATTCAATCCTTCAGCTTTCTTACAGATTTCTAAATGCAAGACATGTTCATTTTACGGTTGGAACTCTGGTGGCTAATTCTGATTTATTTTTGGTTGCATGTCAACACAGCTGATGTTGGCATAGTTTGCCATTCATGAATATTAGCCAGGAAAATAAAAAACCATAATTTTTCCTGAAATTGCCTGTAGCCAGGTGCCAGAGGGACTATGAAAGGAGTGGGTTGCTATGCTGTCCAAAGCTTGTAGAAGTGCTAAATATGGTAAGAGATAAGGCAAAATAATCAATCCTCCTGGCCAAAAACCCACAAAAAAGCCAGGCTTTATAAACTACCAAGTGTCTTAATAAATACATTTTCTGGTAGGTTAGAAAGGAAAGACATATGAGTTGTAAAACTATGGGAGTGTTCCCCAGTATAGGACTCCTATTAATGCCAACAAGATTTAGTTTGTGCAGACTTGCTTTGAATTTGCCAAGAAACGTGGCATTCTTCATGCCCTTGCCAAATTGAATGTCCTCTAATATCTGCCAGAGGAAACATAGTACTATGAAATTCATAGCATGGTGACATATAAGCTCATTGATTAAGCCAGTTTTATAAAATAAGACAGTGGGTCCTGGCTAAACAACAAACTGAAGTTAGAAATAAAAGACAGCAGCTACAGAACTGATCAGATATTTCCTCTTATGCTTCTGTCTTGCTCCTTCTGATATCAGGGAATTCAAACTGAGTCTTCCTATTCTTCTACCATATTCCCAAAATGCCTTTTCTGCATGATAATAGAGGAAAATGTTGAAAAGTGCCAGACCTGTCTGTTCTGTCATCAGAAGAGTTTTAGAAACACACAGTATTCCAATTTCACTCTTCCAAGTGAATAATAGGTTTGCTATGTTAGTTCCAGTTGATCAACATGTTGTTAATTTGTCACCTTGATTTTCATGTATCTTCTCTAAACCTCACTTAGAATTTAGCCCAATTCTTAACATATAAATACATCTCAAAACACGAGTGTACAAAACTATTTATTAACCAAACATCAACATGAAAGAGGTGTTATGCCCATTTGGTTGTTATAAAGGCGAAAGTGAATGATATTTTCAATGTATGCTGTCAATCTGTATTTTTTACATTTGATCTTTTATTTACAAAATAATAACAATAATAGCAACAGACAGATGATTGAAGGGACACCTTCCTTCAGCTGCTTACAGTATTAATGCAGCCGATTGAATTGAAGTATATCCATTTTATTGAGGTAAAATAACATGCTTCCATCAGGAGCTTTGTCTCACTGAGATACAGCAATTTGCTTTTGCACAGGGCTACAAAAACAGGTCAAAGATTGAGATGACCATTAGGTGGCAGTAGCATGTTAAAACTGTTCTATGGGTCTCTTTACTGCCATCTAGTAGTCTCCTGGATTTATGCAACCAAGTTATAATTGTGCCTTTTGAGATGGATTGCAGCTGATCTGCAAGGCCTAATAATATTGATTTTGTCAGACTTGCGCTGGAACAGTGAACAGCTCCTAGAAATGTAAGCAGAGTATTCCCCATTACCTAGTACTGATCCTTTTTTACTGGCACTGCCAAGGGTTTATCCAGAGATCTTCTGCACACAAAGCATGTACTCAACCACTGAGTTAGTGTCTTTTTATTTTAACTATCTCATATTTGATGCATAGCCAAATTAGAAATGACATCTTTGGCACCCAGTTTCTATAATGAAAGCCAATAAACCTTTGGGTAGATATGTTCTTAGGTTAAGGAACTGTGACTGTGTTTTCTTAAAAAAAAATTATAAACGGTTTAACTTCAAAAATCACAAAGCATAATGGCACAGACTGTTTTTGTTGAATCACATGTTCTAAGATAAATGGCTCATGAATCAAGGGCTGGCAGCTTAGCTCGCTGGAGTTTATTAATTCTTGTACTGTTTATCCCCTTGCATGTGGCCCAGCAAAAGCAATTTGATCTTCAATATACCAATCTTACACATTACTTTATCATTTTACAATAGGCTGTGCAAAAAAAAAAAAATCCCTCTGAAGTAAAACAATGGTATGGTGGAGGGGTTTTCTGCTTGAAACTGTGATGTTGCTGGAAAATGCAACCACAACTTTAAAAACACCATTGTTCTAGAGCAATGAGGTGAGAATACAGCTTTCTGCCACCTGGATGAACTTTAAGAAGTCATTGTTTCTCTGGGTTTAAATCTTATTCTGCTTTAAGAGCTTAGCTAATTTGAAAAATATTCTAAAACAGCAGACGCATATAAAATATGAATAATAAAAGTTTGAAAGAAAGATAGCATGCTATAGTAATCAGGGTGGTGCTATAATAGTAATTGGTCGAACAGCTTTTCTGATATTTAAAAGAAAAGGCTAAGGTGAAAAAGTAAATGATTCCACTTTATAAATAAAATGGAACAGCACTAAAACGGACATATGTCTAAGCAAAAGAGCAGCTTTTTTTTTAAAAAAAGAAATCCTTTCTTAATGTCCACAGGATTTCAAGTATAGCCTCAGATAGAAAGTCCATACAGAGAATGGTAAGGATAGCTGAGAAGATCATAGGAAGCTCGCTCCCTGGTATTCAGGTTGCTGTTTATAAGCACTATGTGCTTAGAGCTCGAAGCATTGTTAGAGACCCCACACATCCACTTTACGGTCTGTTTCTGTTGCTCCCCTCTGGGAGGAGGTTTCAAAGTATTTCTAGCAGGACTACCCGATTCTGTAATAGCTTTGTTCCCTATGCCATCCGTCTGGTAAAATCACAAGAATCGTTTTTCTCGCCATGCACATGTATACATAACCCGAACTAGACTGTTGTTTCTCTGTGTCATATAATATATGTAGGTATATGCATAATGCTGTATTTATTTATTTATTTATTTATTTATTTATTTATTTATTTATTTATTTATTTATTTATTTATTTATTTATTTATTCATTTATTTATTTATTCATTTATTTATTTATTTAATATTTATGTAGTGTATATCAGAGGTGGTGGCCATCTGCAACAAAATTTCATTTTAATGTATGCCGATTAGTGTACATTCAAAGTGACAATAAAGTTATTATTCTATTCTATAAGTATTATTTGGAGTTATTTTTAAAATGAATAACACAATGGTTTTGACACCTATTTGTAAATAGAAGTGGTTTGAAGCCTAGCGGACATATTTATTATTAATTTTATTTCCCTGAGCTTCCTATTGTCTCTGTGTTTTGTTGTTTTCATTTTAGTAAGCCTGGCAGTGCTTACTTCACTGTTTTTCAGTCACCTGCTATATAAAAGTTTCATTCTGGTTACTGGGATTAGTTTGTAGGAAGCTGGGTTTCAAACCAAATATTTTTAAAAAATTTCCAAGGTAAATGCTATAAACATTGCACTATTACAACATTCCTTGCAACAGTAGCTCCAAATGGTATAAGACAGGGATAGGCAACCTTGGCTCTTTTATGACTATTATGGCTGGCTCAGGAATTTTGGGAGTTGAAGTCCATGAGTAATAAAAGAGCCAAGGTTGCCTACCCCTGGTATAAGAGATCAGAATATGGACTGAAGCAGTTGAAAGGATTACCCACTTCTACCATCCAGTCAATGAGCATCTGCATTTAGCATGCAACAAATTGAAGCACACTATCTACATTTTGTAATTTTGTCTTCCACACTAACAAGGAGACTGTTGTGCTGAACTTGTCCTATGAGCTGTCCAATTCTTGTTCATTTGCAATATACAAACCCTAACAAGGAAGAGTAGATCCTCCATCATCCTCAGTAGCCAATAGACAGCAAGAATACATGCATGTTCTTTGAAACATAAATGTTCAATATTTCGCATTATGGGAGAGACCATTGGTATGAATGCACATGTGAATGATTGTGTGTGTGTGTGTGTGTGTCATTCATTCATTCATTCAAGTTAAGATGTGGAAATGTGGAAATTGTAAGTGGAATATTAGAGTGCTAAAAATATAAATAGGGAATATAAAAGTGCTCTATTTTAAGGAAGCATTTTTAAATGGTAATGGTAACAAAACATTTGAATCATTCTGAAACTGCTCTTTTATTTAAACAGTTATGAAAATATTATAGAATATGAACTATATATAAAAAATGGAATTCCACTAAAATGTTTGCCTATCATAATAGTTTACTGAGACTGTCTGGGCATGTTGTTCTTTATTTCACCCATGAAAGTCATTTAAAGGTCATCATCTTTATCTTCCTTAAAGGCAAAAAAATATAAATAAATCAAACATTTCACTATTCTTTTTCTATTGCAAAATACAACCATTGTATTTTTAACCATTTGTTGAAGCTAAACAGTTTATTTTTTCATGAAAAAAACCTTGTTCCTAAGAATACAATGTTAATTAACCAAAAACAGGTTATAGTGAAGAAAAAATCTAGAAAAAAGGCTATAAAATGTACAGTAAACATGCTGAAGATCTGTTTAAAAACAACTTTTACAAGAAAAAGCCTGAATATTAGAACAAAACTGTGAATGGGAGGTGGAAACACAATCAGACCCATCATAAATGTCTTAGTATTCCTTTTAAATGCAAAGATTCCAAAAAACCACCACAAATCAATTGTTTGTCAAGAATTATGCAACTATATTTTTGTCTTGTTACTTTTATACTTAAAATATTCCATACAAAGTTTGTTTAACTCATCAACTAATTAATATTAATAACTTATTGAACTGGTGTATATGTTTATTGGAAATGTATTCATATATTTCCAGCTTTTGTAACTGGGTCTCAATTATAATTCTTTGATATTCTATCCAAGAATGTCGGGTTTACTGAAACCCAAATTCTGAGTGAAGGCAAAAAGTCCAAAGTTGTGGCTAAAGAAAATGAACTAGAATTTCCATGAAGAAACAAAGCAAAAATGAGAATACGAGTTTGCAGAGATTTTTTAAAAATAGCTACTACATTGTTTCCACTTACCTTTAAAATTGCAGGATAGGAAGGCAGAGAGTCAAGTAGATAAGGGTCTAATTTTTTACAGATAAACTATCAACTGGAACTCTGCAGAAAGACAGATACTCATACATATTTCATTTCTCCATAAAATGCCAGATTTAAAACAAGGACTGTATCTGGAGCCACCGAGTGATTGATAGGTGAACTTCCAATTACAGGTAATGATCATTGGGTTTTTCCAATCACAAATACACTGGAAAGTCACTTAGCACACTAAAAAAGTATTTATTTATTTTTTCTCCAAGGAATCATAGGAAAATCATTGACTGGTTTTAGCAATTATTTCAAAATCAAATTAGTTGTTCCAAGTGAACATTATCAGTCCAAATCAAATACTTTCTTATGCAATTTTTTAAAAATCCAAAACTAACAAACACATGTTCATGTCTGAAATGTGCATGTTTCATGCCAAAAGGCAGCTGTAGAAGGTCTGCAATGTTTACCCACACTGTCTGCAAAACAATTGGAGTGGTTAATGAATCTTTCTTTTATTCATTGTTATAGAATGAAATCCCTCAAATCATGCTTGCACTACAGGTGTAAGCATACATAGTCTTCTAATTAATAACTAAAGACCAGAATTAACAGTTTTCTTTAAAAAAAATAAGTAATTAAAGAAGTTTAACTTCAGATTCTCAACACTACTTCTATGAAATCCGGTAGCCTTCTTCCTTTCATATTTGTCTATTATTCCTGCAAAATATATCCTATGGACAACTAAAATAAAAGTTGCAATCACTTTGGCTTTTCCCAGGCTAATCAGCGAAATGCCTGGGATGAATAGTATGTGACACTATTGCAGAAGTCCATTATGTTTAGTATTTGAGTTAAAGAAAACAACTTCCAATTAAGTCCAAGTCAAAATCGGCTATTTTCCAAAGTGCTCACTAGAACCTTGCACAACTCAACATCAATCCAGTATGGATGGAAACAGAGTCTATTTTCAAAAATGATAGAGCACCTCTATATTTTGCAGCATGGAAAAAATAGCCCTCTTAATTCTTTATTAATACACAATCCATTAATTAAAGATCACCACTGATGAATGTTAGTAAATCATATTCTCAGAGCCATCTGACCTATCAGTAGACTGGGCTCTTTGACCTTCTGCAAAGTCTCAAAAAATGAAAGATTCTTCTTTCATTTGGGAAGAATAAAATATGTAAAAAGCAAAAGGGTTATAGAAAAAGAATGAAATAGAGGGAATAGGTCAATACACTTGCTGAGTCAGCAAAGATACTAGCAATAGGCCATTGTGGAATCTTCACTTCTGCCAATGGATGAAAGAGCTATTGCAATGAACACATCAGTGTCAATTTCTGGTAACCAAGGCCCCAGACAGAACAATTGGGATCTACTTACTTGTACTGGCCCTCCTTCTTAAACTGAATGACAGATTACAGATACAAACTCCCTGCTTGATACTGCCATGCTTATTTTGGGAAACAAAGGAATCTGTTCTGGACTGGGATTATATGTTTCTCCTCAAACAATGATCCTAATGCATTCAGTTTGGAAAAAGACGGCCTTTTCTCTGCATTGTGTCAGAATGGTTCTCTGTTTAAAAGGCTCACCAGTCCAAGGCTTAATGAAAGAGACAGAATCATAGGACAGAACCATAACATAACCATAACCATTTATTTATTTGTATCCTGGCATTATTTTTTACAAAGAACTCTAGGCAGCCTTAAACATTTTGAGGACACATTTTTACAAGTATTTATTGATCTTTTTGAATTATGCATTTCCTGATTTTTCTTTCTTTCTTTCTTTTGAGGGAAATATGTAGAAGTAGCCACCAACAAAGGCATTGTTTAAAAAGAAGGTATAATTTGTTCAGTGTTAAAACACATGCTTCCACCTGAAATGTGCAGGTTTCTATCCTAGTTATAATCATAAGTAACACAATTCAAACATCTCCCTTTTGGAGAGCTATTCCAATTAGATTACCCAATATTCACGGGGATTCATTCACAGATTAATTCTATGAAAAACTTCATATCTTCATCTAACAGAAGAGGCTGCACACTTTGCTTCATGATAAGATAAGCACTGGATATTTGCTTGTGAGTCAATTAATTTTTGGCTTCTCAAATTGTTACTGTCTGGATATTTGTGTTGTGCAAATCCTTTGTTTTGGACTGCAAGTAGCATGGCAAAACATTTCTTTTTGAATTGCTGGAGCAGCCAGCAATTCTTCCAGCAGCAATTCTTGGGCAGCATTTTATAAATTGTTCACACCAACACTGGAGGCATGTGTATAAAAATCACCAAATCTCATCTTTTTCCCTAGCAGTCTTTTACAGAAATGACCTTCTAATCTACAGTTTCAATCTATGCTACAAAGTTATTATTAAATAATAACAATATAATAAATCTAACATTGAAACTACTAAATTTAAATGGCACATTTTTTTCTTGATTGGCATCGTCATCATTCTAGCAAAAATAAAGTCCTCTACATTTATTTCAAGCTTATTCATTTATGCTAGCTGAGGATCTTTGGATCTGTATGCCCAATAAATGAGTCATAATGAAATAGATTTAAGTAAGGCTTTTAATCAGGTACTATACATTCTGGATTATTCTCATGCTTACAGGAACCTCTCTGAATTATATTTCCTTGACTGACTTGTCAGCTGTCTACACCCAGTGGCGATCAAAGTCAAGTTTAATGGTTTTAGGAAATTGGTTGTTCTTTTTAAGTTTGCTTCCCTTTATGTCCCAAAAGACTCTGTATTAAATAGTTATCCGGCAATTTGATGGCCTGTTTTAGCATATGAGCTATTTTAACTTTTTCTGACTTTTCCAGAAGGTTTAATAGGAAAAAAAAGTTTTATTTCAGGAAGGAAGTCACATTTCCATACCTCCTGAATATAGAGCTGCAGCCCCAAGATTTTGACTTGTCCCCCATTGCCATGCCCTACAAATGCCTGGAGCTTTTAGGAAGAAAGTCATATGGATCTCTGAACAACCATTATTATTCTGTGATGGATTCTTTGGGGAAATTGTACAGATAACCGACAAATTCTATTCTATGTACTAGGGAGGCTTTATTATACAAAATTGCATAATCAAGGTATTTCTTTATTTAACATATCTCCCCGTTTCTCAAGCCAGAATATCTACTTTAACTTGCCTTTAGCCACTTTGGCTTTAAGCTGGCTGTGTTGCTGGCTGGTGTTGTAATATTTTCATTTAGAGCCTTTGGCTACTATTCCAAATTGATATAGTGCTTTGGCTTCTCATAGTCTTCTTATTTTGTGTTGCAGGAGGAAGAAAGTACATTACAACTTTTGCTAGATGGTTTAAATGTGCCTTCCAATTCTGTAAAGGTCTATGTAATCCATAACATTTCCCCATCTTATCATGATCAGCTACATTAATCTTTGGAAGGTTGTAGAGACCCTATACATTCCAAAAGGCATGTTGGTGAATGGGAATAGTCCTCATGCAATAACAAATATTGCTGATTGGTTTTCTGGTATTTTCAGCTCAGTAAGAGTGGCTGCTGTTTCAAACAGCTGCAGAGGCTTTCAGTCTGTGCAAAGCATGGAAGTGAGGGAAAAGGTGCCCTACTGGCTTTTGGAGGGCTGTAGGTGAAGGGCAGTGGCTGTCAGGCTCTGATTCTATCAGATTTGTGATTCTGGTTTATTGGAATCCATTTTGTTTTTGCTGCCAGTTGTTCACTGCATTTTGTCCTAGTGCTGCTGCTGCTACCACCAGCATGCCATCACCAGGCCGCCACCCCCTCCTCTTCCTTTCTCTTGCAACTTCTTCTGTGATCTTCTTTCAGTGTATACACCACATTCAGGTATCTTTTACAGTTGGAATCCCAGTTGTGGTCCAGTGCTGCTCAAGCTGCCTTAATGTTCCAGAGTGGGAGAAAAACAAAAGGGAAGGAAGGGCACATGCTGATTATTTCCACATATTGATACCAGAGGTAAACAAATATTTCTGCCAATGAGGCCATTGGCCAGGACCTAAGGCTTATCTTCTGGGGCCTTGGTTTAGAGTGAAGGATCACACAGACACACATCACCACAAAAAGCATGACAAGCAAGAATTTGGATGTTAATTGCACTCCTAGAATCATACCTTTTCTACTAATCAAACAGAAGACACTAGTCAGAAGTAGCTTTTGCTGTCCCAAAGATGCTTTTTCATGAGGCAACTGGACTTTCTTGTTTTTCTTTGAAGATGTTTCACTTCTCATCTAAGAAGCTTCTTCAGTTCTATGACCTGGATGACTGAGAATCTCCATAGACATTTAGCTTTTGCTGTAGTTTGCTTCACTAAAACTTTTAAAAGAACTAACTCTAGTAAGTCTGCAGTGACTTAATGCCTGATTAAGATTGCCCAGGTAGATCTTTGTCACAGTCAAATTCCTATAAAACATTTGGATATTGGTGTAGTCCTCTTAAGGCTACCTTAATTATATTTTCTCAAAGTCACTCAAAATTCTCTTTAGCAAAGGGTCTGCATAGGCCATAGATGACCAACTAGTGTTTGTTCTATCGCTGCCTCTGATCCCCCAAATAAATATTTATTCTGGCATTTGCCCAGTTTGTTTACCAACCGTTTACAGACTGGAGAGCTTAAGGAAAATTAATTGAGTTACTTAAAAAATACTGTTTATTATTTTATAGCCTGCTTGAGACTTGTTCTCACAGAAAGTAGTTTTGAAAACATTCCCTCTTGAAGACATACATGACATTCCAGTGGATATTTTTGAAATAAGATGCACAGAAAATTTATAAAAGATCTGTAAACATCTGTACATTTGTATGAGCAATAGTGTGTCTCAAAAAAGCATCTATGTATGTATCAGCCATTAATGGATATGTTATAGAACATTCTCAGAATGTACAGTGGAACAATAAGCATGTTGATTTCTGATGTTTCTTCAGTTATTGTCTTTCATTTTTGCATCCTTTCTTCCTTTCCTTTAGCTTAAATAAAATTATTATTTATTATTTATAAAATGTATTGGCTGCCCACCTTACCATAGGGTAGCTCTGGGTAGCTTATATATAGAGCTAAACATAAAAAGTTAAAACCAGATCTTAAGACCACTTTACAAAGGAATTGGCAAAAAGGAATTGGCAACCCATGGATATGGTTAGGGAGCACTTGCCCATAATGAATAAAGTTTCCAGGACTAGGCCAATTACATCCAAAAGTCTTACAGGAGCTTGTAATGTCATCTCAAAGTTTTTTCTGTAACTTTGGAAAATCATGGAGGATTGGCATAGCACCAGAGGTTTAGGAAAGGGCACATGTTGTTCTTTTTTCCAGAAAGAAAAAAAACCCTGGGCAACTGGAGACTTGATATTGAATCAGTATGATATCAATTCTTTGCAAAATTCTGGAAATAATGTATTGCTTGACAGGATCCAGCATGGATTTACTAAGAACAAGTGATACCAAAAAGGTATCAACCTGATTTCCTTTTTTGACACTAGCTTATTTAATTGACCATTGAAATGCAGCAGTTCTTGGCATCAGAAAAACTTTTGACAGTCTCTCATGAAATTCTACTAGACAAAATATAGGCTGGATTATGCTGTCATATAATGAATGCAGAGCTGATTGAACCATTGTTCTTTGTCAAATTGGACCCATTCTAAGGTCCTCGACTCTTCAAGATGTAAATGTTTAAATGAAAGTTTATAAAATATGAATATTTATTTTGCAGATGATACAAAAATAGGGGGAGATAGTAAATATCTTAGAGGAGAGTATCAAGACTCAGGAGGAACATGGCTGGTCAGAACATGTACCAAAAGCCAGAAGATGAAGGTCTAACAGGGACAAATGCAGAGAATGCTACATTTAGGTAGGAAAAATCAAAAGCATGAGTATGAGATAGACTCAGCAGGAATATATGTGAAATGAATATGGTTGATCACAAGCTACACACGAGCCAATATAACACAGTTACAAAAAAAAACCCACCTGCAATTCTACTTTGTATTAACAGAAATATAGTATGAAGATCAGAAAAATCATTGTTCTTCTTTGCATTGGTCAGAACACACTTAGAATATTTACCTAGTTCTGGATACCAGAAAGAACTGGAAGAGAACAACCAAGATGATAAGAAATCTAGAAGAAATCAAGGAAGACATGGTGGAGGCACTGAGCTTGTTTATTCAGCTGAAAAGAAAAATATGGGAAGATACAATAAACATCTTCAATTTTTTTAGGAGCTGTCACATGGAAGACAAAATTATTCAAAACACAGAATAGAAAACAATGGGTTTGAATTACAAGGAAGTAGATTTGAGCCTCAGGAAAAGTTTCCTAACAGTAAGATGTGTTCAGCAGTAGAACAGACTGCATCAGGAAGTTGTGGACTCCTGAGGAGGTGGAGATATTTAAGCTAAGGCTAGATAACCATCTAACTGGATGCTGTAGTGGTGAATTTCTGTACTGGACAGCAAGTTGGACCAGGTGATCGCCAAAGTCCCTTCAAATGCCGATATTCTACATGATTTAAAAAATAAAACAAAAAAAACCCTCTATATGTGGTATATAGAACGGTAGTACGTTAGGCAGAAAAATGTGTGATTGTATACAAATGGTGCTAACTATATAATGGATATAGACAAATCCCATTTATGTATCATCATCATCATCATCATAAAAAAGGAAAACTAATGTTTTTCACCTATTTACATTGGCATGTTTCCTTCCAACCCTTTTTTCCTCCTCTCTGGAATAAGCTGTTGGAGGTCTTCAAGCAGAGGCTAGACAGCCATCTATTGGAGATGTCTTATCTAAGGTTTTCCTACCCAGAGTTGGAAGACCTTCCCACAAATTCATAACTGAATAATTAAAAGAAGATTCACTTTTGTTTATTTACATTTCTCTTCTGGTCAAGGAACTATAATTGACTAAAGAAATCAATTTCCTTCCCTGAATTATGAAGTGACATTGCTCATGTTGTATGCCTTTCCTTTGTTTTCTGAAACATCAATTATTTTAAGCCATTTGGTACTGTCAGTAGAGAACAGGGTCGGAGAATGGTGGGGGGGGGGGTGGAGGGGGAAATAGTTTCTCATTTAGAAAATAGGTAATACTGTGTTATTGCTGAACTTTTAAAAAAAAATGCTATTTATTCCAAAGGAGATTCTAAAAGTAATTCTTGAACAGTCCTATCATGTTATGAAATCAAACACTTCTGCTAGGCAGTTTTCCATTTTTCATGAATGCAAAAAAATAGCATTCATAGCCAATCAATGCATACTTCAGATTTTATTCAGATTTTGGAGATCTGAAAGTACAATGTGTGAAAAACATTCATTGTATCTTTAAAGAATGAAAAGTTTTGTTATTGGGTTATTCTCCTTCCCCAGCTGTCAAAAGCAGCTTCAGAAATAATTTAAATCTGACCAGATGAAACCAGACAAAGCTGTATTTTCTAATCATTGATGTATAAATTACCTATCTACACTAAATGTAATTTTAAATGAAAAAGACAAACTATCTTTTTCAATCATAGCACAATAGCCTATAAAGCTACTTTTCTCCTTTGTCCTAATGAAGTTTTTTGCAAACTGCAATTAGTAGAGTTTCAACATTATTTCACTGATTGCTTCATGGAGTTGCAAACTTTTGCATTCCTTTCCTCCTGATCTAACAAGGGGAAGTCTACATGGCAACTGGAATCCTTTTGTTTCAGCTGTGAGGCTAGGTCAATATTTTGTTCAGATATAATTACTCTTCTGCAATCACACATTAATGAATACAAAAGTAAACACTTATAATCAAGGGCCACACAACCAACATAGTGTTCTGACTGGGAGATAGAAGCCAACCTTTGAAGGTAACTTGTGCTACATTTGTTGTGTTTATAAATGGTAGCAAATGCCATGATCTCCCAATGAAACAATAGTATATTAGAAGCAAATCTCTTCAAATCCAACATAATGAGTGAAAAATGCTGTCAGGGAATCAAGGTGAAACATATGTCACAGATCAGGCAAGTGAGCAAAATATTAGGATTGGGACACATGTTGGTGGGAAGCATATAACCAGCTATTTTTGAATATGGCCTGAAAATTTTAGCTGCTCTGGCAACCAAAGTTCCAACTGGCCTGCACTGGCCTCTAAAATATATGATGGGTGCCCTTTTTAATCCTCATTGGCTTCCAAATCATTTCTGAGCTGTGCCCAACAGCAGATTTCCATATCCTCTCAATCAATCAATCAATCAATCAATCAATCAATCAATCAATCAATCAATCAATCAATCAGAATAGAGCTGGAAGGGACCTTGGAGGTCTTCTAATCCATCCTCCTGCTCAAGTAGGAGACCCTATATCATTTCAGACAAGTGACTGTCCAGTCTCTTCTTAAAACCTCCAGTGATGAAGCACCCACAACTTTTGACAGCAAAAGCTGTTCCACTGGTTAATTGTCCTCACTGTTGGGAAGTTTCTCCTTAATTCCAGGTTGCTTCTCTCTCTTCTTGATTAGTTTCCAACCATTGTTTCTTGTCCTGCCCTTTGGTGCTCTGGAAAATAGCATCCCCTCAAATACTGGAATACTGCTATGATGCCCACCCTAGCCCTTCTTTTCTCTAGATTAGCCATATCCAATTCCTGCAACTGTTCTTCATATGTTTTACTCTCCAGGCCTTTAATCATCTTAGTTGCTCTTCTTTGCACTTTTTCCAAAGTCTCAACTTCTTTTTTGTAATGTGGTGATCAAAACTGGATGCAGTATTCCAGGTGTAGCCTTACCAGGGCTTTCTCATAGAACGCCCAGAAAGGAGTTCCGGCACCTTTTTTGGATGGAACCTTGTAGGATAGGCAAGGCGGGTTGTATGACGTGTGTGAGTTCTGGCACCTTTTTATTTTACAAAAAAAGCACTGAGCCTTACTAAAGCTTTATAAAGTGGTACTAATACTTCATGTGATTTTGATTCTATGCCTTTGTTTATACAAACAAGGATTGTATTAGCTTTGGGGGCTGCTGCCACATATTGCTGGCTCATATTTAAGTGATTGTACACTAGGACTCCAAGGTCCCTGTTTTTGAGCCAGGTTTTGCCTAATCTGTACTTGTACTTTGTTTTTTCCTGCCTAAGTGTAAAACCTTGTTTTTCTTCACATTAAATTTAATGTATCTTAACCATGTTCACTGAATATTTTCTTATATGTCCCCTTGTTGTTATGACTGCAGAAGCAATATCGTCTCAGATCTGGTCTGTCAGCTACAAACTGCTGCTTCATCCACAGAGAGCTTTGGAATTCAAGACAGACAAAATGAAATCTTAAGCCTCAGGCAAGAAAGCAGAGGGTCAGTATGGATATCAAAGAGCCATTGTTCAATGGTAAAGTATCCTGTTTTCAGAAATAAAGTTGCTACCTATTGCTTTGGTTGAATTCTGACCCTCTCAGGGTAAAGGAAATCATGTCAGAAAGCTGAACTACGTCTTAAAAACTGGGAAAGCTGCTTCTAGAAAAGACAGGATGGACCACTGCACCTATTCCAAGTGTTTTCCCATTATTTGGGTGACATCTACTCTGTTACCCTTTTCAATCTGTTGACTTGAATTCTTGTGCTTGCATCATTTTTACATATTTATTTTTGTTACAGTTTTGGTAAATACCTCCCCATTAAATCCATAGATTCTGGCAATGTGCAATGTAGTAGTAAAAATAAGACTATTCTAAGATAAAAACCTGCAAACACTACAGCCATATTGAAGAAGAAACGGCACCACAAATATGTGCATCACATAGAGTTTCTTATTCATCACTGGATTTCAGCTATTAGATATAAATAAAGTATTGAGTGATTGATTGTTATTATGAACTTTTCCTCTGGATTTTTTTATGCGTTCATTCAGTTTGATGGAAATAAAATTCCTTTTGTTTCTTTTCCAAAGAGATGATAATTTAGATCATCTCTGCAGCCTTAGTTCCTTCAGTTTGTTTGTCCTAAGAGAAAAAATCATGAGCTCTACTTATATTTGGAAACAGAGGCTGGCAGGAAAGCTACAGAATAATGGAAAGATATATGAGGGGGAGTAAGCCCCTGAGAATGAGGAAGTAATCAAATGCCTCCTTTGTAAGGGAAGAAAACAATAGGGTAACTGAAGGATTCATGCCAAATCTGTTGGGTTTGTTTGTATGTATGTTTACTTGTTTTAAATAGCATGGGCCTCACATTAATTTTGCTGTTAATTGAAATGAAAGGTAAATCAGGAATAAAAGAAATTACTTGATTCCACTAGAAACAGAAGAAAAGCACAACACATAAAGCAAGTATAAACTGTTATTACATGTTTGTATGTAGTTAGCTTTCAATGGCTGAGTAATTATTTACACCGTAAATCATATTTAGTCAAAGGACCTTCCTTCTCTCTGTCCTGCCTTCTCACATGTGCTTGTCTCCCATTTGGGGTTCTGTTTCTTAGGTGCAGATCGCCTCCCTCATTGCTTCTGCCTTTTGTCCTTGTTACAATTTCAGTTTGTGAAAACCAACATCCATCCACTAGATATCCTCCCAGGCATTCACAATAAGGTGAGGTTTGCAGTCCAGAGAGTGGGATCCAACCCATGTGATTTAAGATAGCATTGTGGTTTCTTTCTTCCCCTAAAGCTGTTTGTGAGTTTAGAACTCTAAATTTGAGAAGTTGTTGTTAATTGTTGTATGCTTTTCATGTATAAGTGAATCCTCATTAATCTGCTTCTGCATGGTGAATCCCTGATGACTGCTTTGAAGACATAATTATAGCAATAATTTCCAAGTCATTTACTAATCATTGCCAATTTTCATGCAAGAAGGAGTCAAGGACTTGTCCAAACCACTCTATCTTGCACAGAAATGCCATCAAGTTCTGGATTTTTATTTATTTATTTTTTCTTGCAGTTTGTTTGCCCCATCTATTTCTAAGAAATGATTTTTCTCCCTTTGTGGTCTTTATAAAGAAGCTAATCCAGGAATTTCTCTTCCTTTTCCTCTTTTCCTTTTATTCGTCTTCATTTTATATCAGTAACAAGAGAATATATTGTAATATGTTGTTAGCTGTCCAGAATCATGAGATTGTCAGAATACATGAAACAAAGGAAGCATATTCATTTCTTAAAAATAAATGTGCTGTGATTACATTAAAAGTCACAATTCCTAAAAATATATCTGTGAGCACACGTAACATTAATGCCTTATTGTGGTGTAAGTGGCAATTCCTACCATGACAGTGAAGCAAATTCTTTGTGAATCAAGAAGCTGGCAAAACATCAAAAGCATTATTTCACAGTTTGTGGAAGGTATACCAACTCACATTCTTTAATAAAAATGACTAAGCCCACTTGGTCTGGTCACGAACAGAGCTCTTGCTTAGGTTGTCCTCCACATTAAGTAAATGTAGTAAAGCTCATAAGGTTGATCTTTTCTGCAGAAGTTTCCACATGCTGCTACTAGAGATATGCATGGCCCCTAGCCTTATGACATTTTGGGAGCTACTAAGGACTACTTCTTTTCAGTTGGCCTGTGATGTAGGATGAAAATTTAGTTTAATTAATTTATGCTTATGTTTCTGGTTTTAAGTTCTTCTCTTAAGCTGTATGCTGCCCAGAGTCTTAACTACTGAATCAATGTATTAATCCAGTATTGTAAAATAATAAATAATAAAATAACCCAATGAATCTGCAAGTGATCTTGAAATACTGTTTTCAAAATTTGCCAAAAGTTGAGTTCAAGAGATTCAAAATACTGACATCCTTGTTGAGCATTTCATGATGCAATGACAGCCTACTTAACTATCTATTAAGAAATCCTGCAGTTTGATATGCATTTTTTGAGTATTCCATATTGTCAGTTATTTGAGTATGGAAAATATTGCAAGCATTTTTTACTTTGCTAATTTCTATGATATGCATCTCATGAATGTTGCTATGCTCATGTGATAAATTAGACATTCAGATGTGATGATCAAGCCAATTAATGCTACACAATTGTACTGTAGATCCATACGTGCCAAAGAAAGTGTAATGTTTCTGTCCTGGATAAATAAAATTCAAAAACAATTTCACCAGCAATATAAGCTGGTGAAATTATAAATTTGGTCTTCACATTTGCAAATTGTCCTTATATTCAGTAGTATTGGCAGTCAATTAAACTGAACATTTTTAGCATATTATTCCATTTCCCATAAATTCATAGTCATATCTTTGCTTCCAAATCCACCCTCCCACCAAAGTACATATGTATGAAGAATCACAATGTCACACTTAACATTCAATTTTGTCCCATATTGTCTTGTTAATATATTGTTACTATGTACACTAATACTATATGTACTAGCTTACACAATTACAGAAACTGTTTTGGGCTTAGTATAGGACTAAGGGACAATATATCTGCTTTTCTAAGGTGCTTCAGAAACTAACAAATCAGCTTCACTTTGGCACATACCTCTCCTGCTATGGAACATAAACTTCCATATAGAAAGATAAGCCACTTTTTAATAACAAACATGAACTGCTTTAATTGATTTCTGAAGTAAATTAATTACAAGGTACTGGCATGGATTTATCACCTTGATAAAGCCTTTTCTTTTATCTGATGCATCTGAGGCAAGAATAAGTATATCAAGCATATGATGGCTTTACTGGAAAAAACTTTCTGTAGTTTTCTATTTCCTGGAGTTTCTCAGGATTTCAAGTAAGATGATCCAGGGCTGCTTTATATTAGGCAGGAAGTGGCTTCCACCAGCTGAGCTATCTCACTGGATCTAATAAACAATAGCAGTCAGAACATTAATTCAATAGATTAAGACTGAGCTTGAAAGCCTCTTTTGGAGAGGTAAAAAACATATTAAGGAGGCATACTTTGATACTACCCAGAGCCAGAATTTAATATTATGATTCTGGATGATTTACTATTCAAGTTGAAGATATAAAGACCACCAGCAATAACACATGAGACGGAATGCACAAAGAATTGTACTCTCCAAACAATGACATTAGACTGATAGTACAAGGCTGTTCCATTGGCTATTTCATTGGTAGAATGTGAGTAAATTTATATATTTGATTTAAACTAACATTTAGATTTAAGTTCATAATGTTTTTGAGATAACTATAGAACTTCTGAGTACCAGTTTGTTTGTTTGAATGTATTAACTACTCAACTCCAATAGACTCTGGACATAAAAACTAGAGAGAAAAAAACACATAAAAATATCAATCAGATAGGCAGCCCACAATAAAATAATCTAGTTGTTGGAGTTGTGAACCATTCTCATGTTTTACTGGTTGACTGTGTAGAAGCACCATATTGGCCATTGTAGGACTACAATGTTGGACTAACTGGCTCTTTGACCTGACCAAGTACAGTTCTTGTTATGTTTTTTAATTCCCAGTCTGACTTTTGGAGTAATGCTAGTCTGTCTGGCAGGTAAATGAAATTATGTTTGGCTCACATGTGATATTCCAAAAGCGTATGAAGTTTCATGATATATAGAAGAAAACCTAGCTTGATTAAAGGTAGTTCAGGATAGATAAATAGTGAAATGCACAAAGGGTCACTGGAAGAGAACTGACTTTGAAACGATGATATTTTTCATCATTTAACAAACAGAATAGTTATTTCAATATTCATGCCTCACACTGTTGTAGAAAAAGGAAAGCTTGTAAATTTTTCAACTTAGTTTCTCCCTGGTTTTGAAATCCCAATGTACTTAGTTGTGTTGCTGAGAACATCAGGAATTCTTCTTTTTTAATTATTATTTTAAAAAAAAATAAATCAAAATTTATGAAATGTTGGCTCCAGTTGTATCCTCACAATATTTTTTCATTTTCTGTAATCTGTTTAATTCCCTTAGGATTCTATTATACCTAGCTGGTAATGTTTTCATAAATGCTGTATTTTGCAAAATATTATCATTACATTGGGTACATTGATAATAAAAATGGAAAAATTGTGCAAATGAAGTTAGACTACAATCCTATGGTTTTATTGAACATTACGAGCATGACAAGAATAATTACAATAACTTGGATGGTAGAAATTAGCAAATCTTTGAGGGGTATATTTAACTTCAACAAAGATTTTATTTCATTAATCCATATGATGACTAGAAAAGCACATAAAATTGTATGGGAAACTGGCTTTTGTATTTTTTGTCATAAATGTGGAATGAAATTCACATCTATACTATACTTTGAATGGTGAGATAATTTCATGTTTCTCTTTATACACAATTAATAAAAAATCTTCATTTAATTAGATAAAATCAAATGTACAAATAGAGGATAGGGTTTAATAGCAGATCAAATGAAGAGGACTGAGGGAGTATAATAATCTAGAGAACAGAAACATGACATAGGAGGAAAAAGGCAAAGAAAAGTCAAAACAATAATCAAAAGAAGAACAATGTCCAGAAAATAAAATGTAATGAAATCACACTGCATACACTGTTGTAGACCTTTGTGTACTATTGTTTCAGAAGAACATTAAGACAATGGAACATTCCAAAGATGGGCAACTTGAAGAAGAGATTATTAAGAGATAATGGGATACCCAGATGTCTTCCAAAATCTTATGATCTTGAAATGAATGTGCTTTCTATTATTGTAGAGTATAGGACTTGATCCTTGAACCCTAGGCTCCTGCAATGTGGGGTGCCCCAGGGGCTGAACCTTTCACCACTCCTTTTTAACATCTACATGCAACTGCTAGGGGAGTTCATCTGTTGATATGGGGTCCATTATCATCAGCATACTGATGATACCCAATTATATATCTCCACCCCTAGACAGAGAAGTGATGTTGTGGTGGTGCTGACTGAGCTTGGAGGCTATGAGAGTCCGAATGGGGAGGAACCAGCTTTAACTCAACCCTGGTAAAACTGAGTGGCTATGGATTTTTGCTTTATGTCTTTTCCTAAGGACATCTACCCATCCTACCAGGTCAGATAGGGTGGGCATACTCTAGTCCCTTTCCCCAAATATTGCCTTATGTTGAAAGAAAGAAAGCATGCCTTTTCCACGGGAGCCGCTGCCCCATGGAACATCTTGCCCCTGAAGTTCAGCAGGCCTCCACTCTCCTAGCCTTCCCTAAATCTTTGAAGATCTGGCTCCCCCCCCCCGCCCCAAGCACTAGGATAAGATTGAATAACTAGTTTATTCAAAATTAGTTTTATAGTTTTAATATAGCTTTATATATTGTTTTATCTTTTGATTGGGACTCTCTCAGAGTTGATTAGAAGATGGGTGGCTATATAAATGTTTTAAATAAATAAATGAATAAGAGGTTCAAATGATAAGAAAGTTGATGCCATTCCCCAAGCATTGGAAAGAATTCCTAATGGTATGAGCTATTTAACAATCAACAGCATGCCTCAAAATAGGATGAATTCTCTTTTACTAGCATCTTATAATACAAGCTCCTTTGGGCATTTTTTAAAATAATTTTTATTAAGCTCCTTTGGCCATTTAGTGAGGAAGGTTATTTGCATTAGATAAGGATTAGATTAAGAACATTCAATACTCTTTTCAATTAAATTATTGATTTTATAATTAAAACGTTAATTTTAATTTATTTTTCCATTTCATAAACATTAATTATTTGAAGAGGTATATGCTTTTGTGATTCCTTTAATACAATATGGAAAATATATAAGAATATACCTCTGTTAAAAATTGCTTTGTAGTCATCTTCCAAGCAGGTGGCAGCATCTAACTAATTTTGGAGAATTGTGAAAAAGCTAACAGGATTGGACCTCATCATAATGGTAAATGGTCATACTCCAGAAGTTAGTCTACAAGATCAGAAAATTTACCTCTTAAATATGACTGGGAAAAAGTGATAAAATTAAATTGGATTTTTAATATTTATAATGTTTTTACCCACTCTTTTTTACTTAAATTGTTTTCACCTATGGAACCAATCTGATTATTTTAGGAATGCTGTGCCAAAAGAATAACAAGTGGTCTAAGGTCAGATGCAGTATATTTAATCAAATGTTATCGGAACAACAGAAAGATTCTAAGATTTAATGAATGGCTTTACAAGAGTTGAGCCACTGCCAAGATGATAAAGTTGACATTCTATAAAACAGTTTGCAGAGGCAGATAAACCTTGGATAGTTTCCATGTAAAACGACAACCATTTGTTATGTTTTGGAATATTCATTGTAATGCCAACATCAGTGACTATTGTATTCAAATGTTATTTATATTGATTTTCATGTCCTATTAAAATTGTTTTGGGTTAGGTTTTTGTTATTAATGGATTTTCAGAAATATCCTTTTAGGAAATACAAGTTGCAGAGTGCTGTTGATTTAATATATGGCAAATATGCTTCTCTCTCATTCTGTCTCTCCTTACTGAAAGTAGAAGAGATTAAAAGATTGTAATAATTATTTTCCTGGACATGCTCTTCCATTATTATTTTTTTATAGCAATATGAAGGTGATTTCCCATGACCTTGTTCCGGGATGTTTTTAACTACCCATTTTCTCACACAGTCCTGGATTTCCTGGTACTCTCTCATCTAAGTATTAACAAGGTCTAACCCTGCATAGCATTTTTCCAGATCAGCTAGGTACTGTTATTTGTTCAAATAATCCCATAATAAAGACTTTGAAGAAGGGAGAACACAGTAAATAAAAATGACTATCCCACATTGTTCTATTTTATCAAGAAGTGGGCTGTGGTCTACTTTGTCAAATGCCTTACTGAAATCTTACTGAAGTCTACATAAACTATGTCCACAGCATTGCCATTATCCCCTAATTTAGTCACAAGCAATCAGATTTGTCTGGCATGATCTTGTTTTGACAAACCCATGAGGCTTCTAGTAATGGTCTTGCTTGTTTCTAGGTGCTCACAAATGTGTTGCTTAATTATCTTTTCCAGGATTTTCACAGGTATTGATATCAGGCTGATTGGTCTGTAGTTTCCTGGATTTACTTTTTTCCCCTCCATTTTGTAGATCGGAACCATATCATCTCTTTCCCAGTGCTCTGGTAGTTCCCCTGTGCTTTAAAAGATTTTGTTCACTGGTTAACAATGTGAGATAGAAAGTACCACCATCAGATGGATTCACAAGTGGCTGACCATCCACAGTCAACATATAGTTCTTAATGGAATCTATATGGAAGAAATGGGTACCTCAAGGTTCTGTCTTAGGCCCAGGACTCTTCAACATCTTCATATATGATCTAAATGAGGGGATACAAGGGAAGCTCATCAAATTTTCAGATAACACCGGGAGGAATAGCTAACACTTTAGAAGATAGACTTAAGATTCAGAAGGATCTTGACAGATTTGAACCTTGGACCCTATCCAATAAAATGCAATTCAGTAGTAAGAAAAGTAAGGTCCTATACATAGGCAAGAAAAACCAAAACCAAAACCTGCCTCAACAATACTATGAAAGGGATCTAGGTGTCATAGTAGAGCATGACTTATGTATGAGCCAGCAGTGTGTTACAGCTGCCAAAAAATAAGTGCTGTTTTAGGCTGCATCAACAGAGAATAGTTTTAAGATCACAGGAAGAGACAGTACTACTTTATATTGCAGTGGTGAGATTACACTTGGAATACTGCATTGAATTCTGGTCACCAAGATACAAAAAAGATGTTGAGATCCTAGAAAGAGTTCAGAGAAGAGCAACAAAGATAAGAGGTATGGAGGTTAAACCAAGTGTTCCAAATGAACAATCGAGTGTACTAAGTATGTCTAGTCTAATAAAGAGAAGGACTAGGCTGATATGATAGCAGTCTTCTATTACTTGAATGGTGGTCACAGAGAAAAGTAGGTCAAGCTATTTTCCAAAGCACCTGAGGGCAGGACAAGAAATATTAGGAGGAGGGTCATTAAAGAGAAATGAAACCTAGAAATAAGGAGAAATTTCCTGACAGTGAGAACAATTAATCAACAGAATACTTTACATTTGGACATTGTGGGTGTTCCATCACTGGAGGTTTTCAGGAACATACTGGAGAGCTGTTTGTTCAGAATATTATAGGGTATCCTGCTTGAGCAGGGGGTTGGACTAGAAGACCTTCAATGTCCCTTCTAACCTTAATAATATTTGTTCTACTGTTAAGAAATATATTTCTGTTTAAATAATGTAATAATTTTAAAGTTACATTTGTATCTTTAAATCAACATGTATAAATTTAAATTTTTTTCTCCCCACAGCTTCTTCATAAATTGAAAGATTCCAACTTTGAGGAATATAGATTTATGTCAAGTTAGTATCTTTGGTCTTCCAAGAAAATGTTTATCGTATTAATAATGTCTAACAAATAAGGGATTTCAAGTAGACACTTCCATAACATATTTACCAAAGCTGCTTTAACTATATTAAAACACATCTAAATTCTGAAGTCATTGGGCTATATAGGATGTAGGATATTCTAATGTCTACTCCAAATTTCTTATATATTTTTCAAATGTATTTTTTTTAAAAAAAAAATTACAGTACACTGTCAGTCAATCTTAGTAAAAGCCTTTTTCTAGGATACTCAATGCCTCTAGGATTTTAGAAGCCACGAAGCCATTGGGACATAACAATGTACATAGCAAGAATTTTAATTGTGTATATTACTGTTCAACCTGGTATTTCTCTGGCAGAAACTCAAAGGTTTAAAAGATATAATTACGTAACAGTTTGGGTGGTAATGAACCTATTATAGACACATATTTTCCAAAACAAATGTGTTACCATTTTAAAATGTTCATTTCTCAAGAGGGGAAAACCAAACTTAAGTTTCATGCCCAATTGGCTTCAGCGCTGGAAACATAACAAAATCACTGCTGTTTCTGGAACACCAAACTTGCCAGGATTGCAACTTTCAAGTTGAGCCAACAATAGTAACGAGTAAGTATTGTTTCCATTCCAATACGTGACTGAAGTTAGCAAATAAGTCCTCTAGTAACATTTAAAATTAGAAAATTTAAAACAACATCACTATGAAAGTGACATATCTTTAAGAAAATGATGCTGGGCCTTTAGTCCTCGAGTAAAAATTTAACCATTAAGTCAACTATATATTTCAAAATTTTAAGCTGAATCCACATAAACCTTGGTGCCAGAACAGACCTCAGTCTTGATAAAAACTTCATTTTCACTTCATTTTTATTATTTATTTCTTAAACAAATTTATATGATCACCCAATTCACACACAGTGACTCTGGGCAGCTTGCAACATTAAAAATTCACACCATAAAACTCTATCTCCCTGCCCCAAGGTAGCAGCAAATAAACTCATACCATTTGGGTTTCCAGGCCCACTGACAGAACCAATTAATTAACAACATTAAATTCTTCCCTGAAAACCTTAAACTATTTTTATCCACCTCTTTATATCCTCTTTCATCTAAACTATACATTTTGTTCTTATTTATACACCAGATACTGATACACCAGTTTATTTGATGGACTTCCTAAGTATGCTAATTCAGCAGGCAGCCTTTTCATAATTAGCTTCCCATTTAGTGAAATGGTAATATGTTTGCCCGTTACTTCTTTGCTGTCACTATTTTACTATTAAAATTCAGGCATCCTTAGTCTGTTGTAATATTCAGTTTTGCTGGTTCATTTGTATTGTTTGTAATAGATGCAAGCATACTAGAAAAAAGCAATTGTAAGAAATAAGGGTATACATTTGTTTTAATTCTGATAAATTTAATATAAATATTAATGAGTATTAATATTCATGAGTATTTCATTATTAATAATAAAATACTATGAATAAAATAGCAGTATTGGAATTCCACAATCAGTGTTGCATTATAAAAATGTTATAATAGAATCATACAATCATAGAGCTGGAAGGGACTTTGAAGCTGCTGCCCAGACAGGAGTCCTTATTCCATCCCAAACCAATGGTCATCCAATCTTTTCTTAAAAACCTCCAGCAATGAACCACCCACAACTTCAGCAAGCTGTTCCATTGGATAATTGTTCAATAGTTGCCAATTAATAATAGGAAGAATAGAAAGAAACAAAAAAGATTAAATTCATATAAGTATCATATTAGTAATTGTCCAATAATTCACTCTCACATACATGACACTCAGTTTATGGAAAAGAAACCCTTATCAATGAATGCGGATCCCTATTTTCCACCCCATATGAGATGCACACAACTTTTTTTTATCCCTTACAATAGTCATTAATATTTTATAAACAGATGTACATATCTCACCATCAAGATCATTCCATTTATCTCTCTCTCCAGGGGATTATTTTCAATACTAACACAATGTATAAGAAGTCAAGTGCAATTACATCATTTGTCTAGAACAAAGTGCTGGTATTTTCATCATAGCAAATTAGACACATATGCATTCATTTTCTCTACTATAAACATTAAACATCTAAAAATTATTAATTCTATTTATATATAGTAAATCAGATTTTACTGGAGTTGCTTACACATTTTTGGTATTTAGTTTGAATTTGCAAATGTTTGATATCTTTTCCAGAAAAATCTTTTACCTTAAAATCTTAATATATTTTAGTTGTAGGGCATTTTATTTTAGTTTCTTTATATATACATAAACATATACATATACATACATACATACATACATACATACCTCTAAAGGAGGGCGCCTACTGAAGAAGGCCTGGTTCTCAGATGCGGGCTCGATTAATCGACACGTAGAATTGCCCCCGGCATATCAGACATTAAAAGCATATAAGGAACAAGCTAGGATGCGGACGGCATTCGCAAGGGGCAAAATTAAAGAAGGCAATCACCGTATGGAAAGGGAATTGGACCCACGACGAGCCGCTGGAACCAAGGAGGAGGAAGAACGACGGTTGGAGATAAACAACATGGTCCGCAAAAAGGAGGAGAGGAGAGATGATCCAACTGAACAAATGGGTTTGTGGGACAAAAAGGGGGAGGGCGACGATGGAGAATCACCGATGGTGCCAGATCCGGACGTGCAGCCCAGAATGGCCATGGGGGGGCAGTTGGGAGATACACCAATGGCAGGGGCATTAGGGTTGGCAAGGATGAGAGGGAGTGAATCTGGGGGTGGGTCAGCAGGCAGCCCGGATGACCAAAGGCAGACGAGGTGGAGGAATAGGATGCGGCTGTGCAGGTGCACACCCTTGCGTAAAGGGAAACTATAAGAAATAGGGCCAGCAGGGACAGATGGTGGAAAGTTAGACAAACGGGTGGACCAATACCAACAGGAAGGGGGCAGGAATGAGAAGGCATCGAGGATGCCGGACCTAGCTGTACGACCCAAAACGCGTATGGGGGTAGGGGTGGAAGGCGCATCGAGAGCAATGACACCAGGAAGGATAAGATCGGTAAGGAAGGGAGAGGGTGGAACTGAGGGCGAGGCAGCAGGTGGCTCAGCTGAGCTTAGGCAGATGAGGCAGAAAGATAGGATGCGGCTGTGCGTGCGCACACCCAGGCATGTAGAAAGATTGGAACAAATAGGACCCAGGGGGATAGATAATGGAAGGCAGGTACAGCGGATGGTTCAAAGGGATAAGAAGGAGGGGGGGAAGGTGAGGCAGTTGGCAAACACACCAATGGTAGCAACATTAGGAAGGATAGGATCTGCAAGGATGAGAGGGGGTGAATTCAGGAGTGAGCCGGCAGATAGCCCAGCTGATCGTAGGCAGACAAGGCAGAGGGACGGGATACGGCTGTGCGCACACACATCCAAGCGTGGAAGGAAATCGGAGGAAATAGCACTAATAGGGATAGACAGTGGAAGACAGGAACAACGGGCAGACAAATGGGATGGAAAGGAGGGGAGCAGCAATGGAAAGGCATCTAAGACACCGGATCTGGATGTAAGGCCCAGAACGGGTACGGGGGAGCGGCTGGAAAGCATGCCAACGGCAGCAGTGCCAGGAAGGAGGGGATTGACAAGGATGGGAGGGAGGAAGGTTGGAGAACTGGAGTGCAAAAAAGAGGAGGCGGGACAATTAAGGTAATTACGGTCAGCCAGGATGGATGGCCCTATCACACGGTCAATGAGTAAGCAATTAGGCTAGCAAGGTTTATAAAAGTAATCTCCACCCCAAAACTTCACTCTGAGGACACTGGCAGGGGACCAGCGAAAGCTAAGTTGTTTTAATATTGTAAATAGTTCTTTTTATTGTTTTAAACTTTTAAACTTTTTAACAATAAACAGCTGGTTTATATTTCTCCCGGAGATCGAGGACTGTGTCATTGAACATATATACACATATACTTGTTTTCTGAGGTTTTCACGGGTGTTTGTATGTAGGTCTTTGGTAATTCGGGTTTTCTCCCGTGTAAAATTGAAAGTGTCTTGGCAACGTTTCGACGAAGTCCCATTCGTCATCTTCAGGCTGGTGTCTTCGGCTTCGTTCTTCTAGGAGCAATGTGTGATCGCAGCTGTTTCTTCCTTTTCAGACTAATCCTAGCACAACAGGGCCCCCACCCAAGCAGAGCACACCCCCATCCAATCAGAGCACAGCCAACCCCCATCCAATCAGAGCACAGCCAACCCCCCATCCAATCAGAGCACAGCCAAGCCCCTAACCAATCAGAACACACCTCCACCCAATCAGAACACAGCTAAGCTCCCATCCAATCAGTTCATACCTCCACTGGCAGTTAAAAGGAAGAAACAGCTGCGTCACACATTGCTCCTAGAAGCACGAAGCCGAAGACACCAGCCTGAAATATACCCCTCACTCAACAAGTGTTTCAGAGGATTAACTTGGCTAATACTTAAAGTCAGCATCCCATATTTTGAAATATTTCTTGAGGTAACTATGACACTGTTTAGAGAAATACCACATGGGAATATAATCATGATCGTCATTTTCTCGGTAGTGATAATGGCAGCAGCAGTGTTCACTTCACACAGGGCTCTGCTGCTAGCTCTGATACAGTGAACCAGATAGATCTGCTTTTTTTCAATATAACTTGAAGTAATTATATGGTACTTTCTGTGCAATGCCCATAGAAAAATAAAAGTCCATGTGTTCATAACTGTAGAGAAACATTTACATTTTATGTGCTGAAAATGTTTCCAGTTTTCTATTTCACATAATATTTGGCATAATGAGCTTGAGGAATTCATCTCTTCATGGAATATTTGTCAAGATTTGGGGCACAAAGTCAGGATATACCCTTTGGCAGATAACCTTAATAATTTATACTTTCAACATCAGGTTCCTTTTACTACTAATTTAACAGGTCTATACACTTTAGTGTCTACTGAATCAGGCTTCCTATTTGTCAATTTTATTAAATAATAGTGTTGAATGAAATATCTTTCTATAAGTAGTATGTTATAATACATGTCATTGTACTTTACAATAGCACTGCCCATGCAAGTGACAGATGGGCAAAAATAGTCAAGAGAAAATTAGCAGCCTAATAAATTCTTAGTAATCAGGGAAATACATTACGGAATAGCAGATTCAAGAGCTGTTTCAACTGATTGATAAGTGATTACAGACTAACATTTCCTGCTACTAAGATGCATCAAGTGGGATCAACTCCCACACAAACCCCAAAAAATGAAGTGAAATAAAATGAAACCATGTAAAACTGGGGAATAGAATAGAATAGAATAGAATAGAATAGAATAGAATAGAATAGAATAGAATAGAATAGAATAGAATAGAATAGAATAGAATAGAATAATAACTTTATTGTTACTTTGAATGTACACTAATCGGCATACATTAAAATGAAATTTCATTGCATTCAGCTCTCAAAGGGTCACCACCTCCAATATACACTACATAAATATGACAAAAATAAATAAATAAATACAGCATTATGCATATACCTACATATATTATATGACACAGAGAAACAACAGTCTAGTTCAGGTCATGTATACATGTGCATGGTGAGAAAAATGAATCTTGTGAGTTTACCAGACGGATGGCATAGGGAACAAAGCTATTACAGAATCGGGTAGTCCTGCTAGAAATACTTTGAAACCTCCTCCCAGAGGGGAGCAACAGAAACAGACCGTAAAGTGGATGTGTGGAGTCTCTAACAATGCTTCGAGCTCTAAGCACATAGCGCTTATAAGCAGCATCCTGAATACCAGGGAGCGAGCTTCCTATGATCTTCTCGATTGTCCTTATCATTCTCTGTATGGACTTTCTATCTGAGGCACTGCTGCCACCCAAATCAGACAGTGATGCAGTTTGTTAAAATGCTTTCAGTCGTGCCTCTGTAAAAAGTGGCCAGGACAGAAGGAGAAATAATGTGCTCTCCTTATCCGACGCAGGAAATGCAGACGCTGGTTTGCATGCTTCACTAAGGATGACATGTTTAGAGACCAATTCAGCTTGTTAGTTATCTGCACCCCCAGAATCTTAATACTGTTGACCACCTCTACAGCTGCATCCTTGATACTGAGTGGAGTATGACTATGCCGGCTCTTTCTGAAATCTACAATGATCTCCTTTGTTTTATCAACATTTAGAACCAGATTATTTTTATTGCACCAGTCCACCAGAGCCTTCACCTCTTTCCTATAAGCATCTTCATTCTCATCCTGGATAAGACCCACCACTGCCGTGTCGTAATAATAATAATAATAATAATAATAATAATAATAATAATAATAATAATAATAATAATAATAATAATAATAATAATAATAATAATAATAATAATAATAATAATAATAATAATAATAATAATATGATTCATAGCAGATTTGACACAGAAGTCGTGGATCATCAAGGTGAACAGTAGTGGACTCAGGACACAGCCCTGTGGAGAACCTGTACTCGAGATAGAATTGGAAACTTTCTTTCCAACTCGCACAACCTGGGGCCTATCAATATGGAAATTAGGTTGCTAATCCTGAGGGTCATAATCTTTCACTATCAGTAATTCTACTGTATTTGCTTTGTTATTTTACAATAGTTGCTTTGTTATTTCTCACTTGCTTCCAGACATTACTCTTTTCTGGCTTATTACCCATCCAGTTAATTTGTGCCTCAATCATTCTTGTATCATCCTCATCCACCTTAATGATATGTGCAGGTTTGATTTGTTTTTTTACATATATGTAAATATTCAATAAGCTACATGTGGGGCATATCAGTATTTCATTTTTAAAATGTAAGGCATCTCCTAGAAAAACATATGTACACCAATATATTCTAGTTAATTCATTTACCAAATACCCTGTTAATTTTAAACAAATGTTCAATCTCATCCATCAAAGGCCATCACCATTCAGACAATCCAGCTGAATTTTAGTGCACACACTCATACAAAATCCCATTGTATTATACAGAACATCCATCACTCATCTCCTGAGCTGTGACTATGATGATCAGACTTTGGCACCTTCCTCCAACTGAAAGTTTATATAGTCATCTTCAGAAACACAAAACCAACCTCTTTCTATCTGCCGATTCCTCACCCATAGAAATGAAAGACTTCATAATACTGACAGCACAAAAATGTATTATGGAGCATTTGACCTTTCACCTTGGAGAATGAAAGAAAATGCCAAATGTCTCAACCCCTAAACATAACAATATGAAAAAGTTTTGTCAGTGTAAAATCAGGGGCTGTTGTGGCAACAAGCAGCACATCCATCAACTTACTTTATCTGCATGTAGACAGTTATAACTGTCACATGGTAGACATGAAGTCACTTACCTTTTTTATGCCAGGAAGCTGAGAAAAACTCAGAAGTATCAGCAAAGGAGAGAAGAATTATGGCACAGAATATCAAAGACAGATGAGCATTGTGTCTCCATGTAAATAACATGAGAAGAGCTGCAAGAACAAAGGTGGCACATGAAAAAATAATTAATGTTTTAATAAAGAACAAACTGCAAATCAGAAATGGAAGGTATAACTGGTATGTTTGTTACTGCTCATATGAAGGCATGGACAAATATGTAAGTTGTTCTTGTATTCGTTGCTTTCACTGTATTTATTATAATGGAGATTTGTTTAGAAGACTGTTATGTTTATTGCTATGCATACCTATGCACCAGTATTTACTGTGATTGCAGTGATTTCATAAATATATTTCCATTTTCATTTTTCTTATATTTGTTTTGTCCTGACTCTACATCCACATGAGAGTTTTTATAAAATGTTTTCCTCTCACCAAAACAATACATATATCTATGTACAGTTCCTTGCATAAGATTTTTGGTGTACAGATTTGCCTAAGTAACATTTTTTTTGCAATCAACTTTCCTCCTAGTGAAAAGCACATTTATATATTTACAGGGAGGTGTGATGGCTCAGTAGTTAAAGATACCGAGCTTGTCAGCCTGAGTTCAAGATGCGAGCCCCATGCAATGCAGTGAGCTTCCATTGCTTGCACTAGCTTCTGCCAACCTAGCAGTTCGAAAGCATGCAAATGTGAGTAGATAAATAGGTACCATTTTGGTGGGAAAGTAACAGCATTTCATGCCCCTCAGTGTATAATCCTGCTGGCCACATGATCACGGAAATTGTCTTCGTACAACATTGGCTCCATTGGCTAAGAAATGGAGATAAGCACCTCCCCCTAGAGTCAGACATGACTGGACAGGGAAACCTTTACCTTTATATATTTACAGACATTCATTCTTACCTGTAGTCTTTCCCCTCATGCCCCCTAAGACATGACAAAAGGTTTTGTATAACTTTTTAAACTGGAGAATTGCATTGTAAGCTTTGAAAAAGAAAAACAACATTTTCTATAATTGCATTTTCACACATTAGTTTGAAAGTGCAAAATTAGTTAAGTCAGAAATGAAATACGACTGACTGAATTTCTTTCCCATCCCTAGAGCATGTATATATATGCACTCTTTGGAAAGTGCTTATCACTAGTATACAAGTATACTACTATTATTCTAACAGTAGCAACAGTAATAATTAGATACACAATGCCTTTGATTTTATTTTTTATTGTAGAAAATGTATTACTTTCATTTCCACTGTAATTTTAAAAAGTTGAATGACATTTTATCAGACTCAGAATATATATTTGAAAAGAAATGAAACATCACACAGGAACAGTGTGGCTGAATTACTGGAATTAGCTCTTATAGCCTCAAAATGGTCCTTGATTTGCAGTTTAGCATTATACAGTATCATTCAAACATAACCCAAGGAAGTAAAGAGTTGGATAATTACACATAATTGTAAATACACTTCTTTTCCATCAAGAATATTCTACATTTCTTATTTCAAATCTACAGAGAAGTGGCCCATTTTGGAGTAAAAAAATAAAGTTTTTTTTTTAGTTTTTAAACTGGACAGTGAACTAAGCATATCCATGGGCAAGTTGCAAAGCAAATCCATAAAGTAGCCAGTGGTTTCAACAGTGAGAACTACCCTGCAGATATTGCAAAAGAACAAGAGAAAGTTAATATTTGGCAGATACCAAGTGCAACTGAATGCATGCTAAAAATAAATTGTCTTTGTTTCTCTTCTTAATGGCCGATCATTAAGGCAACTGTGCAAATGTAACATATTGTGAAGGTTCCCTTAAGAGCTGCTTTCATCCATCTTTATTATTTATTGGTTTAAGTCAGATGACACATCTGAGCTACTTTATAGTTGGAGGTGCGGCTGATGGGCCGCTTGCCCTATCTGACCTTGGAAAGGGCAACTGTAGTTTAAAGATGTTTATAAATGGTACATTTCATGGCAAAGAATGATGTGAAAATAAATTGAGTGCACTCCTGAAATGATTAAAAGGAGGACATTGTATAAACAGGATACTGCAGCAGGCCAGCTTCTGAAAAGCGTGATCGGCACTGAGAATTAAAGGCCCCTGTGCATCAAACTGTCCTGCAAAGGGATCATTATAAAGGATTTCTGTCATTGCCTCTGATGGAAGCACCATTTGTTCTGAGGGTAAGGCTGAAACATTTAACAATGGATTACCTATGGGTGTTGATGTTTAACATTCTAGGAAAATATGAGGAGGATTGAAATGCCTTTAACAATTGTACAATGGGAGAGTTCATCACAATCAACAAAAAAATGCTAAAAAGTTTGAGACCTGGCAGTCTAAGGGGCCATTTGTCTCACATTACTTACTCAACAGAGGATTCATGTCTGTGGCACCAGTGTTCAAAGGTGTCCTCCATGCTTCATAGTCCTTGATGAACTGACGTGTGTGTTTATTTTTACACTGTATTTTGAAGGCCCTTCTGTTTCCTTCTGGGTTCTTTGGCCACACTGCCCTTTAGATGTGTGTTGGTTGTGGTGAGTTACATCGTCATGCTCATCACATCCTTCCACTGTAACCAAGTTTGGATATAATCAAAATCTTGGATTCCTGCTATGGGAATGGGTCATGAAAAGCTTTGTGCAAGCACACTTTCACATCACTCCTCTTTATTTCTACCTAAATTCCTCTTCCAATTTCCAAATCACAGTTCCCACTTCCTGGTAAAATGTAGTTTGTTTAAACTATATTCAATGAAACCAAGCAATGATAAAACAGGATGGGGGTTAGAGTTATTATTTATTAAAATTTAGATGTTTACTCAAGTCTGTAAAAATTCTGGGCATATAACTTTAAAAACAGTCAGAACAAATATACAAACAAAAGAACAATGTATTCCAGAAGAGGAAACATTTCAGGAAACCAATATAATCCTATAAAAGGCTCACCATCCCCCTTAACTCAATGTCTGGGGGTCAAGAAATATTTTCTTTTAAACTCAACCCAAGTAGAGGCTATATGGATATCGATCAGGGGAGGGGGGACATTATTCCAGATGGCAGATATAGTGATAAAAAACACCAGTTCCTGGATCCTCTCAAGTAACATGGGACCTAGAGTATTCCCACTCTATGCAATCATATAGGAGAAGCAGAAATTGTGCTCCTTCAGATACGGGCCTATGTTACAAAGGTGGTAAGCGGCACTTTGATTTGTATCTGGAAGCCAAAACAAAACCCTACTTAGTTTAGGGGTCAGTCATGTTACATGAACATACTCACATTACATCGCATTGGACTCGTGTTGGCAGCACTGAGGTGCTTCTGGGTTGAAAGGATTAGTTGGTGACATTACCATTGCCCGGGGAACACCCAGTTGAAGGGTCCTTTCATGTCCCTGGCAGGAGCTGGAGCGAATGACAAGAGTTCACCCCACCCCAAGACAGCATTCGGGTCTCAAATGTGGGCTTGCTGCTTGTCAACCCAGTGTCCTAACCACGCGACCCACCATATTCCTCATGGACATACTGAGTTATGCCTATTACTGTTTGCATAATTGTATTCTGCACCAACGGTAGCTTCTGAACAATTTTCAAGAGCAGGCCAGTACAAACCAGTGTACAATGTATTATACTTTCTCACATTTGGGAAAAGCAAAGTTTTGGGACAAGCAAGCATACCTGTTGAACGTTAACTATGGCTCTTTCATGCTATGCCATTATATCTGAATCCAGCCTCCTGATGATGTCCAAATGGATCACTTTAAGCAGCTGAGGAGGAAGACCATAAGTGCAAAGAAAAATAAGAAAATTGATATTGAAAAGCAGAAACAGTCCATAGGCAAAACATGAGACTAAATTACTCTGATTAAACATTCATACTGTTTTATTTCAAGTCATGCTCCTTGTCCTTAAGATATTTGTTACTTTGAATGGAATTGGACAAGAAAAACTTTAGTAATAGCTACAATAACTTCTTTATAAGTTACTTATTTTATTAAATGTTTAATTTATATCAAATCACTCCAATAATTAAGGCAACCTGCAAATTGTAAAAAAAAAATCTTCCCAGGTAATAACATATATGAATTAAACATTGTCAGGAAAGAGATGTGGATTTCTAAACCATTAATAATTTTTAGCATATTGCTTTCATTCGCATCCACATAAATCAGTGCATTTATTCACATTACTCTTCCAGTAACTTTTTGACATAGACTACCTCTCAGAGAAATGTATTACCTAAGCTTATATACTATGAAGTCTGTAGCTGAGTTGTAATGTCCACTTTTCTGTCATATGAAACTATAAAACACTAACACTGCAAGTTAAGCATAGTGAATGAGGTAAGAAATCATGAAACATTTCTATATCTTCTTTATACTCTGAAAATATATGGCAGGCACTAATTTCTCTCGTGTTATTCTAAGATGTCTCACAGACAAACTTTTTCCAATGTTATTAATAAAAGTGTACCTCATGCCTAACTATGAAGTCTGGATAAATATTTTGTTAAAATGCTAAATGTTCTCTGTTGTCCTCAGGGTGTTGAGTTCTGTATTTTTGGTCAGGCAAACGATAGCTATAAATTTAAAATAAATTAAAACAAGGAGATTCAAACTTCACAAAGACTCTGGATGTTAGCTTCTTCTAACCTAGGTTGGTTCCTGTTATAACTAGTCCCATGCGACTAATAGTGATATTCTTCCCAAGCCAATGTTCTTGATACTTCCTTAATGTACTTCCAGTGTACACCTGACAAAAAAACATATGAATAAAATTTGAATTCACATAATGGAAATGTTTTACTAAATACTCTCTGGAGAATGATGTACTGTCCACACCCTTCCCAATGAATTCAGAGTGTTTATCTTCTGAAGGAAAGCAAAATTATATTTAGTTAATCACAGATATCCTTAACAGAACTGGGGGAAAATGCAGCCTTTTTGTCATTATATCAGAAAGCCTTATCTTTACTGTTTATAGAAAAACAAATTATAAACAGATGTCTCATTTCACCATAAGTACAAATTTCTTGCCATTAAAAGCGGGGAGACACATTATGGAAATGGAAGTTTAGAATTTGGATTCTAAAGCTAAATCCTTTATTCTACCAATAGAGACAGATATGTAAGTTTTATTCTGATCTTCCCATTCTGCATAAATGGATAAATCTTAGTTAACTAAAGAATCTAAATTATTAGACATACAGAATAAGAAATTCCATGATCACTAACCATGAGATTTTAATTCTTCATTTTTTTCTTAAAATCATTTTAGAAAGTGACTTCGTAATCTATCCAGAGAACTTCAGTTATTCAGTATATTAGAAACAGAATAAATGAATGAATACATGCATTCTGTTCTTCCTACTTTCTGCTGGAGGCCAGAGTGGTTTACAGGAAAACAATATGAAATTATTAAATAATTATATCAACAATCTTTAAGAAGCTATGAACACAAAATTGGAATTATTTTTAAAAAGGAAAGTAATATAACAGCCAGTCTAGTAGACATTCTGGTGTCTATAGATCTGATCCTTCAGCTGCAAATGAAAAGAAGATTGCGTGGAGACTAGCCCTTACTTCCTTCAGGAAGAGAGCACCATAACATAATTGTGACACTGCAACTTAAAAGGTTTTACTCCACATACTGCACTGTGAATTAAACCATCCGAAAACCCCAGTTCTTATTAGGAAAGGTGATTATTGAGTACTTGGGTCAGAACCTTTGGTTGTCTGTTAGCTCAAGTGCAGTTTTTCAGGAAGACTTAGCTAGTCCACTTAATAGTTCAGTTTCCAGACATTTTCAAGAACAATCTTAATAGTTCAGTTTCCAGACATTTTCAAGAACAATCTTATGCAGAGTGCATTGCACTAATCCAACCAAGAGGTTACTAGGGATAGATTACTGGGGCTAGTCTATACTGATCCAGGTAGGTTCATAGGTGATGCATCATTCACTCTCCTTGTACAGTAATTGAAGCAACCTAGGCTTTTGGTGGAAGAATGGAATCAAGGTAAATTCCCAAGTGATACACCTGTTTATTCTAGGAGGAATTAAATATATTGAGGCTATGTGGGTCTGTAGCATCTGTTGAGAACAAGCAGCCAATCAGAATATGCTATCTTTGGCTAAGAAGTGAATGAAATTGACATTTAACCAATTGACTGTAACTGACTGTAACTGAGTTCAGGTGAAACAATGGCACTTCTGCAACCACCCTCACTTCTTGTAAACTGAAATGCCATATTTGCAAAAACAAACAAACAATTAGGAATCTGGAAGCCTGTATGTTAAGAAGCTAAGGGAAAAAAGTATTAGAAAGTTTTGATTTTAGAAAAGTACTTAAATAAAGTTTAGCATTTTTCTTTTAAAAAAGGGGGTGGTGGAAAAAAAGTACTTTTTCCAGTAAGGTCAAAGAATTTGAGAAAGTATACAGTTAATTTTATTAACAGAAATGGTGATAGTCTACAAAGATTAGTAGGGGCAAATAGAAACATATACTATTTCCACTGCAAGGTAAAGTAGGAATGGTTAAATTGATCATCCCATTTAAAGAGGAGAATATACTTGGGTATGTTTTTCATTTGGATACCACTTCTGGATTTTGTGCTTGTGATGAAAAAAATGTATTTTTGAATTTGGTTCTGTCGATTAGATAGATTTGCTGTTATAGAAATGGCTAGTTATATAACAATGTGTAAAAATAAAAAGTTGAGGTTAGAGTGTTTTTACTCTATACTGTGCTAAAAAGAGTCGGAAGTCAACACCTTTTTTTTTCTTTCCCCTTGTACCTCACACCTTCTCTTCCCCTTTCCTTTTCCTTCCCTTAATCCCCTATTTTTATTTTTTCTTTGTATTTTATATTTTATATACTAAATAAAAAAAGTTAAAAAAAATCTGTAAACTGTTGAGATTGCATGTGGCCCTGGAGGAGCAGTTAAAGGGGGGTATGTGGTTTAATTCATTCTTTAAACATATTTGAGCCATCATTTGGAAGATGTATGTTCTAAATTGGAGAACTCTGGATTGAGATTATGATCTACACTATGATACTCCTGCTGATAGCAGTTAATGAATGTACTTGACAGTAACTTTGTATTTATTGGTACAATTTAGTAGAAGAAAGGTATCTTCAACTTTGTCATGAACTAAAGAATTAGTTCTTTAAAGAACTAGTTCATGAGCCAATGCTTCTCTTCTCTTCTCTTCTCTTCTCTTCTCTTCTCTTCTCTTCTCTTCTCTTCTCTTCTCTTCTCTTCGCCATTATCAAAATATTGCAGAATAAGAAAGTTTTGTTCTCAATCTAGTTATAATTTGGGCAACTGGGAAATATTATAATTTAGGATAAGAAAGTGTTCCCCTTTTTGATCAAAACCTGGACTAATTTGATGAGGCCTGTATGATCTTGGATTTGTAGGGGCATTTCCATTTATAGTTTTAACAGATTTCTCTTGCATTGCATCTCTTGCATCTATTGTTCCTGAAAGGCAACTGGCTGGAAAGTTTTTTTTCAAAATGAAGAAACAGAAAAAAAGTAGATAAATATGAAAACTTGAAGACAAAGGAAATGATGCATGATATCCTTGCTGCTTAAGTCCCCTTTCCCATTTTTTGCAAGTACACAGTCCAAAAGGCCACCCACACATACTCTGATCTTGAAGTGTTTTTTTTCTTTTGTAATAGTTTTTATGGTTAGTTGAGTTGCCAGTTTATTAAAGAATAGATTTTTTATTTCCATTTTAGAACTGCCATAACCTTTCATTAATAATGCAATCATAACTATTCCTAGCTTTATTTTACTAAAGTGATAATAATGAAAGGCTATATTACAATATGCAAGACTGCACAAATACTGCACTCTGCTCCTATTAAAACGAAATGTGGATTAGAATGCTGCCCACCCTGTGTAATTTTTTTTTTCTGGCAAGTCTTCATCTAGTAAAGCAGTCTTCGGCAACTTGCCCCAATATCTGCAAATCACCCAGGTATTCTTTGTTTAGCAGCTACGTAATTTGGTTGTTAAGCAAAGAGATTGCTAAGTGAAATCATGACTGCTTACTTTCTTACTTCAGTTTTCCTTTGCTTTACAATGTCTGCAAAAATCTTAATATGTGAGGATTGGTCACAAAGTGACTTAGTGCTTAGTCGCTAAAATAGGTAGTCATTAAATGAAGACTACCTGTTTTGATTTGACAAGGGAAGGTAGGAATAAGATGCAATTAGATTGCAAGTTGACAGGAGATCCTTTTAATGGGTTGGAATTTAATTACAAAGCTGGAAGGCAAGTTTCAACCTTTTCAAGTTTCAAATCGAAGATCTGGTTTAATCTCTTTGTCAAGTCAAATAGTCAAAAATGTTTCAGTAGTGTGTACCTTGGTCAGGAAGAAACTAACAGGGAGCGTCTCCATCCATTGCTAAGAACAGCTGGGCTGGGAATGGGGGAGAGAGTTGCTCTTGAGAAAGGCCAAATGACCTACATAAGTATTCTTGCAGGGAAGAAAAAAACAGGACTGTCTGCTGTGCAGCTGATGGTATCCTCTGGGCTTCCTTGAGCAGCCTGCTTTCCTCAGAGCTAGCCATTCTCAAAATGTTAGAGTATCTCCACTCACTGCTCCTTCTTTGATTTTTGTGCAAAGACTTGAAAGCTGAGGGAGGGGTTCTTTGATTCATTATTATATAAGCTGCTTTGGCAGTTTTCCAGACTGAAGGGGTGGGTTGTAAATGCTTTTTTTTAAAAAGCAAAATTGGTAAATATTAAGTGCCATGAAATGAAGAGTGAGTGAAAAAAAAAGGATTCTGGCCTAGTATAATCCCCAGGGCATCCATTACGGAGATGGGCGGTGTGTGTGTGTGTGAGAGAGAGAAGGTAAAGAAGTCGAGATGGTAAAGCCCTTTTTAAAAGCACTTTTTATGTGTCTTTGTTCTTTTCCTGTTTTTTCCCCCCCTGCCATTATTTTTTAAAACAATTAAAAGAAGAAGTTGAGATGGTAACTGTGACCATCTGATTGAAGCTCCTTTGTGCATGTGTTGCAAATGCAATGTATGTTTTAAAAAAAAGGTGTGGCTTCAAACACGATTTTCTATTGCCACCTTGGTGTTTTTTTTTCAACATCTGCCCCCTCTGCCCCCCTCCTTCCCCCCATGCCCCTGATGTCATCTGTAGGGTAAGAGGTAGAATTCCAACATAGTTCTAAAATGCTATTCCTTGTATATATTTCAAACTGGAACAGCCCATTCTGTTGCAATGTGTGTTTTCTGAGTAAACAGAGCCATGGGACTAAAAGGAAACATTATATGCCAGACAGAGATTGGATTTCATTTATTCCATATGTCTGCTTTTTACAGCCTTAATCTCTGAATCCCTTCTTATGCCTTGCAACTCTACTATCCTGTTTCCTACTCTATGTTTTACACAGCCAGTAGAGGAATGTGGCAGTATCACAAGGCAGACCTGCTGTTAACCAGACTGCTGGCAGTATTGCTGATACAGAATTATTAGAATTGCTAAAAAGGTCAGTGAATGGGTGATGGGAAGATCAATATCTTCCAGCCAATGCTGATGAACCCATGGAGTATGGCCCTCTAGTAAACTCTGCCCTCTATATAAAGCTCTGGATTGGAAAAAGAAAAGCTCCCATGCAAAAACATTCTCCTGTATTTGGGGTCCCCCCCCCTCCGCATTTCTTCTTCATCTCTGATGAAAGAGAATTTGCTTTCAATGTTTCTTCCAAGGTAGAAGAGAACTTCAGTGACATTCTTATGGCTCAAAAGACCTGCCAAGGTTGTGTATGTGTGAATGTTCTGTCTTTCATTGTACAATCCCCTCTCTCCATACTTCTATGAATTTCCAAAGGAAAGTTTCGTAAGGGAACCATAGATTGGGAAGTGTGGGCAGACAGGGAAGCTTCAGAATGATGAACAGATATGAAACTGAAAACACCATTACCCCATGTAACAATAAAGTAAGTTCACAAAACCCCCAGAGACATAATGTCAAGGTTCCGACTAATGAATCCAAACAAATCAGAACTCCAAGGCTTGAGATTCCTCAAAGAACATGTTTATTGGATACATAATATCGGCATAATCAAAAGTGAAACCAACTCTAAAATTCTCTCACAGATTCAATGTACAGTAACTAAAAGTAATACTCCCCTCCCCCCTTCAATGCCAGAGATCACACTACCCATTGAGAGTAAATGGCGGGCTCTTTGACACTCCCCCTCTCTGGTTTCTCACACCTTGGTTCCCATGGGATCTCTCTGTGTTATCTCTAGTGATACCTTCACTTTCTCCCCCCCCTTCCCAACCTATGTGGCAGAAAAATAGAAAATGGCTTCAGCCAGGTTCATCTTGAAAGTTGACACACAAATCTCAAGAGCGCTGGGAATAAGATGGAAAAACAAAAGCCTTTCTGGAAGGAAGGAAATGTTTTAAGACACCACAAGATATAGTTCAACAAAATGTTAACTCAGAGCTCTTCTATGTCATAATGCAGGGGTGTCGAACTCAATTTCATTGAGAGCTGCATCAGCATTGTGGTTGCCCTCGGAATGCTGGATGGGCATGGCCAAGGTGGGCATAGCCAGCTCGACTTTGCTCATGGCAGGGGGCACCTGTGGGGCCCGGGTGGGGATGAGGGGATCCAGGGGTCTCTGGCAGAGGGGGCGGGACCAGGGCGGGTACCGGGGCCTGATCCACTGGAGGAGCCTCGCTGACCACCATGGGCCATGCAGGGGGCCCCTGGATGGCAGCACAGGCACCTCAGCCCTAGGTGGTGGGTGCCCAGCCCAGCCCTTGAGCTCCTGGGGCACTGGGACCCTGCGGTCTGGCCCCACTTCCCCAAGGTATTGCCCAGCTGCATTTTCTTCCTCAGGTTGCTGCTGCTATGCTCACTCTCCTTGGGCTGGCTCGACTTCCCAGACTGGGGGGGGGGCTGAGGGGTAGCGGGGCTCCTGCTGTATGGGGCTGCTGTTGATGGTGCCACTGCTGTGAGGTAAGGCAAGATGAAGCAGGTGGTGGGGCAGGAGTGGTCTGGTGACAGGGCTCCGAGGTGCATGGATGCGGGGCACATAGGGCATCTCCGTGGCTGGGCTTGGGTGGGGCAGGGAGGGGAGTCCCAACTGCCTCTTGGAGATTAGGGCTGCCCTTCCAGTTCACTGTGGCTGTTGGAGGGGGGAGAGGGGCAGGCTCACTGTAGGACAAGGTTGGATGGCAGGGGCCGAGCATGCAGGGCCACAGCATGGTGGTGATGGTGACTAGCTGGGCTGCCTCGCTGTGGCCCCATCATCTGCCTTTGCTTGCCACTGGCCACCAGGGCTGGGACCGGACAGATGGCATGCAGCCACCCAGTACATCCAGCAGGGCAGATCGCATAAATTCTACCCATGCCTCTGCCTGCTGCTTGGAGGGCTGGCCCGGTGACCCACCTGCTCTGTGGGGGCTGCCTCTTGGGGCAGTGGCTCTGTGCCCTTCCCGCTCGCTGGGGCCATCACAGATGGTGTGCCAGGCAGGAGGCTCATCCCGTGTTTGTGACAGAGCTGGAGGATGAGGTTGGATGGTGGGGGCTGAGCGCGCAGGGGCCATGGCATGGCACCACCCCCGCCCCACCACCTGCCTCACTTTGCCTCACCCCGTTATGGTAACTTCTTGGGTTTGCTGATAATCTGAAGGAAATGTTTGTATAGATGCTTTGTGTTATATGTTATAAAGACATTTATTTATAACTTTATTACTTATTTATAAGGAAAATGTGATGTTCTGTCATAAAGAATTGCCACTAAAAAGGCAGTTAGATGAATATCCAACAATTTATAACAGTAGTTTTCAATCTTTTTCATGTCATAGATAGGACTTCCACATCATGAAACCAGAAGTTCTATGATGGTACAGGGAATCAGGAGGAGAAATGGAGGTGATCATTCTTGGTGATGTCATGGAAGCAGGGTTTTGGCTGCACAGCTGCATAGCACTTCCTGTCATTTACTTGTGGTAACTAATGTGGCACATCTGCATACTTTTCATTGCCCACCCGTATGCCACAGCACAGTGGTTGAAAACTTCTGATTTATAACATGAGCTTTGACCATAATATCAAGAAACTGATTTGGTCTATATATTTGTAATGAAAAAAACAACAGTCAATTTGAGCCAAAATTAATCAACCTTGCAATCTTGCATTTCAAATATATGTTACATAGTGGAGACACATGAACATTGGCATGTAGCCCTAAAATGATCTGTTCTTGTTTATATTTAAAATGAAAATCATTGAACAGGAGATGTTACTATTACACTTTCCAACTTCTAATTTTTTCACTGAAATTTTGCCCCAATGACATAACTATACAATTGCTTAGTCCATGATTTGCTTTGTTAAAGGAAGCAGTACTATTTATAGATGAAGTAAAGGTTAAAGAAACTTTCATGTTGAAATAACATTACTAATTTGTAATAATGGACACAGGAAATAGCCAATATTTCAAACTACAGCATGAAGATTGCATTCACCAGAACACTTATGGAGATGAGATAGTAATTCTAGTTCTAAATTCTTTTCTTTTTCTTTTTTAGCAATTGAAAATTAACATATGCAGGTCAATATAAATATTGTAAGGTAGTACCTTGGTCCATTCATTGCTGTTATTTTACAGCCTTTTTAAAAAACACCCTACATTTGTTCACAATTTTCCTTTATCAATGGAAATGTTTCATACAATATTCATTATTATTGCTACTATTCTTTCTTCCAAAGCATCCAAAAGAGTTCATTAGAGAATATTAAAATCAGTCTTAATGTAAAACCATGAAAGCAAGCAAGTAAACAAGCAGGCAAAGTTTATGGTTATGAACTTAAACAATAAATCTACACACATTTCCCTTATGTCACTTACCGTTACATAATATTCTTGATTGTTACAACTTTCATAAATACACATTCATTTCCTGATACACTGTCATAAATGATTGTTTGGATATGTGCAAATTTTGGGCCAGAAAAAGGAAGGTGTTAATAGACCCCATTCAATGCTATGATCTGTTCCACAGCTGTCTCATAAATCCACTTCCACAGATATCCATAGTAGATTTGATTGAGATGGTCTGGGTTGACAAAGATGGGTTTATGTTATGCTGTCATCTTCTTAAGGAACAAAACTTTATCTAGGATTAGCCCTCGGGTTTTCAGAGAATGATTGAAATGAAAGAAGATTTGTAGTGCCACAAGTGCTGTGTGTTTGCTTCTCTTGGGATTTTTGGTGGAAACCTGAGTTGGATTACAGATTGTGAGAGAAATACTACCATTATTCCTGGTATGTTTAGAGGAAAAATTGTGGATAACCACTTCAAAAATTCCTTGCTTTCATTTTCATTTTTCAAAATACATATTATTCCCTTGGCATCAAATATACATTAATATCTCTCAAGTTTCCCAGGATTGTAAATTAAAGATTCTAAATATAGACTAGAGAACATGAAAGCCCTTTGATGTTAGTATAATTTTTAATAGCATAAAACATGGCAAAATTAAACATATCATCCTCATTAACTAGAAACACACTGGAATGAAAGTTCCTACTAAGAAAATAAGGTAGTTTGGCATCTAAAATACAGCAGCTAAGTCATGTTTGATCTCAAAGCCAAAATAAAATCAGCAATAAATCTTCTCTTGGACTCTATCCTAAACTCCTTAAAAATAGTAAACATTCTGCTTCTAACTCTAACAAGCCTCTTTAGTATCTGAATACTCTGTGTGCATTGCACTAATTCACATAGTATATGGTAGTCCTTCAGGGTCAAAGAAGACATGCTGTTGTGCAGTTAATCTGCAGACATGGAGGTGGCTCTGCAGTCCTAATCTGAAAATGCAGAGTCTAGCACAATGGGGGCACTGAAAGTCCATTGTAGTGGGTGTAGGTGTTATTCTGTGACACCATTCTCAGTTTTCTATCAATTTTTGGCAGCACCTATCTTAAAGTTGGTGGAGGCTTCATAGTACAAGGCTCACCAGTGGATTCTGTCAGCAACTGCAGCTTCTAGTTCTCTTGGCTGGATGTCACATTGGAGTAGGGTTTCTTTCAAAGTATGTTTGTAGTGCTTGCATGGTGGATTTTGAGGTCTCCTCCCAGATTCCAGCACACTATAGAGCAACTGATGAGGCATATAGTAGTCATCCATTCTCATGATATGTTCTATTCATCTGGGCTCTAGGACTCAGTGCTGGTGGACTCAGGTGATCCAAGATTTGCAAACTGGAGATATTATCTTGTCAACAAATTTCAAGAATGGAGCTGAGAATGTACATGTAAAAATTCTCCAGTTGTTTGATGTGCCTTCACTGTAGAACCCAGGACTCATATCCATTTAGTAGAGACAGGATAACCTCACCTCTGTAGACTTTCACCTTTGAGTAGACATGGATGTTGTATTGATTGAGCACTCTAGTACACAGCTAGCTAAACTTACTGACCCTGGAGTCAATTTCTTTGTCCAAAGACCCATCACTCGAGATTATGCTTCCCAAGAACGTGAAGCTGTTTATACTATATTTATCAGCTGAATCTCATTAACAATAATTTTTGGTTCTGTGGGCTTGGTATTTGGCATAGACTTTGGCATAGACTCATAACATTTCAGTCCTATTCAGGCTAATAGTCAGACTGAAGAACAGAGAGGAATCTGAGAATTTGTTCAGCATCAACTGTAGGTCATTGTCCATGTGAGCGAGGAATGCATAGTCATCAGCAAAGAGGATTTTTTGAATGATTGTATGGAGGCACTTAGAGGACAAAGAGACAGCTATTCAATCAGTACCTGATGTATACTCCTTCAAATCTTGAATAGCACATAACAACGTGCAAGCAAAGAACAGATTGAATAAGATTGGGTTAGCACACAACCCTGTTTTGCCTCATTGAAAATGATAAATGCAGTTGATGTATCACTATTGTAAAGAATCTGTTCTATCATTCCATCACAGAGTAGCTGAATCAACTTCACAAATTTCCTCAGGCATCGATAACATGTCAGAATGATCCACAGAGCCTGCCTGTTTATGGTGTTAAATGCCTTTGCCAGGCCAATGAAGACACAGTAAAGACAATTGTAGCTTTACGCTCATTTCCAAAACACAAAGGTATATGCAAAGTTCACTGTGACACATTATCAGGAATGCTTCCAGTATTTGGGTGGGGGAAGGGCTTGGCAACATAACTATCAATAAATCATTTTTTCCTGAAGAGAAACCTTAACCCTCTTGACCTCTTCCTCTATGACAAACCTACTGAACATTCAAAATGAGGTGAGGTGAATTGCTTCACAACATTTGTCTTTTCATTGCTCACTCATTCAACAGAGCTAAAACATGAAAAACAAAAAGTCAGAATAGGAATAGGACATCTCATACATTGAGTTGGTTGTTTTATTGGGAAGTAAACTTTTTATGGTAAAGAACAAAAGAAATCGGTCTTTATTAGATTCAATAAACATCCAGATTTTTTATTATAGAGTAGATATCAAATTAAGCAGTATCTTTCACATGAAATATTACGACTGAATTATAAAGTTTCTTAGCAATCCTGAACATTACCTCTTTTTACATTACATTTAAAAACTGACATTTTCATTTTGTCTCTTCTTTATTGCAGAATACAAAAAGTGTTACTCAAAAGACAGGCCAATGTAGTACTAGAACTTACCTTCAACAATACAGGACTAAAACTTGAGCAGTGCAATTTGTGTGTATCTAATTAAGGCTAAGTCCTGTTCTTCCCGACAGGTTTCTATCTGGATAAGGTTACTTGCATTCCAGTCTAAACTTATCAACTTCATTGTGGTCCCTAATTATGCTCTTTTCTTTTCCAACCTCATTATCTAATCCATCTTAAAATAAAGACAAGGGAGGACACCATAATGAAGTATCTGCTTTGTAAATGTATTTAGTCTCAGTTGGTGATAAATGATAAATGACTTCCATGAAATGCTCTAGAGAGTTGATGCTACTAAGACTGTGCCAGTCTTCTTCACCCAGGTTCCTACAGTGTCAGGCCTTTGAGATAGACAAGACTTGCATACCAAAGTTATGGCTATTAACACTACTTTTATTACAGGGTTACAGTAACAGAATCTTGCATGTCAGGATATAACTCCCTCCCTTCTTTTATCTACAAGAGAATTAGGGAGAGTCAAATCTGAGACATTTTCTCAAATTACATTTTTGCTTTAGATTCAATTTTTATTTATGTGATCGTTATCTTGATAGAAGTTGTTCCTCCTGTTCTGCAAGTTTATTCTAACATATCTTTTTTATTTATATATATATGTGTGTATTTTCCCATCTTTTGACCAACTCTGGGCAGCTCCCAGTCAAAAGTTAAACAAATAAAATAATGTTAAAACTATAAAACTAAACCAATTAAACATTAAAAACAACAAAGTCCTGGCACCAAGTCAAACTTCAAATGTGCAGTTATCCAATCTTATCCCAGTGCTTTGGGGGGGGGAGCCAGGTCTTCAAAGCTTTAGCTCTACCTAGCTCTACCTAGGAGGGTAGAGCCTGACAAACTTCAGGGGGCAGAGTATTCCATAGGGCAAGGGCTGCCATGGAAAAGGCATGCTTCCTACCTCCCAGCAGATGGCAATATTTAGGGGAAGGAACTAGCAGTATACCCACCCTATATGAACTAAAAGGATAGATAGATGTCCTTAGGGAAAGGCAATCCCACTGGTAACCTGGCCATATGCTATGTAGGGCTTTAAAGACAATGACCAGCACCTAGAATTGCACCCAAAAAGAAACTGGAAACCAATGCAGCTCATGCAACAAATATGTTACATGGCCAAAACTACCTCACCCTCATTACTGTGTACACTGCTGCATTCTGCACCAGTTGAAGTTTCTGGGTGGTCTTCAAGGGCAGTCCTTATGTAGAATGTATTGGAGCAATCTAAATGCAAGGTGACCAAGGAATGAGTGACTGTGAGCAAGGCCTCCTGGTCCAGGAAAGGGTGCAATTGGCCCATTATATGTAGGTGCAATGGTATTTGGGGCAAGGGGAATCAAAGCAGTTAAATAGAATCCACAATTATGCAATCAAAGTTTCATATCTTTCTTAAAGATGTGGAAGAATGGGGTTTTAATCACATGGTTGCTGCACCAACTTGACTTTATTGAAATCCTGAAAAAGTCCTTGGGCATCCATGTGACTGGTAGCATTTTTAGGAAGGCTAGTACAGGTGATACTAGGATAGATAGGCAGTTGTTACAACTCACTGTAAGGCAACATAATGTATTTCAAACTGGGGATATCTTTTTTTGGGGGAGGATCATGCTACTAAAATCCTAAAATGCTTTAGACTGGTACATTAAAAACCACACCGTATTATGCTCTTCCTGTTATCTTTTCTTTTATATATTTTATCCTGCTTGAATGGCAAATAATATGAAATAATAATTCCTAATTTAACAAAATAACAGAATAACAGAGTTGGAAGGGACCTTGGAGGTTTTTTAGTCCAATTTCCTGCACAAGCAGGAAACCTTATGCCATTCCAAACAAATGGCTGTCCAATCTCTTCTTAAAAGTCTCCAGTGATGGAGCACCCAAGACTTCTGAGAGCAAACCATTCACTGTTAGAAAATTTCTCTTTAATTCTAGGTTTTTGTTTATTGTTTTATTTATTTATCTTTGTCATTGTTGGTGTGCAGTAAGAAATAAAATCAATCAAAAAAATTGGTGAACTCAAATTACACTCATAGAGGTTATATGTAGCTTGAAAAACAGTCAAGAGGTTATATGTAGCTTGAAAAACAGTCAAGATTATATTTGGGTAAAACTCCATATAATTACTTCCAAGCTCATGCATTTAGGATCAGGACAAAAAATTCAAAATTACATTTTTTTCTTGTTTTCTCTAAAAAAACAAATAGCTTTTTGTGTAAAATCATCAATACAAACTTACTTAACCAATGTTTGTGAGCTACTGCCATAATGGAACAGTGATCCATCAAGAACAATTTAACAGTTTAATTAGACTGAAAAACATTCTCAGCTTTTGTTGATTGTGACAGATTTTCTTGATGCCTCCCCTTTCAATCCACTACACTATTTCCACAACTCTCATGGAGACCTTTGTGACATAGTTTGCTACTTGTAACTGGCTTTTTATAAAAAAATCAAATTGCTGTTTTAGTAAGGTCAGAGCTTGGCCTGGCTTTGAAACAATGTCCTCTTTCTAGCTGGTCTCAAGAATGATCAACACACCAATTAATAAAAGAAAGTGGGTCATGTCTGCATTGGAAAACTGAAGACACCCCTTTTTCTCAGATGGAAACAAATGAAAAAGCCAGCATTTAGAATGTCACTTTAAATTCATCCATTAAATATAGATGATCCTCCCTACTTATTAATCAGTGGATTATGTTTGACAGAAGCTTTAGCTACAATTGGTTTGTCTTTAAGATACCAGAAGACTCAGTGCTTTTGCTTCAAAGGAATAATTCAGTTATGCTTCAGGAAATAATTCATGTATGGTGTGTATTTTCAGCAAGTCTGGATTAAAAAATAAACAAGCCTGTAATGTTTAGGGGAGAACTACAGTATTAAAGAATTGTCTTCCACAAAAATCTGCCAACTTCAAAAGTTTAGTTCATCAAAATGGGCCATGAAAAGATCCATTTCATTTAGAGAACCTTTCAAATATTGTGTTAGGCAATATTTCTCCTTCTACTTGAAAAAGCAAATTCATTGCCTTTATCAACTTATTGATTTAGTTCATAATTTTGGCTGAATGATAATGTTTCAGAATAACAAGTTTAAAATATGCTAAAATATTTCCAAATTTTCCCTCAGATTCAGTAGAGCTGGAGAGATCTGCTCCATTCATGAAAGAGATTCTTAGAGAGAAGTCATACTTTTCTGCAATCTTGAAAAAGTGCTCCAAGAAATTTTTCCTCAACTGAGGGCACTTCCATACTGCCCAGTTGCCTTGTCATCAGTCTGTACCACCAAGAGTTTCTAGAAAGCAGCAACATACAGTGTATTGTCATCTACTTTCCTCTAGACCAGTGCCAAAATTAACCAAATTGAAGACTGCACATCTTAAAATGGCCAAGGTTGAGAAACACTGCTCTAGTCTAGTCCACAGTAAATGTGACCTCTACTCATATATTCCTGGTTTAAATCCTAAATAATGTTTTCTGGCTTGTGTGAGCTCAGATGTTATTGTTCAGTTTTGCTGCCACACTTTATTTGCTTCAAGGTACTCTGATGCTGGCTGAAAAATTCAAGAAATTAAAGTCCACATAACCTAAAGTTGCCAAGGTTGATAAACACTGAGCTATTCAGTGGAGATAAAAATGTCCTCTCATCTGATTTTCCAGCTTTTCTCTAGAAGGTCTGCTGTAACTTGCTGTAACTTCCATTATGGCAAGTCATGTTCAGTGGAAAATGGTTGCTTGACATGCTGAACAGCCTCATGCAGCAAAAGTAATTTTTATTACTGTTTTCCTCCCCTGAGCTACCTGCTTGTTTCTTTGCCATGAAGGGAGCTGACAAGAAACATTTCTACCCCAGGTGACGTGAAAAATCATGAAGCAATGTACCAGTGGATTTATTTTAAAAAAAACATTAACAGAGAAGAAGGTAGCTGAGGAAAAGAAAGATAATATTTTTGCAAAAAATAAAAACATTTCTGTTGGCTTTAAAATCAGAATTTCAAATTCAGAAACAACTAACTGTAGTCTGTTATCCTAGGTTTATTCCATTTCCATTTTCCACATTCAGTTGGATTCTAGCATTGCCTGACCTGTCTTCAGTAGTAGAAAATGGACAGTTGAGGAGCCATTTTCTGATTAGACAAAATTTCTACTGAAGCCATTTTGTGAGTGTGGCCACCCCATGCTCTCAGAAGTCTAAAAGCACCCTCAGCCCCCAAAGGTTGCCTCCTCCAAATTGACAAATGTCAGATTTGCGAGATTGTTGTCAGCCTTTAGGATATCCTGTGCAACAGTGTGTGTGTTTCCCAAAAATGGCTACTTTTCCTAATCCCCCATCCCTTTTTTTCTCAATTCCAATATAATTACCACCTAAGTTGAAATCTAAGAGTTAAAAAGCTAAAGGTCAGGCCCCACCTGTTCCAACATCTTATTTTCCAAGACGGCAAACAATGGAAGAGATAAATAAGAGATTATGGCAATTCTTTCTTCCAGCAAAGGCAATGCAAGCATAACTATGCTTTCACCAGTCATACAAAAAGTAGAAGAGCAAACCTGAAAGTGTTTAAATATAAGGCTGTGTATACAAAGGAGTGTACAAAGACAAGGTAAAAGGTTGAATAACTAGTCTGAAGGTATTTCTCTTATTTTTCAAAGAATGGGGTATATTAAGGGTTTTTTTCCCCTTTTTTTCCTTTGGACTATGGCCTTATTAAAAATAATATGCAGGATTTTATATTATAAAACCTGAAAAATTGACAAGAACAAAGGAATTAAAAGTCCACCTCTTATATCTCCAATTCACTTCATTAGCAGTGAAATACAGCAGTGCCTCATAAAATATCACCACATGTACATATTCTTCATTATGGAAAATTAAAGTACAACTCAAGACCAATGATGCAAAAAGAAAACAGAACAAATACAACAGCAAACAATAAAATACATAAAAGAAATGGTAATATTTAGATATTAAATACAAAACATACCCAGACTTAAATAAATAAATAATATTTCCCAGACTTAAATGTATGGTTCATGCTTTATATTTACAACACAGTTTCATCATGATGGCTGATTTTGAGGTTGGTTGGGCCCAAGAGCGTGCAACCCATCCAACATTGTCCATCAGGGACCATATCTGAGCAAGATTTGAATTTAGATCTCTCTGTCACTAGTCTAGTCTATCTCTTCTACCAGTGTAAGTTGTACAATTCAGAATGAGTTTCATATATGTAGTACATCTGACTTGAGGTGTTTGGAATAAAAGGTGACTTGCAACATGGTAGACTATGTTACACACTGGTGACTGCTGTGATTGCTGAAGCAATGAGAGCTCTGCAATGGTCCACAACTTATGTTAAAAAAGCAGAGCATGCTTCTTTGCTCCTAGGCCATGTGATGCGATTCCAGAAATGGTCACCATTTTTGGAGCAGTCACAATCTAATGCAGGTGCTCCAAAAATGGCAGCTGCTTCCAGCATTGCACCATGTGGCTCAGAAACAGAGCAGCTTACCTTCCTGAGCACTGGAGATCTTTGAAAGATAAGTGAAGAGGAGAGTGTGGGGCCTGGAGGGGTGGGAAGCAGGTTCAAGGCCTGCAGAGACCTGTTGAGTGGGGATGGAGGAGATAAGTGGGGTGCTGCAGCATCCCAGTGGTCAGTCATAAGAGCAAACAACCACAGGGATGCTGCAACTTAGGAACCAGGTCATTTTGGAGGGTCTGTCATAACTTTGAATGGTCACTAGCAGCTGGCTGTAAGTCTAGGATTATCTGTGTTTTGATTTAGTTCCTGCACTGAACCGAACCTACTGCCGCCCATCAAATGCTGTTAAACAATAAATGAAACCTGACATTATAGCAAGCCTCAAATCTTCTCAAAGATTATGGAGAAGACAAGCTGCTAAGAAAGAGCCAGAAGGGAGCCAGGCCAACTAGAAGTTTCAGAATAAAATAAGAAACATTTTGTTTATAACCAGTGAGGTGCAATGTCCTTTTTCAACCCTAAGCAGTAAATGTTCATGAGAAAGTGATTAGCCCATTGGAATTTCAGCTGGTTACATTTATAGCATTTGTAATATTATTCCTTCCACCTCAAAAGCTTCCTTTCGTCCCCTGCATGATTGGATGCAAATATTCCCTCCTCTTCTGGAGTACTCTTTTGTGCAACCACAAAGTGCAGCTTATTATATAATGGGGCTGTTCGGACATTGCTTCAGCAGCAGTTTTTGCTTCATGCTCCATTTCTTTTATGTAGCTTCTGTCTGATTTTTAACAATTGAAAATACCCCTTGAAACGCCCCAGGCCAAATCTCCTTCACTTCATTTTCATTTCATTTCTTGGTTCCTGTGTGATTATATCTCTTAGCAAGCAGGCTCCAGCACTGCAGTTTGCAAACCTTAGTATACCTGTACACTTCATAAGCCCTGGGTTAAAAACAGTGGTGGGATTCAGATATGTGAACAGCCGGTTCTCTGTGTGGATGCCGCTTCCGGAAGTCCATTCTAGGCCTGGGCAACAAAAAATTAGCTATCGGTTCTGCCGAAGTGGTGCGAACCGGCTGAATCCCACCACTGGTTAAAAGTGAGTTATCTAGTAAGGAAGTCAAAGCAGAGCTTTTATAAGAAAACAAGAAATTCCTTGCTGCCATTTGCTCTCAGGGTTCCAGCAGGGAGAGGTAGACTGTTTTTAATCATGGGGGTTCTAATACCATTTGTTAAACTGAGATTACCTCATAATAATAACAACAACAACAATAACAATAACAATAACAATAACAATAACAATAACAATAACAATAACAATAACAATAACAATAACAATAACAATAACAATAACAATAACATAACAATAACAATAACAATAACAATAACAATAACAATAAAAAAAAAAGTTGGAAGGCACCTTGGAGGTCATCTAGTCCAACCCCCTGCTCAGGCAGGAAACCTTATACCATTTCAGACAAATGGCTGTCCAGTCTCTTCTTAAAAACTTCCAGTGTTGGAGCATTCACCACTTCTGGAGGCAGGTTGTTCCACTGGTTAATTGTTCTAACTGTCAGGAAGTTTCTTCTTAGTTCTAGGTTGCTTCTCTTCTTGATTAGTTTCCATCTGTTGCTTTTTGTCCTGCCTTCAGGCGCCCTCTTCTTTGTGGCAGCCCCTGAGATATTGGAACATTGCTATCATGTCACCCCTCGTCCTTCTCTTCATTAAACTAGACTTACCCAATTCCAGCAGCCGTTCCTTATATGCTTTAGCCTCCAGTCCCCTAATCATCTTTGTTGCTCTTCTCTGTACTCTTTCTAGAGTCTCAACATCTTTTTTACATTGTGGTGACCAAACTGGATGCAGTATTCCAAGTGTGGCCTTACCAAGGCATTGTAAAGTGGTATTAATACTTCACGTGATCTTGATTCTATCCCTCTGTTAATGCAGCCTAGCACTGTGTTGGCCTTTTTGGCAGCTGCAGCACACTGCTGGCTCATATTTAAGTGATTGTCCACTAGGACTCCGAGGTCCCTCTCACAGTTACTACTATTGAGCATGTACCCTCTATACTATACTGTACATTTGGTTTTTCTTGCCTAAATGTAGAACTTACTTTTTTCACCATTGAATTTCATTTTGTTAGATAGTGCCCAGTGTTCAAGTCTGTCCAGATCCTCCTGTATCTTAAGCCTGTCTTCTGGAGTGTTGGCTATTCCTGCCAGCTTGGTGTCGTCTGCAAATTTGATGATTTCCCCATCTATCCCCTCGTCCAAATCATTGATGAAGATGTTGAAGAGCACTGGGCCCAGAACAGATCCCTGGGGCACCCCATTACACACTTCCTTCCATGTAGGTGCAGTTCCATTGAGGACCACACGCTGAGTACGGCCGGTCAGCCAGCTATGGATCCATCTGGTGGTGATGCTGTCTACCCCACATTTTTCTATCTTGTCAAGTAGTAGGTTGTGATCTACTTTATCGAATGCCTTACTGAAGTCCAAGTAAATTATATCCACAGCATTCCTCTGATCCACTAATTTTGTCACTTGGTCAAAGAATGCAATAAGATTTGTCTGGCATGATCTGTTTTTGACAAACCCATGTTGGCTTTTAGTAATGACTTTGTTTGCCTCTAGGTGTTCGCTGATTCGTTGTTTGATTATCTTTTCCAGAATCTTCCCAGGTATTGAAGTCAGGCTGATAGGTCTGTAATTTTCTGGGTCCATTTTTTTTCCTTTTTTGAAGATGGGAACTACATCAGCTGTTTTCCAGTCCTCCAATAGTTCCCCAGTGCTCCAGGATCTTTGAAAAATATAGTTCTATGGTTCTGAGATCACATCTGCCAGTTCCTTGAGAAACCTGGGGTGTAATCCATCTGGTCCTGGTGATTTGAACTTGTCTAGGCTGGACAGGTGCTCACTTACCGTTTTCTTGCCTATCTTAACTGATTTTTGGCTCACAAACACATGACAAAGGCCGAGAAGGACAGGAGAGAGGGAGTGCTGCTGAAAGCAGGTGAGTAAAAAAACGCTTGGGGGAGGTGAGGGCATCTGGGTGGGGGCAGGGGGGACCCAGGCAATGCGTCGCTCAGCTCCAGCGGAATCTCCACTGAAGACTGCTTGAGGCTGCATGCCACCCCCAAGGCCGCCGCCAATCAGCTGGAGCTGCGCGCTTTGATCCTGGGCTCTCAGTAGGACCCAGGCAATGTGCAGTTCCAGCTGACTTTGCCACAAGCCTCTGCGGCGCTGCTGCCGCTTCACCTCATCCACTTTTACACTTTTTTTAAACATTTTTTTTACATTTTTTTTCAACCCGTCCTACGCGTACAACCAGCTATGTGCTCGCGTACCACTGGTGGTATGCGTACCACGGGTTGAAAAGCCCTGGACTAGATGACCTCCAAGGTCCCTTCCAACTTTATTGTTATTATTATTAACTTGCATTTCTATTCTGTTTTTTATGGCACTATTTTTGGTAGGTTGGTCTGTTTTTTCCCTTCAACCACAATGCCTTATATTGAAGTCATTTAGTTGCCTGGCACATATATTTATTTTTCTGACCATTTTTTAAAAAATGGATTAATCATCTTTTTTTTTTTTTCATTATACAAGTGGTGGGACTTGAATAGTCTATGCTTGCAACTAAATTTTTGTTGCTGTTGCCACTGCTTTATATTATTGGCTTTTATTTCATGTCGGTAGATACTAGAATATTATATTTTATTTTGCAATAAAAATGTAATCCACTAAGATCTGAGATATTAGGTAAGTTGTGACTTGAAAGTATTGCCCTTTTGTAGAGTGGCATTTTTAGATAAATTAGTTCCATTACCGCATGCATGTCTGCAGTATGACAGTATTTTAAAAGTCAAGCCAGAAATTATTAGTAAGCATCAGAGCAAAAGCAACTGGTTCATTTGCATTCCTGACTTTCAGTCGCAACAAAGAGTTTTGAAACTGCTAGGGGATACTACTAAATAAAGACAGTTGTCATTTTTTTAAGTGAGCTTGTTAAAATTATAGATCTCTTCTGTGTGAGCAAAATGATCATTTTCTTTCATTTCAGAACGAACATGTTTTGGCAGGTTACTATTTTGGAATGCAGAAAGTCCTGCTGTTGTAATTAGAAATAAAAGTTTTTAAATTCACTAAGACTAGACCTAAATGCTTTCTTTGGGTTTGCTTCCATTTTATTATAGCATTATAATTTGTACCCTGGGGGATTTTAAAAGTTGTTATGACAAGATGAAAATCACTTTTTGACAGCTTTAACTGGGATTGTCCCCTCCTTCTCCTCCTCTTCAAATATTAAAGACCTTCTAATATACTATACCATAAGTCAGTGTGTAATCATAATTCATAAAAGTTTCATCTTTGAAACAGAGCTGTTGGAAATGTGAAATTCAAAAGGTCTTTTTAGATACTGATCTTTAAAAAAAAGATTATATCCTCCCTTTAAAACTATTATTTTTATATTTGGAAGATGGTAGACCTGTGAATGTCTACAAAGTGTAGCCATGAGTTCCAATTTGCTTACTTATGAGAATTTTTATTATTATTTATTATTATTAAGATAAATATTTTCTTTGTCTTAGCCTTGCAGGCTATCAAGCTTCTAGCAGCCACCTAAATAGCCAAGAGTCCCATGTCTTATTCTCTGGATTCATTGAAAGAGGGAAAAGGTGCGGGTGCATTAGTTACAGAAATGTTGATAGCTGTATACATTCACATTGATTGATTGATTGATTACATGCCATCAAATTGTTGTTGACTCTTAGCAACCACATAGATTCATACACTTACTTCAGCAAAACAACTTATTTCTCTTTTAAGTTCATTAAGGTGGGTCACTATCATCTGCAGGAGCACGCTGCTTTTCTCAAAATGATGACAAAAGAAAAACGTGAAGATGTCCTGGACTTTTAACATTTTGCAAACTATCATATTCTTTCACAGATTCTGAGCAGTCTATTGCACTGGATCTGGCTTACCTGGCTTACAACTTCACCTTCTTGCCCTGCCCAATACTTGGTGATGCCCAAAGAAGAGAAAATCCTTTTGTTCATTCGAGATAGGGAGAGGACAACTGCTCCCCCTATCCTGTGTACTGTTTCCTGTGAGCAGCAGCAGTAGCAGACCACCTACCTGTATCCTCCAGGTTTCTAACAGTATCCTGAGAGAGATCCTATAGTTATCGCATCATTAAAAAGCTACAAAAAGTGTCTATACAGACTGTTACTACAGCCGCTTACAATATATTTTTCTGAAAATCCCCTTCATATGCTATTCAAGAGCTGCATACCTTTGTTACTCCTGTTGTTTTCTTTGGGCTATGATGTTTAATCTTCTTTTGTATCTGAAATATACTTCAGTGTGGATCATGTCTTCTACCAAGACAAACAGACAAGAACATTGGCTGCCTCACTTCTCTTATCCTGGACTGCCAAGAATCCTTGACCATGCAGCATTTTCTTGAGTGATAGGAGATTGGATGAGCTTAAAGTAAAAAGTTAGGTATATCTACACAGGGGTCCAAGGCAGAGGTGAGGAACCTCTGGCTGCCTAACCTCAACATGGCTAACCATGCTGACTGGAACTACTGGAAGTTGCAATTCGACAATATTTGGGCTGCAAATATTGAAGAGCAATCTGTTCTTAGATTGCTGGTCTAAGAAGTTGTTTCTCTTTTGCAGTTGGACCCTTGAACTTGTTAAAGTTGTGGCTCAGCAGACAATTCAGCAGGTTGTCTGCTAAATAGTTTAAAAATAATATGTCCACTGTTATTATTATTGTTATTATAATATTTTAAATTTATTGGCGGCCCAATTCCAAAGGACTCTGAAAAAGATGTGATTGTTGAAGTGAGCCTCATATGGAAGGGCACAGATGTATTCTTCTTGTGTCCTCCTACAAAGCCATATAATTTAGATTTGACATTATTTCTCAGAAGCATTAGCTGTTTCATTTTCAGTGACCCACAATTGTTCTCCCGTATACAGTACTTCTCCAACATGCAGCTTGGTTCCCTACTTCAATAAAACATGTAAGTACCATTGACAGCCTACCTCAACCTTTGCTCCCACTTGTAGGGCTAACCTATCCTAATCTTCTAATGCACTTAGTAAGGGAAAAATAAACAAGATAAACTTGAAGTTCTAGTATAAGAAATGAAACACAATTTGATCAGTACAGCAGAGACTTTGAGACAGCTCCTATGCCTGGAATGCAGCAACTGAAAGATATAACTCCTTCCAAAACAATATATTTCACAGAAAAAGGAGTAGGCTTATATGTCAAAAATCTGAACACCTGCACAAAATTAACTAGATGACTTAGTGCAGAACATTTTGGTAAAAATAAATCAACAAAGAAATAACTCAAAAAAGAGTGCTGTCTGCTCCCATTGGGGAGTCTGGGGATTAGAGTGCAGTATCTATTGAGTCATCTCTTCCCATCTTGAAGAGTCCTTGCCCTATGACTTGCAGCTATATTGTGGGCTAGGACAACAGAAAGAGGGACCAAGAAACTGATAAGATCAGGAGGAGCAGCAGAATTAGGAAACTGTTTGTAAGTGATAATTAAAGGCTATAAGGAAGAGGCTTTAATTAAAGGCTATAAAGGCTATAAGGGGTACTTGTCCAAGGAAAGCAGCTTTGGAAGACCTTGAATATGCTTCCATTCTTTCAGAAATGGAGCTGTTTCTGAATACTATCCACTGTTGGATTGCAACTAGAGTGGCAAGTCAGTATGAGGTTCCTTTTTGGGGTGGCTCGTTTGGGGAATAATAACCCCCAAACCCTCTCTATTTGGGGGCCATGATATCAGTTTCTACTCTTAAATTACAAACCAAGTCTTGTTCCTTAATTGGTGGCTACCAGCTAAGCAGAAAAATTAAGAGCCACTGTCTAATGTATCTCATACTTCACAAATTTTTCTGTATAAACATGTCTGTGTGCATCTGAACCCCACCCCACCCCCGGAATATATCATCCTATTAACCACCTGCAAACATTTCTGTGATGTAGTCTCCATGTTATACTATGTATTTGTTTTCATATTCTGTACAATATTTGCAATATATTTTTAATCGTAGCAAAGTTTGCTTTCATCCATCAAAGCCAAGTGTCTCCTTTCAGACCATTTGTTTGCTCTTTTCAATACCCATCGTTCATTCCAGTTCTTCTCCCAAGGCACACACAGTACATCTGTTGAACGTTCTCCAAGCCAAGGGAAATATATTATTTTAACAAATGGAACTAGGTTCAGTAAAGGCTACCTCTGAATTTACAGACAGACTAAAAAGAAAAGAAAATATTCTACTTCATAGCCATTTCTGGCCCAAGGGAGAAGAAGAAACTCATAATTTATCACATCCTCTCCCATCATATGCAACAGTAGCCTTTTTCCATCTCAAAGGTTAAAAATATAAGAGGAACTCTATCAGATGGGAGGCAGTTTGGGCAAAACCACACTATCTAAGCATTATAGAAGTTCAAATTCAGAACATCTGGATTTATTGTATATTGGATTGGATCTACTGTATATTGATGGGTTGGACTAAGTTATGATCCTATTGAATCCTAAATCAGCAAGGACCTCTTTGGGACCCTCATTTCATCATGTCCTAAACTGCCTCACAATGTTATAATTGATAACATATAGGAACTTCTAAATATTTAAACAAAAGTGTGCAGTATAAATCTAGAAGTAAATTCAGATCATAATCCTAGATCAGAAGAATCATGATAAGCAGAAATCCAAAAGATAAAATTGGATAGAAGATAATATAAGCTCCTGGACTTAGATGTAAAGTAACATTAAATAAAATAAAGAACACTCCTTTAAGATAAGAAAAGTCTATAAGGTAATAGTTGACTTATGACTAGTTGCCTAACAACCACTTGAAGTTGTGACCTATATAAAGAATGGTACTCGCAACCTGGACTCAAAGTTCCAAGGATCCAATGGTCAGGCACCCTGCATGGTCATGTGACTGAACTTTGAAAGCTTGGCAACATAGTCGCATTTATGGCTGTTTGACAAAATTGTATTCATAGTGAACCATTGTTTCACTTAACAACCACTGCAGTCAGTGAATGATTGCCACAAAAATTGTAAAATTTTACAATCATCTTGATATACGACTGTAATGAGCAAGCTTATAATTATGGTCGTATGTCAAGGACTACCTGTATTTTTGCTCTTATATAGTTGAAAATAATTTAGATCACAACCTGAATCTAAATCAGCAATATGATACAGTTTCCCCCCCCAAAAAAATAACAATTTTGGATGCATTAAGAGAAATTGTGTTCTTCCATCTGCCTCTGCACATCATGCACTGAGCTTGGTTGTGGGCTAAACAATCTCCAAATTCATTTTTGATTTCAGCCCCTGGTCCTATTTCCAAAGATGCCCAGCCATAAGCTGCTTGAGTGCCCAAAAACAAAATATGGATGGAAACAGTCCTTTGGGAAACTATTCAGATGCCCCTCAACATAAAGATTTTCCTTAGCCATTATGGCTGATATCTCTTGAAGATATGCATTTTATTTTTATCCTTGTGTTAGAAGGAGCAGCAATTTTTTTTATGACTGAACCTGGATTCAATAAAGATTATTGCTGCTGATTGTTTAAGAGGAAAATAAAAGCAATATGTAACTGATTTCCACTGTACCAAAGATAAAACACAACAGCAACACAGTATTGTTATGTCTACAACTGGACGGTGATATGTTTCAATCTGCCTTGAGGAGTAAATTAACATTTCTGGAAAAAAATGTTTCCGGGCATAATGTTTTACATTTCTTTAATGCTTCATTACAAAAATCAATGTAGCATGTATAAATAGGTTTTGTTAAACAGGTAATAATTGTACTTTCTTTCATTAGTTGATGATTTGTATCTACAGAGAACTTGAATTTAGATGAGAATTAGTAGAATCTTATGCTATTGCATTGGATTAGCTTTTTATATATAGTATTGACAATTGCCTCCATCTACAGTTATATTGTCAATTGAAGTGGAAGCCAACTTGGAATTGAGTGATAAAATTAAAACTATGCCCAAAAGTTGTTACATACTGCTTTTAAAAGAAGCAGCAGATGGCACACTTTGGTTGATCAGAAAAATCTCTAGAGTTGGATGGCTATAGGCTATGTTGAACCATCAAAACATTCTAGTTGAAAAAATATTCTGGAAAATAAACAAGAGCAAAGCACTTGTAGATTGTCTCAGAATTCACCATGAAGTTAGCAGAGTCAAACTCGATTAGGCAATGGCTTAGTATTCCATATGGGAAGTGAAAGGATGAAACATTTTTAAGGCTAATTCATCAGTTTGTGCAGTATTTGTTAGGTGCTTGGAAATAGAATGGATGAGAGTGTAACTATTGCCACACACAAAAGAACTCAATGAAACAACTCAAAGAGGAAAAACACCCCCCACACACACACGTACACAAACACACACATCTCAGACCTATCCAGGGAGGCTGCTTCTTCTATCCAGGGAGGCTGCTTCTTCTATCCAGGGAGGCTGCTTCTTCCATCACCAACCTATGGATAAGGGTAGTCTTGTTGCATATAATACCAACTATCAGAAACCAGATCCTCCTAGATTAGGATCTAGTGACCTAATATTGTAGATGAATAGTAAGGAGTGGAAAGTGGGTTTGATCTGAGCCATCAACTCTCCTGTCCCTCTGAATATGCAACTCTCAGATTCCCATCATATCTCTCCTGACATTCACATTTTCATTTGTCTTCAAAACTTTTCCCCAGCCCAGCATCCTTCTCCCATGCCCTACCTTCACCCTTCCTGGCCAAAGGACCTATCCAAACAATTTCCATATCCTTCTACCAAACCATTGTGTGTCCACCCCAAGTGTTCTTGCTCTTGGCATTCAACCACTGAAGAGGACTAAGCTGAGCCACATGTACCAGTAACCATTCAATCAAGTTCCAAATAAAGTGATACATCAGCATAATAAATAGTGAAGTGATTAAAAATGTTTTTATTGCTACAGTTAGATAGCTTTAATTCTTTCACATGACTTTATTGTTTTAATGTTCTTGTGAAAGTGCTATCAGTCAAAGATAAAAAAAGTTTTACAAAACTATAACAACAACAAACAACAACAACAACAACAACAACAATAATGATGATGATGATGATGATGATGATGATGATGATGATGATGATGATGATGATGATGATGTTGGAAGGGACTTTGAAGGTCCTGCTCAGACAGGAAACCCTATACCATTTCAGACAAATGGCTGTCCAGTCTCTTCTTAAAGATAATGCCTGAAAGATAATGTTTTCTGAAAGATTCGCCCTCATATTTTTGATGCAACTAGAAATATTTAAATGTTCAACTTCTTTCTGCTGCTTTATGAAAGCAACCTAACATCTATACAAATTCTAACTTCTCTTTATACTTTAAACTTATTGTTCATTTACAAATTAAAAAGTATTGAGTATATATAATTGATATACATAAATTATTATAATAATCTCTCCTTTTTGGTTAAGCAAGATTTCAGGCATTATCTTGTATAGCGCCTTTTTTTATTGAATCTTTCTATTCTAAGCCTCTAACAAGAACTCTTACCCTTAGTTGTTATAGAATAGATTCCAGGACTTCAGTGATTATAATGTTTCTGGAATCCAGGACTGGAGAAGAGGCTCCACAAGATCTATAAAGAGAAAGGCCTCTGCTCTGAAGAGAAGGAAACAAGGGAGTGCAGTGATTGAAGGCTCCCTACTGAGAGGGACCGAAGCAGAAATCGGTCATCCAGGCAGCCTATCAAGAGAATTATGTTCCTAGGGCATTTGGTGGGAGGGGGGTAACAGAAAGATTCACAAGGCTCATCAACCTGCTGACAAATATTCTGTCTTCTGGTCTATGTGGGAACAGCCACACACAAAAGAGTAGAGATACTGGAAGGGGTGACAAACCACAGGCCAGGAGGATGAAGTTGTTAGGGACACAGCTGGAGTTGTCTTGAAAGAATGGGCGAGAGAGAGAAGAGAGAGAGAAATATATTGGAAATGGACAACTGGATATGCGGAGGGTGCCAAGTGCACAAGGACTGGGAAGACAATATTTGAGAGGGGCCTGATCAACCTGATTTATAGGACTTTTAATTGAATCCTGTGGAAAAGGAGCCTGATCAGCCTGATTTATAGATGCTATAAAATAGCCTAAATACTAGAAATCAGACAAGGATATAGGTGTAGAGATCTAGAATAAGGAACACAAGCTTAAATTTGTCCAAAAGAGAAGAACCAAAATGATAAGTGGCTTAGAAGGAATAATATAAGGACTATTAGAGGTATTGGTTTATTTAGCCTAGAGAATAAACAACTGTACGGGATATAATTATTGTCTTCAAATGCCTGAAAGGAACAGAAGACAGGAAGACAGGAAAAGAAACAGTGGATTTAAATTATAAGGAAGTAGATTTTGGTTGTACAAAAACAAGTGTCTTAAAACTTAGAATTGTTTAATAATGTAACATACTACCTCAGGAAGTGGTGGACTTTCCTGAAAGTATTTAAACAAAGACTAAATGGCCATCTATCAGGGATGCTTCAGTACCTGCACTGGAAAGGAGGTTGGACCAGATGATCTCCAAGATACCTTCTAACCCTTATATTCCGAGATTCTGTCATAAATCTCCCCTTCCGCCCCCATCTCTCCAGAAAATCATCCAAGATTGCTCCTGCCTTCAAGTGTGTCTTTTATTGGTTTATTGGTAGTCATTCTGACTGCTTTATTGCTTTATTATTATTATTGTTACCAGCATTCCTGGGTGGAATAGACAGGAAAAAAATAATCATATGAGCTAATTCTACTTTATTGTAAGGCTACATGAACACAATCTTGCATGTCTGATAGTACAAATCTCCCATCATCTCTTTTACAGCCTGATTAGTTAGGCTTTCTGAGCTTCTTTCTCTCCCCATTATACATCTGCAGGCTATTCCCTCTCTTATCTGATTATTCTCTAGACAGCACCTCTTTCCCCCATCTCCTGCCCAATCTCCCAAGGTCATTTGCACATACCATTATAATTGTTTTGCTCCCATTATTGTTGCATTTTATAAAATTTTGCACCCTACATTCATGGGACCATTTCAAACATAATATAACTAGGTTGCAAAAATTTGGATGACCATGAGACAGCAGCCATGCCACAGAATGCTTTAAGTCTTTGCTGCCAGCCAATGGCTGTCCAAATTTTGCAGCCCAAATATACTATACTCAATCATCATATCTTGAAAGGTAGTGTAAAGAAGACTGACTCCCAGCAAGAAGCTCACTCATTCATTTCTAAATTTCACTATTACTTTGTTTCTGCTTCCTTACTTTTATGAATAACTGTCATGCAGTTCATGCCCAACCGTGATTCTCACCTTTCTTCCCTGTCTTCCTCCTAATAGCCTGCCAATTTATGAAAACATTCTGATCCCTTTTTGGTGTTTCACTTTTCAGCAAGTCCTCCAATAACTACTCCAGCATATACATTCATTAGATTTCTATCCCACATTTTATACAGAAGCTTAGAGTGGCATATGTAGTTCTCCCTCCTCCCATTTGCCCCAGAGGTTGGGCTGAAAGAGACCAGTTATCCCAAACTTGCCTAGTTGATTTCTATAGTATAGAGTGGATTAGAATCTGGGTCTCCCCTAGTCCACCTTAACCTCTGACCACATTGGCTATATTAGAAGTTACTATATTATATTTCTTTTCTATTTGTAAAGCATGCTATCTTAGCTTTTGTTCTCTGAAGCCAAAGAACAGTCTGCAGATGTGTGTACATTTGCTTAATCTGAGCAATATTCCTATGTTCACATAACACACTAGTGCATATGTCACCATTTTACCCACTATATACAGGCTTCATTAATCAGATTTATGGCTTACCATAGAATCCAATAAGCCTTTTGGGGCTTCCTAAGGTTTTTACTCAAAGTTTATAATAATTTACAAGTTTCGGTTTCCAAAATCCCAAAATGATGATAGTTTTAGTTTAGATGACACAAAAACTCCCAAACATGTGTAATGATCTGGATGAACTTGAAAAGAGGGAATTATAGGCTAATATGGTAAACTGAGGTGGTTTTTTTTTAGCTTCTGTGTTATGCAAACACATCTGTGTCAGTTGATTTTTTAAAAAAAAAATGCAGTAGAGGGTAATTTAATTGGAAGAGTTTGGGAATTCTGTACATGATTAAAACATTTCTATTTTTTATCCTTTTGCATAACAACATAGCTCATGTATTAATCTGGTACATCAAATGCCATGGGTTTTTTTTTTCTCAAGAAAAGATTGACAGATGTGATTAAGGAGGGGAAAATCTCAGTTGCAGAAATGTTGCCAGTATTCTGTTTACATATTAACTATCAATGTGGTATGCAAGAATGTGGTTGCACATATGCATTTCAGGGTTGTTAAACAAAGGAAGCAAACAGGGATACATATGCAACTGCCTGTTAGGGTTGAGCCCTTTTAATGTTTTATCATGACATCTACCGACAAATGTTTTTAAATGGCTTAGCTATTAACCCAAGCAAAACAATAGGCATCTTATTTGGGCAGCAAATTATTCTTCTGTAAAAAAAAAGGAAAGCAGCCAGTGCTAACTGGCTGGGAGACAGAGGAGAAAGTTATTTTAGTCAAAATGCCAAAACACAGAGCCAGTGTGAAAAAGCTACTTGGTGTAATTCAAGAGACTGTAATGGCTACACTAAATTTTTGCACAACATGTTGGAGATCATCTGGAATTGGGCCTCTACTGTACACAAATATTATAAGTGGAGATGAGATGAACTTGTAATCAAAATCACATCCATGAAGTTGTAATTCATTTAATTATTTAATTGCTATTTTATACATGCACACACTTATAGTGACTTCTACCTTTCCATTATCAGATTCAAAAGAAATGTGTGCCACAATTCAAACCCCATTTCCCTCCAATTTGACTGATTTCAAACAGCTAAGCAAACCTGGATCCTGGATAGTGGACCACCAGGAAATCTCTGGATCATAAATTGGACCTGTGGAAGAAAAAAAATTCAAGTGTGTTTTCTTCCATTCTGAACAAAAAAATAAATAATTATAAGCTTAAGAACTTAAAAAAGCTAAATAAGATTTTGATCTAAGAAAGTTATAAACAAATTAAAGCTCCAGATATATTTAGAATACTTTTACTATAAGATTTTGGAATTAACTATAAAAAATTAATGACTTCTCATGAGAAACAGACTTATTTTGGCTACCCTGGCCATTGTAAGTCATAAGAAAGATAAGTTAGTTTTTGGATTTCAGAAACTGGATACTATGCAGGACAAAGATTATAAGCAGAAGGGAAAAAGTACAATCCATTCTTGTCAGTTAATACTGGGATTTACAAAATGATATAAAATGTTATAACAATGGAAACATTAAAGGAAATTGTTGAAAAATGAAGCCATAAAATAACTGCAATATCAATACTGTCAGTAATGATGTCTTCTTCTATGGGTGGATTATGTCCAAAAGATGTTAATGAAAGAATGACAGATATGAAACAAATTATATCTGACAAGATGGAGAAAGTACCCTAAGAGCGAGGGAGGGAGGGAGGGAGGGAGGGAGGGAGGGAGGAAAGAACGAAGGAAGGAAGGAAGGAAGGAAGGAAGGAAGGAAGGAAGGAAGGAAGGAAGGAAGGAAGGAAGGAAGGAAGGAAGGAAGGAAGGAAGGAAGGGTTTCTGTTGCTTCCTGCCAGCTTCAAACAAGGAAACTCAATGGGGAAACTGGCAGGTAGTTGGAAGTCAGTTTGAGATTCTTGTTTGAATTACCTCAGAGGGCTGACAAATAGTGTACATCAAATAGAAAGGAATAAGGAACCTCTGGGTCTTCAGATCTTGTAGAAGATCCTTGAAATCAAGATATGTAGTGTCCACAGCATACTCCACAGTGTATTTTCAATCTATCAAAGAAGCTTCTTGCATTTCTTGCAAGATTTATTCTTGTCAAATCCATGCTTCTGGATTTTCCCAGATATCAGTCTCAGACTGGCACTAGTTTGTCATTTTGAGTTCTTTTTCTCTGGCTCTGGTAATTTGAACTCATTCAAGGTCAGCAGATATTTTCTCCCATGTTTGTATTAAGCTTGAACTAGAATCCCTCCATCAAGTCTTCACAATTACCTAGCCACATTCACTTGTTAGAGACAACTGAACCAAGGAAAGAGTTGATTAGGTCTGCCTTTTGGGATGGGGGTAGAGCGTCATCTGCTACTCTTTTGCCTTCTTTACGGAGTATCTGGCACAATCCTTATTTTATTTTAATGATATCTCAATATTCAGTAAACAAAATCATTTTGAGCTAACATGTAATAATCACATAGGGATGATATTTTATTGATAGGGTTGCTTTCTCTTGTGGATGCATCATGGTCCCAAAGTAGCTGGAGAAGATGTTGCGTTTTAATCATGGAGCTATGTACTGTGAAATTTTACTTAACATGAGTCATATTTTGGAACAGTACTAGGAAACATAAAGCGAAGACATGACACCAATTGTGTCATGGAGCATTTTACCACATGTTGCTAAAATAAACATTTCTGAGTGTGATTTAAGGACTCTTTCATGCTTTTGTTTTACAGTTTTCTTTATGTTGTTTTTAAAGAGAAGCATTTTCCTGACTTGTGGCCCTTTCCTCTCCATCTGTTTAGGATAAATGCTTTGATTAATTATTGCTTTAAATACAAGGCTGATTTACAATTTGTGAATGAATCAGATTTAATTTTCCAAGGGGCAAAAGCCTTTTGTTCACTGCTTCCTGCTTACTATTTATAGCTGACTTGAAACAGATTAATTTAATGTTCTGAAAATTATTTTTTATTTTTTTTTCCCTCCCCTTTGTTTTCAGCAAGAACAAATCTGACTTTATTTAGCTACCAACTCTCAAAATTGCTGAGTCTATTACTTTTTTTCTATTTTTCTGATGTCATCAGGGTGGAGGTCAAAACTATACATAATCTGAAAAGTTCAGTTACTGACCAGGTGCATCCCTCAGAGCAAATTGTATGGGCTTCAATAATCTTTTTCATTTTGATCTAACTTTTCTAAAAAGACAAATTATTTAAAATAACTATTTTATTTTTATTTAGAAACTTTTTCTTCTGACAAAAGTTTTCGACAGTATTTTTCTGGACATAAAATTAACATGGCCAGTACATTTAAAACATAGCAGGCAAAGCAGATAATAACATGACCTAGCAATGGTTAATAGCAGGAAAATTGAAGAAAGAAACAGAAAGGCTAAGGCAGAAGATCAAGCCTTAAAAACAAATGCATACAAAGCCAGAAGTGAAAAGACAGCAAGTGCCACATCTGCAAAGAAGCTGAAGAAATGATGAACTCTCTGGTTAGCTGCTGCAGGAAGATCACACAGATTGGCTAAAAACAATGGCACAACAAAGTAGCAACAATGGTGATCTGCAAGAAATACCATTTGCCTGCAAGCAAGAACTGGTAAGACCATAAAATAAAGAACGTCATAGGCAATGAAAAAGCTTAAGTGCTCTGGGACCTAGTTCAAACAGACAGGCACCTACCACGTAACTCCCCAGACTTAACAACTATAAGAAAGACCAAAAAGTCTGGATAGTGGATGTGTTAGTACCTAGAGACAGCAGAATAGATGAAAAAGAACTGGAGAAGATAACAAAATACAAAGACCTATGAATATAAATATTTGATTGTGGAAAAAGATTGTGGAAAAAGAAAGCAAAGGTAGTATCAATATTCAGTAATAGGCACTTTGAGTGCAATCCCAAAACAACTGGAGCACCACTTGAACACAATCAGCATTGACAAAATCACCATCAGTCAATTGCAAAAGGCAGCTTTATTTGAAGCAGCTTATATCCTGTGACTATATCTTTAACACCATCAAACATCTGCCTATCCCAGGTACTAAGGAAGGGTTCAATAAGTGGATAAAAATGCCAAATCCTATCTGAACATCTGGTTGATTGTGTGATGAACCATGATAAAATCCAATGAGCAGACAATATACAGAACAGAAAATCCCCAAGATGTTGTGTAACAGTAATCAAGAACTTCTGTTTTAGATAATACAAGCATATCTCATTTTTTTTGCACTTCATTTTATTAACACTTCACAGCTTTTGTGTTTTTTGTAAGACCCTCCTCCAGCAAAAAGATTACAACTCACTAAAGGCTGAGGTGATGATTAGCAATAAAGTATTTTTAATTAAAGTCTGTGTACTGTTTTTAGACAATAGACTATAGTATGATCTAAGTATAACTTTTAACTGCATTGGGAAATCCACACAGCCATGTGACTTGCTTTATTGTGATATTCACTTTATTGTGATGGTCTGGAACTGAACTTGCAATATCTCCAAGGTACACCTGTGCCTCTCATTAGGATGGAAGGCAGAACTGATGAATCTGTGGCCCCTCCAGATTATTATTCCTAGAAGTATCAGTAAGCATTGCTGATCTGGGTAAATACTGGGGACCTGAAACTCTGTAACATCTGAAGGGCCAGAGGTTCCTCATCTCATTCTACCTGATGTCCAGCACTCTGTGTTTGTCCAAGATAAGCAAGACAAGAAGTTCAAACCATGAATAATAACACTACCTGTACTGTAAGGTTACAGTAACAGAATCTTGCAAATATGAAAGTACATCTCTTCCTTCCTCACTTTTACAGTCCAAGAAACTAGGAAAGGTCTGTTCTGAGACATTTGCCACCTTCCCAATTGCTTCTTATCTGATCATTACTTAGTTTGAGGCTCCTCCTTCTCCTGTCTCTCAAGGGCATTCTTAGAGACCGTTACAATATTCCAGCAGGGTCAGTGCTTGTAGTGAAGAGCAGGTTGTGCTATCATTCCTCTTGGGCTTCCAGATGCAGTGTTTCAGACTTCAAAGAATATATGTGTGTCATTCTCATTTACATATTGAAGGGCATCTTTGGGCTGATGGATTAAACACACACCATTCCTATTAGCATATGTACATGCGCACACACTCAGGCACATTCACATACCTTTGTACTCAGGGAGTGGTTTCCTCTATTGAAGTAAGTGGGAAAATCTTGGCTACAATAGATTTCTGTCTACTTATTAGAGTTCCATGACTATAAGTTATACTAGATCAGAATGGTAGATAGCTCAAAACTGTGCAGAAGAGTTTCATTGAGTAGGAACAGATGGTTTGGATGCATGCAAAAGCTTCTTAAAGGCTTACTATTGTCTAAATACTCAGATTATGGGCCTAATCCACAAGGAACAGCTGTATTCTTCAGTAATTCACATTCCTGGATTTTGCTCAGAATGGATATCGGAAGATATCTGAATCCAGGTGGCTGGCATTTCAGTGTAAATCCCTATAGCAATCTGGCTATTTAAAAAACAAGCAAAACTAAAACCTCATCATATGAAATCTTCAAGTCAGTCTTGCCTTCACCTGTCCTCAGCTTTAGTGTGTGTGTTCCATCTAAAAATATGGAACATTTTTCATGTTTCAAACAGAATATTTTGAGTTAGGAATAAAGAGTGTAAGGAGGCTGCTTGTCCAAAAATTAACTAATATATATCATTGTTTTATGGTTGCAGAATAATAAATCCTAATCTAGCATTAGAAAACTTAAATTAAATTAAATCCCCAATCTTGTCATCACATTTACTCTTGTAAATATTTCTGTTTCCCTACTTCAGCTATGCATCATCCATAATTACTGCTATATCAATGCTGCGGGTTATGAAATTTATAGTCCAACAGATCCAGAGAGAAAGACATTCTCTGTGAATGGTTCCCTCATCCAAAACCATCTTAAAGATGAAAAACCCTAGCAACTTATACTTCAGAGGCTTGGAAATCCTCCATCAATAGTTAGCTTTCATCTGAACAGCCATTCATATGAGATGTCCGGATTTGCAACTATACAAATAATTTAGGATATTGATGTTTTATCAAATCTATTCTGTGACTTTTAGTGCATAATGTTATTTCTTTTTTTATGCTTATTTATGTAAAGGGGTGTAGATCTGACCTTGGCAATGAGAAAAAAATGAGCAAACCATTAAGGTAGAAATTTCAGAAAAAAATATTTAGCTCTGACAAAAAAAGGAAACAATAAGAAAACAACTAAAATTACCTCAACCTGGATATCCTTTGGTATAAGGTAAAGTGCATAAAAACTCTGAATCTCCCAAGCAATTGGGAGACTTGCAAACTAAAGCAAGGAAATAATTGAATACGGAAGGTCAAAAGTTAGGTCCTAAGTTTCATTTAGAGCTGTGCATTGGAATGATCTTGCCAAGTTCACTGGAGGAGAGAGGAGCCCACGGATAACAATTTCTTAAACCATTTACTGGTTAAAAGATCAACAACACTGGGCAGCAAACATTTACATCGTGTTCATATGATTGTGAGGATGCTGCAGTGGCTGAAACTCTCAGGACCAGTGGCAAATACCACTTATTTAACATGGTTGTGTTTGAATGAGTGACTGCTAAATGTCTGCTAAATTTCCTGCCTCAGCAGTGGGTTGGACTAGAAGACCTCCAAGATCCCTTTCAACTCTGTTATTCTATTCTATTCTATTCTATTCTATTCTATTCTATTCTATTCTATTCTATTCTATTCCATTCCATTCCATTCCATTCCATTCCATTCCATTCCACTCCACTCCACTCCACTCCATTCTATTCCACTCCACTCCACTCCTCCACTCCACTCCACTCCACTCTATTCTATTCTATTCTATTCTATTCTATTCTATTCTATTCTATTCTATTCTATTCTATTCTATTCTATTCTATTCTATTCTATTCTACTCCACTCCACTCCACTCCACTCCACTCCTCCACTCCACTCCACTCCACTCCACTCCACTCCATTCCATTCCATTCCATTCCATTCTATTCTATTCTATTCTATTCTATTCTAAATGAGGACCACCTGTATTTTACCCCTTATTATCTACTTTAAATAATCTAATCTGATGTTTTACTTCTAATATCCAGAATCTAAAACGTTTTTAGTGTTGCAGCATATCAGCACTTGCAATCCAGTACAATGACAATATACTGAAATTTCAAAGAGACAGAAATCTTTGTTTCACTAGTTAGAAGTTGTTCTAATTCAGCAAGAACTGTTTTCAAATCAATGAGCATGGCATACTAGTAGAAAGCTGCATTTTTTATTATTCCATCCTTTTTTTTCTTTGAAGGGGCTGGTATAATTCATTTTTAGGGAAACTTTTCAATTTAAACAGTGTTATATAAATAAAATTATGATTATATTTGATTTTATGCTTTACATGATGAAGTAGAGCAAGGTTTTCATATGGGGAGAAAACATTGATGGTATCAATTAGCAATAATTATGAAATCACTGAGAAAATGAATATCTGTATATGTATCAGGCAATTCAGTAAAGATTAATTTAAAATATAAATCATGTCATGGGAAACCACCATGTAACAGAGTAATTTCATCTGATCCCAATTCAAAGTATAATATGAATGTCATGAACATTTTACTCAGAAGCCTTTACAACAACAACCTTTGGTTTCTTCTACTCAATGTAGGAGATGAAGGGCCTGTAGGAGAAAATTGAAATATCTAAAATGGTACCTTACTCTTGTCTACCAATGGAAACATCAGGATCATAGAATAATTTAGACAAATTATATTTTTTAGCACAACATAAGTTTTGCGTGTCTAAGTGTGTGCATATCTGTATATAAACATGGATACAGTATGGGCTGCAAATTCAATTCATTTATACATGCCTAGTTTACTTCTCATCTCTGTTTTAAATATTTTCTATAACATGGCCATCCTGTAGAGAAAAAAGTATGAAGCTTTATTCACAAAATGTTATAAAAGTGAGGGGAAATGTAGAGTTATTTCAACCATATGTGCTCATTGCAAGGGCAGCAAGTGGATTACAATTATATTTATGTAGTAAGCTTGTGTCATCCTTTTGGCAGAAATACAGTGAAACTTTAGAAAGTGCCTAAATTAGGCCAAAGCTTGTAAGGGGGAGACTATTTAGACAGATGGGTTACGATACATTGGGCCTGTAAAACACACAAGAGGTTTTTAATGATAGTGGAGGACCTTTCTGACGATAAAAGGTCAAATGATGTAAAACCCCACACTCTTTGTCATGTAGTCTTTACCTAATTAAATGATGTAATGCAGGACAAAGGAGTCTCCTAGGAAGTACAGAAGAATGTTCAGTAATTTTTCCCTTCCAAACATAATCAAATGTGTGAACATTCAAAGCATAAGCAGGCTAAAATTGCGCTTCAGCAGCCAACTATACCAACCAGAAAGTATGCCTTAAGCTCCAAAGTCATAATTGTGTTTCTGCCTTGATGAATGCTTTGAAAACATATTATGTAACATGTAAGTGAAAAAAAATAATAATTACGGTAATCAGAACTTCAGACGGTGGGCCAGGACTTGGCAGAGGGTTACTGAGAACACAAGATAAGGAGTGCTCAGCAAAGGCCTGGACTTCTGAGGATTAAGAACAATTTTGGTAAAGTTTAAAATGTAGAGGGATCTTTTTTTTTTTTTTTTTTTTTTTTTTTTAACAAAATAATTTTTATTGAATACAAAAAAAAAAGATTAAAAAACATTGAACATAGTGTATCATCTTTGACATACATCTTTGTCTAAACATTCCTTATTATACACATACTTTATACATTTCAGATATTCTTCCTCTATTTACATCCCTTCTAATGACCTTCCTTCTTTTTTTTCCTTCCATTTGTAAAATTTATTCCAGCTTAAATAGTATTCTGTTTCCTCCTGATTTTTTAATTCTTTCGTCAACTTATCCAATTCTGCGCAATACAAAATTTTCCTTATTAACGCATCTCCACTAGGCACTTCATTTGTTTTCCAATTTTGGGCAAACAAAATTCTTGCCGCCGTTATTACATGAATAATTAAGTATATATCATCTTTGTTTATATTTTTTTCTAATATGCCAAGTAGTAGCATCTCTGGTTTATATTGAGTTTTTTGACCCGTCATTTCTGTTATCCAATTCCAAACCCTCTGCCAATAAACCTGTACCTCTTTGCAAGCCCACCAAACATGGAAAAAAGTACCCTTTTCCCTTTTACACTTCCAACAAAGTGGTGAGTAGCCACTATACATTTTTGCGAGCCTGGCCGGTGGCAGGTGCCATCTAAAGAGCATCTTATAGAGATTTTCCTTGTAATTTGATGCCAATGTAATTTTGCAATTACGTTCCCAGATTTGCTGCCATTGGTCCATTGGTCTCAGATTCCAAAACGTCATTGAGGAGAGAGGGGAAGACCTTCAGGATAAGATGGCAGACCTACTGATGGGAGCTCTTGGGACAAATAAAGAGAAGATGATTGCTGCAATGGACGAGACATATAGGGTGCAGACAAATTATGGGAGAAGATATAATTTGCCTAGAGAAGTTCACGTGAAATTTATAAAAAAGACAATTAGAGATGAAATATTATACAAGACACGTGATGAACAGCTGGAGTACAGAGGGAAACAAATTATAGTGCTAAAACAAATACCTAAAAGAATGAGAGACCTACGGAAGAACTATCAATTTTTGACGTCCAGATTGCACCAAAGTAATGTGAACTTCAGATGGTTAACACCAGAGGGGATTATCGTGACTTGGCAGGAGAAGAGATTCAGGTTGGATACGTTGGAGAAAGCTGAAGACTTTTATAGACAATACTGTATCTCAGAGGAAGAGCTGGGAGATCATGGAGAAGGAAATGCGATGGTTGAAAAAGGAGAAGGTGAACGAATGATGGATAAAAGAGGGACAGAGCAGGGTATAGAGGAAGTAAAAGGGGGAGGAGGACAAGATGGAGTAGGACAACAGGGGAGAAGCCTTGAGGAGTCGAAGGAAATAAGGATTACTCGAAGCACTAAGGCACGACAGAAACAAGTTAATGGGAGAGGAGTATAGGATATGGTCAACGAATATTAGGGGTTTGAATTCACCAGTAAAACGGCGGAAAGTTTTTAGTAAACTTATTAAATTAAATGCGGATGTCATTATATTACAAGAGGTTCATATAAAAAATGATCAAAAGTATCTATTAGAGCAACCTAAATTAGGAAGACTATACATCTCACTAGATGAGAAAAAAAAAAAAAGAGGAATTGCATTGTATGTTAGACAGGAGATAGCTTCCAAACAAATCTATAAGGACAAAGAGGGAAGGATCTTGATAGTGGAGGCTAATCTAAACAAAAAAAATATAATAATTGTCGTAGTTTACGCACCAAACGGAGCCCAAGTATCTTTTTTTAAGGATCTACACAGCAAGCTTAGCGACTTAGAGGGAGATGGGTTTTGTATGATTGGAGATTTCAATGCCATAGTAGATAGAACAAAAGACCATAAAAGTAATGGGGCAAGGAAAGGAAACAAAAAAATACTTCCCAGAACTTTTTTTGAGATGTGCACAGACCTTAATTTGCAAGATGCTTGGAGGGAAAGAAATATAGATAAAAGGGAATATACATATTACTCTAATAGACATAACTCGTGGACCAGGATTGATATGTTATGGCTTTCAAAAAAATTAGATTCGGAAATTCAAGGAATTAATATAGAACCTAGTCTTTGGGCGGACCATAATCCTATAAGTTGTTGCTGGAAAGGGCAACGGAGCCGGCCAAGATGGACTCTTCAAAGAGTGATTATTAGAGAAAAAGAGTTTAAGGAAAAGATGGAGAAAGAAATGCACTTTTTCTTTCAAACAAATAAGAATGGGGATACATCTTTGCAGAATACTTGGGATACAGCTAAAGCATACATGAGGGGAGTTGCAATCTCATATATGGCCAAGAGAAATAAGGAAAAAAAACAACACAGGATAAGACTGGAAGAAGAATATAAGCAGGCTGAAACACAATATCAGGGTGACCTAAATAATAAAAGTTTGAAAAGTAAAATGGAATTAATTAAACACAAACTTTGTCTAGAAGACTCGGAAAAGTTAGCACAACAACTTAAGGCTGCCAAGCAAAATAATTTTGAACACGCGAATAAACCTGGAAGATGGTTGGCGTATAAACTGAGAAGGCAGAAAGAGAAGCAACAGATTGTTAATTTGCAAGATGAGGAAGGAGAGATTCAACATGATGAGATAATTAAAAGGGGAATTGCTCAAAGATATTATGAAAATTTATATAAGAGGAGTGAGGGACAAAGTGTAGAAAAGATAATAGACTATTTGGAAAAGACAGATACACCGAAGATACCAGAGGAAAAAAAAATAATGTTAAATGAGGAAATAAGTATGATTGAAATAACTACGGCTATAAGTAAACAAAAAATTAATAAAGCGGCCGGCCCAGATGGAATACCAGCGGAATTATATAAAGAACACCAAAATGTACTTAATGAACACCTATTAGAAGTTTTCAATGATGTTTTAACTGAGGCAAAAATACCTAAATCCTGGTTAGAGGCAAATATAGTATTAATACCAAAAGAAGATGTAGAGAGAACACAGATACAAAATTATAGGCCTATCTCCCTACTAAACGTCGATTATAAGATCTTCGCATCAATAATGGCAGAGAGATTTAAAAATTATTTAATTGACTTCATACATAGTGACCAAAATGGCTTCCTCCCAAATAGGCAGACTAAGCGGAATATAAGGACAATTTTAGACATATTGGAATACTACGAATCACATAGCGATTGCCAAATGGCACTCTTATTTTTGGACGCACAGAAGGCATTTGATAATGTTAATTGGCTATTTCTGATCCAACAACTGAAATTAATGGATGTTGGAGAAAATTTTTTAAATGTTATAGCTGCAATATATTCCGAACAGAATGCCCAGATTATAATAAACGGTGAGGCCACCAATAAATTCAATATTCAGAAAGGTACAAGACAAGGGTGTCCTCTCTCGCCATTATTGTTTATATATACATTGGAGATTTTAGCTAGGACTGTAAGGCAAGAAGAGCAAATTAAAGGGCTTGAGATTAAAAAGGAAAAATATAAACTCCAAGCATATGCCGATGATTTAGTATTTATTTTGGAAGATCCCGTGCAATCAGGTCAGAAGCTTTTTGAACTATTGGAGGAATATGGAGAGGTGGCAGGCTTGAAAATAAATAGAAATAAAACAAAGATCATAGCAAAAAATATGACTAACACGCAAAAAGAAAATCTTGGGGAAATATTAGGAATACAAGTAGTTACTAAAATAAAATATTTGGGCATTGTTATGTCAGCACGTTGCTCATCAATTAGAGAGGATAACTACGGAAAATTAGTTAAACGTATAAAAGTTGACCTAGACCGCTGGAGAAATCTACATCTCTCATTTCTAGGAAGAATCTCAGCGGTGAAAATGAATATTTTACCCAAAATTATCTTTCTATTCCAAAATATTCCAATCCAATTAGATAAAAAATTCTTTAAAGAGTTGAATAAGTTAACTTTAGATTTTGTATGGCAAGGAAGGAAGGCGAGGATAAAGCAAAAGTCTCTACAGGATGCTAAAGAAAGAGGGGGATTAGGCTTCCCGGATTGGGAGTTATACTACCAAGCGGCGGCCCTGACGTGGATCAGGGATTGGATAACATTGGAAAATAAAAGATGTTTACTATTAGAGGGGCACGATCTCCAGCAGGGCTGGCATGCCCACCTATGGACAGATAAAAGTAGGAACCATCAATATTTCCTGAGGCATAAAGTCCGGCAAGAACTAATAAAAAGCTGGAATATAGTTAAATGCCAACACTATACAAAACTCCCAGGCTGGTTCTCACCATTAGAAGCAGTTATATACCCCAACCTTTATAGGCAAGATAGGGTTATCATATACAAAGATATCCTGTCAGAGGAAGGATATCTAAAGCAAAGGCAAGAGTTGAGACAACAGGGGATTGCTTTGGAATGGTGGTCTTACCTTCAGATACAAGCAAGATACGTGAAAGACAAGAAAGAATGGGGAATTAATAGACAAGATACGGGGCTTGATAAAATATTATTAGGCCCGGAGAAAAAACAAATCAAAAAAATATATAAATATATGTTAGAATATAAATTATTTGAAGAACAAGTTAAAGAAACAATGGTTACCTGGGCAATAGATTTGGGGCACGCTATAAACATGGACCTGAGGGATCTTTCTTTTTGACCACTGCTGGGATCTTGCATCTTTCTGTCTTCAACTCTGGCCTTAAAAAAAGATACACAAAACATGGCCCATTTGTGGCCTAAAGAAAGCACTCCAAAGACCAAATTTAACACCCTCCAATATCCTTAAGAAAAAGATTTCCAAACAGGACAAAAATGAAAATCTCATGTTTGGAGTAAACCCCCTTCATTATGGATTAATGGCTGTCAGCCTCTTCCGCAACACACACTTCTGCCCCCCAAGTCCCTGTTAATAACCACCTCCCAGCCTTCCATTGCTTTGCTGCTATAGATATCTCCTCCTTCCTGAACAGGGGGTATTGTGTACTTTGGATACTCCTCCACAGGGATTTAAATCCAGATAGTATGCACATCATAATCGGTAACTGTTTTAGCTTTAGAACACTGTCTCCATCTTTTTATCTAGCATGTGTTTTTACCAGAATTAAAGGAGCTCCATCAAATCAGCATTTTTGTATACAACACTATGCAAGTTGTGATTTCTTGGCTGTTTGGACACAATGTTAACCTGTCAAGTCTATAACTATAACAGGTAAATGGGGGAGGGAAGAAAATGAACAGATAGTTGCTATTAGAAAATGCATTCTATTAAATCGGCATAGGAGCCCTTAAATCAGAAAGAGAAAAATCAAGCTAGTTTTTTTGGCAGCTACCTGGCATATGTCTATGGTAACTTATGAAAGCAAGATGAAAGTATCTTTTTTGTTAGTAGTTGCATTAACTGTGCAAATAGGGATGCATTTCACAGATTATTCACAAACCTATAGTTGTTTGGTAGAAGAATAGAGATCTCTTTTTTTCAAATGTCTTTAGTGAAAGGAATGCACTTTATAGAATTAAATTGGGAGTATGCAAAGAGTTAGATATGTATAATGTGGTCCAAAGATGCTTGAGAAATTTGAGTTCTATCCATTCTGATAAGAAGTAGCCTGATACAAAAGTATTGATTGGAATGTAGAAAGTTTTGCACTTGAACAAGGCCACCATGTCTCAAATAATATGATGGACAGGGTAAATTGTTTAATGAATGAGATTATTATACTCCCATATTACATCGAGAATCCCTCAACTTTAGCAAAAAGCTGCTCCCTCCTTTCATCTTTAAAGATGGAAAATGGAGGGGGGAGTTGAGAGAGAGAGAGAGAGAGAGAGAGAGGGAGAGGGAGAGAGTGAGAGAGAGAGAGAGAGTGAGAGAGAGAGAGATAGATCAAACATCATACCAAAATCATACCAGAATCATACCAAAAGTCTTCAAGATAATCTAGTATTGCATCTATCAGGTTCACTGACAGAAATTCTGCAACAATTACTAGATAGACAAGTCCTTCTTTAGTAACTGGTCACTAATTTAGTGACCATTAGCAATTACAGTGATGAAAAAGTAACTTTGTAACTCAGGGGTCTTCAAACTTGGCTCTTTTATGACTTGTGGACTTCAACTCCCAGAATTCCTCAGCCAGCATGCCTGGTTGAGGAGTTCTGGGAGTTGAAGTCCACAAGTTATAAAAGGGCCATGTTTGAAGACCTCTGTTGTAACCAATCCTCATATTTGCAACCTTTGCAGGTCTGTAAAGCAAAAGTAAACTGAAATAAGATCATAAACACAGTAGTGGTTTCACTTGATAACCATTTCATTTAACAACCCAGTTGCCAGTTCCAGTTGTAGTGACTAAATGAAAACTACCTGTATTTCACTTAACCCAGTTAGACTAGGCTTTTTGGCTGGAACTTGACTGTGGAAGCTCTCAGACAAGGATGAAGCTACCTAAAAAGCATAGATTGTTCTCATCAACCTAAAGGTCCAGTTCTTTTTAATATATCCACCATAGTTCTAGTGCTGCTCTTCTCCGCATTTCCCACAGCTGGGGATTGCTTTTGACATGTTTTTTAGTCTTGACACTGAGCAATTCCTGGTTGTTGACACATCTGGCATCTTCCTGAGACAGTCTGACTCTTGACTCCCACACCACCATTTCATTCTAACTGGCTAACAAATAATGTATAAGCAGAAAAGTAAGATAAAATTATAAATATAAAAATAAGTAAGAAAAATGCTGATTTAGACAACCAGGCTTCTAGTCCTTGTCTGGGACCTGAAGATATCCAAAGCCAAATTTAATATCTTTGTATTTAATATCAGGTATGGGGGATCTCCACTGAGTACAGAGGTAATGAAACTCCCATTTTGATCATAAAACCTTCCCCTTCAGCTTGTCTTGACAGACTTCTCCTGAAACCTCCATACTGCATCATTTTAGGCTGGTACCAAGAAAGAAAACCTTCATAATATGTCAGGCAGGACAGGAAATATGGGGTTAATACAGGACAATGGCTATGATGACTCCTCCTTCCCTCATTTCTCCACCTACCACTTGCAAACGTGACCTTTTGTATAAGTTTATTACCAATGCTGATAAAACTGCCAAGGTAGGACATATAGCAGGAGAGAGATAACATATTTGTAAGCAATCAGAACTGGAAAACGTTTTTGCAAATTTAGCCCTGGGTGAGAGGATATCTCAGCAGACCAGTTGTATAATTCCATTTTTACTGTGATGTGTAAAAAGATCCCAATTGTTTTGGCAAACCAGATAGAAAAAGGAAGACTTCAGCCCCCTTAATATATTGTTTCCTTAGCACAGGATTCCTAGGCCCTTGGAACAGACTCTGCTTAGTTAGATTTTATAGTCTTTTTGGAATCTGAGGAAAAGACACAACTGATCCAGCCAAACAGCACCTGTCAGCATCTAATGATAGAGGCCTCCTACTTTTACCACTTTCTTTTGAGGACTTCTGCAGACTCTGTCTGCCAGTAGTCTTCAAGAAAAAGGACTACCTGATGGAGAAAGAATATGTAATGAAATGTGGGAAAGATCTTGGGAGACAGGGCCGAAAAAGGCTGCCTAAGGAATGATCCGATAAGAGACTTCATAGCCTGCAAATGGATAGTGGGGAGGGCAAGAGGTTCAGAGGAGACTCTCCCTAATTCTTGGTCTGTAAAGGAGGGGGAAGGAGATCAGACTTCCAGGATTCTGTTAATGTAGCTTTACAATAAAGTGAAATTAACTATCTTATCATGTTTCTGCCTGTTCTAATTAGTAAGATAGATAGTACTCTAGTCCTCCTTCTTCCAAAACTCTCTTTTTCTCTCTAATGTAATGAAAAGAAGATGTTCTAGACTTGCTGTTTTCCTTAAAAACTGTAGTGTGCGTGAAGTCCTGTTGCCAGCCACTGGGTGTCAGACTTCTATGACCTGGCTAAGCCAAAAAACTGCAATAATACATTTCCAAGGATACAAAAGTTCAGATTAGTTAGTTTGTTGTGGAAAGCTAAAGAAGCCATTATGAAAGAATTCCAGTGAGTCTCGGGGCTCAAAGATCTATTTATACTGAAATCAAGGTTCAAATTCTTGTTCCCTTTTCTCCCCTGCATGCAATACGTCGTTTCCTTCTGACTGGAGTGACAGATTCCACCTTTTGTTTTAGTAACCAATTGATCTAGTATGAAATCTAATTGATTGTCACAATTTGAGAATTAGCTCTAACACTGGAGACTGTTCATTGTTCTTTCTTCAATACTGCTTATGTTTCTACATTACATGCTATTTTCCCCTTCACTACCACTTCCCATTAACTGCTGAATCTGCCATTGAGTGTTGTTAATATTTTTCATCTTTTCACTGCTATTCCCTTAGCACTTTTATGTTTTAAAAGTTATTTTCCTACTGAATGCTATTCTTCCAAGGACTACTACAGTCATCTTGATTGTCATTTCCTATTGTTGTACCATCATTGTACAATTCCTATATAAAATCCAAACATTTTTTTCTGTGGCATGTATAATTGTTATTTTAGGTCCATTCATTCTGGGATGAGTAGGTTGGTTCTGTTTAGTTTTTAAATTGTGTAGTTCTAGATCTTACTTATAAATGGTTCCTGCAGGATTGTCTCTGGAAAATAACAGAGGCCATAGGATAGATGAGAAATATACAAAAACTACAAAAAATCCTGGGAAAAAATTACAAACCTTTTTGTAGATTACTCAGGAAACTATATTGGTTTATCAATTAAGGCACCAGGGATCAAGTTTAACTTGAAGAAAAAAAAGGTACAACTACTACCTTTCTTTTCTTTCTTACTTTTGATTGATATGCTTTTATTTGATTGGTATTTTGTCATGTTTTTATTCAACTATAGCTGCAAGTATTCAACTCAGCTTACATTAGCTTGCATTGGAAATTATGTAAGTTGTTTCTGTTGCTTGCTTCTTTTACCTTAATTGCACAAATACTGAACATATTAAACCAATTACATACCATATAATTCTGTTTTCCAACTTATATTCAGCCAAAACTAGAATTCCACAGAACAAAACTCTAAATGGGATAGATTTTTTTATACATGGTAAAAGGGCATATTCTGTTTTCATCTCCAAAGGAAATACTCTTTGTCGCCAACCTAAACTTGGATTCCCAAGAATGGAGATCGTAAAATGTATATTCACACAATTACATCTATTCTAGCACAACAGCTGAAGTAAACCCTGAATTGGATTTGGTGGATTTGTCAGTAGTTACAAATAACTTTGGTTCAGACGTTGAAGCTATATAGGACTCACTCATAAAGGTTTTCCTGAAGTCCGGTGGTTGGGTCTATGGCAGAAGCTTCACTTCTCACTTATATCATTTCCAAACTGTGGAGTACACTCTTGTTGCAAAAATTTTCCATTTCTGAAAAAGGTATCTTCTTCAACCACTTTTTCATTTTGGACAAATTTTAAGAACAGCTTTAATTGATTTTCAAACTTGGCAGCTTTAAGATGAGTGGTTTTCATGCTGGCTGGGGAATTCTGGGAGTTGAAGCTCATCCATCTTAAAGTTGCCAAGTTTGAGAAACACTGGACTAATCCCATTAAGAATATTCTTCAAATTATTTGCTATCGATTGTAAATAACTACTGGTATATTCAGATTCTTGGCCTTTCTGACTTTTGTTCTATCTTTTTTTTCCTTTATAATATATTTAGTTAAAATCACTTCCCTTACAGAAATGGAATAATTGGCTCTGTTGCCATTATTTGAGGCAAGATTACATCAATAATTTACACAAACTCCAACTATCATTTGCTGCCCATTATTAATTACTGTGGCTAATCAATACCTTCAAGATTATATGAATTGGGTCACAATTACACTGTCCATTCTGTACATTTTAATCATGGAGGGATTTACTCCCAGTAAGGATACATTGGATTTCAGTCTTAAACACTTCAACTCATATTAATTTCAAAATATTTTAACATTCTATATCTTTTCTATCAAATATATCAGGGTTTAAAAATATTCAGCCAGCTTTACAAATAAGGGAAAGAAAGAAAAAGAGAAGGAGCAGCAGCAGCTTTGGACAAATGTATGAAGGATAACAGTAGACATTTTGCATAAAAGTAAAATATGGTTCCATATTTAGAGATGGAGTACTAATAAGTGCTGAATATCAGGAGCAGACATCTTGCAATGATTCCAAGTGTCTCATGGCATATTTATTACACTATTTGTTAAACAGATGCCTAGTTTCCTTGGTTTTCACATGTCACATTATCTTATGTTCCCCAATCAGGTTTCCTATAAGCAACTTCAAGGACAACCAAAAAAGAATCTTAAGTTTTATATTTATCTCAATGTATTTCCTCCTCTTTGCTATACTCCCAAGATAGTAGAACCAGATTAAAAGCCTTGTAAACTTGAATATTCTCATAATCATAGCTCCCTCCTGCAATCTGAGTAGAAAATATTTACATTTTATAAATGTATATGACCCATTGTTAATTTTTAGGATTGATCAGACAAGATACAGAACTCAACGATCTTCCTATTGGTTTGTTTGTTTGTCAGTCTATCTGTCTGTTTTTATGCTGCCCAACTCCCAGTGACTCTGGGCAGTTTTGACTTAGTGATAGCATTATCAGGAATACAAAGATATCAAATTGTCTGAGAGAGTCATTTAATTAGACAATTATTCAAGCAACATTCAAATAAGGTATACAAGGTATACAAACTCCCCTTGTCTTCTGGCTTCTGTCTTCAAATTCCCTTGTGGCCTAACTGTTCTACCACTTATCCTTAGCCTGCAATAATTTTCTTTTTGCTCAAATATAGCTGCTGCTAAACTCCCCCAAAAGTTAATCAAAGGGTTTCATTGGCAACCTCTTGCTTGTAGCACAAGTTTGATCTTATGGTTGGTGTTTCTGGCTCCTCTTCTTCCTCTGTAAATCAGAGCATTATAGATAGATTCCATACTGCATGATTCTCTGCCTTCCATACAGATTCCTCCTTGGTGGAATCCCCCAGGAACGTCTATCTTTTTTTAGCAGCCCATGACTAATGGGCTTGCTAAGCATTTTTTGCTCCTTTTGTTGCTTGCTAACCATTTTTATTCTTGCTCACTCTAAATTCAACTCCAACAGTACTAACTTCTGCCAGGTACTTAACTAGTTTCAACTATCCCTTCCTGTGACAAATCCTATGTATCTGGAAAAAAAAACTTGTCTGGGTTTCCTATCAGCATTTTCTCCAACCTCAGATTATCACAACAAGGCAGAAGAAAGAAAAGATAGAAAGGACAGAAAGGACCACCAGATCCTGAGTTGTTTTTCCTCTCCAGAAATTGGAATTGAAACTGTGATCCCAGAATTCCTTTTGAACATTTCTTGCTGAAATGTGTTCAGTATCCTGTTCCTGCAGAAAAAGTTTCAGATATGCTGATTCCACTCATAAGCATTCAGACAAGGATGCTGTTGCACAGATCTCTCTTGAATATTCACAGCTTCCCTGGTTACTTCCTGCAGACCTTTTCAAAGCAAATCTGACACCTTCCACTGTCATCTCTTCCTGCTCACATTTTATCCTCGCACAGCTTCTGTCCTTTTATCCAGGCAGACAAGCAGAAATCAGTCGGAACATTGTCTCCCGATCACTTGTGCTTTCAGAATAAAGGATACCTCCAGAGGTCCAGTTCAGAAAGTGGACATTCTTTTTTCATTATGTAAAACAGAAAAGTAAACTCTTCTTTTTGATGCTTCATTTACTCAGAAATAAGTCTCCCTTTGTTCCGTAGGGTTTTCGCTTTAGTAATTGAGTTTAGGAATACAGCTTTGATTATTGTTCTTATATTTTTATACTAGGCATCATTTGCTTCCCAGGGAGATGTGAATCCTTTCTGTTAATTGATTAAATATGGAATTTGGGATGCATGCAGACAAATTGCATAGCGTACAAATTGAGCAAGACAAGGTCATGAGCAAACACAGGCACTTCTCTGATTATTGGTGTGTCCCATATGCCACATTGTGCCTAATGTGTTTATTTTCTTAATAAATCATTGGTGGGGATAAATCAAATTATCCTGTGTGTGACCAGGAACACATAGTGTACATCGGAGAAGGTTCCTGGCTACAGATTTGATCAGAGAGTCAACAGGTCAGCAGATGGATACTGTAAATTGTTGATTTTCTTATATCCATTAAGAGCCAAAGGCACATTTCAAATGTTTTCCTTCCTTGATCTTAGTAGGCACTTTGAATTGCAGCAAAGTATATAATATTCTTAACAAATAGATGAACATTTTCATGGCACAAGTTGAAACTGTTCATTTTCATAGTTCCTCTGAGCAATTTAAGAATCACCCTCAATATGCAGAGGTAAAACTAAGAACAATGTTGATACTACATGTAAACCACTAAATATTTTGTCAACCTGCACTATTTTCTAGAATGCCTATTTAATTATTCTTAAGTCTTGGTCTAATTCTTGGCTAATTCTTAGCTAATGTTTCTGCTTACTTTGAGGAAATTTCCTCTGGGGATATGAATAAAGATAGTGGTGGCCATTTCTATTTCGATTCTAGGAATGTATATCACCATATCAGTGACTGGATAATGATATAAGATTTTATTAATCTAGACAGTGGATATGAAGTATACATTTTCAGCTACAGTTTGAGGGCAATTTGGCACTTAGCTAATTTCATCAGTTTTGGCCCCGCAAAGTAGTTAAACATTGATGTGCTATTGTTTGTGTCCATCTGTGTCTACCTGCTAGCAGAATTGACAACTGGAAAAATAGATTTTGTGCCTGCAATGCTCTTGTGTATGTCCTGCATCTGGTCAAAAAGAGTGGAAAGTTCTCTGAAGCAGATGGATACAAAGAATGTCTAAGTTTGTGCTTAAGGAGGAGGAGAAGTGAAAAACCCCTTTGCTGTGTTATGTTGATTATAGTTCAGAGAAGATGATTCCCCTATGGAGTTGGGGTGTAGAATTAAATTCCCTTAAAATCAGTGTGATTTATTGCCTGTAAACAGGGCTAGACAACATGTCATCTATATTTTTTGGACCTACAGTAAGTGTAAATTACATTTTATGGATTAAAAAAACTCAGATTTTGAGTTTCTCCTTCAAAATTGGAATGGTGTCACAAGTAAAATTGCCTTTAAAGTTGATATGTGAGTTAATAAACCAAATGAATTTTTGGATTTGTCCAATCTGTGGAGAAATCAGTTATTCTCTAAAATGTTCAGTGGGTTGGTGGGAGGGGAGGACTAGATTGCCAATTGTTCCTTTCTGGTGTTATTGGGCAACATGAGGGTAGGAAGCAGTGGAGAGGGGACACAGTAGCACTAGAGTATTTTTGGCTGTCTATCCCTAAAGAAGAAAAGAGCTAGTGTTAGCAGTGTATGTATGTGTGTCTGTGTGCGTGTGTGCGTTCTTTCTGTAGAGGATAAGAAATATTCTAAAATCCAGTTTAGCATCTCAGAATATAATGTGCTTGTAATTATGGAGATGGAGGGTGGGAACAGGGTTTTCATGGGTGCCCAGATCTTTTCTCCACTTTAAGCTTTTAAACTTTGGTTGACTTATGAATGACCACAATTGGGACCAGAACTTCCATCACTTAATTATGCAGTCATCACACCCATTCTTACTACCATTTTTGCCACAGTTGTTAAGTGAATCAGATGGTTGTTATACCAATCAAGTGATCATTACATAAATCCAGCTTCCCCCATTGACTCTACTTGTCAGAAGCCCCCTGGAAATGCCATAAAGGGTGATCATATGACCCCAGGATGTTGCACATGTAATAAATACATATAGGTTGCTAAGCACCCAAATTTTGATCACGTGACTGTGGGAATGCTATGACGATCGTTTGGTGTGAGAACAAGTTGTAAGTTTCTTTTTCAAAGCCATCATACCTTCAAACGGTTGTTAAATGGAAGGTTGTTAAGTTGATACCTGTATCTCATTGGACACATTGCTTTTATCTGACGTCTTGAAAAAATTCAATTAAAGTCAGAGACATATCTGTGAAATGAACATGATGTATTGAATCAGTGTGCTGATCAGCGCTATCATACAATTGCCTTTCAGTATAGCAGAGATTCTAATAGGAAGGGAATGTCTATCTAGACATATAATAGTAAATGAGAGGAACTAAGGCAGGCAGAAACATAATAGTGCACAGTTGCTGACTGAACAGAAATGCTGGTACATGCTTGGAACAGTGTCCAATTAGCAATTGTGCACTAGCATAGGAGTAAAGCAGCTCCTGTTCCCACAGCCTTTTTCAAAGGATAAAAAGAAGGGCAAGAACATTCCCTATTTGCCTCACAATAGCCACCAGCAATTCCTAGCAATGAATTATTTTGCTGGCTAGTGCCACCTTTTCATTAACTTCAGTGACATTTTTAATGTGTAAAAATGGGATTGGAAAGCAAGAAATTAAATGATGAAAATATGAGTCTAACACTTAATAAATTGGACAATATAAAAATGTTTACATTCTTCTTTGCCTGTATCAAATGAACATTTATATTTGCTGGTTTTATTTGAACGTTTGCATGTCTAGTGTGCTGTTTTTTTCAATAAAAAGATTTGTGAGATTAAACCACTCAGTCAGACTTAATGCCTAAACCAAGCAAACATGAGAAGGCAGAACTGTGAGTTTCATCTGTCTTTTAAAAAAGAGAAATATGGAGGGGGTGGGGAACACTGTAGTTGAAAATTGCATAATTATGTTTCTCTTACCTAAGGCAAATTCTGCCAGTGAACCATCATCAAAGGTATGCATTTAAGCAGGAAACCAGCATTTCTGGCTGGAAAGAAAGGCTGCATTATCTTGAGCTTGTTTATTTTAAGCTGCTCCAGTGGAGCCTTAGCACGAACAGGGGAGTTTCTCTTTCTGTAAGCAAGTAAAAAGGAGAGGAGAGTGGAGGGAAGCGATGAAGACCATATGTCAGCAGTAGAGTAAATGTGTATCTCTTCAAGACTGACTTAGAAGGTTTAACATACATCATAGTGAAAGACTGAAATATGTTCTCTCTATGCCAATAATTCTACAAGTTTTGTTTGGACGTTCAGAAATGGCAGGTCATTTACGCAAAGGGAGCCAGAGAATCTGTAACATGTTATATTTGCCCCCAAAGATTGCCTCAAGCAAATATGGTAGTTCCTGAATGGGCAAAACATCTGAAGAATTTAATTTTGACAACACTAGTGAAATTCCTCACAGAGTTCTGTATATCCCCATGTTGCCACTGAATTTAGCCTTAAGGAGAACGTTGATATTTCCTCATATTGTGGTTGAGGGAATGGAAAGTGTCTCAACAAAGGCTCCTCAATACTTTAAAGGAATTGGCAAATTGTTAGATTTTGATCTAGAATAATCTCTTTTTTCTTTTTGGAATAATGTTGTTATATTAAACAGGGACTATATAATGCTCCAAATGCCAATTATTTAGAGGGAAGCTTGAGTTTCTTCCCACTTCATTCTTCTGCTTCTGAATAAGGGAATAGGATGCTGGAGTAAATAGACCTTTGATCAAATCCTTTGGGCCTTTTTTTTCAGCATTGACAAATGTCCCATAATATAGCAAGAAAATTGCCAATAATTAAAAGTATAGATCCCCAAACAGTAGATCCCCTGTCAGTTCAACATTTTACTGTCTTTGCCATCCCATAGCTCTCACGTAAGATGTATTTGATAAGATGTCAGAGAGGGACCTACTGCTATATGATCATGCCATATTTGAGATCTTTAATCTTGTCCTACTATACATTTGCTATCTGGCAGGGATTTGGTCAGCTAAACGTTTCATTGGATTCTCCCAGACATGTGAATGGAAAAGTTTCCTCTATTGCCTCTTTTTTGCCATTGACAGAGACTTGTTTAGATTTAATCTGTTCTGAGCACTCTTTTTAATAGAAAGATTTGTTCAACAAACTATGAATAATTGATCAATTTATACTCATTTATAACTTGAGAAGCTAAAGATAGTTCTGTTCCTCTCTCCTATTCTGAGAGAGAGAGGGGGGGGGAGATGTCTAGTTCTCATTCTGAGCCCTGATATTTGGAACTGATTTAACTAAATCCTTCCATTTGTCTGTAAGCAATGGGTGTTGTTACTGAACCATCTGGAAAACAGTTTCTCTCTCAAGTAAAGTGCTGGTCTACTTTACATGTTGTTACAAGCAGAGTGGTTTTATAAGCAAAGTTGAGGCAATAGAAGTATTTGGTTAATTACCCCTGAAAAAAATTATAAAAAGAAAGCCATACATTGATTCTCATAGACAGAATGCTTTCAGTTCTTCTAGATGGCAGTAAAAATGAGATCTGGGCATTGACCGAGGATCCAAAATCCTGACTTGACCACAGAGCATAGGTCTTTTCTAAAGATTTGAGCTCTTCAAACCTTACACTTGGAACAAATTTAAAAACAAGCAAACAACAATCCTGAAAGCTTCACTAGAGCTTTTAAGAGTTAATATTGATATATTATATCTGTCACTATTCATAGCATGACAAGCCTATTTATCAAGACCACAATTATCTTTGCTGAAACAGGTTTTGCAGGTTTTGCAACGTCCTGCAGGTTTATTTTAGCTAAAAAAACTATGCAGAGTAAGGACAAAAAGTCTGAGTTCATGTCACAAATGATGACAGCTCTAGTGTACCAGTTGTAATTTTTAATATTATAGTATTATTCATTCCCAAATATTAATTTCAACATTTGGGGAGGGGATAAAGTCTTTCAGCCTTAGTCTTCTATCTAATGCAGCAAAAATACAACCATCCAAGCTCAGTAATTTAATCCCTATAAATCCATAATACTGCATATTGAGAAATCAGCTCTCTAGAATAGCCTTTCTCAGTCTGGTATTTTCCAGATGTGTTGAATTAAAACACCCATAATTTCTATTCATCATGGCTAATTATGAGAGTTGCAATCAATATGTCTAAAGGGCATCAAATTGGAAAATTCTGTTTTAGGTGGCAATAGGAAAACACAGAGCAATTCCACATGGTAACGTAATCAGCCTCTTTCTATGCTGCTCCTGGCTACTCTTAAAGCCAAGTTTAATAATGCTACTTTGGACTATAGTGGATTGGCAAAGTAATTGGAAGAGTGCTCAGTCCAGACTGTGGCCATTGAAGGCCTTAACTGGTCATTTTCCTGCCTCTTGCTCTTCCTATCCATGTAGGGAAGACAAACCTTCCTGGGGGACCTGTCCTGTGTGACCAGATCTCCTAATGCTTGCCTTTTTCTTTTAGGGATTGTTTTCTCCTTACTATTCCATTGCTCCAGATGTTTGCACATATGAATTCCTTCATGCCCTCTTCCCAGGTTCTCTCCTTTGACATTAATGCTAATCACGTCTTCCTTTTTCTCCCTTTTACTGGGCCATCTTAGCTTTGATGCTTTAATGATTAAAGGAAAGAGGACAGGCTGTTCCTTCATTCCTACATTCCACTATAGAGCCACAGAAACTGTCTACTAAGGAAGAACTGCTGCTTCAGCTTCATTAAAACAAAGTAACTTCGCTGAAATGTTGTAGCTTCATTCCAATGTGTCTACATTTCCACATTTCCATTTCTACATTCAAGGAGGGGAGGACATAAGGAAAAGCTTTGCAGTACTGTGGACAGGAGAAAACAAGTGGAGCATATTTCATTTAACCTGGACAGATACCAAAGAGGTACCTACTGAGAGATGTAAGGGTTGAATGGAGCAATCAGCTTCTAGAGAGATGAAAAAACATGAGACCTGGGAAATTCTTGGAAAAAATTATCAAGTACACATTTAGAAACTAGCAGAGTTATTATCAGAAGCCAACATGGGTTTGTTAAAAACAGGCCATGCCAGAGAAATATTACTGCATCCTTGACGGTATGACTAGATGAGTGGACCAAGGGAATGCTGTGGATGTAGTGTACCTTAGATTTCCATAGGGCATTTGATAAAGTAGACTCCACTGTCTTTCTTGATAAACTGAAACAATGTCGATGAATTATCTTACTACCAGATGGATTTACAACTGTAGCCAATATATAATCTTTAATAGGTCTATGTCCACATGGAGTAAGTTATGCAGTGATATCCAACCCTGTGATTCTATGGCCAAAAGCCTTTCCAAGTACCCAAGAGGACAATGGAGCAGAGAAATAAAGTAACTAGCACTTTGCTTTATTCTTGGAAGTGAGGGAGACATGATGATTCACAAAACAATTTTAGGAAGCACTTTTTTTTTTTTACTTTTGCTTGAAATAATGCATGTATTAGAAATCTCTACAGCCCAAGTATGTGTAATCAATGATGCTGTGGACATTAAGCTATACCACTTCCTGCAGCAGAGAAATTGTCATATTTTCAGTTGTCTACACATACCAAAGTGTGGTATATCCAAGCTAGTATACTCCACATATATGATAGGATATCAACAATTCTTATATAGGAGAGCATTCATCATTATAACTTCCCATCCATGATCTGAAGAAGTGCAACCTAACATTTGGCTATCTTAAGTCAGCTTGTGGGATCTGTACAATGAGTCCAAAATCCATTCTAAGCCCTTCTATGGAATATAGGCATAATTAATTTTGGATAGAATTTGATACCAGTCAATATGAAGGGTTTTAGAGAGAATGTGGTGTTTTGGGGAAACAGGCTCTATCATTAACTTATGATACCTAACAACTTTACCTTCCTCTTTGTTATCCTTTTCAAAATAAGGGCCACCTCATGCTTCATAAAAGTAGCAACCAGCCTTGCTTTTCAAAAAAAAAAAAAAGAACACATAAATCTGGTCTGCTTACACAACCCTTTTGCTTTTGTAAGGTAGACACACTTTTTATTACATTTCCTTTGGAAAGCACAATTTTAAATAAAGGGGGAAAGGGGGGTGCATGAAAAGGGAAATATAATAAAGCCAGAAGTTCTATTGAATGTCTGGTGGCATTTGTGCTCATTGCATTCTCGAGGGACCAGGCAGAAGCAAGCATAGTTTGAACCAATTTCACACCTGGGAAAAATAATCTATGTTTGCATGAAAGGGATGCCAAATTGCTTGGAAAATAATCTTTGACAGTTTTGCCTGAGTGCTGAGAAGTCTCAGAATGGCAGAGGCAAGGGGGAGAGTACATAGCTTGCTATATTTCTGATTCATCAATTTTTTAAAAAATACTATGTCATGAGTTTGCCAATTATCTAGAATCCAGAAAGAACTGCAAGAAAATGCAGCAGTGGATCCATTTCTTATGGAACTCTGTTCAATTTTTAGATTCCTGCAAGCCACTCATGGCCTCTTTCAGGGCCATCTATGGGAAGAAGGGGACAAAAAGATGGCACTTGTGATTATGTTATCAAAGCCCCTTTTAATGGGTCTGGGCCCCATTTTGAAGTTTTTATCTCTCTGCAGATGCTACTGTTCTCTTACACAATTTTTTGTTTTGGTACTGTATTGGAGGGGGAGTGGTGGTGGCATGCAGTGCTTTTTTTGAAAAAAAAAAAAAAAAGGTGCCGGAACTCACACACGTCATACAACCCGCCTTGCCTGTCCTACAAGGTTCCATCCAAAAAAGGTGCCGGAACTCCGTTCTGGGCATTCTATGAGAAAAAAAAGCCCTGGTGGCATGATTTACCATCCATAATGTATTGTTCATGTATAAACATAGGAATATGATTTGACTTTCAAACAGTAGTAACTCATTTTCATGTAATAATTACTGAAGCCAGTTCATGCAAGTAAACTGTTTAGAATCCTGATGAATTGGAGTGCCATAAAAATCCAAGTGGAAAGTAAGTAAATAAGTAAGTAAATAAATTATACCAAACATGATGGGAGGGAATGGGCCTGTGGCTACAGTTACACACACACAGTATGTCCATTCATGGGTTGTCTGAGCATTTGTCATCCTCTATTTGAGAGTTTTCCATTTTTTCATATAAAGATTATAACAAGGGGTATGTTGCTCAGAAGATTCAATTCAAATCTAAGTTGGGCTATTTTAGAAAATATCCCAGTTCCATTTGTACTGATGTGCCTGATCTGATGAGAGCCTCAAGTACAAATGAAGCCATATTGTGGTTTGTTTGGTTCTGGCCTCAGAATGAGGTAAGAACCCAGCAAATGTGGTTTTAAAATATGGCTTAGTCAGGAATTTTTTAGGTGGCTGAGGGCATGGTATAAGTGGAACAAAAATGGTTTGAAATGTTGGCCTGTTTTTTGTGTGTGAGACAGCTATTTTTCTCAATTTTAATAGGTAGATTAAATAGAATTGACATATCAGACCACAGAAATCCTGACAACACAAGTTAGTAGTAAAAAGACATAAACAGCTCCAGCTTTTGCCACTAACACATTGGTGCCTGATTTTTTTTCACCCCAGATCCAATAGGCCTAGGTTTCTTTCTGGAGATTCAATATACCAGTTCTATTTGGTTTTCCACCACATTGTAGGCCTGGCTTCAGGTTGGAGAGATAGTAGAGCTTCAGGTTATGAACTATGAATGCAGTCACAGTCTGCATTAACAGAGGGATAGAATCAAGATCACATGAAGTGTTAGTACCACTTTATAATGCCTTGGTAAGGCCATACTTGGAATATTGCATCCAGTTTTGGTTGCCACAATATAAAGTTGTTGAGACCCTAGAAAGAGTGTAGAGATGAACAACAAAGATAATTAGGGGACTGGAGGCTAAAACATATGAAGAAAGTTTGCAGGATATATCTAGTGAAATGAAAAGAAGGACTAAGGATGACATGATAACAGTGCTCCAATATCTAAGGGACTGCCACAAAGAAACAGGGTCAACCTATTCTCCACAACACCTGAAGGCATGAAAGAAGCAATGAATGGAAACTAATCAAGGAGAGAACCAACCTAACAGTAAGGAGAAATTTCCTGACTGTTAGAACAATTAATCAGTGGAATGGCTTGCCTCCAGAAGTTTTGGGTGCTCCAATATTGGAGGTTTTTAAGAACAAATTGGACAATCAATTTCTTCTTGGACAATCAAATGTATAGAGTTTCCTGCTTGAGCAGGGGGTTGGACTAGAAGACCTCCAAGGTCATTTCCAAATCTGTTATTCTGTTAACTTTCCATGCTACTATTTCAGCCTCCCCAAATATGGGGTTCTTCAAATGTGTTGGACTTCAATTCTTACAAGTCTCAGCCAGCATAATAGTTGGAATTATTCTAGGAGCTACAGTTCTTCACATCTGGCAAACATGTGGTTGAGGAAGACTATGTTAATGAATCACTGATCTCCAATTCTTCAGGTCTGAGAATTCACAAAAGCTTACTGTAGTGATGCATATGGCTTGAGTTCAGTACTAGATTTCTAGTTCAGTTTGCTTGAAATGTGCAGATGGTTGGATTATTTATTTTATTTGGTTAAACAGACCTTGCTATGTTCATTTGATCTTATTATGGGTGGACATGTATAATAAATCTTATTTAATACGAGGCTAGATAAGTACATTCCATACTTCATGAACCCTCACACAAAATTGTGCGGTTTGACTATTATTTTTACAAACCTAAAGTAAGGCGGGGGGAGGGGCACCTGGAGAAATGTAAGTTTTACCCAACCTAAATTACACAAAATTCATTAAGCTCCTCTTTGAAGACCCTTGAGATACATTTTATTACAGATCAACAAACCACTCCTTGCCCACTCTCAGTGCTGTTTGCCAGAAATAAGCACAGCAAGCATATGTTTAGTACTTAGGAACTGTTTTGGAAACTTAAAAAGCACAGTGTGAAGAGGAAAATGAAACCTGAAAACTTCCCTTCTCCCCCTGCTCTCAGACAAGCAGATGGCCACATCTCTTGTATAGCTAGCTGAATTAGACTTGCACAAACAGTGGAAATATCTGGCAAAATAAAATGTACCCTCAGCTGGGAAAAAATGATTCAGGAGTCACATGATGTCCCATAGTCGTGGAGCCTTGGAAACAAAATTTGAGACATTCATTCAACATGTGTGAATCTGGTGAGACTGAAATATGAAATATGCAAATGGGAAACAGAATGTCTTCTCCAGGAACTGAACAACTTAGAAACAGAGGGGTGAAAGAGACCTTGGAGGTCTTCTAGTCTAACACCCTGACCTAGGCAGGAATCTTTATTCCAGCCCAGAAAAATGGTTGTCCAGTATTTTCTTGAAAACTTCCAGTGATGAAGTACCCACAACTCCAGGAGGCAAGCTCTTCCATTGATTAATTGTTCTCATTGGCAGGAAATTGCTTCTTAGTTCCAGGTTGGAACTCCCTCTGATGAATTTCCACCCATTGTTCCATGTCCTGCCCTTAGGAGCTATGGAGAATAAATCAGCACCATCTTCCCTGTAATACACCTTTAAGTATTGAAAGATGGCTATCATGCCACCCCAAGCCTTCTCTTTGTTAGGATAAATATACCTAGTTCTGTTAGCTGTTTATAGTATGATGTAGCCGCCAGACCCTTAATCATCTTTGTTGCTCTTTGCATCTTTCTAGGGCCTCAGCATATTTTTTGTATAGTGATGACCAAAACAGGATACCACTGGTGACCAGTATTCCAAGTGTGGCCTCACTAGTACAGTATAAGGCAATGCTATCACTTCCTGTGATCTTGATGCTATCCCTCTGTTGATGCAGCTTAGGAGTGCATTGGCTTTTTTGGCAGATGCAGCTCATTGCTGACTCACATTTAAGCAGTGATCCACCAGGACACCCAGATCCTTTTTACAGGCACTACTGTTGAGTCAAATACCACCTATTCTATACCTGCACATTTGATTTTTTCTGCATTAAGTGAAGGACCCTACTTTTGTCACCACTGAACTACATCTTGTTGGATAGGGCCCAATGCTCAAGTCTGCCAAGATCTTTGGGTTTATCTTCCAAAGTATTAGCAATTCTCCACAGCTTAGTGTTATCTGCAGATTTGATGAGTGCCCTTTCAATCCCTCATCTAGGTCATTTATAAAGATATTGAAGAACTAAGCTAAAGGCTAAGACAGAACCTTGAGATACCCCACTGCATGCTTCCCTCCATATAGATGTAGTTCCATTGAGGGCCACTCACTAAGTGTGGTTGGTCAGCCTACTGCAAATCGATCTGGTTGTGGTCCTGTCACATTGTTCTGTCTAACCAAGAAGCAGACTATAGTCTACTTTATCAAATGCCTTATTGAAGTATTAAGTATATTATATCCACAGCATTTCCTTGATCTGCTAATGTAGTGACTTTATCAAAGAAGCCAATAAAGTATGTTTGGCGTGACCTGATTTTTAAAAAACCATGCTGGCTTCTTGTTCACTTCTGGATACTCACAGACATACTGCTTGCTGAATACACTGCATTGAACATGCTGAGAAATTATTTATTTGTTTGTTTGTTTATTTATTTATTTAATTTATAAGATAAGACTTGTTTGGCATGACCTGCTTTTAACCAAAGCAAATTAAGCTAGCCAGAGTTACCTTGAGGTAAGATGGGCCACCCATTTTACTTCAAGGTAACTGGGTAACTTAATTTGCTTTTGTTAAAAGCAGGTCATGCTAAACAAGTCTTATCTTTAAATTTTACAGAACAACTTTCATTTTAAAAGATATTTAAACCAAATAAATTTAGTATCAGAAACAAGTACAAAGAACCTTCCAGTAAAACAAAGAACTAATGCAAAAAATTGGCAACAGAGTAATTAGTACTTACTAGTCTATGTCACCTTTGTTACTGTTATTGTTGTTATTCAGTGCACATACATATGGCGACTTGTTTGTATATAGTATGCTCATTACATGACATGTGATTTGACAGGGAAGAATACCCCAAGAATACCTTTAGGCAAACTTTGAAGAAAAGAAAAAAAGCATTCATTCTAATTCAATGTCCTAAATAGAAATAAAACTATTACATTTATTTCCCCCTCATAATAAAGAAATAGTTCTTTTTTCCTTTATCTGAAACCTATTATTCTATACATTAAATATCTGCTTCACAGAGGATGGAAACATCAACCAGCTGGGATCATCATAAACCTACCTCACTGAACACAGTCTGAGTAGATTGGCAGGCCCTGCAACTAGGGCCTTCTTGGTGTTGGCCCCATATTTTTGAAAATATATAAATATTGCTAATGCACACCATTTTTGTGAATATTTAAATGGAACTTTTGATTCTCCTAGTTATCAAATCTTATATAGTTAATAAAACTAGCATTTCAATTTTAAATTATTTTACATGGTTTTACTGGATCCGCTATGCTGGATTACAAATTACTATTTTTAAAAGACTGTTATATCTGTACTGCTCTGATTGCTTTTTATAGGTTTGGCTTCTGCTCATTTGTGCAGTTCAAGGAGACAGAATCTTGTCCTCTCTTCCTATCCTTTATCCTCTTAAAGGGCCAATGTATAAGATTAGGAAAGCATTTAAAGATCAGATGGGGAGTTGGCATTTTCCTCAAAAGGACAGAAATGTTCTTTCAACTATTTCCGCCAAATTTGCAGGCCCAGAAAATGGATAGTAATTTTCTTCAAATTTCTCCAGAGAAAGAAGAAAAAAAGTTCTTAAGTATGACAACACTAATCACTATAGAACAGGGGTGTCAAACTGCCGGCCCACAGGCTGGATGCGTCATCCGGAAGCTGTGCCCACCCCATTGCCGGCAATGACAAAACCGTCCCGATACATTGCGCGACGTCACATGACGTCGCAAGTTTGACATGTCTGCTATAGAAGAAATGATGGAGTCAGATTGCTGGAGATATTAGCTATTTCCCTTTGTAACTAAATCACTGCAAGAACACCACACTCACCCCTGAGGATTTCATCAAAATTATCTTGTTCTTTAGAAGAAATTTCAAAAGCCAACTTTCAAGACATTTCAAAGTTGCTGGCTAAATCTAATGTATAAGAAAACAGCATTCTTTGGGAGGGCTTGCCTAACCTTCTAGCCCAAATGCCTGAAGGAACAGCCAGACTGTACAAAAGAATATCAGGACCAAATCTGTGGAGTCCATCTAGGGCTTGTTGTTCTGTTGGGCTCTGAGAATAATCTTGGGAGCTAGGGGGAAGAGCCATGGGCTAGACAATAGTCTGATAAAATGAAATCCAAGTCCAAATAAGAAATAGGTGTGGAGAAAGCTTCTCAGAAGGGACCCTCCCTAGTTCTCTGGAAAGTAAAGGGAGGGGAGGGAGGAAGCCCTTTGTGGTTTGCAAGATTCTGTCACTGAATGAAGGTAGCATTAGTACTCATGATTTTGGCTTCCTGTTTGGACTACCTTGAAGGACTGATAGATGTGGACAATTACCTCTTTTAAGGCAGGCCCCCTGGCCCCCAGAGAAGTGTTCATAGATCAACTGCATGTCTTCTCCCAAGAGATGTTAATCTGCCTGGAGATTCAAGGTGGCCAAACTCTAAGCTCCAAAGACCTATTCATTCCACCAAAGCAATCAAGTTCAAATTCTTCTCAGTTAAATGGACAAGACTGTGCCTCAAGTAAGAATGAATGTGTATGGTTCACATTCACTTCTGTCAACCTCTGAAAATAAAACTTTATGTTACCCTAGAGAAAAGGACAAGCTCCATCCTGGTGCTTTGTTTTGAGAACTTATTTGCTGCTTAATAATTTGGGGAATGCACACTGTAGCACTCAAGATATAGTATTAGTTCACAAAATATCTGATGTAGAGTATAAACTATGAATGTGTGTTTTATCTGAAGTAGACATCAGCTAGTTGAGGGACATTTGTTCTTATTCAAACTAAATATAGTCTTTCTTCCCTCTCTTTCTTTCTCTCTCTCTCTCTAGTCAACAAGTGACAAGTACAAGCAAGTGTCTGCAACCCTTTCTAGGCTGTGCAGGTTTGACAGCCTCCTCCTGTCAAGTCAAGTAAAACAAAAATCAATCAATAAATAGCAGGAGAGGGAGCACTTAAAATGAAAAAGGAGAGTCCATTTCCTGCAAAGGGAATGGAGCTCATGAAAACCACTACCATTTTGAGTCTCAGAGAAAAACATAGCAAGGAAGTATATCCTCAATGTTATTTCCTAGAGAGAGAGAGATTAAGAATTCAGCTCTGTCTTCAGTGTGATGGCCGTCTAGTGTGAGATGTATGGTGTTGATGGTTGGAAATGAGTCTTTCAAAAGACAAGCCTAGGTCACAACTATCCTGACCTTAAGAGTCACATTTCCATCTGGACTCTATCAAAAGCAGACCCACACAAAGATACACTTTCACATTTTAAAAAGGCCCTTTATATTTGATGTTCTTAACTTGGACCTCACAGTTAATCAATGTGACCAAATATTTTCATTTGAAATGTGAAGCCTTTAAGAGTATCGAAAGCATGTACTTAAGAAAAGTATTCAGGAGTCCAGAGCATAGGCAGTTCAGCTAAGTTCATGTGCAAATAGATCAGTCTTCTTCAGTCTGATGCTCTTCACATATGATGGAATACTATTCCAGAATCTGCAGGTAAGTCTATTTATGGGAGCTGTGGCCCAGTGCATCTAGATCTTGCCAGTTGGGAGACACTATTTACAGGATAAGCCTGAAAAAAATGAATGAAATAGCCTCTGTATTATACATCACACAAAGGAAAATCTATTTACCTTGATTACCTTGTACAGCTACATGAAGATGTCCAAAAGGGGAGTGATAATAAAAATGAAAGAAATCTAGAAGCAAGGTGTGCACATTGGTGCAAGTATTATTAAGCATAGGACAATTGGCAGTTCCATCAGAATGCTCAGAGGCCTTGTGCTTTTAAATAGTCTGGGGCTGTGCCTTACTAAAAACCCATGATTAAATGAAATGGAGCAAGCTGTAAATATTCTTTTAGCATCTTTAAACAGTCCTGTCTGGCATCTGACTGATCAAGCTGAGTATAGATTTACCAGTCACATGCACCACTCAGCCAAGTCTTTGACTGCTTTCCTTCTTTTGCTGTTCCAGCTGGCAAAAATAAAAGAAAGGTTGTTGATCTCCTGGAGAACCACAGTACATGGTTACTGGGCTGCAATCAGCTTGCTCAGTCATAAATTCTGCAGACTTGCCCTAACCACACTCAAGCATGAAAATGCCGTGTAGAGATTGCCTAACAATGCATATGCCTATTTGTTTTCCTCCATAAATTATGCTTTTCTGGAGAACTTCTCATTAGAATATACTACAAAGTATGTGAAGGATACTTAAAATTAGACCCAATCTCAAGCGTAGCCAAGGCAAAGTCTCAAGAAAAGTCAGATAGGCCAGTGAAAACTGATTTTGGGGGGACAGAGGGCTTGCTTGGAAATAGAACCATTCCTCAGGGGTAATTTTTATGTTGGGGTTAATGCTGGCAACTAGTGAATTGGTGGAATCTTTGTGGCTACAGTGTTCTTTAGCTCTAAATTGTATACCACCAATATTGGAAATAATGTCTTGCTATCAGTTTCGAACCTTGCTGTACTCCCAGACTATTCATGCTGCCAATGCTTTGGTTATTAATTCTTGGATGCTACTAAGCCATCAGTTATGGTTCACAAACCACAATGGCTAGGTTCTTATAACACAACAAGCCAAAACCCAAACAAACCACAAGCTTGATGTGTGAACCCAATCACTAACTTGCCAAATGAGAATGAATTTGGAATGGTACATGTTCAAAGGAGCATTATTTGCATTTTGGGGAAGTGAAGACATTGAGTGCTTTTCTAACAACACTGCTCACAAGCATCAGCATTTCATGACCTGGCTTTGTGGAACCACCTTTTAAAGCTAAGCAAAATGATTGAGTGAAACTCTTGCTGAGCTCTCATTAACTCTTCAAATAGATGTCAAAATTGTTAAGCTTTGGAAAATGTATCTGGATATTATACAACCATAACTATCATCCCAAAGTTAGTATCTTTTACCAGACCAATTTGGCTTGGAAACTGGGCTGGAAAAACTGTAAGATCAGATGTCCTTTAGATGTTTACAGGAGTCATTTCTCCCTGAAAGCTTCAAAATACTATGAGAACACAGTCTTGCACAGTTCTCTGTGTCATTCTTTCAATGCCAAACCAACATATACTAATATATAATTGTATACATGAAGATACACACACATACTTTAAAAAAAATCTTCAAAGACCTTTCTAATAATTATACAGAACAGATAAACCACAATCTCATATGCTCTGAGTTATGCAAAAAATGAACTCTTTGCAAGATTTGAAACCACTTCCTCCCCCCCCCCCCGACTTTGTGGATTTTCATTGCAAAGTCAGCTTCAATCACACTTTTATTTACTTGGAAGTAAAGCTGAGTTGAAGGCAACCACTATAAAAAGAATTCCCTCCTTCAACCCAAGATCTGTATAAACGATTGTAAGAGAATGTGTGGTTGTTTTGTCTTTCCTTTCTGGTGTCTGGATTTTCTTCTTCTTTTTTCTTTTTTTATGGTATGATATCATTTTTCACACCACAATCACAGCCTTCAAAATACTTTCCTTGGAGTAAGGCCATGGGAGTGAATGTGACTACTCATCTGCTTTATACATTATGAAATAAGTCCCAAATGCTTTTTTCATACATGAAAATTTCCAAGGAAATGAGGGGAAAGAGGGGGAAAAGGACAAGAGTTGGCAACTAGTATCTTTGTCTTTGATAATTATTCTCTCACCGTTAGTGAGTTCTACTTGAGAAATAAATTATGAATGCAATGAAGAGGAACAGTATACAGGAATGTAAACATATGGCGCATACCCACATAGAAAAGATTGGTCTTTAAGTGAGAGTGATGGAAATGGCAGAAGAAAAACAACTGTGAAAAGACCTCACTAGCAAAAGCAAACACCTTTTTAGGTCTTGAAGCCAAGAGCATTGATAGCTGCTTGCAAGCTGAGTGTTCAGATGAAATATGAGAGCACAATTTTTTTTAGACATGACTTCTATGTGACCCCCCCCCCCTTATACACATACACTAAAAACTGGAGCTTAATTAATAAACTGGGAACTGCGACACATGATACTTGGCTGGCATAATTCAAATAGCCTCTAGCACTGTGGTGATAACCAGTAATATTTGGCTGGATTTTTATTAGGTCTGTAATATAAAAAAGCAGCCAATTTTTTTATTAAGAGAAAACCTAGCAAAAGAGAAACGCTTATAGTTAATTATTCATATAGGGTCAGCAAAGCTTTTGTAGCTATTGTTCATTGGACAGCAGATTATTGCCAAAGTTTCATTATTTAAATATAAAATTATCAATATAATTTTAATTTGACTTAATTTGACTAATCTTCTAAAGCCTACCTATATAAGCCTACATGGCCAGGAAGTCATATTAGGACATAATAAATGTTGGATTATCTTCGCCTTTAATGAACAGTTACTGGATATTTCTTAAGGTGACATTTTAATATTAATGATCTGGATAAATTGACAAGCTGGTGTATTAAAACCATTGTTCATCTGCTCCCAATAGATATTATAGTTTGTATTAGGCCACTTAAGCAGAATTGTAGGCAGGGTGCAGTTTCAATCCATTTCTGCTTTAGTTGCTCTGGTTAAAACAGGCAAGACCAAGTGAAATAAGTCCCATACAATCCATTCATTATTCAGTTACACTGATGCAGTAGATGAAGGCATGGTCAGAGTCATCTGCAATGATAGGTGGCAAGGCTTCTTAGAGACTTTATTCGGTTAAAGTAAGTGGGTTACCAAGAATAATAAAGTAAATTGGAAAACATTGGGCAAGGCACAAAAAGAGGGTTAATAAAAACCGGAAATCTATGGGGGTGCAAAGTATTAAAAACTGTGTATACACACACGTAGGACAATTGTTTCAGTCTATGGTTTACTCCAGGCAAACATTTTTATACTTGTTGATAACAAGCATCAAATAAGCTTCAATTGGTGCAAATACTTATCAAAAGATCAACAATTACTTCAGAAGGTTTTGTCCTGAAAAAATGATTATGATTGATAGATTGTGTACCATCAAGTCAGTGTTGATGACTCTTAGTAATCTTGTAGAAAGATTTTCTTTCGGGTCTAACAATGGTATATCCAATGCCCTTGTAATTGAATCCATCCATCTTGCTGCTGATTATTTTATTCTTCTCTTTCCTTCTTTCCCAGCATGGTAGCATTTTCCAGAGAGCTAGGTCTTTGCATAATGTGCATAATGTGTAGGATAGTCTGGTGATTTGTGCCTTGAGCAAGAAGTCTGGATTGATTTGTTTGATGATCTATTTGTTTGTTTTCTCAGCCATCTGTGTTATTTCTCCAACACCAATATTCAGCACCTTCAATATTTTTTCTATCCTGCTTTTTCAAAGTCCAATTTTCATTTCCATAGAATGTCACAGGGTAGAGAGTAAGGAAGATGAGCTTGATGGAGATATGTAGTATCTGTTTTCTAGTTAAAAGGGGCTGAAGCATTTTTAAAGTCCAGAGCAAGATAACATTCAGAACAGCTTAGGGAAATGCCTCTTCACTGAACTATAAGAAGGAGGAGCAGGTACAGCACAATCAGATTTGCAAGATACTCTTACTATAGCCAATCTCAATAAAAGTTTTGTCCTTCCTAAGAAGTAGTTTTCTCCTAGTAGGGCTGACATACAAAAGAAACTGTTGCCTGCATCATTCTGATCTTTGTAGATATAAACACATCATGCAACTGATTATTTTTTCCAAGGCCTTCATAACAATTCTACCAAGTGCTAGTCTGCAGCATATTTCTTGGTTAAAAGGCAGAAGCTAACTGCTGCTTCAATACTTCATTAAATATTCCAAGCATTTTTTGCAAGCAATTTTTGCTCATAGCTTTAGTCTACTAAAATATGAATAGGAAAAATGCCAGGAATTGGGAAGTGCAAATTTGCTAAATTTGGACAAAACTATGTATTGAAAGACCCCATTCTATGTAACTCTGTTATGTTTTTACTAAGTTGATGTTGGCTAGTTCTCCTGTTGGCTACATATCTAACTTCAGAAGAAGGTAGACAGTTAGATTCATGTTCACATAGAAAGTTCCTTCATGTCATATCTGGACACCAGAAAGATGAAAAGTAGGTATGGCCATGTTGAAGCTGTGATTCCTATTTCTTCCTCAGCATATCCTCATGATATCATTATGATACATCAACACAATTTTATTTGCAACCCTTCTCTTGGAAGATCCCCAGTCTAGAGAAAGACCTTTATTCCATACTGTCCTGAATGGATTTATTGCCTTTTCTATAAACACCATTGGGAATCAAAGCAAGACATAAGAGCTAACTTTGCATTTAAAAGCATCAATGCACCTTCCAGAATGATTCCAGGCAAAATATTAATTTTATCTTAATGAACCTTTTCCTTCTTGAAAATACACTGTGAAAAGTTCATTTTATTTCCTTCAATAAAAAAGAAAAAACTGTTGCAGGTCAACATGTTTCTTTAAAGAGTGCTCTATTAATTCCTAAGCTTGGTATATATTTTTTTCCAAGGAAATTATTTTTAAATTAATTTGCAGCAAAAAAAAAGAGGGAATTACCAAGTCATTAGGAAATTATTAATTTGCTAGAATTGGATTACAAACAAACATGCTGGAAAAATAAGCAAGGTGACAACTGGAGTAGAAAAGTTTGGTGTATCATGTGAATACATATATAATACATATGGAATAAATATGCTATATAACATCTCCACTAAGGGTCCCTTGCTCCCTATTTTGGAATAACTTTTTGGAATAACTTTTTATTTATTTATTTAGCCGACTTCCTTAAATAAATCAGTCTCTTATTCTAGGGATAGATAGTATTAGTAAAGTATAAATGCAATATATACATATTCACATATAAGATATAAATAGTATGTTTTGGCATTTTTACCATTATGTATAGTACATACAGAGAAACCTTTGAAGAATTATGAGCATTTAAAAAAAAAAAAAACCTGTTTATGAAATTATTTGGTTCCAGTGTACAGAAGGAAACTTCAATTCATAAAGTTATGATGTTAAGTCTTATAAGCAAATTACTAGAAGACATATATCTTTAATAAAGATATATTTAATAAAGAAAAGGGGAAAAACAGGACCAAAGAACTGTTAGAAGAAAATAGAAAGCCACATCCAACTCCTCTTTATTCCTTCCATTCCAATCTTTAATGGATTATTTTAATTAAAATAATCAATAATAACTAAATTATAATTTATAATAATTAAAATAATATTTTTATTTTAGAAAATTTTACATAGATGCATAACATCAGCCAAATCCTTTCCACTTGGTAAGATCTGTGTAAAGGTAATATTTTGAACAGCACTCGTCTGTACACTATCAATGACAAATCATTTGAAATTATGGATTCCAAAAGAAAGTGAAAACTTACATATGTTTTTAGATAAAAGCCCTAATGAAATGTAAGATGAATTTAAGTAGTTCAGTACTTAAACTGTACTCTGTGTTCCAAGACTCACCTACAGTGTTTGGGGATTTATTTTTTAACAAACTAAAAACTAAATCAAATGACATCTTGGATATAATTTTCATTTGTTATATAATCAACGCAATGAGTAGTAGATAGATACAAAAAAGTATTTTTTAACATCCAATTCTTATCCACTGATCATTTTAGGAAATGATATGATTTAACATTTTAAAGATAATTAACTTTACTTATATTTCCTATGTGCGTGTCATTTTATTGTGCCACATTTTTCTGGAACAAAGCAATCACTGGGGCACTAGGAACAATAAAAGGGCAACCCATAGAGAGTCCCATTAAAATTAATTCAGCATGATAAAAGGGGGGGAAAGTCAGAATATAGAAATGAAAAAAAAAGCATGTTGCAATATTGCCAGTTTTCAATCACAATCCTAATGATCCCTGAATGGAATGTGCCTTTAACACAGTCATCTCACATTAAGCCAACAATTTTGCTGGCCTTCCTACTATGAGTCCTACATGGATTTCTTGGACAATGACCTCTGCATGTAACTACCGATTCATGAAGAGCTGAAATGTTTTCCTGATTAAAAATGTTGCAAACAAAGAAGTGGCTTGAAAAATTCCACTATTTTTTTCCATATACAGATCCGGTTCATTAAGCTCTTACCCTAGTGCCAAATTGTGGAAGGATGGATTGTGATTTTATCTAAGCAGCTAATAGAAGAGCTCATTAACTTCTCCTTTCTGTTTTTCATGTGGTTTAGCAGTGCATGCTTCAGCCACTTTTCACAAAACAATGTTCTGGTGGCAATCAAGTAGATTTTAAGGTTTCTGTCCATTCTTTTGTCTCAAGTTAAAACAAAATCAGATAAAGACAAAAGTCACAAGAGAAGAACTTGTAAAGAAATGGCTGCTTTCCAATGTATAATGATGCTTCCCCCAAACCTATATCACCCATTCAATTAAAAAAATGTAAATGACACATGTGGATGACATATGTCAGGAATATATGTAGAGAGTACAAGATTTGGGTTAATAATTGAGCACTTTAACTTAAATTATTCAGATGTTTCTGATTCAATGAAGGATTGAAATACAAACAGGCACTTGGGAATTTTAACTGCTTTATTTTCTACTTATTGTAATAGTTTATCCTTTTTTCTTAGCAGAATTAGATGGCATTTCAGGAGTAGTATCTTTTTATTACAGATTTTAATATAGATAGATACAAGAATTTTGTAGAATGTTAGGAGCAGAAATAAGAAAATAAATCTGAAAATTTCATAAGAATGTGAAATCTGCCTCTTGGATAGGTTTAGGAGTTTGTACAAGAGCAGGCTTTCCAGCTAGTTATTTCCAAGAAAAACAACTTTAAATGCTTTAAATATTGTTTATACCTTTGTCTCAGGTTCAAATTAGCCACAACACCATTCAAATAATTAGAATGAACAACTATTTAAAAGCAAATTGGCCAGACTGGGACTTTTAGCATAAGAGATAGGTATTGCTAATCATCTGCTCTCGCTCTATCAACCTGGAATGTTCTGATAGGTTCCTCCCATGAAAAGGAACAAAGAAAACAACATTTTGGTTCTTGGGCATAATTAAATCATTCTCCACACATTCCAATTTTCAAATAGGAAATAAATAGGATTTAACACTGAATGGTTATTGTTCTGTTCTTGCAAAGCAGACATCGAGACAAGGCAGGTTCACAACAAAGGATCTCTTTATTAAGTACATTCACAGAACAGAAGCAAGAACACAATGGCAACTGGCCTTTTTATACTCCCCTTGCAAGGGGATGCACAGCCAATCATTGCAGGCCATTCTCCCGCCTTGCGCATGCGCGCAAGGCCGGAGACAGCCTGTCTGGGTCCTGGGCAGACACGTGGTCTGTCCGGGTCTCTGCAACCTTCCTGCAGCCTTTCTGAGCCTTGCTGAATGACTCAGCAAGGCCCAGGACATAACAGTTATTATATGAGAAAACTCGAGTTTCATCTAGTCATGCTAATTGAAGTGTACTGAAGGAAACCCAGTCAATGGACTACCTAAATGGGAATCCTAGGCCTTTGAAATGCAACTAAAGAACTATTCTGAAATTAATCAATAGGATTTGCTTGCATAATTTTGTAAGCTAAATTTGTAAGTACATTGAGAGCCAAAAGTGAAGTGATTTGGTCTGTACGTCAGTGTATAAATGTGTGATTAGTCTCTAAAGTTTGAGAAAATATTTTTGAATTGCTCTGAGATTACTGAATAGAAGCAAAACACTCTCAAGGCTCTACTATTAGACAGGGCAAATATACAGCCATTGGGAGGCTAGGCAGTGGTGGGATTCAAATATGTGAACAACCGGTTCTCTATGTGGATGCCGCTTCCGGAAGTCCATTCTGGGCCTGGGCAACAAAAAATTAGCTACCGTTTCTGCCGAAGTGGTGCAAACCGGCTGAATCCCACCACTGAGGCTAGGCCTCTTATCTCAAGCATTGCTCCATCTGTCCTCTTCCTCAAGAAAAATCAACCACAGGTGACTGGCTTGCTTTTCTTCCTATCAACATAATTGTGTTCTAACTCACAATTCCCTTCAGATTGCATAAGAGAAGAAAATTCTATTAATTCTAATCTTCTTCATCATAAAGAAGACTGAGGATTTCTGGACAATGGGGGCTTGAGTGCATATTATTTCATTTAAATGTATGTACAGATATTACCATGTGGTACTATAGTATAATGATGATGAAAGGTGGGGCATAACCTTTCTAAGAATAATAAACAGACTAAAGTACCTCTAAGCTTCCTTTGCTTCTAGACTATGGTAACAATATGCCCTTGATACTCTCAAGATTCAAATAAAAGTAAAGTAAATATTTTTTAACTTTATGGTTCAGATGTGAATGGTTCTTGTTCCATGCTTTTATGTGAAACAATCTCTCATAGCTTTGTCACATGACATTTGCCTTCCCATTTAATTCAGCTAATGCACATGTCTGTTTTATTATTAAATGTTAAGGAGAAGCTTTTAATGTGTTAACGGATTCTTAGAATATCTAATTATATAGCAAAGAAAGGGGAAAAAAGGACAGCCATAAAAAAAACTTTTTTGAAGTAGTGATGACTGATTATTCAAGCATCCCTTTTCTTACTAAAAAAAGGTTCTGCCATTTGAGAGACTGCTGTGCTAAACACATTGTAAAATGTCTTCTAAAGAGTGAGAATATACCATTGGCCATGGTATTTTTCAGCTTTCTGCTGTTCCATTGATCCACAAAGTCCAGAACTATGGGAATGGTGGGCAACAAAAATACATTTGCTTCTGAGCAACTTCTCCCAAAGATTTCCCCATCCCCAAAGCAATGAGAGTTTTATTGCTAAGAGTATCACTTGCTGAATCCCAAAGGTGCTTTTTCAAAAGGCAACTGGACTTGGTTTTGCTTAAAAACGTTTCACTTCTCATCCAAGAAGCTTCTTCAACCATGACTTGGATGACTGAGAATCTCCATAGATATCACTTGCTGAGATTATTTTGTTGCTTGTTTAAAGCTTTATCCCATACTGGGAACAGGGAAAAATCAACTATGCCACCAGTTTTACGAACAGGGTCAAATATAATATAAGTGCTCTGTGATGTGTATCATTCAGGCACAATGTCTTGGGGATATAGCTGGTATGACACAGTTGAAAAGTTTTTTCTGGATCACAGAATTTGTGATTCACAAATGACCACAGTCATCCTTCCTTTCTCAATATAGCAATAGCAATAGCACTTAGAGTTATATACCGCTCCACAGTGCTTTACAGAATTTTCTGAGCAGTTTACAAATGTCGCCATATTGCCCCCAACAATTAATTTTATTGACCTGAAGAAGGGTGGAAGGCTGAGTCAACCTTGAACCAGTCAGGATTGAACTGACAGCCTGCAATATTGCATTCTAACCACTGAACCACCACGATTAATTATGGCCCAAAAGATAGACTATTGCTAAGGGGAAACAAGTAAAGTTAAAAAATACAACTAAATTTAGACACAGCAGAGTACATGAGATCAAGGGAAAACATACAGAAATAGAACATATATTCCAAACATCAACTTGCAGTGTCTTCATTTCCATCATTTACCTTATTTTGATAGGTGGAATTCACTTATATTCACTGAGGAACAAAAAAATGTTGAAAACAAAGTAATGATGAGAGATGCAACTAACTGCTGAAAAGGACTGTTTGCCGGTTGGAATTAACCTTTTTTGTGTTGTTTCAATTGGGCTACTTTCTCTTTTCTTTCCTTCCCTGTCCAGTTATTTCTTTTCATTATTCTATTTCCATTCAGTTTTGATCCAATTTGCTCCCCTGTCCAGGTGCAGCCACCCTGCCTCTTATCTTCTCCTTACCTCTCCAATTCCTCCTCATCCAAGGTTGAGGAAATTGTGAATAGTTGTACATTTCTGTGTGAGAATGGTATTAAGTATGAAAAACAAAGAATTTCTCTGTAAGAAACAAAATAGTTGACATGTGCACAAAGAAATTAATGTTACAAATGGGGTATCTTTTATTTTATCAGTAGTTATTAATCTGAATATGGCTTTTGTCCTGTACTTGCTATTTTTGGAGTTTGGAGATGTATATACCCAACTTCATCTATGAACACAGATATGCAAGTGTGTCAATTGCATGTAATTTCTGAAAGGAAAGGAATCTCTAGAAGAGGTTGCAGATGAAGCCAACAATCCTATGTTGACAAGTTGGGGAAATGGGCATAGTTGGGTTTATAATTTGGTTTTATAATTTTTATAAGTTTTTCCTCCCCACTTTTTCTTTTTGGGAGGAGGGGATTTAACTTAAATGGCAGGTCATCTTCCTTTGAGGTAAATAAAGGGAAATTGCTCTAGGGTATTAAAACCATTCTGAAATGCTTCAATTAGTGGTAAACCACAAATGGCAGGCAATTTCAAAATAATAGAAGTTATTCAGACAACAAACTTTAGTTTGCTTTTATTACCGACAAAGAAAGAAGCTCAGGATAACATTAGCTCCTTAAACAATCAATCTTACTTGAGAGAATTATGTCTTGTTTGATTTTATGTTTGAAAACTGCTTTGGGCATATTTCTCTCTCTCTCTCTCTCTCTCTCTCTCTCTCTCTCTCTCTCTCTCTCTCTCTCAACTCACTCTCTAGTGCATATTTGAGCAAATCTGATATGTATTAGCAAATCTATCATCTCATTCTTTAATGCACATGAAATCATATTTTGTATAATATACCCTTGTGCATTATATTACATATGACACTTAGTACATTTAAAACTTTTCTTACTTGTCTTCTAGAATTTCAGTCTTCCTGTGAGATCTTATGTAGTGAGTTTCAAAAGAGAAAGCATATTTAATATAAGCAGTTTTAAGATAGCGCAGTTCTCAAATATCTACTAGCTACTATGAAACTTCCATTAACAGCTAGAAAGAACAAGTAGGTTTTCAAACTTCTTTCCTTGTAATATAAAAAACTTGTCAGGAATGTATTTTCTCACATAACTTAAAGACAATAATATTCACACTATATAATGTATTAAAAAGAGATTTAGGAAGACCGAATAAATGCTTTAAGATATAAAGATAGAGTTGTTCTGTTCTGAGACCAGAAATACAACAACTATTCTCATACACTATTCAGATCTTTAGTTTTTCCTTGGCCTGAGTTCGAATAACTTTCAGTCACTCTTGAGAAAATAATGTTTCTTTATAGTAGTTTTGGCAAGGGGTGAAAGATTTCTGTGAATAAAGTGCTGAAGTTAATTTTGGAATTTATCATCCTGTAATAATTGAATATATGAATATACATATGTCATATCACCTCTTCTATTAAGTTACCAGATTTTTTTTTTCTCCAGCAGATGCTGCCAATTCCAATACAACTTCAGGAATTCAGTAGAATACCACAGGTAAGTCCTCTCTAGAAGTTTTGGACTGTTGAAGGACTGACATGTAAAAAGCACAGCAAAATTAACCACCTTTGTTGAAGAAACAATGAGTTTAAACTAAAAAGAAGTAAATTTCAGATGGACATCAAAAAAAAATCAGTGACAAAAACTCATGGTGTTTAAATAGAGGCTGGATGGTTTTCTCATGGATTCCTGTACTTAGCAAAGAGTTGGATTGTCAGCTGGTTGGGGAATTCTGAGAACTGAAGTCCACATACCTAAAAATTTCCTAGTTTGAAAAATACTGGATTAAATTATCTTCTTGATCACTTCCAGGCCGCATATTCTATGTTTCCATGCCTTTTAGAATAACAGGAAATTGTTATGCTATGTTGGGTGTAACAGAGTTCTAATTCAAGATATTTGATGGGTACTGAATGCCACCTGTAATCTAAATTTCATAATCACTTCCTGATTGAACCTCTTCTTTTTGTCTAGTTCTTTTGTCTTCTTTTTGCATATTCTGGTTAATCTCCCATATCACTTGCTAAAATGTTAAACTTGTACCAAGTTCACTGAGGATAGTTTTTGTTTATATGCTAATGTATTACGGCTCATTTAATTAATAGTCAGATTAGGATGGCTCTTGGCTTCTTTGGAATGCAGCCTCCAGGGCTCTTCTAAAATTTCCAGCCAAACTGTAATTTTTAACATAACATAAGAAGAAACAAGAAAAGTCATGAAGTTCAATGGCCCTATGTACTCTTTCTCCTAGATTTGCTACTTTAAGATCTAAGCCTATAAGAACATACATGTTTCTCTATTCCAGAGAACTAGGACAAGTTTCAGCCTCTAGATCAGTGTTTCAATGGCTGGCTAGGGAACTCTGGGAGTTAAAGTCCACAAAATTTAAAGCTGTCAAGTTTGAGAAACACTAGTTTAAATTAGTGGTCTTTGTTCTTTTACTAGAATTTATTTAATTCTGTAGACTATAGAATATAATGTACTACAGAAATCTGCCAAGATTTCAGGGAAGGAAGTCCACTTGTTGCTGCCCAAAGTTTTTAAACTTTATTAAATATAATTCTCACTGTGGTATTTCAAAGTTCAAAAGTTTTAAATATCCTCCATCTCATGCATATTGCTTCTGCTAGAAAAGAATGCTAATTCAAATGGTGGCTGGTGATTCAAAATCCAAATAATTCATGCATGGATACATATTTGAATGCTTGTCAACCAACACATATAATAATACAGGACTTTACCCTTGCATAGGTAAAGTCAATAGCCTTAAAATGCTTTCGGAAACAAAGCTCTTTTGATTGCAGGGAGAAAAGTTGATATCCTTTTAGTTGATATATTTAAAATCAAGTCATAGCTTTTCCTTCTGGAATCTTTGATCTTGGTAATTGAACCTAACTGTTAGATATCTCTACAACATAATAGATAGTACCATACTACGATTCTACCATGGGAGACAGATTATAATTTTCTTTGTCCATTGATTTTTAGCATATTGCATAATTACAGTAATTGAAGGAGAGAGGTAAAAATGAGTTACTGTAGGAAGCAATTACTTTTGCCTTATTTAGCACAAATAAAGCTACAGGATGTAACAATTATCTTTATGTTCCTTGAATCAGTTATTCATAAGACTAGCTTTTTTCCTAATTCCCAAAATTAAAGTTTAATGTTGCATTGTGTCAAAAACGCCAATCCACCAGTTCTAATTCTAACAAAGGCCATTCAGATTTGTCTCAGTTTTATAGTTATAGTTATTGTCTCAGGTTTATAGTTAAAACAATTCTCATGCAATTATATAAGTGCTGGTTACTCTTAAGAAGGTGACTAGGAAGTCAACATTATCACCCACATATGCAATTTCAGGTTTTATATATGTATGCAAAACCAAGAAACACATTATGGTATTTCAAGCATTTATGACTTATGTTTCAGAGTGGATTGACTTAGGGATTTTATTCAGTCAGTTTCAATAGAGAAGAAAAGTAAGGTGAAAGGTGGCAGTGGAGGTAAAAATGGAGGAAAAGAGAGATTTGAAAGATGGAGTCAGAGACAGAGATTCAAAACAGTGTTTCTGTTATACGACTAGTTTTGACAGCAATGAGAGAATGTGATAAATTTGTCTATGCTGGTTCAGAGGGACTGTCCAGTAAAGTGACAATAACTCAATAACTTGCAGTACATGGACTTTGGATACTTAGGATGCTAAGATGACTCTCTGGCACCTCCAGTTTAAAGGATTAGTGTAAGAGTCCTAATGAGCCTATTTAAGTGAATAAGCTAAGTCTAGGGGAGCAAGTAAACAAAAATTCTCTAGACTAACTAGGAGATCTTAAAAATTATTTAATATGATGTGTCACTAGAACTGGGTCTTAGTGTATTGTAAAATCTCAATATTTTGCCATTCTTGTCCAACATTCCCCATGATTTTAGAAGGGAATACCAAAATCTCATGACAGTTGACAATCATAAAAAAATTAAACCTTTTACACATTAAAAAATAATTTGGGGATTCTTGATTCCATATAGACTTTTTCCAATGTCTTATTGTTCTAATCAATTTGGTTTTAATATGATTTTATGGTGGGTTTTTTTGTCTTTGATTGGGATTTGCTCAGAGTTGCTCAGAGACCCTGTTACTCTACATACCATACTTTTCCATAAAATAAACCTTGCTATCAAATCCAAGAGAATGGGCCAAATCCTCCTTCACATGGATGGTTTTATGCATCTACACACTACACACATAGATGGTAGGAAAATATTTCCAGAACAGGTAGGGATTGGGCATTGTATTGGCACATCTATGGAAATTCTCAGTCATCCAAATCATGGTTGTCCCAAAGGTGCTTTTTCAGGAGGCAACTGGACTTTCTTGTTTTTCTTTGAAGAAGTTTCACTTGTCATTCATGAAGCTTCTTCAGCTCTGACTGGATGGTGGGGAATGGAAGGATTTCCAGAAAACATTGCAGACTACAGGAACCATTTGCGCTTCAGTTTGAGATGCAGACAACACAGACTCATCCCGAACAGCCTGTGCCTGTCTTCAGCAGTGAAGGGACACAGGGCAGAAAACATCCTGTAGCCAAGAAGGCTCCACACACATTTGCACTGCTCAGGTGACCCTGGGGACACAAATAAATCTCCAAATGGCCTGAACAACTCTCTAAAAGAATGCAAATGACCAGCTGTCTGCAAGGGATATAAATCCTTCCATTCTCCACCATCCAGTCAGAGCTGAAGAAGCTTCTTGGATGAGAAGTGAAACGTCTTCAAAGAAAAACAAGAAAGTGCCTCCTGAACAAGCACTTTTAGGACAAGGTATTGGCATGCATCACCAATTGATTTGAGTCTAGCTTTAGTAGATGGCAGTACCTAGATGCTTTCTAATCTAGGCTTCAGAGGTCCTGGAGCATGGGGGAATTGTCAGAGGAATTAAAAAGAGCTGAAGTGGTTCCAATTGTCAAAGGGGAAAAAAGGGGGGTATCTAGGAAACAACAGACCAATGTGCTAGACATCAATACCTGGAAAAGATCATCAAACAGTGGATTTCTGAGCACCTAGAAATCAACAAAGTGATTACTAGAAGCCAGAATCAATTTATTGAAAGCAGGTCATCTTATTGCCTTCTTTGATAAAGGGACTAAATGAATGGATCAAGGAAATGCTGTGGATATTGTATACTTAGATTTCAGTAAGGCATTTGATAAAGTAAATTACAATCTGCTTCTTAGTTAGATAGAACAATATGGGATAGAAAGGACACCACCAGAGAGATTTTCAGTTCGCTGACCAACTACACTCAGTGTAGGGTCCTCATGGACTACATCTATGTGAAGGGAAGCATGCAGTGGGGTATCTCAAGGTTCTGTCTTAGCCCAGTGCTCTTCAATGTCTTCATATATGGTCTAGATGAGGTATTGAAAAGGCACTCATCAAAGCTCCCAGAGTTGGAGGTTTTCAAGAAAAGATTGGAAACCATTTATCTGGGACGTTATAAGGATTTCTGCCTTGCCATGGGGTTGGATTAGAAGACTTCTAGAGTCCCTTCTAGCCCTATGATTCAGGATCAGGATCACTCTTGTTAAGTGAAGCATTGCCAAATGTTGCTGAATTGGACATCCAGTTATGAGACCACTGACATATCCCCATAGAAGTTTAACTTATAATTACATGAACTGTGTATATATTCACTTGTTTTCCTTCATGTTCTCATCATACACTAAATAATAAGCTCTTGTTAAGTACTTGAGTGGGACACTGTCTAGAAATGCTAAAGATTTCTAAAGCTAACCTGGGAAATAAAAAATATTCCAGAACAATGGCAAATGACATCAGTAACATTGCTAGGAAAATTGCATACTGTAGATTCATGGAGTCAAATCTTGAATTTGAGAATGCCTTTATCTGACCTAACCTTTACAGCTTTTCACTGTCACAAATTTGTCAGTGAATGGGATGAATTGTCTCTGTACTGAAATAATTTTATTTAATCTTAAAAAAATCTACTTCATCTAATTTCATGTTTAGAATCCTGACTCCATCAAACTGTTTTGAGACATGAAGGATTTATTGATTGATTGGTCTCACTTTACTCATTTTATCCCCTTTGTTTATCACTCTTCCTTACATCTTCTTTTATAACCAAAATATCACTATAGGGAATGAGGCATGGAAATTGTTTTGGAATATTGGGTCTCACTATTTCTGGAATCAATTATGATTCTATAGCCCTTCCATTAGCATTCCTACTTCCATAAACCAATTAGGATTAAGTTCTCATTTAATGGTACAAACATATGTTCTGTTTTTAGCAACTCACTCATCATGATGTCAGTTACTCTTCTCTTTCTTCTTAGCTTCCACAAAATAAGATCACCAAGTACATTTCTCTCTTTAAAGCAATGGACAAGATGCTCTCTTCTATATAGGAAGCAGCTATCCCCAAGTGAGATTTATTGTACATAGCTTATTTAGATAGAAATTTTATAGCCTGACTTATTTTTTTTTCCCTGGGGGTAAGATTTGCTTCTAGTCTCCAGATTCAAGTCAAATGTACTTTATCATCTGCCCCTCCCTCAAGTCCTGCCATTTTAGGCCTTCTTAATCCTTCATCTTAAATTTGATCAAAAGAATTATGTTTGCTTTCTTAGAACAGCACAAAGAAAACAAAGGAAACCCTGCAGGAAATGAAAGAATTTGTTTATATGACTGTCTTGTTATTGCTGATTTCAAATTATTGGTTTTTACTTAAATCTCATATGCTAGATGATTAAATATTGTGAGGAAAATCTAGTTATGTAAACTTTCTTTTACATAAATCCTGAACAAATACTAAAAGGATACTCCAACCCCTCCCTGAGTACCATCTTGTTATAGTTAGGAAAACATTTTAATTATATTCTGGTGCCTGTATTCCTAGGAGAAAGGCAAAAAGGATGCCAAAGATTTGAGCTACAATCTTGTTGTCAGTAATCAATAAACAACCCGAAAGTGTCGAATGTTACTACCACAAACAAAAGAAATTAGATTATTTGTGTGTTCAGAAACTAATACAGATACAAGTGGCAGGAATGGGACAGAGTTCACACATCAAATTATGCTTCTGTTTAGGGAGCATGCATAAATTGGAAAAGCTCAAGGCCCAGTTCACTTTCAGTTCACTTTCAGAAGCAAATTTCAAATGGCCCTCTCACTATATTTTCCAAAGCCCTCTGTAACTGGTTAATTTACAATTCTGGCAAGGAAAATGATCAGGCAGAAAAAAGAAGAAAATAAAGAGGGGGAGGAGGGATAGAATGAAAGAGAGGAAAAGGGATCGGTGCTACCCACTATTGTCCCCAGGCCTGCCCAGGGCTGGCTTCTGCCTGACTGATTGTGGTACAGTATATACTTGACTAAGGGAATGCTGCCCTTGATACAAAACTAAAAACTGTCTGTCCTAAGTGTTCACATTTTCTAGAGCCAAGACTGAGCTAAATATCCCCAATGCAGTAGGAATTTAGATCCATATTAAATAACAATTACTTCTGTGAAGGATCTCATAGTCATAAGAAAATAGCTGACAAAACTGACAACAAAATCCTCTGCATTGCTAATTCAAAATTTTCACAAAGTTCAAGGAGATTTAGTTCCAAGAATCTAAATGCAGATCTATTAATATAACATAATTTCATGTAACTTAATTAAGATTTTATGTAATTTCAATTGACACAAAAGATCTATTCAGGTATTCAAAATACTTATATTTGTTAGGCAGTTCTTCTGATAAAATCCCTTAGGACCCTCAGTCTTTGCGCGACCTTCACACATCTATACCATTAAGTATGGTATGGATGTGTGAAAGCTTTCTTGTACATGATTTCATGAGCCTTAGCTTCCAAGTGAGCAAAAAACAGAGAGAGGTTCACAGAGTGGGCCTCTCTTGGCAGATTCCCAGATGATTCTAAGTCATTATTTGTTTCACTCTGATTTATTGGATGCAGCACAATACACTGCATTCACACACACAAAGTTCTAAAGCAGGAGTTATTTATTGAGGAGGGGGTGGGAAGAGCCTTTAAACTATAATATGCTATTGTCCTTTCCCTGTCCCCTTGCAGATCCAGGGTTATGCACAGTATCAAACAGACAAAACCTCTTCATATAAGATATTCTTAGATTCTTAGATTCAAAAGCAATATGATGGGCCATATTTTTCTATCTTTATTTCCCCTTGCGAAGGTTATCTTATATGTGGGATCATCTCCCTTTCTGATGAACCTGTTATATTTTCCCACCATCCTGTTAGCATTCATGCATTTGTAGTGGTGCTGAATTACATGGCAGGGTGTCTTTGGGGGGCTATTGTTTTCCATTTCCCTGTGATGTGAGGGTGGAAGAACCAAACTGTGGTTACACACAAGAGAATTGTAAAGTAGAAAATGTTCTTGGCAGACCTGTATTGTTAGGATGAGCACATAACCAGGACATGAATTGAAGAGCTGTCTTCTGTTTATTTTTCCACTGATGAGCCAAGAAACATAATAATGGTGTGTTCTGAGCATCACCTCTCCCTAGTTTATAATTATTATTCATTAGAATGAAGAATTCAGCTGCAAAATCTGATTTTCTTTTGTTCTTCATCCCAAAGTTCCAGACTGAAATTTGCTTAAGTGATATTTCTGCCATTCTGCAGATGTTATTTATTCTTTTTTTTTCAACAATGTTCAAATGCATAACTTTTATTCTTACATGCAAAGTACTGCCTTATGGGTGAATTAAACTTGGCTTTTAATTCCTAAGTAAGGACAAAGAAATTTAACACATGGGAAGAGAATTGCAATAGAAGATATACTGTATAAGAGAAAATATTTAAGGACATTTGGCACTTGTCATTCCCTTCTTGTACCCTGTATGCCAATCCATTTAAATAGCATCTCAAAAGATATGATTCAATGCTTTTTAACAGTTTATAATCTGCCCACGTTCCATGGGAAACTATAAAGCCATTTTATATAGATGGACATATAGTTACATTGTTTTTTAAAAAATGGCTATGGAAGATTATGTTTAATTCACATGAAAACATAAAAATCTCAAGTAACTTTCAAGGAAGATTATGGCCATTGAGTTATTACAAACATTTCAAGAGTTCCAGTGAAGTTTGCCAATTTCTCTTCTAGCTACAGCCAAAGAACCTCTAGCCTAGGTCAAAGCTCTGAACAAATTCTCCAAACAAGGTACAGTAAGTAACAAGAAAATGACAACAATGAGAAAGTTGTTTGAAGTTACAACAGCAATCCTCTGCCATTGCCAACAATCAACAACCCTCCACTGTTCATAGATCTTCATCTGCAAAAATATTGCAAGCAAGGGAGTTGGGTTGAATAAACTTTCATATGGTCAACTGCATTTGCTCCTATAGCTTAAAAAAGAATACTGGATTTATTATAGTAAATATAAGGAAGCTGAAATAGAAAAGATCTGATTATGTGCTAGCAAGTTATTTTTTTACTTCTGGTGACTACATAGATAGATCTTCTCCACGATAATCTTTCCCTAACCTGTTCTTTCAGGTCTTCCAATGGTGCATTCATTGGCACTGTATTTGAGTTCATCCACCTTGCATGCTTGGTGCCTTCTTCTTTTCTTTTCTTCCACTTTTCCTAGCTTTAGAGTCATTTCCAGAGAGCTGGGTCTTTGCATAATGTGTCAAAAAAAAATATAGAAATATAAAAATATGTGGTGTGTATGTGTATGTGCATGTGCACACATATGTTGTGATCCCTTGCAAGTGTCAGAATTAATTCATTCATACATTTAAAAGTTTTGGTCATCCTGGAACACAACTCTGAGCAGGTCATAACGACAGTAAAACTACAAAACCATAAAATTCAGATATATACATCTTTTGCTTCAAATGGAATCCACATCTACAAGTAATTTATTGTTCTGAAAATATGGGGCTCTTAAAAATAAATGGCAGAAGACTATGAATCAAGGCAGGATAAGAATGAAGTTTAAAATTCTCCTCCACAGCCTCTTAGAGTGGAATCTCCTCCCAAAGTTTCATGAAATCTAGAAAAATTTAATAGAGGAACTTTGATTAAAAAAATTGGTACTTTGGTAGAAACAGATAACCAGATGCACCTAGAGTTTGCATTATAATTTTAAATATGCTTTCAATTGTGCTAAATGAAATATAATTGTCTTTTATTGAAGTCATGGCCAAAAACTAATGCTAGGGAAAGATTCGTAGTGGTTTTCTCAGGAAAGAGACATTGATAGCTTTTCATTCAGAGTTGTTTGTGGATCACAGTGAAATACATGAGAAAATCCCATTGCCAATAAAAATTAATCTAGGGTTAGAGTTAGGGTTAGAGGTAGGTCTACTTGGAGTTATGGCCAAAAACTAATGGTGGGGATAGATTTGTAGTGGTTTTCTAAGGAAAGAGATGTTGACAATTTTTCATTCGGAGTTCTTTGTGGATTACAGTAAAATAAAAGGGAAAATCCCATTGTTAATGAAAAAAAGGGTTAGGGTTAGGTCTACTTGGAGTTATGGCTAAAAGCTTATGCTGGGCATATGTTCTTAGTGTTTTTCTAAAGAAAGTGCATTGACAGCCTTTCATTTAGAGTTGTTTGGGGACTATATGAATGAATACATGGGGAAATTCCATTGCCAATGAAAATGAATCTATGTTTAGAGTTAGGATGAGGGTTGGAGTTCTGGTTAGGTCTACTTGGAGTCATGACCAAAAACTAATGCTAGGGATAGATGTTTACCATTTTTTTAAGGAAAAAGACATTGACAGCATTTCATTTGGAGTTGTTTGTGTACCACAGTAAAAGACATGGGAAAATCCCATTGCAATGAAAATGAATCTAGGGTTAGGGTTAGGGTTTGGGTTAGGTGTACTTGCAGTCATGACCAAAAACTACTATACTAACTATAATTTCCAGATCAAAGGTAGCCCTATGCACAATGCATTACAATAATCCAACTGGGAAATTACTAGAGCTTGAATATGTAATGCAAGGCTGTCTCTCTGCAGCAGAGGTTACAGTTGATTAATCAAGCTGATAAGAATAATTCCAAGCCATTGAGCCACCTAGACCTTTAGTGACAGTAATGGTCCTAGGAGCATCCCCAAATCGCGAACCAAGTCTGTTCTTTTGGTGAACATGGACCACTCCTGGATAGGCAGAATCTGTTGAACTAGACTGATGCACTACTGATACAGTATCTGTATCTTGTCTAGATTAAACCTCAATTTATTGGCCGTCATCTAGTCCATTACCCTGCTCAAGCATTGGTTCACTATACCAACCATCTCAGCTGTGTTACAGGAAAAGGAGAGGTAGATCTGGGTGTCACCCTCATATCTACAGACCTTTATGGAGAAAGGGGAAATCCATTAATAAGGCAACAAGCAGATAAACTTGAGTTAAGCCTATATGAAGAGAGAATCTTACAAAATACCTCAGAGATGCACCTCCCTATTTCTCAAGAAGATAAAAGAGGAAGGAGCAGATGTATATTCAGACTTTCAAGGTTCTGTTAATATCGATATTCTAATAAAAGTAGTTTTAGACCTATATGGCATTTGTCTACTCTTTGTTGTTTTTGTTGTTGTTGTTAGTTGCGAAGTCATGTCCGACCCATCGCGACCCCATGGACAATGTTCCTCCAGGTCTTTCTGTCTTCTACCATCTTCTGGAGTCCATTTAAGCTCACTCCTACTGCTTCAGTGACTCCATCCAGCCACCTCATTCTCTGTTGTCCCCTTCTTCTATTGCCCTCAATCTTTCCCAGCATTAGGCTCTTCTCCAGTGAGTCCTTCCTTCTCATTAGGTGGCCAAAGTATTTGAGTTTCAACTTCAGGATCTGGCCTTCTAAAGAGCAGTCGGGGTTGATCTCTTCTAAGACTGACCGGTTTGAATGCCTTGCAGTCCAAGGGACTCGCAGGAGTCTTCTCCAGCACCATAGTTCAAAGGCCTCAATTCTTTGGCGCTCAGCCTTTCTTATGGTCCAACTTTCACAGCCATATATTGCAACTGGAAAAACCATGGCCTTGACTATACGCACTTTTGTTGGCAGGGTGATGTCTCTGCTTTTTAGTATGCTGTCTAGATTTGCCATAGCTTTCCTCCCCAGGAGCAAGCATCTTTTAATTTCTTGGCTGCAGTCCCCATCTGAGATGATCTTGGAGCCCAGGAAAATAAAATCTGTCACTACCTCCATTTCTTCCCCATCTATTTGCCAGGAATTGAGAGGGCCGGATGCCATGATCTTGGTTTTCTTAATGTTGAGTTTCAAGCCAACCTTTGCACTCTCCTTCTTCACCCGCATCAAGAAGCTCTTTAGTTTCTCTTCACTTTCTGCCATTAGAGTGGTATCATCTGCATATCTTAGGTTGTTGATATTTCTCCCGGCAATCTTAATTCCAACTTTTGATTCATCTAGCCTTGCCTTTCTCATGATGTGCTCTGCATATAAGTTAAATAGGCAGGATGACAGTATACAGCCTTGCCGGACTCCTTTCCCAATTTTGAACCAATCAGTGGTTCCGTGTCCAATTCTCACTGTTGCTTCTTGACCCGCATATAGGTTTCTCAAGAGACAAATAAGATGGTCTGGTACTCCCATCTCTTTAAGAACTTGCCACAATTTGTCGTGATCCACACAATCAAAGGCTTTAGCATAGTCAATGAAGCAGAAGTAGATGTTTTTCTGGAACTCCCTAGCTTTCTCCATGATCCAGCGTATGTTGGCAATTTGATCTCTAGTTCCTCTGCCTCTTCGAACTCCTGCCTGTACTTCTGGAAGTTCTCGATCCACATACTGCTGGAGTCTAGCTTGTAGTATTTTAAGCATAACTTTACTTGCATGTGAAATGAGTGCAATGGTGCGATAGTTTGAACATTCTTTGGCATTGCCTTTCTTTGGAATTGGAATGTACACTGATCTTTTCCAATCCTGTGGCCACTGTTGAGTTTTCCAAATTTGCTGGCAAATTGAGTGTAGCACTTTTATTGCATCGTCTTTTAAGATTTTGAATAGCTCAGCTGGAATACTGTCACCTCCACTAGCTTTGTTGTTGCTCAGATTTCCTAAGGCCCATTTCACTTCACATTCTAGGATATCTGGCTCGAGGTCAGTGACCACTCCATCGTGGTTATCTGGGATGTTAAGCTCGTTCTTGTATAGTTCTTCTGTGTAGTTTTGCCACCTCTTCTTAATCTCTTCTGCCTCTGTTAGGTCCCTGCCATTTTGGTCCTTTATCATGCCCATCTTTGCATGAAACATTCCCTTCATATCTCCAATTTTCTTGAAGAGACCTCTGGTTCTCCCTATTCTATTGTTCTCTTCTATTTCTTTGCACTGTTCATTTAAGAAGGCATTCTTATCTCTTCTAGCTATTCTCTGGAATTCTGCATTCAATTGGGTGTATCTTTCTCTTTCTCCCTTGCCTTTCGCTTCCCTTCTTTCCTCAGCTATTTGCAAAGCTTCCTCAGACAGCCTTTTTGCTTTCTTGCATTTCTTTTTCTTTGGGATGGTTTTAGTTGCTATCTCTTGTACAATGTTGTGAACCTCCATCCATAGTTCTTCAGGCACTCTGTCTATCAGATCTAATTCCTTAAATCTATTTGTCACCTCTACTGTATATACATCAGGGATATGGTTTAGTTCATACCTGAGTGGCCTAGTGCTTTTCTCTACTTTCTTCAATTTAAGCCTAAATTTTGCAATGAGAAGCTCATGATCTGAGCCACAGTCAGCTCCTGGTCTTGTTTTTACTGACTGTGTAGAGCTTCTCCATCTTTGGCTGCAGAGCACATAGTCAATCTGATTTCTGTGTTGACCATCTGGTGATGTCCATGTGTAGAGCCGTCTCTTGGGTTGTCTACTCTACATAGTCTATTGATAGCTTCTCAGACCACAATCTGAATGATCTGTCCCAGCAGTGTCATCTGTCTAGGGAATTCTGGAAGTTGAACTACACACAGGTTGGGGAATTCTGGGAGTTGAGGTCTACCCATCTAAAAAGTTGCCAAGGTTGAGAAACACTGGTTTAGGGAATAAAATGGAGCCCTGAGAGACTCCATGATCAAATTGCCATGAAGCAGAAGATTAATCCCCCTTCTAGAAAAACCCATCCAAGTAGAAGTGGAACTGCTTTACTGCAGGGCCCCCACATCTCTATTCTGACAACCTTTCCAGAAGGATGTTATGGATATGAGAGACCAGAGTCCCATACATACTGAGGATAGATGGAGGACAGATACAAGACATTAGGTAAGATATTCTCTGAAAAACAGGTAGTAGCAGCAGGAACCCAAAGCAGAAGGAACATCTAGGGTGAGAGGCTTCAGGAGAGGGAGATTTGAGGACTTTAACCTTTCATCTTAGGGGGTTCAGTCATTCTGCCAGAGGATATGTCTTTCTCTCTGTGTAGAAACTTAATACTCAAGATTATACTGTATTTTAAATGTCTTGGGTCAAGTTGAAGTGAAAAGTTAGCCATTATTAATCTGTGTCATGGTTAAATTACATGTCTTATACAGACTAAAATATTGAAAATCAGCAGTTTTTCCATTCCTTCTCCTAAAACTAACCCTGCTCAGTAATTTTGCTGTTCCATTTTTTCCTCTACAGCAGCATTTCAGCAATATGTTACTTGTAGTGTTCAGTTATTGAATAAGATTTAGTGGTGAACATCAGCAAACCCTAACATTATAGGGTGCTTCTTTGTGGAAATAACTTTGTTATTATGTTAAATAGATGCTATGGATTTGTTTCGGAAGAATCCTGCCAGACATAACATGATTATATCTGAATGCCCACCAACAATTCGGCAAGTAAATTGAGTATGATAATCAAAAACAAATGTGTACATTTTTCAAATGGATAGGAAATGAAATCATTTCAAATCATCATCATCAACCAAGGAAATTGTTGATTTATATTCAGGTTTATCATTAATATTATCTAGGCTGAACTTAACATTATGATAGTAAGTATTTACGTAGTTGAT